>OU426961.1:20402365-21624797 GCA_911387765.1 Pyrgus malvae | reverse complement strand
TTGAATTAATAATGATGCTACTTTCAAAGCTTAGCTTAGTGCTATCTTTTTAAGGTACTTTTGCATTTTGAATTAATTTTACATACAGTATGTACAGTCAACATCCCAATTGTATAATAAACTAGCTTTCCGCCAGCGGCTTCACTGCGTGGACCCGTTTTATATACTCCCGTAGCACAAATACCATCCTATGTCCTTTCCTAACGTGTTACAAATTTCATTCAAATTGGTTCAGTAGTTACGTGGGAAAGCGTAACAGGCAGACAGAGTTACTTTCGAATTTATAATATTATTTATTAGGATTAGGATTTCATTATTTGCATATATGTATTTATACTCACTGATTGTACAAATTAATATAAACACATAACTTAGATAATTTAAAGTCTGTTTTCTTCCTACCCATTATAATTAAGAGTCATTGTTACAGTAAACTCCACTCAGAGTATTTACCCAAAGTAGTGGCCCAGCTGCAGATTCTAGTGACAGATTCAGTTATAGCCGTACAAAAGCGAGCCATACAGGCTGCGAGCATAGTGTACCAGAGTGCTCTACAATGGATATGCAAGGGTGCTGCAAGTATTACCGACATGCAATTGGTTTGGGAATATCTTACTAAGTTAAAGGTAATTCTTTCTTTTGCTTTTTCTTTTATCGTGAAGGTGCAAATGAGCACAAGGTCTCACTCACACTTAACAATCGTCACTGCAGCCCGTAGACAATTATAATATATATCTCATATCTATGTCATATCTCATATCATAACCTCTAGCCTTGGCTGCAATCTTTTTAGCATCCTACTGCTGGGCACAGGTCCTTTTGAATTATTGGGGAGGCTTGGAGCTTATTCCACCTTGCTGCTCCAATGTGGTTTTGTGGAAATGCAGCTTATTGGACAACCTATTGTTGGATGTTCTAAATTGGCCCATAAGGCCACAAACAATGACTAACGATTGTGGTCTATCAATAACAACCAGGACGGATAGCTTAATGTTACCAAAAGCACATGCAAGAAATGGATGTAGCTCTAGCCTTCACTGAGCTGAATGCACAGTTATTATTTTAATCTAGAAACTGATAACCTTCTCATGTGTTACTAAAACAAATTCCCACCGAAACTCACACACCTCATTTTCATAAATATTTTTTTTACTTTGCAGCTCTTAGTGTTAAACATGATAGATAATGACAATGAAGGAATCAGGACACACTCAATCAAGTTTCTGGAAGAAGTGGTTAAAATTCAAAGTTCTTCTGAAGGTACGGAAGAAGAGATGAGCTTGGACAACATACCAAGCAACCTGCCTTTTATTAACAGAAAGGCACTTGAGGAAGAATCTGAGTGAGTGAAATATGAAATTTTATATCTTCAATTGCATGTTTTTGTGGTTTAGTGCTACAAAATATCCATTTATCTCAAAAGACGTGTATGTACACACTTGAGGCAACCTCGGCTGAGGCATGCACATCTATTTCCTCCGGTGCATATGCGTTATTGCCTCAACGGAGGCAGCCACAGATGTCAGCTTTATGTGGGTCACCATGATCTGTGCGTACACATCTCTATATCAATTTGTGGTCCATGTTTCGCTGTTAAAATTTTTGAACACCGTCAAACGCCATCCAAAAATCTGACGTTCAAAGAAATGAAAATGTCGATTTGAAAGAGCTCTATAAAAATTTTGTTCATTGAAGTAAAGCTTCCTTGGCTGAATCGTTACATGGGCTGACTGCAGAACTAGAGACTCGGGTTCAAACCTCATTCAAAACCATATTGCATTTTATTTTTTTATTTTTTGTGTTTTTTTTATTGGGAGCTTTTTCAGAAGGCATTGTTAAGTAACACTAAGCAAATGAGCGTTTCGTTTATAAATATAAATATCTAATTGGCCAAATGTACCTCTAAAAAAAGTAAATTAAATATCTTTTTATTTCTAGGCATATTTTCATGCTCCTGGTGAAGTTCCATAATTCCCAACACATTTCAAGTGTTAACCTGATGACTTGTATGGCAACCCTCTGCCTTTTGGCAAAGCTGAGACCACGATTCATGCCAAGGGTAGTCCAAGCCCTACAAGATCTCCACACGACGCTACCGCCCACTCTGTCACAGTCACAAGTAAACTCAGTAAGGAAACACTTGAAAGTCCAGCTCTTGACGCTCATTAAGCATCCATCTTCTAACGAAATGCTGCCACAACTTTCGCAGCTTCTTCTCGATTTAGGCATGACTCCGCAGGAACTGAACAAAGCTGTGTCTAAGGAAAGACGGAGTAAGCGGTTGGGCGAGATAAGAAATGGAGACACGCCAGCTAAAAGGTTCAGAATTGACTCTCCGCAGAGCAACAGCCAAGGCAGCGACAGTAATAGTCGCAGCGATTTCATCGCATTTGACGACGACAGTTCGCAGTCTATAACTAAATCTAATGTCACAGACGACACGCTGTTTGAAGGACTGAATAATGTTGAGAATGTCGTCAGTCTTGTTATGTCGACGCTTATCAATCACCTTCCGAACGAAATGCCGATAAGTTTCGTTACTGCATACAAACCAATACCTAATGCAGGCAGCAAGATACAAAAAAAGAGTTTAGCGAAAATGATACTAGCTTTGATTAATGAACCTCCGCCAACCGTAACTAAGCCGACACCGGTACCACAACCGACACCGGTACCACAGCCAGTCGTACCACCCCAACCGGTACCCCAACCATCACTATCGGATATCGCTGCAAAAATACCATTAATAAGAGAGGATGAAGAAAAGTTGACGCTTAAAAACGCCGTAGCGAAACTACAAGAGTCGACTAAAGCAGAAAGGCAGATAGAAAGCGCAGTCACAAAGCTAATGGAAGAAACCAGACAGGAATTTATAAAGGAAGATGAGAAGAAGACTAAGGAGAAAGAAAAACCGCCACAAACGCCGTCCATTCCAAAATTGAAACAAAAAGTGAAGTTACTAAAACTGCAGGAGTTAACACGTCCAATCCCAAAGGAGATCAAAGAAAAATTGATGTTACAAGCGGTTGGACGGATCTTGAAAGCGGAAAAAGAGAGCGCAATTGGTGGGGCGTCGCAAATCAGGTCGAAGTTCATTACTATCTTTGCTTCGAGCTACACGCCGGACATAAGGGACTTAGTTCTCGATTACATATTGGACGATCCGTTGAACCAAATCGATTTAGCTATACTGTGGCTGTACGAAGAGTACTCCTACATGCAAGGGTTCAATCGGTTGCCGGTCACGCTGCAGCCGAAGGGACACGAAAAACACGATCAGAACTACAATCAGTTGCTATGTTCGTTGATCACACAGATATGTGAACGGGGGGACCCCACTATGGAGAATAGCAAAGATGTACTGTTGAGGAAAATTTACTTAGAAGCGCCTTTAATAACGGAAGATGCGGTGGAGTATTTGAAACACTTGATCGCTGAAAACAAAGTGCCGTTGGTGTGTATGGAGATAATTGAGGAGTTGTGTATTATGAGACCGCCGCGAGCTCACAAATACGTGTCGTCGTTAGTTTGTCATGTCTGTAAGTACTAATATATTCTTTTTCATTCTAACATTATTGTTACTTGCATCCTTAGATCATCAAAGTTACTGACTCACCCTTCAGGAGAGACGGCGTAGCGCCTCGCTTTGATACATAATTTTTGTGCCAAATTTTAATGTTGTCACACATTCACAAATATTCTTTCATCGCTACAGACGCATACATTTCTAAATAAGTCAATTTCAATTAACAACGTCATTTTCTATGCACCGTTAACACTGACACCGACACACACAGACACATTAGTTGTATAACTAGAAGGCACATTGTGCATGCACGTTGGGACGAGGGTACGCCCGTAAAGGCCACTCCTCTGACGGGTGTCATACCTGTCATACCTTGATGCTTTAAGCTTGCATCATATTTCTTTAGTTTAGCTTATTTATTCATCTCTTGCAGCAATATTTAAACTTTTTTTAAATGGACATACAATGTATTGTGTATTTTTTTTGACGTGACAACTTCTAATAAATCGATGAGCGCCGGCTGCACGCACGAAAAAAGATGACGTACGCTCATTGTACGTTACGATCGGTGCTTGTACGTTACGTTGAGGCTTGAGCGTTCGGCTTGCGCTGTTCGTCGATTGTTTATAAAGTGAAGTGAAAAGTTAATGTGGTTTTCATTGAATTGTTATGATGTTGGACTGTCACGTTAAACTATTGTTCGTCAACCGACTTTACAGACAACCAATTTTTATTTTTCAACAGTTTCAGCAAGTGACAAATCAGATATAGTCACTGATTTCGTCTTTAACGGATTGTTATATAACATGCAACATTATGCTGGAGTTAATGACATTTTCTAGGAAAATCTTTTGTATCCCAGATCAGATTTGTTTTCTTACTTCTATTATCTTATGTATAAAATTCTCGTGTCACAATGTTAGTTACCATACTCCTCCGAAACGGCTCGACGGATTCTCATGAAATTTTGTGTGCATATCGGGTAGGTCTGAGAATCGGCTACTATCTATTTTTCATCCCCCTAAGTGATAAGGGTGGCCCACCCCAAACATTTAAACGCGGTAAGGAGGTTGCGGGGTCAGCTAGTTTACTCATAAGTTGAGGCGAAAATATTAGCATAGCCATTGATAGAACTAAATTCAAAATTCTAGTCGGAACCCTGAACTCAGAATCGGACATGGGCTGTCGACTTGTAGATACTGCATGCTGTACAATTTTCTTGCGCTTTCATGAAACGGTTGTTAATAATCGATTTATGGCTATAAGATAAATAACAAATAATAAATAATGTTTCACATACATAGCCCCAAGGTAGACATACCTTGTGTCATGGGTGCCATGGACACACAGAGACAGAAATACAAACATCCAGACCGAGAACAGAAATCTTAATCTCATCATTCAAATTTCTGCTTCGCCGGGAATTGAACCCGCGGCCCTCCGATCGGCAGTCGGGCATGGTAACCATTATGCCACGCGGGTCGTCAAATGCTATAAAATTATGAATGCTATAATATAAAATTGAGTTTTAAAATCATTTCCATTTCAGTGCACGAAAATGAAGAAGTCAGAGATACATGTTTAAAATCCGCCCTCAAACTGTACCTTCGGGACAACGAAGCGGTCAAGAAGGCGATAGAGAAGCATGCCCTCCTGTATCTGGGCTTTATCACGCTGGCCACGCCCCCGCCAGAGCTGGCGGGGTCTCGGCACGCCGGCAGGCCTTGGAGCGACGACCTGTACCGCCTGTGCTTGAACTTGGTCATGGCGCTATTTCCGCACAATGAGGGTAAGTGATAATTTATGTAGTATTTGAACTTCAATAGTCAGATGAGTAGAAGACCGAAACAGAGATAGAGAGGGACACAAAAAAAAAATTAAATGAATAAATAAATAAATAACATACATAAGAGTAGGGTCTTGGACAAAAAAAATCAAAATGCGTATGCGCATGCTTGGAAATCAAGATAATTGTTAATTAATTTTAACATATGATTTTAATGCCTTTTTAAACAATAAAAAATAGTCAATTGACTATAAATTATTAGCGATGTCACTTATAATTTTTTCATACGAAATGTATGAAAATGTGATGTTTTGTCAGCCCAAAAGTATCTCAATTAATTTGGTAGTCCAACACCGGATTAGAACAATGATGATAAAAGGTCAGTATTTAATAAAATAATAATACCGATTTTTTTTATTTTACATAATGTCAGTAATGTCAATATCAAAATTTAGAATGTCAAGAATATTTAATTTTATTCAAAATTACAACTAAAATAATCGCGAAGACAATAAATATTCCTGACTGTAGCTTTGTTTTTTTTTTTTTTTTTTTTTTTATAAATAAACCTAACAATAAGGCAGACGGGCCGCGTGATGTTAAGCGATCACCGTCGCCTATGGACACGGGCAACCCTAGGGGAGCCGCCCGAGCATTGCCGGCTTTGAAGGAGAGCTTTTTTTACAGCTTTCTTGAAGAACCCCATGTTATAGTCCACCGGGAATGCCTCAGCTGGAAGGTTGTCCCATAACCTACACGTCCGTGGTAAAAAGGAGCGTGCAAAGCGGACTGTGGAGGACCGCCACGAGTCCAGATGGTGCCGGTGGAACTGTAACCTTCGTCTGGTGGTATAATCATGGAATGGTGATGTAGGCATCAATTTGAAGAGTTCCTCGGAGCACTCTAAATACTTGTTCTAAATACTTAAATAATTGTTGTAGATCTGATAGTGGAGGTGGCGCGGATCTACGGGTTTGCGGGGGCGGAGGCAAAGCGCTGCGTGCTGCGAGCGGTGGAGAGCCCGCTGCGGGCCGCGCTGGCGCCCGGGGAGCTCCGCCCCGCCTTCCAGGCGCTGCTGGCGGAGTGCCCGCGCGGCGCAGAGACGCTGCTCACGCGCGTCGTGCACATCCTCACCGAGAAGGGTGCGTACCCTCTATGTGTACAGTTACAGATCTCCAGGCGCTGCTGACAGGCGCGGTCGTAGCTAGGGCATGCAGAACCGGGTCCAGTTCTAGATTTTGCATACCCGGTTCTAGGGGTAGTCGGAACCGGGTCACCCGGTGCTACCCGGTTCCAAGCGACCAAATCGATTTTTTTATATATATTTTTTTATTAATGATAATTTGGAGAGTTTGGTTACGTAGGAAGGAATTATAATGAAATATGAATAAAAACGAGATGGTTTTGGTGTCAAATCAACGTTTAATCAATTAAATAATCAATAATAATCTAAACAGAAACTTACTCTTAAAACAATTTAATAATCAATAATAAATAATCTAAACAGAAACTTACTCTTAAAATAATTTGGTTTGAATTTTTTTGGTTTGCGGACGGTAGAAAAACGCTAATGAGTTTCAGTTTACGTAACCTCAAATAATAGATGCTATATACGAAATACTTACAACAAAACACGAGATCCATTGGATAGAATATGTAAAAAAAATAACAATAGTTTAGTCGGCAAAATTGGCCAGCGTCTATCAAGCTACCCGTGGACCCGCTACGGGAGTCGAGCTTTTTGGTCGCTGGCCAAGGCTGTGGAAGGAAATTTCTGTCGGTCGTCTCTTCCATCTCTACGCAAACCGGACGATACTCTGGCTCACACGGCAAAAGGGAAAGCCGATCTCTTGGGCACCCTATTTGCCTCAAAATCGACTCTGGACGATGGAGGTGCCACACCGCCGACCATCAGGCAGTGTGAGAGCTTGATGAAGGACGTGTGCTTCACACAAAAAGCCGTCAGACGAGCTCTGCAAGCCGTCGATTTCAAGAAGTCGAGCGGGCTGGACGATATCCCCGCGATCGCTTTAAAGACGTGCGCTCCCGAGTTGGCTCCCGCCTTAACGCGCTTATTCTCGCTTTCCTACACCACTAGTAAAGTACCGTCTTCGTGGAAGGTAGCCCTAGTACACCCAATCCCAAAAAAGAGTGACCGCAGTGACCCGTCCAAATACAGGCCTATTACGATAACCTCCCTTCCCTGCTTTCTAAGGTGATGGAGAGTGTTATAAACACACAACTCCTTAGGTACCTCGAGAAGCACCTGTTGATCAGCGATCGTCAGTATGGCTTTCGCCAGGGCCAGTCGGCCGGTGATCTCTTGGTGTACCTCACACACCGCTGGGCTGAAGCCGTTGAGGGCAATGGGGAGGCTTTGGCAGTAAGCCTGGATATCGCAAATGCCTTTGACCAGGTCTGGCACAGGGCCCTTCTCACGAAGCTTCCATTTTACGGTCTTCCCGTGAGGCTATATAAATGGGTAGCAAGCTTTCTGTCTGAGTGGCAGATTAAGGTCGTTGTTGACGGATGCTGCTCAGATATGAAGTCCATTAACGCCGGTGTTCCCCAAGGCTCAGTGCTGTCTCCTACACTATTCATTCTGCATATCAATGAAATGCTGCAACAATCACGCGTACTGTGAACGCACAAATACACCTGTCGAGCCAATGCCTCTCGGTCACAAGTGGAGGAAAGCAGAATCAAACCTGTGTCTGAAGTCGAGAACTCTCTGGAGCGGATCTCGGAATGGGGTCGATTTAACCTTGTTGAGTTTAACCTTACAAAGACACAAGTTTGCGCGTTTACCGCTAAAAAACCCATTTGTTATAGCGCCCAAGTTCCAGGGCACCGCACTCACCGTTGGTGAAAGTGCCGGTATCTTGAGTGTGGACATTACGAGTAAAGTGCAGTATCGTAGTCACTTGGAGAACAAGGCCAAATTGGCATTCAAAAAGCGTGGTGTCCTTAACAGGGCGAGACAGTACTTCACTGCGGGGCAACTCCTGACGCTGTATAAGGCCCAAGTCAGACCCCATATGAAGAACTGCTCCCATTACTGGGCAGGAGCACCAAAATACTAGCTACGCCCATTTGACTCCGTTCAAAAGCGCGCAGTCCGAATCGTCAACGACCAATATTGACTGACAGGCTAGAACCGCTAAGCTTGCGAAGAGACATAGCCTCACTCTGCGTGTTCTACCAACTTTACTATGGTGAGTGCTCCAAGGAACTTTTCAAAATGATGCATACGTCACCATTTCATGAATATACCACCAGACGAAGGTTCCAGTTCCACCGTTCCACGTTCCAAAAGTTTCACGACGATTTAAATTAGCAATTTATGTAAAATTATAAAAATCTCATCAGAACCGGGCCAACCCGGTTCCATCGCTCAGAACCGGTTCCACAGACTTATCGAAATACCCGGGTATACCCGGGTATTTAAGAACCGGGTGTACCCGGGTGCATGCCCTAGTCGTAGCCTTCAATTTTGGGTTACTAAGAAATTTTTTTGGGTTACTAAGAAATTTTTTTGGGTTACTAAGAATTTTTTTTGGGTTACTAAGAATTTTTTTTGGGTTACTAAGAAATTTGGGGGAAAAGGTGTCCCAAATTAGCTTGTTTCGCCTTCTATCTACACATGACTGCTGGATTTGGGGGGGAGTCATGTACACAAAACAAATCACAAATGTTTATAACTGAAGTATGGATGGACCAATTTTTTTAATTTTCGTTTTTTATCTGTCTTCGAAGAGAATAGGATAATAAGCATTAAAAATGATAAAAAAGTCAATTTTAGTAATATTTTAACTGTTTTATTTTCCATTGAAAAGGTCCGTCAATCATTTGTTGTCCGTGCTTTCATTCATCAATAAATTAAGTTTTTAACAAAAAAATAGAACCGACTTCAAACGGTAAAAAATAAAATTGTTCAGTACCTACTTCTTCTTGCTTATGGTAATGACTCTTAAAACTATTTTTGGAGTCGGGCCCTAACTAAAATGTCGTACCATTCGTTCTAAATGGGCACCGACAGTACAGACAGTGGGACAGTACCTACTTCTTCTTGCTTATGGTAATGACTTAAAACTATATTGGAGTCGGTGCCCATTCAGAACGAAAGGTACACTATATTTACTAAGACAGGACATTTTACTAAGGGCCCGACTTCAAAAATAGTTTTAAGAGTCATTACCATAAGCAAGAAGAAGTAGGTACAGAACAATTTTATTTTTTACCGTTTGAAGTCGGTTCTATTTTTTTGTTAAAAACTTAATTTATTTCACTCTTTTTAGTCATTTTAATAATTCTGCACTTGAATAAGCATAATTGGATTTTTTTCAGTTAATTTCTAAACGTTAAAGAGATACCTTTTATAATCATGTTTATCTAATAGCCATCTTATACCCTGAAAGAATACTACTATAAGTCCACCTGAACGTATAAATTAATGAAAGAATTTGCTCTCAGCTCCTAACCGTTGAGGAGTTGTACCTTCAATCATCAGCTTAGCAACATGAGGTGATAATTACCGGACACAAATATTTGTATTATGTTAAAAATATGACTAAAAGAATGTGTGTGCCTATTAAGTTTCAATGTTTCCCTCGATTTCCCTAGTATCACATCATCAGATTTCGCCATGGTGACAGTTGGACCACCTCAGAAATGTAAGATTTCGAACAAAAAACCATTTATTGAAAGAATTTGCTCTCAACTCCTAACCTTCGTAGTACCTTCCATCATCAGCTCAGCAACATGCTATGATGATAATTATACACAAATGCCTGTTTTGCTTTAGTAAAAATATGAAAATCATTTGTTGTGCTATAAAATTTGAATGTTCCCTTCGATTTCTCTGGGATCCCCTCATCAGAATTTGACTTGGTGACAGTTGGAACACCTCAGGAATGTAAGATTTGGAATAAAAAACTATTTATTGAAAGAATTTGCTTTCAACTCCTCACTGTTGCAGTACCTTCCATCATCAGCTCAGCAACATGAGATGATGATTACTATGCACAAATATCTCTTATGCTTCAGAAAGTATAAGAAAATCAATGTGTGTGCCTATAAAATTTGAGAGTTCCCCTCGATTTCCCTGGGATCCCATCATCAGATCCTGATTTGGCGACAATGGGACCACCTCGGGAGTATAACCATACGAACAAAAAAAGAATTTTGAAAATCGGTCCACAAACGGCGGAGTAATCGGTGAACATATATAAAAAAAAAAACATACAGCCGAATACAGTACCTCCTCCTTTTAGAAGTCGGTAAAAATTGACAGGAGGTGTCTGTCATTTCGTTTTTTCTATTTTCAAATCGCATCTTAGGCTTTTCACAATTTACCAATGTCAAATTGCGGTGTCATAACTTTTTTCCATTACGGCATCGGAAACGCCAGCGTCAAGTATAATTTTTGCATCACTTAATCGTTGAAATATTTTATTTGACAGTAATATAAAAAATCACAAGGATGATTAAGAAACATTATTTACTTCTTTCAATATAGTTTGACGACCCGTGTGGCGTAATGGCCGATCTAAGGGTTCGATTTCAGGTGAAGCAGAAATTTGAATGATGAGTTTAAATTTCTGTTCTCGGTCTGGGTCTTTGTGTTTCTGTCTGTGTGTGTCCATGGTACCCACGACACAGGGTATATCTACCCTACTGTGTGGCTATGAGTGTGAAACGTAAAAAAATGTACGGTATTGTTCCAGCGCCCCCTACGCCGGAGCTGGTGGCGCGGGTCCGCGAGCTGTACGCCACGCGCGTGTCCGACGTACGCTTCCTCATACCGGTGCTCAACGGTCTGAGCAAGAAGGAGGTACGCTTTTGACACTTATTATTTTTGTAGTCCTTTTTTTTTCTTCAATTATGGCATCGCAAACTTTGTGCATATTGCCAGCAGCAAGTATTTTTGCATGAATTTTTTGCCAGTTTCGTTGAATTAAAAAAGTAATCATAGAACAATTCAGTAAGTCGTTTGACAGTAATCATTCAGTCAAGTGAGTCAGATATTCAAGTAAAGCGATGGATATTTAACAAGAACGTATCCGATGTAATTTTGGAGGCAAGCTGAGAAAACATATTTTCGCGCTTGTTTTATTTCAGAACACTCGAGCAGTGTAATTCATCTATATCCAATAAAAGTCATCAAAACTGTGACTGATATAAATCAAGAATACAACAAGAAAATAAAAATAAAACAACAGCACATTGTCTTTTTCGACTCCGCGCCAAACCTCTTTTATATAGATAACAGATAATAGTGATGTAACATAACGAAATTTAAATCGATTGTTTTGAAATATCGAACAAATACAATAGTAACAAAATGAAAATCTTTACAAGAAAACTCAACAAAAACAGTGGCAAATGTCAAAACAAAATACACAAAGCCGACGTGAAGCTAACGCAAATCGCGTACCACGCAGACTCATGTAGTATTGTACTGAGACGCGATCACAAGTTGACCGCTCAGATTCATCGATTTTTTTGTCGATTCAGGTCAATCTCTATTGACAGAAATTCAATCGTGAATATTTTTAAGATAATATATTTTTTATTTAATTTACATTATTTGCTAACAATAAATAATAATAAAAGAATTGTACTGTACTTGGCAATTTTCGAATAAACAATTTTTTTTAAACTTACATTGTTTTCTTCTCAGAGGGGTTTTTGGCGGAAAGTCGAAAACCACATGTTGTACTCTTGTTTTTTTTTATTTTCTTGGTATATTTTTGAGGTAGATAATCGAGGTTTATGTAGAATAAAGTTGATATTATTTTGTTACACCTAATAGATTAATTAATTATTATTATAGTGCAGAATATATAGATAGTTTGAAAACATGGCTTTTCGGATTGGCTCCAAAACTCCCATCCGGTGTATTTTAGGAAAGCAGCCATTGCTTTACTCGAATTTAATAGCTAATCATAATAATATGCTTCATTAGTTTTTAATTTTATATATTTAAGTATTTTTTTATTTCTCTGATTTCAGATATTAGCTGCTTTGCCAAAACTTATCAAATTAAATCCTATAGTAGTTAAGGAGGTTTTCAACAAGCTACTTGGTTTGCAGAACCCCAATGATGAACAATTACCAAGTATGTATCGAAAAAGATATATTTTACACATTTTGTGTGTATTTTTTTGTAATAAATTGATCGTTTTAAACAATCCACATTAAACCTTACTTTCCATTTTTCAGTTGCTATGTGTAAGTTTTTCAATTTAATTAGTTTACAATATTGATGATGAAATGTGATGAAAGCTACAAGACATTTTCATTCAAATTTATTTTCCTTTACTGCCAATTTTTCTTCCATGTTTTATGTTGTAGATTTATGACAAGGGGAGATGTTCTTTTACAGTCAAATTTATTTCTATATTTTTACATGTGGTTTATCCAAAAGTGGATTTTAGACGTGACAACGTCTAATAGATGAACGCCGGCTGCACGTAGGAAAAAGGATGACTTATTTTTACGTTACGCTCATTGTAACGTTACGCTCATTGTAACGTTACGCTCATTGTAACCTTACGCTCATTGTAACCTTACGCTCATTGTAACGTAACGCTCGTTGTAACGTTACGTTCATTGTAACGTTACGCTCATTTTAACGTTACGCTCATTGTAACGTTACGCTCATTGTAACGTTACGCTCGTTGTAACGTTACGCTCATTGTAACGTTACGCTCGTTGTAACGTTACGCTCATTGTAACGTTACGCTCATTGTAACGTTACGTTCAGGCTTGAGCGTTCGGCTTGCGCCGCACCTGCCGCGCCGCGTTTCGTCGATTGTTCATAATGTGAAGTGAAAAGTTAATGTGGTTTTCATTATTTTCTTGTGACGTTCTCACATTAAACTATCGACTGCAAACCAACTTTAAAGTCTACCATTTTTTATTTACAATTGCTGTAATATATTTACCAACATTACAGTTTCGCCCGAAGAACTGCTAGTAGCCCTACATCTGATAGACCCGAGCAAGGCTGACCTCAAGTATATAATCAAAGCAACGGCGCTTTGCTTCGCCGAGAAACAGACGTACACGCAGGACGTAAGTATTTTAGTTATCGTTAATTTTTTAAATATCCTATGCACAGGTCTGCTTTGACGATAACGATAGTGTAATGTTGTAATCTTCATGCGGCACCATTTATAGAGCGGGATATGTGATTCGCAGAGGAATGCGTTATGAAATGAAATGAAAGGAGGAAGGACTGGAGAGGAGTATTTTTTGTTAAATATCAAATGTTATAATCATTTTGCCGCGAAAACGCCAAAGCATTGCCATAACGTTGATCGACCTGCTTGGCGCAATGGTTACCTTGCCGGACTGCCAATCGAAGGGGCCCGGGTTCGATTGCCGGCGAAACAGAAATTTGAATGATGAGTTTAAATTTCTGTTCTCGGTTTGGGTGTTTGTGTTTCTGTATATGTGTGTGTGTTTTGTAGATGGTAGAACTATTATGGTTCGCCCGGGGAAGTACCACCGCTGCGCCCACTTTCTACCGTGAACCAATTCTATTGTGTTTCGGTGGAAAGGTGCAGATGCCGGCCACACTTACATGAGACGACCACCAGGCTCCGGAGTAGCAGCGCAACTGCACTCGACCTCAGACGAGACTTAACTATGCTTGCTTGAGGTTGTGTGTAGATTTCCATGGGCTGCAGCGACCACTTAACACCACGTGGTATGCATGTTCGTCTGCTACTCCATTAAAATTAAAATAAAAACATGGTACCCTCGACACAGGGTATATATACTTACCCTACTGTGGAGCTATGAGTGTGAAGCTTTATTATTATAACCACGAGCACCTTATAAATTTTTTTATCCCCCAGGTGGTCTCAGCAGTGTTGCAGCGGCTGGCCGAGGAGACGGAGATCCCGGTGCTGATGATGCGCAGCGTGCTGCAGGCGCTCACCCTGTACCCCGGCCTGGCGCCGCTCGCCCTCAACATCCTGCAGCTGCTTATTGAGAGAGAGGTGTGTCACTATGTACTCATGTTTGCATAAGAGGGCTTTCTACGGGATGTATATCTCTTCGTACTCTATGGGATCAAGGTACCTATATTCGAGCCAACTTAGAGGTAGAGCACTTGTAACCAAACCATAAAACTATCAATTTAGGGCTGTCTCTGATTGAAAACTAATATTTATAACGTTTTCATATACTTAGATTTTTGTATCATTTTAAAACGAAATTTAACCACCTCATTGATGTTTAGTGTTTCTAAATAAAAATACGAACTATATTAAATGTTTTGATGACCCTTATTGCTTTTACGCCAAATACTTATTAATAATAAAAACTTTGTAGAGATTTAGATTTTTATGTTTAAAATTGGACCTATTTACGCAAACCGGAACCAATCCACACATGATGATGATGATTATAGTTTTGAGAAAAAGCTGTTTAATGTAATTAACAACTGATGTTTTGTAGATTGGTAAACATGTCATGAAAATGTATTGTTCTGTCAAAATTGTCAAATCATTTTGATCTTTACAGGGTCGATAGAAGGTGCAATCTTAAGCTTTTCTGTGTACTTAACTCAATTTCGGCATGAGTGTGGATTGGTTCTGGTTTGCGTAAAAAGGTCCAATTATAAACTCAAATATGTTAAAGCAATCTTATATTTGATTTAAAATGTTATTCATTCTTACAAAAAAGAAAAATCTAACCCTACATAGATATCAAAATTTACTTATACATATTAGTTGTATTTTGAAACTCTTTTTAACACAAGTGAAACCGTAGGACACTACCTCGTAAGCTAGTGAATTATCAAAATTATATACATAATGTATAAATAATTAATGTATGAAGTTTAAAAATAACATAAGGAAAAGGTTTTGAATTCTTGCCTATCGTTGATTACTAGGCAACGCTTTGTCATTAAATTTTGTCAGCAATCAGTCAGTGGGCTTAGTCAGATTTCAGATATTCAAGTAAAGCGATGGCTACTTTACCAGAACGTGAACGATGGAATTTTGGCGGTAATCTGAAAATACATATTTTCGCATTATTATTTTATTTTACAACACTCGTGCACTGTTATTAACCTACGGACAAAATGCTATCAACTTGTCCGATATAACTCAAAAATGCGAACCATATAACTCAAAAATACACACCAAGAAAATGTAAATAAAACAAGAGCACAATATGTCTTTTCCGACTTCCCGCCAAAAACATCGACAGTTGTTCATGACGTACGTTTGCGGCAGGTGTGGACGAACAAGGTGGCGTGGGAGGGGTGGGTGAAGTGCTGCGAGCGGCTGCAGGCGCGCGCCGCGCCCGTGCTGGCCGCGCTGCCGCCCGCCGCGCGCCTGGCGCTGCCGCCGCACCACCACGCGCCGCAGGTTTAACGCTTCACACGCTTCACACTCATAGCCCCACAGTAGGGTTTATATACCCTGTGTCGTGGGTACCATGGACACATACAAAGACAGAAACACAAACACCCAGACCGAGAGCAGAAATTTAAACTCATCATTCAAATTTCTGTTTCGCCGGGAATCGAACCCGGGACCCCTCGATTGGCAGTCCGGCATGGTAACCATTGCGCCACGCGGGTCGTCATACCCGTCGTCGGGTATACATACTTACCAAAAAACTCACTGATTTCCTAAATGATGTAGCGACCTTCCGCTACTCATCAAGAGATGGTGCCACTGGTATTCCTGAATCACGTCGGGGTCACCAGTTTGGCAAAGGGAGATCTCCCGCCGGGCGAGGTGGTCATGCCCGGGGAGCGGCCGCGCTCCAACTGACTCAATTCGGAGCTTGTATATATGGTAGGGTATTCAGAAAACTTCGATAGCGTGATTCAGAATACCCGTGGCACCATCTCTTGATGAGTAGCGGAAGGTCGCTACACGATACTCACGTCACGTCACTGATTTTCTAAACGATAAAGCGGCATAAAGGAGTTCCATAAAAACCTGGGAGGTTTTTTTTCCGCCGGCTTTTTTTCCTCTCAGTGTATAAAAACCCTATAGTATGACACTATTTCAATGTACATTTTTATGTTTGTAATTTGTAATTAGTTAAGTTTTTAATTATTAAAAAATTAATAGAATCAGGCGTTACTTTGCGGAACTCCATTGTTATAAAGTTAGGTAAAAACTACTTTGCAACAATCCGCAACCACAATTTATGATGGTGTATACCTTTTTCATGCAATAGCACCTCCCTCCCTCCCACATAGGACACATGCACATGCAACAACAAAAAGTATACACCAACATACATTGTGGTTGCGGATTGTTGCAAATTAGTTTTTACCTAACTTTTTTTAATTATTGTAATATTTGCATACCTCATGAAGGTAAATATGGCGAACCAAATGTATAAAAACACCTTTTGTAAACACCCATATTTGTGCAAATCAAAATCTTTGTCTTTGAAAAAAATATTCAAAAATATTTATTTCATATTAGGAATACAAAATATTCGCGTAATGAATGTCATTTTTTCCCGGTCATCGCCTTTAAGTGCCCGTTTGGGCTAGATGTTGAGCTCAGAGAAAAAAGGCGTCGGAAAAATCTCCCAGCAGCACTATTTTTTTAAAAGTACATATATAATTAAGATAACAGTATGGCTATGGGCACACGTGACAGCTACCGATGCCTAAAGAGGCCGTATACGAAAATATGCCGATTTCACTGTTTTACCTAATTTTACTCGTAAGAATACAGTATTTCCATAAGTTATACAATACAATGACTCATAATAATTTTAATAATCAATAAATAATCATATTAACTTTTTTATTTTTATTACTATGTTTTGCTTAATAGACCTGGAGATGGTGACAGTTGTGAGAATTTTTACTGTAATAGGAAAATATTTTTCATGTTCCCGAATCATTTCTCCGTATTCATGGTAAACATTGGTTTAGCAACCCTTGATCAACGTCGTTGATGACAGGGACCAATATATCAATAAAAAATATCGATAATATTATTGATTTTTCTATTATCGATTTATATCTACATACATCATGTGATCATGACATGACTTACAATTTCGATTAATTTTATTATTTTGTTCTTTTATATCGTACAACAGTTTGAAGTAAATCTGATTTATTCTATTTCAGGAGATTCCATTCGTACCCAATGTGACACCCATCGAGCCCTTACCTCCCGGGATGGACTGACATTACGCGGAACCGGACGCGGGGCCCTCGCACTGCCCCTATAGCTAGCGACGAAATTGTAAACTTGTTACAGACGTGTACTTCATAATTTGTCATAAGATATTAATTACTTATTTGTACAGTCAATTTAATGAAATAAAGTGTTAGTTATTATTCTTGTTTATTTATTTTGTTAAACCGGAAATTACACCCTTAAAAAGTGTGCAGTACTTACATCATTATTGAAAATGTTGAAAAATATTTTCGGATTTATATTCGCGGTACTACATTAACGATATCTTAAGTTAAGGTCCTGGATTACACTAATTTATTGGCGTCTCCGACGGCATGTTGCAGGGCTCGTAGATTGCTGAATTCGATTTATTATTATAAGGGTTGCAATGACAGATCATAGGTTAGGAGTGCGTTCTTCCGGCGACTTTTGATATTCATTGAATTTATTCATCAGAACACGCAAACAAGATTGCATCTAGGAGCACAGTTACAGTTGAGAACAATTTATTAATACAGGCCCAAACTATGAGTCCACCGCAGAAGTCTACCTGCACATGCAGACGTCTTTTATCTTTAGTATCACTCATATGATATATTTCTGTTGCAGGAGTGACTAATTCTGGCAATTATAATTAACTCTCAATCCATTTCTCTGTCCCCTAACTGCAACAATTTAACCAATTTTGTGATCTTGTAAGATTTGCCTAGGTGGGGCAAGTACTAGTCCCTGTAGCTTCGGGATTAAGAATAGAGCTACGGTATCCCCTGCCTGATCGTAAGAGGCGACTATAAGTGGCTTCCGGGGTTGTGGGCGGTGAGAGTGGGAGCTCGATCCGTCCACAGAGTACATCCAGCAGCACCGGGAAGGGCGGCTGTGTGTGCGTGGCCGCATGCCCTAGTAAGCATCGGTAGGTGCAGGAGAGCACATCTGCTCTCCTAAATATGGGTCCGGTCGTCTCGTGTGGAGGACACCGGTTCGTTCCACTGGAGATCCCGGAGTCCTCCCCAAGCGCAAACGCAGCCACAGAGGGGGTTTTAGTGCGGTGAAATCTCACATAACCCGGTATCATCTCCCAAGATGCCGGGTACCTTTTAAAGATTTCCCCCTCGATACCAAAAAAAAGGTGGGGCAAGTACTAGGAAAAACTTAGGAGCGTAGCCAGTGTGGCATTCAGAACTTTAAATATGGAAGGATATTAATTCGCACATTGGACCACATAACATATTATATTTCTTCGATATACCTATTGAGTATAAACATGGCTAGTATGGCATTCAAATTTCTGGAAATACCTATACCTACTTATGAAATGCATATGGTAGAGAAAATAAAATCCTTGTTATCATACTAAATTGTATACTTTATTTGAGATAATTTTCCAAATATTTACAAAGGCTTATTAAAAAAATAATTTAAATAACTAACATTACAAAAATGCGTTTCTTTGGCCTAGATTAATATTAATGTAGATATTAGGTTAATTAAGAGTACTTACACATAATTTGAAAAAGTTATAAAATATAAATATCCTACCAAACCAGATAAGCAAAAACTTGAAAAACAGGTATGGGTGCAAAAGTCGAAACCCGAAGTGCAAAAGCTCTTGGAAGTTCATCGGCCAAAATAAAAACATGAGGCAGTCACATTTTCCTGTTACTATAAGGTAATCGAACTCAAATTCTGCGTATTTTTTTAATGTAAGTGACTTTTAAAGCGTTATAAACATACGTTTTAAGACATACGTGTAGGAACACAGTCAACAGCAGTAAAATGTAAAAGTAATCAGTTTGTCACTTAATTTAAAAAAATTAAATTAGCACAGGAAGTTACAAAATATAGGTCTTCGTCTAAAAATTCTATTAACACATTACATCATTACATGACATCTTATACCTTTAACACGTTTACTGCGAAGCTCAAAAACATAATATTCCACTCTAGTGCGGTACAGGACAATATTGCCATGTCCTGTTATTTTTTCTAGTGCGAAACAAGACAAATGTGTCCGGTACACAATTCTTTTTAAAACTTTTTTTTTCATAAAATTTTTACTTTCTGGCAATTCTTTAACTTTTATCAACATCTAAAAACTTTGAACTATATACATTTCTTTTGGTTCTAGAATTGGACAAATATTTTTTTACTTATAGGTATAAACGTCTTACCGGACTTATATGTCATGTGGCGCACAAGAAGTGGTGAAAATGTTCAAATAGTCGATAAACAGTAGTGGTGTTAAATAAGAAAACAAATATTTATCGATAATACTTTTATTTATAAAGTAAATTAGGCATTTTTTCCCGACTGCGTGAGAAGGAGGGTTATGTTTTTCGAGCATATGCATGTATGTATGTATGTATGTGGGTAAGTATATCCATTTCTTTGGCGCTCCGCACAGCCCAAACGGCTGGACGGTTTTCAACATATGTGGTGTCGTTGAATTTGTTAGGATTGTCATAGTGACAAAGGCTATATAAATTTTCAAAATGGCGTCCTCAAATTTGAAAAAAGGGGAGTGGGGGTTGTTTTTTTCTAACCACAGCAATATGGCAAATTTGAAAAAAGGGGAGTGGGGGGTTGTTTTTTTTTCTAACCACAGCAATATGGGTATTAAATGAAAGCTAGTGAAAAGACTATTTCAAATATGTATATATCATTTCTTAAAATTTCTATTATATTTTAAGAAAAATTTTCAAAAAACTAAAAAATCTGAAATTAAATTATTATTATAAAAACAAAAACCCGACTGCTTCAAAAATGAACATATTATATATTTAAATTATATTTAAATAAGTTAAACTAATAATTTTAAGATACTGCACGCGGTGACAAACGATGTTTTGATAGATCTTTCTGTGCCAGTAGGTAACAAAGTAAGTACCTATTGTTTATAAATGTCGATACTGTTAACAAATGTCGACAAACGTCTAAACGATAATAACATCCGTTTCTCACTAATGCATACGTCCTAGCCAACAGTGCGATACCGGACATACACATACAAGTCGTATTCGTCCGGTAACGCATGGAATGCAAAGTTTTTTGGTTCTGTGCGTACAGGTCAAATATGCTATGTACTTTTTTTCTATTGTAATAAGACCATCTGAATGTAAGAAGCAATGATGTTTATTTGTCCCTTTTTAACTCACAGAATATCGTACCTAAAATGACGCCGCACGAGCGAAAAAAACTAGATTTTGGTGCTCGCACCGCGGGAGAGTTCATTACCGGCTATATACGTCCGGTAACGCAGTTAACGTGTTAAACGAGCAATAATAATTCTTGTATATATCTAAACATTTTTTTTGAATCTCGGAATCGGCTCCAAAGATTTTGATGAAATTCAGTACCCTGGTTTCGGGGATGATAAATAATCCAGCAAATTTTTTTGATAGAAATTGTCGTTTTATTTAATGTTTAGGATAAACTTCCGTTTAGAACATACCTCCAATTGACCTGAAATTTGGTACACTTATGTATTTTGACGCGCTGATCAAGAATATCATACCCAAAATACCCGCAAATTTGATGTTCAAGGTCAAAAGGTCAAAAAAAATTTTCGACGTTTTCGCATGTATTGCGATAAATATAGATTTTAGAGAAAAATATTTCAAAAGTTATAGGGCATGAGAAAAATGATATTTTTTGTTCTATAAATTTTTCGTGTAGGACCAGTGGTTTCGGAGAAAAATGTAAAAGTCATCCGAAATTGCTAGTTATCGCCAAAACTCCTTTAGTTTCGATATAATAATCTACTCACGCAGTTACCTTCCCGTTGGAGTTTGGTCTTAGAAGTGCATCTTTTTTTTGTTTTTATTATTATTATTTTTTGCTTTTTTTTAATGTTAGGTACTATGTTGACGGATCCCCGCTGCGCGGGGTTCCTTATTTTGTATTAATTTAAAAAAGTCCAACCTAACCTAACCGATCCCATTCATTTTAATTGACGAGTCCTTTTTGTATTTTTTTTTTGCTTTTTTAAATGGTACCATGTCGACGGAACCCCGCTGCGCGGGGTTCCTTTCTTTATATTAATTTAAAAAAGTCCAACCTAACCTAACCGATCCCATTCATTTTAAATGACGAGTCCTTTTTGTATTATTTTTTTGCGGGGGGCTTCGCCCCCCACCTCCCCCCATTCGGGGGGCTAAGCCGGTAGGTACTATGTTGACGGAACCCCGCTGCGCGGGGTTCCTTGTTTTGTATTAATTGAAAAAAAAGTCCAACCGAACCTAACCGATCCCATTCATTTCAATTGACGAGTCCTTTTTGTATTTTTTTTTTTGCTTTTTTTAATGGCACCATGTCGACGGAACCCCGCTTCGCGGGGTTCCTTTCTTTATATTAATTAAAAAAAGTCCAACCTAACCTAACCGATCCCATTCATTGTAAATGACGAGTCCTTTTTGTATTATTTTTTGGCGGGGGGCTTCGCCCCCCACCTCCCCCCATTCGGGGGGCTTAGCCCCCCGAAACCCCCCTTTCCCTAATCTATGAAAACCCAAAAATGAATGTAATAAAAATAGAAAGAACCTCGCCCATATGAGAAATAGTCATCAAAGCTCTTGACCGTTCGGTAACATTTTTCTCCGAAACCACTGGTCCTACACGAAAAATGTATAGAACAAAAAATATCATTTTTCTCATGCCCTATAACTTTTGTTTGAAATATTTTTCTCTAAAATCTATATTTATCGCAATACATGCGAAAAACGTCGAAAAATTTTTTTGTCCGTTTGACCTTTAACATCAAATTTGCGGGTATTTTGGGTATGATATTCTTGATCAGCGCGTCAAAATACATAAGTGTACCAAATTTCAGATCGATTGGAGGTATGTTCTAAACGGAAGTACACCCAATGTTTATGCCATTAAATACAAAATTACTCTTACTGACATCTATTGGAGAATATTAATAATATTGTGGCGTAGAAATCCGTCAAATGTCGACTGTCAATCCGCCCTTTGACACAAATGACAATGTCGCCACAAATGACAATGTCGATATTGATTATGATAAGACCTCTATAAAAATTTCGTCAATGGAGTTAAAGCTTTCTTGGACGAATAGTTACGAAAGCTGACTACGGAGCTAGAGACCCGGGCTCAAACCTCAAGTAGGCAAGTTGCGCTTTTTATTTTTTGTGACAATTTTTTTTAAATTAGGAGCTAGGTATTTCAAAAGGCTTTGTTAAGTAACAGTAAGCCAATGAATATTTTGCTTAAAAATAAACCAAGAAAATCAACTGTTTTTATCCGAGCAACGCTCGGGCGTCCAGGTACTAGATATTAATTGCACATCTGAATAAATATGTATATTACCAGTGGCGGATCTAGAATTTTAGTTTGGGGGGATGGGGCTGATTTTATTTTGGGGCGGGCTGAAACTTTGGACTCCTACAAACTCCTCCGTCAAAGAATTTGTCAATTGGGGAGGGTGGCTGATGCATGAATATTAGAGGTTTGTCAAAGATGTTCTTTTAATAATGCAATACTACTGCCTCCACCAACCCGCATTGGAGCAGCGTGGTGGAGTAAGCTCCAAGGCCTCCCCAATAATGGGGAGAAACCCGTGCCCCAAAATTCATAAACGGGGCTGTTTAGAAGCTCTAAAAAGCTGGACATCTCGAGCAATTGAGGTAACTTATAAGAACTGCAAAGGACTTTTATTAAGGACACGACCTATGACCTATATATATATATATATATAGGTCAGGGGCACGGGAGAGCCTCCGCAAAAACGAGCCAAGCGATGGCAAGGGCTCCCTTTTCTGGAAGTGCCTCGTCGTTTTTTTGAATCCTCATACATGTCGGTTTAAGTACACCGGATAGTTAAAATTCTCGGGATATAACTGCGAATCTACACCTTTTGAATTTTTTACTGATATGTAGAGTATTGTAGAGTTGGTGAAGTTAGGAATGGGACTTAGAGCATGTAGATTCAAAAGCTTGACTTTACATGAGATCTGATATTTTTTTACACAGAGTAAGCCATTATTACTCTTCTTGGCAAAATTGTACAAGAAAATATTTTTGGTGGGATTATTTTGAAGCATGTCCTTAATTTTCAATATATCGTGTGGATATTAATTACAAAAATTGAAACTAACCTTCAAACTTTCACATTTCTTTGCTGCTAACTATACATGTACACTTGGTTTGGCCACTGGCATGGCCTATTTTACATAAATAAGTAACTTAAAAATTAGATTACGAGGATTTAAATTATCACATAAAAATTGAAGAAGATGTACCTAAAATATATTAATTAAATACATACGAGCTACTATTACCTACTACATATACTATTACGTACAATGCTTGTATCAAGTTTAAGTAAAAATGTATTTTCAATCCAAAAAAATGAGTATGACGTACTTACTTGGATACTTCGACAAGGATCTTTTGGTGCATGTGGGCAGTACTTAGTTGGTTTTGGCGATTACTAGATTGAGGTTTGTGGTCTCGTTTTTTTTTTATTTTCTAGACGCATTATTGAAAAAATGATTAATTATATGGCATTTCTCCTCCAAAACACAATTAGAAACGTTCTGGTAAAGTTGCAATCGCTTTACTCGAATATCTGACTTACTAGTAGGGGAGCCCAAGAGGGGATATTTGGATTTACTCGAGCGTGTCAGATTAAGATATGGGATACTCCTTGCATCTTGTTGAGTACTGCCACGATTAAAAAAACCTTCTATATAGGTACGGTAGTATTTTTTTTAATTTTTTATCTTGCTTAAGGATGTCAAAATGGTCAGATTAGAATACCCCGTTACCGTTGAACCATGACTTTTTAAATAATAAAAAATCAAACTCTCCCGAGATTGCCAAAATGCCTCTTTTTTAATTCGCTGTTTTGTATACATTCATACTAAAATCATCAGATTACTGAAATATGAATTATCATACAATTTAAATTATTGAAATATGACCTACCACGCATTTAATTTATTCTACCTTTGATCGACATTTGTCGTTATTTTACCTATACTATCTATATCGTATAAAATTTTTGAAAACCTATAGGCGCTCTTCCCACCGGTTAAACGGAAAACGTCATATAATCTTTTAATCTTCCTGTCACCCAACCTATAACACGCACAAGGTACTGATGACGCTCGAGTAAATCCACAATTAGCCTCCTTGGCTCCCCTCTACTTGGCTGGCTGTTTACTGACGAAACCAGAGGACGAAACAATAATTTTAACAGATTTTGACTACTTATCACAATTACAATGTCATTCGGTTTCAACAAAACTGGCAAATATTGTATTGAAAAGTTTTGATAAAGGTAACATGCACTAATAATAATTGTGAGATGACATTACTGAAAGAAATATGGCACATCCGAGATTCATCCAAAAGAAGCCAGTATACCTACTCTGAGGGCCCACTCTGTACGCCCGTATCCGAAACTTAGTGAATTTACGGGCCTTATATTTGGATAAAATTGAAGAAATTCTAATATTATTCATTCAATAGCTTAATGTCATCAATGACAACGCTTATCTTATGAATTCGTGAAAAAGAAGCGATCTGAGTATGCTAAAAATGATTCCGAAAATGTTAGAACTTACGGACAGATGCTTGCAGATTGGGTCCTCTGGAAGCAAGTATCCATCAGTAAGTTCTAAATTTTTGGAACATATTGGCGTATTTAGATCGTGTTATTAGTTCAGGAATTATAAGATTAGTGTAGTCTGCTGTATGAATAATGTTGCTCAGATTTTTTCACACTCCTTCAAAAACGAGGAGATAAATCACAAAGTTTCGGTCACGCACGTAGTACAGAGTACATCAACAAGTCTGATTTTCCGATCCATAAGATGTCACACTACATGAAGCTGTTTAGTAACATTAAGGGCCTCTTTCACCACCTTCAAGTAAAGTGACAAGTACGTTAATTGTTGGTTAAAGTCACCCATAACTTCGATTTCAATTTCACGATGTTCGAGTAGCACTAATCATATGTAATAAAATTAAACCAACACAACATCCATACCGAGCAGGGCACTCATAACTTTTACTTGCCAATTAACTTTACTTGGGACGTAACTACTAAACACTTTACTTGGATATGGTGAACGAGGCCCTAAGTAACTTAAATTACACTGTGTCGTTTGGAATAACTGTGCTTGGGTATACACCGTTGGCCTCCATCTTGACGTCTCCGTTTAAAATGTTATGAAGCTGGTTCTCGTAGGTATTGTTATCGGATATTTCCAGCTTTCTTATCAGACTTCTTATTAGGATTATTAAATATACGTGTATGCCTGAAAAAGGAAAAACCAACCTTAGCTGAATAATCTTTATTTATTTATTTACATATTTATTTATTATTTGTGGCACCTTAACTAAGTGTTACAGGGTTAAACTTAATGCCTAATTGCATTCTCTGCCAGTCAACCCTGGGTGACGGTGAGAAACTTAAGGTAGGCAGGAATACTACGAGAAGGTTTTTTTAAGTGAAAGTAACTAACAATTCTAATAATTTAGTCAATTTAGTCAAATTTATGTACAACATAAACCACATTGGGATGGCGTGAAGCTTATTCCACCAATCCTCATTGGAGCAGCGTGGTGAATTAAGCTCCAGGCCTCTGCAATAATGAGGACAGACCAGTGCCCAGCAGAGAGATCAGCAAGCAACATGAAAATAATAAATTTCAATCTGTGGTTAGTGACCGTTAATGAGAGATTTAAATATAGAATTGCTTTTATTTTTCTACAGAGGTAAGCAAAAATAGATCCTCAATATTGCTTTGCATCGTAAGAAAATTTTAAGTGCGGAATTATCTTTTGCTCTACAGTAAAAAAATATAAGCTACACAAAATGCTTTTCAAACTATTTGGATAAATTTTATTTTTCAGTTCCACTGGTGAAGTAAAATGATTATATGGCCACGTGTATATGTAGGTAAGTGCCCTGCTCGGCATGGATGTTGTGTTGGTGTAATTTTATTAAGCTGAGATCGTATAAAGTTGTTTTGGTGCTGCGGAAGCTGATGACCTGAAGATTTCTTCGCAACAGAAATCGTGTCGTATTTAAAACTCCCCTGTGGAATGATGAAAGGTTTACCACAAGAAACTATATAATACTTACAAAATCCAACAAAGAATAGGGCTATGAACTCAAAGCCGATAAAAAAGTAGCTCTCCGACTTGACAGTGGAGATTACTTGCATCACAAACATTAGCACGATCGTCAGAATCGCGTAGTAGTAATACACTTTTAGGCAGATCAATATTCTCTGAAAAGTTAAAAAAACAGTTTTCTTAAAAAAGTGACACTACTGTACTTTATCGATTGTAACTACGAGTACCGACAGAAGAACTACGAGACCGTACAGAAGCGCGCATGGCCCGGCGGTTAGCGTAGAACGCAAACGATCTATGCAAGAGCCAAACGGGCGCGGTCGGGTGTGAGATGGGTGACCGCTAGTGGCAAAAAAAATTCATGCGCGTTTCCGGGCTTCGGAGGGCACGTTAAGCCGTCGGTCCCGATTGTTGTCGATAGATAACTGTCGTTAAACCTTGTCGGAGGCCTTATGGGCGGTTTGAAAACATCCGACAGCAGGTTGGCCACTAACCCGCATCTCCACCAACCCGCATTGGAGCAGCGTGGTGGAGTAAGCTCCAGGCCTTCCCAATAATGGGGAGAGACCCGTGCCCAGCAGTGGGACGCAAAAAGGGTTGCGGGCGTTGCGGCCAACTACGAGTATACTAAATCGATGGTAGTAGTGAGGTTCATAAATTCGAATTTCATTACTCCACCGTCATTTCTAATCTCTAAGGGCCTCTTTCACTACCTTTAAGTAAGTGACAAGTACGCTAATTGTCGGTTAAAGTCACCCGTAACTTCAATTTGAATTTCACGATGTTCGAATATCACTAATTCATATGATAAACTGACCCGTACTCATAGCTTTTACTTAGCAATTAACTTTACATGGGACGTAACTAATCAACACTTTACTTGGAGATGGTGAAAATGGCCCTTATTAGATTTAGGTATATATGTTTAGAATCGATAAAATTAAATAAGCATATTTTTTATTTATTTAATGACTACCTACCTAATTTATACAATCACTTAAGTTAATGTACATTTTTTATTTTTATATATTTTTTTAATCAGGCTACTAAGGCCCATAGAAACGAATACTCATAAAACATTACAAAGTGCTTGCAAAACAATTGTACAAAGGTACAGTTTATTCTTAGGAATCTCTTTTTTCGCATAATGTAGCCACGAGTTTTTTACTAATTACACAAATGCCCAAAAATTGTATTTGGCGTATACCATAGCTTCATTTTCAAAATTTTGAAACGTGGTGCCCGTTTCAATAGACCAGAGCAAAGAAGCTTTTAAAAAGTTATGAATACGTACAATTCGGGTAATTTTGAACATTTTTTACATTATTTGTATTATGAAAACTGATTTCTATTTATGACACCTTTATTTTATTGAATAAATAGTGCCCTTTTGAGTTGGTTTATCTGTCTAACAAAATAAATTTGCGGAAGAAACAACAGAACTACCCATAAATTCCCCTAAAACTCGAATTCAAAGTTATCATGAGTTTTGGGTAACTTTGAATAAATTTTTTTAGAATGTAAAAACTTTAATATTTTAAGGTTGAGGTAAAACAAAAAGAAGGTATTATTAAATTTAAAAACCTTATCTATAAAAATGACATCTACACTGACGTAAAAAAGTAACAAATAGCTTGGTTTTGCCATATGAATCAAAGTGGACTAGTTTACGATTCCAAATCAGAGCTCAAAAACTTCCAGCAACTTAACCACGGAAAAGGCGGAAATTTTTTGAATTATGGTATTGACAGTTTATTTCTTTAATTTTCATTTGGTACAAAAACATTTTGGCAATCCATTTAACACAGTTATTATATTGAAATATCAAAAATTTTCGATGTAATAAATTGTTAAATCTTTTTTCCAACTTTGTGCAAAGTTAAACGTCAATTCAAAGTTACCCGTAATGACTGTACCTTTGCCACTAAGTTTCTTTTATGATATAGGAATTACTAAGGTTCAATTTGGGTTTATGGCGATTGAGTTGGATTCTTTCCATATTACTTTCTTGAGGGACTTAAATAGAGGTTAAAAATGTGTATGGAAATACTATTAATGTAATGTAATCAGACTGCACATCCTCTCATAGTCAGTTTATTCTGCTTAGTATATTCACATCACGGTAAAGATCCTCCCACCATCCAAGAAGAAGTCTAATTTCTTTCATTCGGGTTGCTTGTACGCGTTTTTTGACAAACCACTAAGATTGCAGTGCGATGACAAACTCCCTAATTGAGTAATCCGCAGTAATAAAAAATATGAGTCATTCCTAACTCTAGCAGTTAGAGGAATTACGGGAAAATGCTTGAGCAATTTCTCAATTACTCCTTGTTTGATGCACGGAAATGTTATGAGCAAATGACGCTGATCATGGTTTTGTTAGAATTTAACGACGGAGACACTTAATTCCACCGCGATTTTTGGGAGACAAATTGTAAATCTAAACCATTATCAAATAAAAAAATTCATCATAATCCGCCCAGTCGTTTAGGAAGAGTTTTGTGATATACACATTCACACAAGAAATATATAGGTACATTAAGATTAATGTTTTCTTTTTTTCAATACCTAATAAGCGAATAATTTGTATGACTTTAAGCCCGAGTGATGCTTGTGGTCTTGTGATGCTAGTTGAGCTGCTACTCCGAAGGCTGATGGTCGTTTTATGTTGGTCTTCTCGGCAACTACACTTCGCCACCCAATCACATTAAATTACTTCATAGTATGGGTAAATGGGTGATGCGATGGAACCATAGATATGGATGTAAGCGTAATATGCTAGGTCAGTCAGAAAACATTTTTTTTATTTGAATGGAGTAGCAGACGAGCATGCAGGCCACGTGGTGTTAAGTGGTCGCTGCAGCCCATGGACATCTGCACACAACCTCAAGCAAGCATAGGTAAGTCTTGTCTGAGGTCGTATGCAGTTGCGCTGCTACTCCGGAGGCTGGTGGTCGCCTCATGTAAGTGTGGCCGGCAACTACACCTTTCCACCGAAACACAATAGAATTGGTTCACGGCAGAAGTGGGTGCAGCGGTGGTACTTCCCCGGGCGAATGATAATAGTTCCACCACCTTTTTTTGTTATCAGGGAAGAACCTTCAAAAGGTACCCGGCACCTTGGGAGAGGATACCGGGTTATGTGAGATTTGACCGCACTAAAACCCCCTCGGTGGCCTGCCTCTGCGCGTGGGGAGGACTCCGGGATCTCCAGTGGAACGCGCGCCACCACGCACAGCGCCCAGAATGGGCCCATCTTCGGGAGAGCAAATATGCTCTCCAATTCTACCACCTACAAAAGTTCTATCACTATATCTCTTAAAAAAAGTCGTACAAAATACTCCCAAACTTACCCTGTGAGCGCCATACACCATTGCCAAGTTGAACAAAATGTCTAAACTGTAGAAGACGAGGCAAACCACGTTATCTACTTCGGACGTCGCTCCGTGATATATTAAAATGACATCAATATTTCCTTCCATCGACAAACTGTATACCACGATCATGAACGTTGAGAATATCTGGAACAAGGAAATATAATATAAATTAGTAATTAACGTTATAGTAGTACCTTCCTACTTGCCTACCTACCTACCTAGGGCAAGTCCCTATTCCGGCAATTCGCATTGAATTTTTGTAAGTGGAGGGTTTTGGTGAGAAGTCGGAAAACACATGTAGTGCTCTTATTACACGCTTTAAATTACCTTAACTTGTATGTTTGTATCCGAATCCTTTGGGTGCGATTTTGACCCACTTTAAACGGTCAGATTTTATTCAAACTTTGTACATTTTTCGAGGACCCATGACAATACACTAATTTGATAAGATTATTCCACTTATATATTTTTTCCAAATTTTTTTTTATTTAAAATGAACCAAACTAAAAAGTAGAATATTAATAATAGTTTAAAAAAAACAATTCGAACCAGAAGTTCCTGAGATTAGCGTGTTCAAACAACAAACTATTCAGCTTTATATATTAGTATAGATTATATTCACAAACTCCAATTCTAACTGAACTTATGCACTACGTATAATTCGGGTAACTTTGAACATTTTTTACATTATTTTTAAGACTGATTTCTATTTATGACACCTTTATTTTATTGAATGAATAGTGTCCTTTTGAGTTGTTATTTTTTTCTAACAAAATAAATTTGCGGAAGAAACAACAGAACTACCCATAATTTCCCCTAAAACTCGAATTTTTATTTAACATGAATTTTGGGTAACTTAATTTTTTTTAGAATGTAAAAACCTGAATATTTTAAAGTTCAGGTGAAATAAAAAGAAGGTATTATTAAATTTAAAAACCTAATCTATAAAAATTACATCTACACTGACGTACAAAATTAACAAATAGCTTGGTTTTGTCATATGAATCAAAGTGGACTAGTTTACGATTCCAAATCAGAGCTCAGCAACTTCACCACGGAAAAGGCGGGAATTTTCAGAATTATGGCATTAATAGTTTATTTTTTTAATTTTCATTTGGTACAAAAACATTTTGGCAATCCATTAAACACAGTTATTATATTGAAACATCAAAAAGTTTCGATGTAATAATTTGTTAAATCTTTTTTCCAACTTCGTTCAAATTTACCCGTAATGACATGTTAGCAGTATAACTAAAATTACTTATAATTAAATTTATTATAATTGAAGACAACGTTGATTTTATTTTAACCCATATTTTGCGGTTTATATTGCGATGTTTTATCAATTTTGCTTTAATTGTAAAAGGTGTTTATGTTTATACAATTTATAAGTATTTTTATCCGGGTCATTGACTTTTGGCACCCAATTTACTGGTTTATTGGTTAGTTTTTACTTTTACTCAGGTTTTTACTTAGTTTTAGATTCATTCAACATCATAGGTACAAAGGATCATCATGTCATTTCGAAATTCTTAAAATAATCTGTAGAATAAATGCGACTGTTGTAGGTATCGACCCACTAGTTTTCATTAAACTCACCACATTCAAGTAGCCAAAAGTCAGGACTCCTCGCCTCAAGGGCATGCAAAAACAACATCGTCCAATGTTGGGAATTTCACAAAACATTTTTTAAATTAAGAAATTAAAAATGGAAACACTTCGAAACGTTGGCCGCTACAGCTTTATGTGACCGGTGACTGCACTACAGGATGTCGAAACACCGACTCACGAACATATTAAATCGAGTCAATTTATCCAATGGAGAGGCACACTTAAACATAATTATGAGATGCTGGAATATAGTATTTATGATAAGCTTTGAACTTCACACCTTAGTTTTGTTAATGACCCAAAACCAGTAATTTCAATTTAGTTTTGATGAGCTTTCTAGAAGTTCTTACTATTTGAATAAATAACTTGTTTTTTTTTTCTTTCTAAGCAGAATTTCAAACAAAGAAGTACAAAATAATTACATATGTTTTATTACTTAATATACCTTTTTATTCATTCGATTGAATCATTTTTTACTCAAGTACACCAAAATGATATTTAAAAAAAAGTAAGTACTTTTAGTGGGATCACTGAATCGACGTACCAAACATTCTAACTATCTATCAGCCTTTTAAATTCCACTGCTGGAAATAGGCCTCCCCTAATGTTCGCCACTCCATCCGGTCCTGCGCCCTCTGAATCCAGTAGTTTCCCGCTATTTTCTTCAGGTCGTCAGTCCACCTGATTGGAGGGCAGCCTGTGCTCCTTTTGCGCAGACGTGGTCGCCATTCGAGGACCTTTCTTCCCCATCGGTTGTCAGTCCTCCTAACTAAACATTAGTAAAATATAATTATTAGTGTTGTTAGTCAATAACAGGAAAATGGCGTTATCAGTAATGTAATGACGTAGAAGATTGTGACTCTGTCTTCGCTTCACTGTATATGTTTACAAGGGAATACAAACAAACAATGTAACATTTGACAAATACTTTTAGAATTACTAGATCAACAGTAACGAGTATAATCTCTTCTCCATATCTATTGGCGAGTATTTAAAATTATAATATGGCATATAACATAGAAAATGACTTAAAGTTTATAATTTTTTGATTGGTAGATAATTTTTTTGAATAGGTGGTTCAAATCGACAGCCTCCGTGGCGTAGTGGGCGATGAGCCGACTGCGAAACGTGAGGTCGTGGGTTCGATTCCCACGCAGGACAAATATTTGTGTGATGAACATCACTATTTGTTCTGTGTCTGGGTGTTAATTATCTATTTAAGTATGTATTTAGAATTATATAAGTATGTTTATCAGCTTTCTTATTACCATAGTACCTACAAGCTCTGCTTAGATTGGAATCAGATGGTGTTGTGTGAATTGTCCAAAAATATTTATAAAATATTTATATTAATAATAATTTAATAATAATAATTTGTTTATTTCTCACCCACAATATAGCTTATAAATACTAAATTAGTATTATATTATTTTTTATATATTATATTATATATAAACAATTATAAACTAGGGATACAAAATTTTCGAATCCCTCCCTAGCTTGTTATAGTTCAAAAGACAGACCTTGCATCTTTGGGTACGCTCAAAGTTCAATACATCAAAAGGGGTGGAGAGGGAAATATGTATATGTAAACCGCTAATTTTAAAAAGATGTAACTTTTAACTTTGTAATATCGATTCCACTAAAAACATTTTCATGCAATATGTTGCCAAAACAAAGCCTCCTTCGCAATGTCAAAAAGTTATCAGATTGCATGTAGAGAAAGAAGCTGTTTGTATAGTGCTGTAACTGTACAAGCCTCTAACTTACTAATTTCTACAACTCTCAAACTTCACTAACTCTACACCTTGCATAGTCAAAGTTCGTGGCCTAGCCGTTTTATAACCGTCACGATTGCACTTTTGCAAATATTTTTTTAAAATCAAATATTGAAATTGATATATGTTGGTTACAGTTAATTCTCAGAACTACGGAGATTACTTTATAAATAGGTGTAATGGGCGGCAGTTAGCTTTGTTTACATCGATAGCCCCTTTCTTGAAATTGATAGTTGCAACAGGTCGGGCTTTTTCAAGCCAGCTAGGGTTTGATAGGGATCATTGCCTCCCCCAAACTCTTACCACTTCGTTAAGTCGACCTTTGAATTTAACTCCTTCTGCCGTCTTCTATTTCGGCAACCTGCATTCGCTATTTTCGCTGCCTTCTTTATTAGGGGCTGTTCAAGGTAAAATGTTTTTCAGCGGAACGGAAATTAACCCTAAAATTTATTGTTACTCTTAGATATAGTTGCGCTAGTTCGAGATTGCTTTTTTCCTGAAAGATCGATAAAAATATGAGATTTTAATCAGCAGCATTTAATAAACAGTAGATATTTACATTGTTTAAAAAGGTTTGTCACCGAAATGCTGTGAGGTACATCTGCCTATAATGAGGGCAATGTTTCATTTGCGTCATGTATAGGCTTTCAGTGGATTACATATACTTATTGTAAATCCTATAGTTCGACGGCGCGTGGCATAAATTGGAAATTACGTTACCATCTCCTGTAAATAGTAAATGTAACTCGTATCAATCATAGCTGTAACACTTTTTACGTCCCACTGTTGGGCTCGGGTCTCTCCCCGTCATTAGGGAGGCCTGGAGCTTATTACTGTACCACACTCCAATGCGGGTTGATGGAGATTCAAGTTAGTGGACAACCAGTTGTCGGATGTAGTCAGCATTGTAAATAACCATAACGTGATTCTTTGTGCATATTTTTAGCACCTACGCAGAATAATAACGCATGTGTTATTGTAAATAGCTTTTTTATAACTAAATGTTTACAATGATTACAAACGACCTCTCGGTACTGATTGCGCGTTTCCCGTTAATAATAAATTGTATTTTTTTATTATAAACAAACCGGACAATACGGTAGGTTATAGACTCCTAGGTATATTATATGAAAAAAAAATCTAAAAATATACCTACATAAAAATATCTATGTACTCGTAATAAGCAGTATGAAAATGTTTGCCAGGCGTCCGGATAAAGCCGGACATTGGTAGGCTTTTTGATTGCGTGTCCGGCCAAAATAAACAGTGTCCAAGTTGTCCGGCTTTTGGTTAGGCTCTTTACATTTCGCAAACGAGCGAGCGCCGCCCGGGGTTGAGCGCAGGTACCTTTGAGACACAAAATCCTCAATAATGTACCCTACAATAATGTACCCTATATCCAGACTTTTTACCAAAATGTCCGGCCAAACTGGCTGGTCTGTCCGGCTATTAGGTTTGGCGACCTGGCAAGCCTAGGCGTAAAAGTAGCCTACAAAGTCCTCAGAAGTGCATATTTCTACTCACATTGGAATGTATTTACTCTAGAAATAAGGGTAGTAGGTAGTAGTAGGTAGCATGCTAAACTGACATAAGGCATTCATCAGCTTCTGGAGTACTGGAGTAACAGCGCAACTGCCACTGAAATAAATTAGAGCTTTATGCTTGATCGTGTTTGTACATAGACACGGTAATATTATAGTACTGTAGCGACCTTCCGCTACTCATCAAGAGATGGCAACACGGGTATTCCTGAATCACGCTATCGAAGTTTTCGGAAAATCCTACCATATATACAAGCTCCGAATTGAGTCAGCTGGAGCGCGGCCGCTCCCCGGGCATGACCACCTCGCTCGGCGGGAGATCTCCCTTTGCCAAACTAGTGACCCCGGACAAGAATACGTCCCTTCTGAACTTCATCAGTCGTACCTTCACACCCTGGATGGACTGCAGCATCACTTCACCAGCTCGTCAGGTTCATCGCAGCGCACCATGTACACGCTTCCTATTCCTGACACAGCTGCCTCCAAGGACTCCATGGACGGCTTGAGTAGCCATTACTCGCCTCCACATCCTACCCTCACATCCCGACTCACCGAGAATAGAGGGCATCTCCACTCTTCGCTTCACCCTCACATCCCGACTCACCGCGGACGGAGGGCTACACAAGGTCTGCACCCTCACATCTCGACTCACCGCAGATAGAGGGCATTCAAGGCGCTTGTAAGCGAAGATTGCACTAGGATTACTGAAGTCATCGACCTCCGGTCTGAGCAGGGGGTGATGTAGCGACCTTCCGCTACTCATCAAGAGATGGTACCACGGGTATTCCTGAATCACGCTATTGAAGTTTTCGGAAAATCCTACCATATATACAAGCTCCGAATTGAGTCAGCTGGAGCGCGGCCGCTCCCCGGGCATGATCACCTCGCCCGGCGGGAGATCTCCCTTTGCCAAAATACCGTAAGTAAAGTAGTGACATAGATTTCTGTAGTACCGACCTCTTTACATAAATAATATAGCAACTAACAGTGACCCGCGGTTTCGCAAAAGCTGCATCTCATTTAATAATAAATAATATAATAAATAATAAAATAAAATAAAATAAAAAATAAAAAGCCTTTTATTTCTTACTGTAAATAGGTACATAGTTACAATAATTAATAGCAATTTTTGTAACATAACTTATATAAACACTAATATTCAATAATTTGAAAAGACAGAAACTAGTAAGAACCCCTCGTTATTCGAAGGTGAAGGCCTCCTCTAGTGATTTCCAGGAGTCTTTATTCCTTGCTGTATTAATCCACTGTTTGCCAGCCACTCGTGTGATGTCATCTACCCACCTGGTTGTTGGTCTACCTTGCTGCCTATTACCTGACGGCCTGATCCAAGATGTTAGTCTGTGGGTCCATCGATTATCTGTTAATCTAGCTATGTGACCAGCCCAACGCCATTTAAGTTTTTTGCAAAATATTAGGGCATCAGTTACATTTGTCTTTTTTCTTATAGTTTTGTGAGATATTTTTTGAATTTTCTTCACTTTTAAGATGCTTCTCTCCATACTTCTTTGACATGATCTAATTTTATTCTTTGCTTGATAGGTAAATTTCCATGTTTGGCTGGCATAAGTTAGTGATGGTAGGATACATGTATCCATTATTTTCTGTTTTATCTTGATTGGCATATTACTTTTCATGACTTCTTTTAGACTCCAAAATTTTTTCCATGCATTAGAAACTCTTCTTTCGATTTCGTGTTCGTTTCTATGCTTGTTAAAAGAAATTTGCTTGCCCAGATAGATATATGTATCGACATAATCTAGCGCTTCGTTATTAAGGTATAATGGGTACTTAATATAATTCGTCATAATTTTTGTTTTATTACGATTTATTTCGAGACCGACCTGTTGACTTGCTGCGTGTAGAGTATTTATCATCGACTGCAACTCTGTTGTGTTTTCCGACAGCAATATAATGTCATCAGCAAATCTTAGATGGCTTATGTATTGGTTGTTGATATTTAGTCCGACTTTATCCCAATCTAATTTTTCGATAACCCATTGAAGCACTGCAATGAAAATTGTAGGAGAGATAGGGTCTCCTTGTCTGACTCCTCTTCTTATAGGTATAGATGGTCCAGTTGTTTCCAGTCTGATTCTGCTGTTACAATTTTGGTATAAATATTGTAAGACCTTCAGATAAGTGTCATCAATACCTTGTGAATATAGAGCTTTCCAAATTGAATGGTGGTATAAAGTATCAAAAGCCTTTTGATAGTCAATAAAGGCGAGGTAGAGCGGCCTCTGGAACTCTTGGTATTTTTCTATGAGCATTTCGATCGAGTGTATATGATCCACAGTAGAAAATCCTCTTCTAAAGCCTGCTTGCTCTATAGGTTGGTGTTGTTCTATAATACTTCTAATCCTCTTTTCAAGAATGGATGAGAATAATTTGTATATTGATGACAAGAGGCTTATTGGTCGGTAATTACTTATATTATTTGGGTCTCCCTTTTTGTAAAGTAAAATTATGTCTGATTCTGTCCATTGTTTTGGTGTCGTTGATGTTTTTAGGACCAAGTTAAAAAGTTTTGATAGTGGGGTCACTATGTAGGGACATGCTAATTTCAGGGCTTCGTTAGTTACTCTATCTATCTATCTATCTGTTTCATCTATGTCCTGTGTTTCGGAAACTATATCTCTTAAAGGTATCGAACATTCTTCATTTTTATTTTCAGACATGTATAAATTCGAGTAGAAAGTAGTTGCAGCTTGCATGATTTCGGTTCTATTGCCAGTTATAGCATGTGAGTCTTTTATTCCTTCGATCCAATTTTTATGGGTTCTCAACTCTTTGTTAGCTTTCTTCAAGCTTCCAGATTGCGCAATATGTTTTTCAATTGTCTTAAAACGATGAGTTTTGTAATCGGAGCAAATATATTTACTTGTAAGCTTGTAGAGAGCTTTTAACTCGTTTTTCATGCTACGTGTTTTGGGTTTCGTTTTTTGTAGTTCTTGTCGTCTCGCCATTAATTTTCTTGTATGAACTGATAAAATAGAATTATTTTTATTTTCTGAAAATGTATGAGCTTTTTTGAGGCTGCTCTCTATGGCGGCTACAATATTATCATGAAGTTGCTGTACTGTGGATGTTACTCGCCCAGTGAAAAAATTTACGAAATATTGCTGAAGTGACTCTTTATATATTTGTATCTCATTTACATTTTTCGGAATTTTATTTATATTGTTAACGTAGGTTTTTCGGCTCTTTTTGGGTGACTGCAAAGTTATTGTCTCATTTAATACAAAAGTATATTGACAAAATAGACGTTTTATTAACTTTTGTTACTATTGACTTCTGTATTGTGAAAGATGACCCCTGTTACACCCAGGACCGGAATTAGGGGTCTGGAGGCCTCGGAGCAACAAAAGAGTCGAGGCCACTTGACCCCAAACTATAACTCCAAATAAAATGGACATTTTTTTTCAGTCAGTGATATTTTACTAATTGCCTGATTGGAGTAAACAAATATAGATGTATGACTTCTGTTAATATTTAATGTAATCATGTTTGTACAAAGTACCTAAGTACCATAAAACGCGAAAAAATATGAAAGGAAGAGGTGTATACTATTCTGAACTTATTTTTTTCCGAAGTCTCTATTGTGGGGGCCCCTCTTTTGTGGAGGCCCGGGGCCGGTTGCCCTCCCCTAAATCCGGCCCTGGCTAAATCCGGCCCAGCCTCAAATACAAAAACACCTTTTTTGTATCGGAGGGGGAAACCTTCAAAAAATACCCGGCACCATGGGAGAGCATACCGCGTTATGTGGGATTTGACCGCACTAAAACGCCCTCGGTAGCCTGCCTCTGCGCTTGAACCCTTAAGTAGGTTGACTTCGGGATCTCCAGTAGGTTTTCGAGACTTTGTGATAAGTGAGTGAGTCATTTTTCGCTTATATATTTTTTTTAATTTGAATGGAGTAGCAGACGAGCATGTAGGCCACGTGGTGTTAAGTGGTCGCTGCAGCTCATGGACATCTACACACAACCTCAAGCAAGCATAGGTAAGTAAGTAAATAAGTCTGAGGTCGTATGCAGTTGCGCTGCTACTCCGGAGGCTGGTGGTCGCCTCATGTAAGTGTGGCCGGCAACTGCAACTTTCCACCGAAACACAACAGAATTGGTTCACGGCAGAAGTGGGTGGGTTTGATACTCATAATTCTCACTCTTGACTAGTTTCACTTTGAGGAACTCCTGAAGTAGGTACCTACTTTTGTCACTTTCTTTTATCAAATGCAGACATGTTTGTATATAATGTTTATATCAGGCAGGGGTCACAATCACTGCCTACGCGAGAAGCATTATCTTTAAAGTTACAATGCGTCAATCTGTGTGCTATTAGTGCGTCAATAATTCTTACATACATATTATATTCTTACATATACGAGTACATTACATAAATAGCAATCAATAGTCAAATTTCGTTTGAAACCGCTTTACCTATGGCGTGTATGTTCTAGACCATTATTTTTTTCAGTTGTTAGTTGTCTTATTATTTTAGACATTGATTGACGAATGATTTGAATTAAGAGTCAGCGGTCAATTGAAATGATGACTAAAAACTTTAAAAAGCATTCGATGAGCATACTAAAATCTAATTTTAATAACTTAAAAAATATACAAGTTTTGCACGTTTTAAATTAAACACTATACACAGAGGCCTTTGTATTACAGTCACTGTATTCATTGAAACTCTGTTTTATTAGAAAGAGACAGACAATAACCTGTATACCTACTTATAACTCTGTTGTTTTTGGCCATTATTAATTTTCAAGAAAAATTGCCAGGCCAGGACCGCAAACCGCAATAGACCCTAGCCATACCCTAGCTACGGCTCTGACCATAGTCATAATTGTTTATTAAAAAACTAGTCTTCCGCCTGCGGCTTCGCCCGCGTGGGCCGTTTTAAAGGTTCCCGTAGGATAAAAACCATCCTATGTCCTTTCCCACTCTATCTGTGTTTCAAATTTCATTAAATTCGGTTCAGTAGTTTAAGCGGGAAAGCGTAGCAGACAGACAGGCATACAGAGTTACTTTCGAATTTATAATATTAAGTATGCATAAAATAACACATATTAAAGTACTGAAATAGTTACTTAATTATTTTATTGGTAGAACTGTTTTTTTCTAAGCTACAAATGGTATACAAAAACTACAAGGGGTTGCGTCCTTCCGCTATGGGCCCGTTGATAACGATTTCTGACACATGGTTCACAAACGTCATTTGACTTCTGGCCTTCACCTTTTGCAGCTAACTCCTGATCAGCAGCCGTAAGTATACCTGGAACACTGATAAGATACTCTTTATAATCATCATCCTATAAACATTTGTAATTTTATAATGTCACTAGCTGTGCCCGCGACGTCGTCCGCGTGTAAAAAGACTTTTATAAAATGGATTGATTAAAAATTAATGATTATTTATTTGCATTGAATAAGTAGTTAGGTAGATTATTCTTACATATAGTGAAATCACTTATAATACAATGTTCATATGTTCAGAAGAAACCTAATGTATTTTTTCTAAATCCTTCAAACCTAAAACAGTAAGGAATGCTTACTGTATAGAATGTGTGTTCTGAATCGAACCCGGGACCCTTCGATTAGCAGCACGCAGGTCATCAAAAGGTTTGACCAGGAAGGACCACTGCTGGACCAATATTACCTTTTTAATTTATGACATGAGATGACTAAGTGGTATCGTAACAGCATACAAACATAAACTCAGTTTAGGCTCGTTTCTCGTTTTTGTTTTTGTAGGTGAGTCGTTTCTCGCTTTTGTTTTTGTATGTATGTTTTGTAGGTTGTAAATAGCTGCAGCAAGCACATAACACGTGACCAACATGCTAAAAAATGCATCAAAAAGTAATAAAGGAGTATGTGTGCATAAATATCAATTCCAAAATAACAATAAATAAATAATGTAGTTTAAAAAACTAAAAGACATGCCCAAGCAGCAAATGGACGTGCTATAATGGTCGAGTCGAGAGCACGTTCTGGTTTTCGCTTTAAGTTCTATAAAAGTTCTAAAAACAGTGGAGTAAAAGCGCTGTAAACGTTTACTCGACGCGAAAAAGGCGCAAATTATTCAGACTAAAGTCCTATTAGACTGGAATAAGCGCTGAGTAAGCAGCAAAAACATGCTGTTAGAGTAGAGTAAAAGTAGTAGAAAACACTAAGAGTGTTTTAAGAGAAACCAAAATGCGTATGTAGGATATTTAGTTCAATAAACGCAGTCGAATTGCTATTATACAGATAAAGTGTGCTATAAAAGCAGCCGAATAGCTTTTTTTCGCCATTTTAGTTCTATAACAGCGGATAGAATGCTTTTACTCGACTAATAGGAGCTGTAAACGATCTTAGAGAGGCTTTTATACCACTAACTTAATGAAAATTTTCAACTCAACGAGTGCGAAAGTGCTTTGTGTGTTTGCAATACAATATTTGTAAAGTAAACTACAGTTTTTGAGCAATCAATATGTTTATTATTACTGTTCGTGTAGCTACTCCAAAACATCATGCGCAACAAGCTTTATTGATAAACCCAAAGGCATTTTTACGTAAACATTCATGCGCTGTCTATTTTCTTAAGTTTGACGACTAATATATTAAATTAAATATATTTTAAATAATTATTTTTAATGCTAATGTCCATATTGATAATCTAGTTGCAGTTACAGCTAACTTATTCCGTTAAAAGTCGACTATGCGTGCTGGTCACCACATTTATAGCACAAGGTGTCGCCATGATAACATGATTTAGGGTTCTCTTGGTACGAGACCAAAAAACCCAATTTAATTATGATTATTTTTCTTTACAGTAACATCTTATATCATAAAACAATGCCAGATTTCTTGGGTGTTGATACCTTTCTTAACAAAGATAGGAAAAGATAGGAAAAGGAATAAGCTGTACCTTTGTACAATATCTATTGTCACCATTTGTTAATTTAAGTGCTTGTGTACATTAATAATTAAATAAATAAATAAAATAAATAAAAGATTATTTAAAACAACTTGACCAATTGAGATGGCCTTGGAAGGAAACGCATTTTATATTATCAGATAAATGTAACGGATGTGATATTGTTTTATTATTATTAATTATTGTGTTACTTGAGTCTACGGAACCACTTAAAATACTCTGACTCGCGCTTGGAAAGTCTTCAAGGTATCGATCGACGACAAAATGGAAAGAATTGCGCTGTTACTGTTTCCCAGAACTCTACAATACTACTTTAAGCTAAGTAAATATCGTATAAAAGCTCTTAATTACACTACAGCTCCTATACAAACGTTTTTAATTCTATTATACGAGTTAGTCTATAAGCGTGCAGTAACAGCAGCAATGTTGCCATAAGCAATTCGATTGCGTTTATAGAGCTTTTATAGAAATATAAAATAGAGCTGAGTAACAGCTGTATAAAGGCACCCAATTCAGCGAATCAGCTATTCTATAGCTATTATACGACTGTTATAGATCAAACGATCGAATAACGAGTATTTTAGCCACTTTAATTCAGCATCTGCTAAAAGGTGGAGTAAAAGTGCTAAAACATAGTGCTGTAAACGTTTATTCGACGTCCTTAAAGCACACATTAGCAAATATTGCCAAATAGTCGAGATAACCGCTATTACACGATAAATGGGTGTTTTAAGAACGGTTACTCGGCTCTTATACGATCAAAGGCTGAGTAATCTAATTACTATTCGACTATTTTGCTGCTTGGGTTCTTTTGTGAAAATATACGAACTAAAAAGTAAAAAATAAGAAGAAAATGTTATTACTGTAAAAAAAGCGTGGGGTGCATGGTGTCATATCTCAAAAAGCACCCCACGCTTTCTTTTAAGTACAGTAAACTACAAAATCGTGTTTTTCAGTTTTTTTTTCGTATTATTGCATTGTCATCGGCACTTGAGCCCTGTGCAAATTTTCAAGTTAATCAGACGCTTAGAAGTAGGTGAAAATGTAGTTAAAAGATTCCGTTATATACATACACACAGGTCAAGCTAATATAAGCGTGTTAAAATAGGATTTAAGACCTACATTAATGACAGATTAATGGTCGAAACTAATATACGATCTATCTGAAGATTGAATTCTTTGCTAACACTAGAGACAGTATTTATCTGCCCATCATATAAATAAAAATAACTAATGTATGTATTATGAGAAATTTCTATAATGAAATGGCGAACATTACAGCAGGATTTTATCCACTGCTGGAATTTCAAAGTCTGATGGAAAGATGGCATAGATTTAATAGGTTCCTTACTTTTATTGAATTTTGGTTTCCACCGTAAGTCATGATACATTTTTAGGAACCAAATCCTAAAAGAAAGTCGGCCGCCCATACTTCCTCTTAAGGAAAAAAATACGCATGCTTCCCTGTATTTATTTTCTCTTCTGGATGTACTGTTATCAGGATGACCGGGGTCATACTCGCAAACAAATATAACCTGTATCATACAGTCGGTGGCCCGCGCCGCAGGCACACGAGTTGACGAGTCAAACATACGAATTTATAAAAAACAAATATTTTTAGTGTCGGTAAAACAGGTTCCAAAATGCGTGTGGAAATTCCAGTAGTGGTTAGATGCTGTTGTTGTTTTCCCCTCCGGCCTGGTCTCCTTGCTTGGGGTTATTTTAAATTAGTAAGTTTTACGTTAAATGTAACTTTAATCACCATTGAAGTCCGGTCAATTTGGACATTTGAAATAACAAAAACCGCCGGAGAGCCAAACTTTGGTGAAAGACCTTGAGGTTCACTTAGAAATAAAGTGTCATAAGCCCCTATCGATCCCACGTGTGCAACAAAATTTATTTGGGGTCGAAAGTCAAAAATTCATTTATTATTTATTTTTTTAGAAAATGGTAAGTTCTATTGAAAAGTACTTCAGACCAATATGGCTGCAACTCTTTTTGCGTCCTACTGCTGGGCACGGGTCTCTCCCACTTATTGAGGAAGCCTGGAGTTTACTCCACCACGCTACTCCAATGCGGGTTGAGTAGAACTTAAAATTATCTTTAATAACGGTCTTAATTTTTTTTGTGTATCACCATTCCTGGGATATCGCGATTTTAAGAGTCACTATTTGTATGTTTTTTTTTAATTAGAATGGAATAGCAGACTAGCATGCAAGCCACGTGGTGTTAAGTGGTCGCTGCAGCCCATGGACATCTACACACAACCTCAAGCAAGCATAGGTAAGTCTTTTCTGAGGTCGTAAGCAGTTGCGCTGCTACTCCAGAGGCTGGTGGTCGCCTGTAGCCGGCCGGACTACTACTACATGTCTAATTTGACCGGAGTTAAGTTATACGAAGTGTGATAACTAAATTTTGAATGATTTAAACAGTTTCCATCCCACTAATGAGGGTTATTTTGTGATGGATAACACTGGATAAATTTTAGCAATATCATTCATTCTTCATTCCGCAGCTTACTTTATTCAGTGATATTAAGTATGTATACCATTAATGTTTTCGAATATGTTAGAAATTACGGACGGATGCGTATTAGACTAGGCCGCATTACGGGTCGTTCCTCATAAGGAGTCATCCATAAATTATGTCACACCTTAAAGGTGGTGATACCCCCCCCTATCACCAGAATGTGACATCCTGTGACAAGGACGGGGGAGGGATTAAAAAGTCCTGAAATTCTTGTGACTATGGATGGCTCCTAACTGGAGACGTGTGGTGCTTATTTCACCATGTTGCTCCAGTGCGGGTTAATGGAGATTCTTAGGAGATGCAAGATTTATTTTTCAACCCTTCTTAGGATCCATTCAAAATTTATTTTTCAACCCTTATGTCCCACTGCTGGGCATAGTTTTCCTCCTAGTAGTGAGAGGGATTTAGGCCACACTGGTCAAGTGCGGGTTGGTAAACCGCAAGACTGCACGTCTTACAACTCCTATTTATTTATTATTATATGTAATACTTTTGTGTGCCTTCTTTTTATAATGATTGGGAGTACTTACTAGTACTAGTACTTCAGCTAATCAAAATAGAATGACGATAAAATTGTAATGGTCAACAATTTTCCAGTGTAGAGTTTGCAACAATAAAATGTATCGCTTCAAGTTTTCGCGTTAACAGTAACACAACACAATAAAACACACAGTAAAATAAATAAAAATACACCAATTGAATAACTAGCAGTGTAATAATAAATTTTATTGTCATAAGATCACCAATTATATCTCTATAATTATTATAATCAGGTAAATCTTCTCTCGTTAAAGAAGATACCCGTGCTCTGTGGTGGGACGCAAAATGATTGCAATCAACATAATCTTCACGCTTAGAGCATCAAAGTGACTGAATACCTGTCATACCTTGTGTCATACCTGTCATACCTTGATGCTCTAAGTGTGCAGGTCAGCGTCAGGTCAAGTTCAAGAAAAGTAATGCTTAAAAATCTTGACATTCAATTTCGTATTATAACGTTTTCATACTAGCTAATTTTTCGGCGCGTATACTTTCATTTGATTGTTTTTTGTAGCGCGTGTAGGCGCCAAACAGCGAGGATTCACATTTTCAGGTACACAAATTAGGACGCGCATACACGTTTATCGCTCTATCTAGCATTAAACTATAACTAAAAAAACTAAATTATCGAATTGACTAAACTACTGGTGGATTCATAGGTTATCCAGAGATACAAATAATTATTTCAAAATTCGCTTGAGTAATCAACACGTTATTGACCTGCCGTATTTTAGCTAAGCAACCTCTCGGCATGACATTAAAATGTAATTGTTGTCGCACGTATAAAATAACAGTAAAGAGGTCGGCTCTTTGATCCCAAAGCTCCATGGAAATTCGTCATCAGTGGATGCACGGTCTATCAAGACGCTTTTTAATTTGGTACAATCTTCACGTTCCGATATACCACCACCGCATATCTAAGCACATACCTACTTCTGAAGAAAGTTGTAGTTGCCAATCATATATACTTCATGTGTACATCAAAACGTATAGATATGTATACAAATCTAATTGAAAATTAAAAATTTACAAAAATACTTAGGAACATCGTTAATACCAAAAAAGTTACCCACCATTCTTATTTTTATTCATTTATTCTACTAACATTGTCTTCCAATAAAGGAAGAAATTTATCCTAATATTATAAAGAGGAAAGATTTGTATTTTTGTATGTTTGTAATGAATAAACTCAAAACTACTATTCCGATTTCAAAAATTCTTTACCCATTAGAAAGCTTCATTCACCCTGAGTAACATAGGCTACTTTTTACCTCGGGAAAATGCTTCATGTGAAACTCCTACGTGAAAACCGGTAATAGGGTCAACGCGGTTGAAGCAACTGGCTAAACGCCTATGATTTTAATATAGCAATGAAGCCTGGAATAGCACATAGGCTATTTTTTATCCTATCTGCTATTCCAGGTCCGCTGCCGCAAGCCGCTGGCGGAAGGCTAGTTTATTATAAAGTGGTTGTTTTTTGATCATAATTTGCATTACCATAGTATCTGCCGACTATGGAGTTATTATATCGATATTATCAATCAATCAATTCATTAATTGAAGAATATATTGGATAAATATTTGGACAGTTGTTACACATAGTGCGTTCTGCCTCTTTGGGCGAACAAATATAAACATTGTACTATTAAAAAAATATATGTCAATGTTATGAAAATAATGCTTTAAACAAATTGTTATTATTCATTCTTTAGATAAAATGTAGTAATAACAGAGACATTATTTGCAAAACATAACAGTATTTATACTAGTATACATTTAAATATCGTGGTAATGTTATCTGAGCTGAGAGCATCGTTTTCCTATTAATACAGTTCAGCTTCGTTATCAAACCGGATAATAACAATAACAAGGGCAATAATGATAAATTAATGCAGATTTTTCCATAGCCAATAGCAATATAGAGTAGTAGAAACCAAGATACAATATCTACTTAGAATAATTACAATTACATTACAGAAACCAAGTTCGCGCGCCCAAATTGTAGCATGTTGACGCCGGCGCGGCGCCGCGGCGCCGGGCCGCTCCGTAAGACTTAAGGTTCAATTTTATCACAACACTTTTTAAAAACAAAAGAAGTCTAATAAAATAACTTTTCACAGTGTTTTCAATATTTTGTAGTATTTTATGATTACGTGGTAGTTGAAATAAAAAAATAAACTATGACGTAAAAAGTAGGTAAAAAAATATAGAAAACATATTCTCATTATTTACACTACTTGTTTATAAACCTTTTTCATTTTATTGTCCGGGGTATATTTATATAAATTTTTAGAATTTCCTACTCTTGAGCAAGCTACATATAGTTGACCGTGGGAGAAGCAGGATTCTTTGAGGTTGATCCCACAATATTTTAAAGTTTGCCCTTGTGCTTTGTTAATGGTAAAACTTAATTCTCACACCTTCTATAATGTTCTCGACAATGCTGCAATTGCTCGCAGTGCCTTTCAAAATGCAACCCAAATAATCGTTGTTCTGAATGAAGTTCAAATACTCGACAACAGATGGCGCCACTACACTAAATTTACAAGTTGAAGGGTTGTAAAAGCCCTTATATCTTTAAAAACACGCCCTTTAAGTTAAATCGCGAACATTCTTGTTCGAGGGGGGATAAAGGGCCATCACACTATATAAGTCCCTTTATCGTGCCGGGACTCCTTTTTAAGTTTTATCGGCACGCACATTTTATCAACTTAGTTTTATTATATATAATGATTTGGTCAAAATAAAAATATTTTGTTTGTCAGATGTGACAGCTGTAGGAATCTATTTAGTGCTTCAATTTTGACAGCGCGCTTGTATGAAGACACTCATTCTATACGTTTTTATTCTAAGAATATCTATTTAACTATTTATTATCCAAAACAATAAAATCAGCCCTTCAAGCCTTAGAGCACTGAGCATCAAGGTATTGACAGGTATGACACCTCAAGCTCATATAGTTCTTAAATTTTTTGAAAAAAACCTAAATTGGTTGTAACCTCTTACAATGGACGAACGGACGGGCTAAATATATTATGACCCACTGATATATTATCTAGGTATACCACAAGAAACAAACATGCTCATATATAATATATATGTCCGAAGTACGAAGCTAGTGCCCAGTGGCTAGCATAAAACCTTAGAGGATCAAGGTATGACAGGTATGACACCCGTCAGAGGAGTTGCCTTTACGGGCGAACCCCTCGTCCCAACGTCCATGCACAATGTGCCTTCTAGTTATACAACTAGTGTGTCTGTGTGTGTCGGTTGAAATTGACATAATATTTAGAAATGTATGCGTCTGTAGCGATGAAAGAATATTTGTGAATGTGTGACAAAATTAAAATGTGTGCGTTCTTCCCCCGAACCAGATTTCGCACTAAAATTATGTATCAAAGCCAGGCGCTATGCCGTCTCTACTGAAGAGTGAGTCAGTAACTTTGCTGCTCAAAGCATAAAACACATCAAAAATCATCATGCGGTAAAACTTGGCAACATATTATTATGTAGTCAAAATCAGTCAGTCAGTCAGATATAACAACGCATCTGTTGGACTTTTGGAGGCAATTTGAAAGCTATTTCTCAATCACAAAATGAAAATAGTAGTCTTACAACGACAAAGGTACTAAATTCAACTTCTGACCAATACTTCCTCAAAATTCCTTTGCTTTTAATGAATTTGATGTTGAAAAACATTGAAAGTGTTTTATTTTATTTTCAGGTAGCTGCAATTCTCCTTATGGTATTCACCATACTCAGTATGATACAATTTGTTAGAAAAAGTTATCCTGAGTCATATTTAGTCTTTGGAGCTATTGCAATCGTTTTGTTGACTTTGGAAATTGTCTTCAGCATTTTATTTTTGGTCAGCGCTCATAGGGTAAGATTTTATGATTTTTTAAATTTTTAACAGCTTTTATTAGCTTGACCTGTATGTATGTATGTATGTAACGGAATCTTTTAACTTCATTTTCACTTACTTCTAGGAGTCTTATTAACTTGAAAATTTGCACAGGGGTCAAGGGTCGATGACAATACAATAATCTCATAACTTTATATTAAAGTCCTAACTAGGATCATTAGGATAAAAAAATATACGAGGGGCGGCTGATAAGTTAGCGGTCTAAGGTACTTAATGAAACAAATATATATAAAGTTTTATATTTTAACACGTCTAAGCGTCTGATTAACTTGAAAATTTGCACAAGGGTCAAGGGCCGATGACAATGCAATAAATATGAGAGTAAAAATCCTACTAAAAAAATTAAAATAAATAATGTAGTTTAAAAAACTAAAAAACACGCTTTTGTGAAAATACGAACTAAAAGTAAAAAATAAGAAGAAAATGTATTTTACTGTTAAAAAAGCGTGGGGTGGTTTTTAATATACTATTGACACCATGAATCCCACGTTTTTTTACAGTAAAATACATTTTCTTCTTATTTTTACTTTTAGTTCGTATTTCCACAAAAGAGTGTTTTTTAGTTTTTGTAACTACATTATTTATTTTTACTGAACGGAGTTGCAGATAAGCATGTAGGTCAGTGTAAAGTGGTCGCTGCAGCCCATGGATACCTATCCACAACCTCAAGTGTAAGTATAAGTTTTGCCGTTACGTTGCTACTCCGAAGACTGATCGCCTCAAGTAAGTCTGGCGGCTGCAATTATTAGATAACGATTTTTTTTTGTTTTTCGAAGGTTGTAATAAAACTATTACAATGCTTAAAACTGTACAAGACTTTGAAACATGAAGTTTTATAGGACAGGAAACATAATAGGTAATGAGCTTAAATTTTATTTAAACTGGCTGGCTGCAACCTTTTTGCGTCCCACTGCTGGGCACGGGTCTCTCCCTCTTATTGGGGAGGCCTGGAGCTTACGCCACCACGCTGCTCCAATGCGGGTTGGTGGAGATGCGGGTTAGTGGCCAACCCACTGTCGGATGTTTTCAAACCGCCCATAAGGCCTCCGACAAGGTTTAACGACTGTTATCTATCGACAACCACCGGGACCGACGGCTTAACGTGCCCTCCGAAGCACGGAAACGCGCATGAAATTTTTTGCCACTAGCGGTCACCCATCTCACATCCGACCGCGCCCGTTTGGCTTAGCTGCGTAGACCGTTTGCGTTCTACGCTAGCCGCCGAGCCACCTTATCAATGGTTCTCAAAAATGTTTTGGTTCTGACACTTTACTAAATTGCTCGATACCCGACTATAAAACTAGCCTATTGTAAACTGTGCCTTTGTGACTCTATCAATTAGTGACCTCATACGATGATAATGAGGATGTACTTAATACTCCAGAGTCTATTTTTGCGTTTAACAGCCATAAAATATTTATAAAATAGCAGTGATTACAAAGTCGTTAGAAGTCGGATGAAGATCGGACTCGAACGCCGGGATGGTTCATTTTCTGTCGCGCCTCTGACTTCTGACATCTAAAGTCAATGTAATCAAAAGATAAAGATTTAATGTCGTTTTTTTTAACTTATCTTATATCTCGCTGTAGTGCACGGTGGTTGGTCATAATAATAGTTCAGGGCATATATATTTTCATCAGTGTTATCACGCTGGTCAAGTACAGAATCACATACAAATCGGTTTCGTTTTGGATCGGCCTTTTGGAGTAAAGCGCAACATCACGTGATATACTCGTCTGTTACTCCATTAAAATAAATAAAAAATCAAACTATCTAATACCCTTAAACGAGCAATTCTTGTATATACTTAAATATATTTTTTGAATCTCGGAAACGGCTCCAATGATTTTGATGAAATTTAGTACCCTGGTTTCTGGGTGACATATCTATCCAGCTAGGTTTTATTTTTAGAAATTTTAACTGTATAAAAATATTTTCAGCGATAATCAACTTTTTATATTTATATTTATAGACTGAAAAATACGACTCTTCCTGACATCTATTGGAGAGTATTTATAAAATTGTGGCGTAGAACGCCATCCGTCAATACGACGTTCAAAGAAATTATAATATCGATTTGAAAGAGCTCTATAAAATTTCGTTCAATTAAAGCTTCCTTGGCCAAATGATTACGTGGGCTGACTGCGGAACTAGAGACCCGGATTCAAACCTCAATCAAAACCATATTGCGTTTTTTTATTTTATTGGGAGCTATTTTAGATGGCGTTGTTAAGTAACACTAAGCAATACTTTCTATAATAAAATAGAATTCGTTTAAAATTAAGCCAAAAAAAAATTAATTATTTGTATCGGAGAAACGCTCGGTCGTCCAGGTACTATATTCTGTATCTATATAATATCATGTCCTATGTGATTGCGAAGACCATTTATCGTACTTTCGCCGAGTCGCATAACGTCGCATCGTTTTCCATAGGTTACGAAGAACAAAGAAAAGATAAGTCAGAGGTGCGTGCTGGGTTTTAAATCTGAACCTCGTCGTGGTAATCCGTTTAAGATTGCAAATTTTTATTTATTTTATTTTAATTTTAATTAGAAAACATACAGTGACAATAGAAAAAAGTACTTATAAACTAAATATCTAAAACACCATTTACCTGTTTTAACATTACGTAAGAATATAATACAATACAAATTCATTTATATTTAGATACCTGCATACAAACTAAGATAAAATTACATGTTGTCGCCAACGATTTTAATTAGTAAAATAGCAACATTCTAGGGTAGAAAAATAATTATGTTAATTTATCAATCATAATACGGGTAGTTTTTAATGCATGTTTTATAAAGTACCTTCTATTTTCTTCAAGTTTCTGTATAAATACCGGCAAAGTGAGATGATAGATTCATTACTGTTCTAGACTTCAAGGAATTAGGTAGTAAAATAAGTACGCTAAAGCTCTGTTCAAATAAGTATTGATTTATAACTGTGTTGTCATTATAAGTGAGTTAAGTGTAATTCAGTAACTGTATCAAGTAAGTGGTTGATTGAGGTTATTGTTTCTGTGTCATAAGATTAGATTGGGTAAGTGCAGTTGTTTTTCACAGTTATATAACGAGTTAGTATGAGTCACACATGTTCTAATGTTGTGTAGTGATATACTATAAAATACAGTGATTATTATCTTGAAAGTGGTTTGATTTACTCACATACACTAAGTAGTTCCAAACCACTCTTGTCTCGTTTTTGTTTTGAACACTTTTGCTGATGACCGGGAAGTCCACCAGTTTATGTGTTATGCTGCTCTTATGTAAAATTAGTTCTGTCTGTATTTTGTAGAGGTACGAGGAGTGTGCAGACTACTGATGATAAATATGTGGTTTCCTCACTGACCTTGTAGGAACTCGTAGAAGTATTCTCTTTAGGACATATGATGAGTCTATCTCATTTTGTGAAATTTTTGCTAACAGGATATTTTTTCAACGGATCATTTAGTTTATACTATTGTTGCCGCGTAAGCAATGTCTTCCATGTTTTCTCTGCCTGCGTTAAGTACCTAAGAAGCCTAAGAAGCTGTCAGTGAGTCATTAGTTACTATAGTAACCTGACTAGCCACTCCAGTATGACTGATTGAGTGACAGCTTAATATAGCAAACAGAAAAAAATTCATATGTGGAATACAAGTATTCTCTATATAGTATGAACGTTAATCTTTTCGCGGTCATCGGCTCTACTCGTAGGGTACCTTATGGGCGTTAAGTTGAGCTGAGAGAAAAGAGCCGGAGAAGAAAAATTCTGAGCAGCACTCTTTTCAATGCCAGTAGTTCCAAAAATATTTTATACAGTATGGCTATGCGTCGACAATGAATACCCGTGAGATGATAATAATATGATCGTGTATACACCCACACAAACTTGTTAAAATGGCATTCATTAGATTTACATGAAAGATATATACTGAGAAATACAAATCCGTTTAATTAACTCACATTTTTTTGTTTCAGAAAAACGACGTATACTTGAGGATTTATTACCGATACGCGATATGTATATTGATTCTAGAAGTGATTTGTTTATTGTTGTATGTTGGATTCGAAGTTTTCCTTGTGGTCGACTTTCCGTTCGTCATATTCATAATACAGTTCATGGTACAGACCACTTGCTTCGTATTCGCCATGATTGGTAAGTTATCAAAACTCAACTATTGTAATTAGAACATATCGCCATATACGTCCGAAATATAAAGCGCATGGAACAGCTGCTTGCGTAGCTAGGAAGCGATGTATGCGAAACGAGCGCGGTCGGGTATAAAATAGGTGACCGCTACTAGCAAAATGAACTGAGCAGCGATCGCCGAGTGGGTCCATGAATAAAGTTATATATTTTATTTATCTATCACATGCGTTCGGGAGATACTCGTAGTTGTCAAACTGAAATACTTAAACAATATCTATACGTTATCTTTTTTTCGTCGTTACCTATGTGCATATAAACAATTATTTATTTATTTAATGCAATTCACAAGTTACACAATAAATTCGATTAACAAGTGCGCCTTGATAAGGTGTTGCACTTGGAGGACATTTAGAGATTTTAATTAGCATTAAAATTTATAATAATTCAGTGTTTATTATATTATTATAAAAAGCCGTTTATAACGTAGAAGAGTTTTATTATCTTTTTTTACAGAAAATCCAGTTAACAGAATCCGAATCACTAAGCACAAACAGCATTGTCCATTTTATTTGCTATAGTCTCTGAAATATTTCTTCCTTGTCGCTTGGTGGAGATCGCTTCTGCAACTAAACCATAACTAAACTCCCTGTCACGCCCCGGTACGTGGCTTATATTTATTATAATACTATGCCGCTACCTATGAAACACTATGCCGAAGAACCTGAGACAATAGGCCCGAACCTTTTATTTACGTCACTCTGTACTTGTAATTATGTATGTATAGTGAGGTAAATATTAATCGTACCCATCGTCAATACATCCATTTGGCGTGACGGGGTGTGAGCAGAATAGCTAGCTAGATAATAATTATGAATATGGCTATCTTCTTTACTTCCTTGCAAATATCACTTTCCTATTGGTTAATAATTATATTTGTTTAATATCTGATTGGATATGAGTTTATTTATAATGGGGTAAATTGACGAATAAATATCACTACCATACCAAGCACCGCCTTTTAATTATCTCCTGCAATCGAAAGCCAATTTATACACCTACAAATTACGTACAATTCGGGTAACTTTGAACATTTTTTACGTTATTTGACACCTTTATTTTATTGAATGAATAGTGTCCTTTTGAGTTGGTTTTTTTTCTAACAAAATAAATTTACGGAAGAAACAACAGAACTACCCATAATTTCCCCTAAAACTCGAATTTTAATTTATCATGAATTTTGGGTAACTTTGAATAATTTTTTTTAGAAAGTAAAATCCTTAATATTTTATGGTTTAGGTAAAATAAAAAGAAGGTGTTATTAAATTTCAAAACCTAATCTATAAAAATGACATCTACACTGACGTACATAACAAATAGCTTGGTTTTGCCATATGAATCAAAGTGGACTAGTTTACGATTCCAAATCAGAGCTTAAAAACTTCCAGCAACTTCTCCACGGAAAAAGTTTTTTTCCTACTTTGTTCTAAGTTAAACGCCAATACAAAGTTACCCGGAATGACTGTAAAATAACTTATTTCAATAGTTTTTCTACGCAAATATATTCTGAAAATATTTTACGTATATTATTATTATTATGATAATGATTTGGGCAGGCTATTTTCCGAAAACAAATTGGCAAAAAAATATTAATATGTTAGAGATAAGATTAATAAAAATAAGAGGATAGTATAATAAGAACGTATAACAGTAACAAAAAAAATATTTTTCACGGAATATATCAGTATGTTTATGAATTAGGAGCACGGAGATCCAAATAACGCGCAGCTCAAAGATAACCTTCAAAGAACTTTCGTAAAAACTGATTTTAGTATATGACTCAAATGAGGTAGTAATTTTTGTTGTTTTAAAATTTGGGGCCGAAGTTTACGAAATTAAGAAATGTTCCTTATAATTCAATAAACTTAATTGTTTTCTGGATGTTTGGACACATTCTGGCCATTTTTTAGGTTTTTAAATATTCATATCTCTTTTAATAAATTATTTTTATAAAAATAGAAACTAAATTATAGAGACATGCTAATAATGGCCATGGATATTCAGGGAATAAATTATAACTCTACATGCGTTATCCAGGGAGAAAACAGGGGAGAACAATTGTATGGAAAAACGGCCCTTGTGTTTTCTCTTAAGCCCTGTCCGCACTGCAAATTTACAACGCACGGTTTTTTTCTCGCGATTCTGTAACACATTGAATCTTATAAGAGTATCCGCACTGGCGATAAAAAAATAGCATGGAAAAAAATCTGTGATCTGATGCAAATTGAAACTCTTGCTCGCCTGCCGATCGGGCAGGAGACGAAGCGCGTGACATCTTGTCATTACCGTTGTCAGTGCACGACTGAGCTAAACGCGCGAATTTTATTTCGCCGTGCGGCCATAGTCATACTACTTCATATTATGTATTACACAAAATTTTCGTGCGGAAATAAATCCGTTGCATCAGATCACAGATTTGTGCGGATACTCTTATAAGATTCAATGTGTTACAGAAATGCTAGAAAAAAAACCGCGCGGTGAAAATTCGCAGTACGGACAGGGCTTTTAACTCTTTTGAGTCGAAATAGATTGACGCCGGTGGTGTCGCCGGTAGTTAGGGTTTATTACAAATGAAAGCATTGCATTCTCGAATTAGGTTTTGAATAACATTAAGCTGATCAATCTTAATTAATTAATATTTATTGTATTTCATTTCAGTGTTGCAGATTTATTTTATCATCCTCGTGCGAAGTGAGATACAGAAACTACAGAACAACTCCAAATTTGAGTTCGTGAACCATACCAGTGACCCAGTGTGTAAAGTAGTGATGTAACGAGTATCAGTGAAACAGTGTTTAAGTTAGTAATGTAAAGAGAAATGTTAAGATAAGGTAATAAGAGTTAAGACTGTTAATGGGCGATGCTCGTTTAGAGTTTTTTTTGTCTATTTTTTAGAATAATAATTATCACTATCGTTGCAAAAATGTAGTTGTCACGTTGATATAATTCACAGAAATGCTTTACTATATTGCGTCAGGCGTAATGCACGAGACTTGTGCGACTGTGTATTATGTACTTCACATTCACACACAATACACACCCACAAATTTGAATATGCCACTTTTAAAGTCCTTTCGCCGTAAGGTGATATTCCAGACAGATGTTCATAACTGACAATAAACTGTTTTTTGGCGGGAAGTTGGATAATGCTCTTATTTTATTTTAATTTTCTTGGTGTATTTTTGAGTTATATCTGATAAAAATGGCATTTTCTTCGATATAGGACGGTGCACAAGCGTATTAATATAAAATAAAAGTGCGAAAACATTCTTTCAGCTTGCCTCCAAAACTAGTCGGACACGTTCTGGTAAAGTAGCCATCGCTTTACTTGAACATCTGACTGACTAGACTGACTGAAAAATTATACTTGACGCTGGCAATATGCAATGAATTTGTGATGTCATCATTGAAAAAATGCAACGAAAATATTGAATGGCTGCAAGGATTTTATCCAATGCCGTAAAACGGATTAAAAAAGATATAACTAACAAAATACCTGACAATAATAGACCAATAATCCTCAAGTACAAAGACCAATAATCCTAAAGACAGCGGGTCGGTGTAACCACTTTGTTGGCATCTCTTTTTCGCAGCCAGTGTTACCCACTTATCATATTTTCCCCCAAATTTGGTAATCTACAATATCAAGCAAGTAAACTATAAACATTGGCAGACCAAACTGTGAAAGGATTTATATGCTTGTGCATTATGGTTGGTTGTTTGTGAGTTTAGATTGGTTGACTGGCATAAAGTTAATTGGGTCAGCAAATTACAGGACATACATATAGGAGAAAATAAAAGACAAATACAAAGATTTTTAATGGCACCAATATGGGTGTTTACAAAAGCTGTTAATACATATTTAGTACGTCATATTTACCTTAATGAGCTATGCAAATATTACAAAGATAAAAGTAAACACTTAGTTATAACGCAATATATAAAAATGTACATTTGTATCAATTTTATTATTATTTTGCTTCTCTTTATCCTTTTGGTCAATAAATGGCTTTCAAAATAGACCGAACAATTTTGGAATTAAATTGATGGTTGCCAGTCAATACGTCCAGTGGCCTGAATCCATTTATTTTCGGCAAGAGCGTCAGTTGGAAAACTGAAAAAAATATGACAGCAACATGAGATGAAATTCGTCTGGTAAACTTCTCATAATGTCTAATACAAAATGTATGGAGTATCTTTTTATAGTCTGTGTGAGTGAAATTTAATATGTCGGGAAAATGCTCATAATGTCCACCCAGCCTATAACATTTTACTGGTCTCCACTTAAATAGTTATATATAAACAAGGTGGGATTTGAGCCTCCCGCTTGAAATGTAACTAACTACTAATGAGGTAACACATAATCTTTGATATTATTATTGTCACTGTTTTTGTTAAAAATAATTATATTTAAATAAGATGGGTAATTTTTTACTAATACGGGGAGGATATTTTGATTCGAGATCTGACAACACAATTTCGAATTTGACAATGTTTGAAATAAACAAATATAAGTTTATTTTCACGAATTTCACTATATTTACGTTGAATGACTAGTTATAAGACAAAAGTAATTAAATATCTATAAATTAACAATACATATTTAGTACATTTTAAAGAGAAGTATTTAACTTACGCGTAAAATGTAATACCTTCCGGCAGCCTTCCTGTTTACGCTCACTGCGGCTCTTACAACCTAAAATACTGCAGCTCACCATATTATGGAACTAGAAAAATGTTATTTGCTTTTAATACAACACAATTTACAGCTGTGAGAATCGATTTTAACACATAAATATTATAAAACAACAATGTCACCCCGACTTCCACAGTTTGCCTGCCACATAATTGGCACTGTCAAAATATGTGGTTACACAGAAAAGGACAGAAAATCTCGCTCCCATCTCTTTGTAACAAGTTCTTTAAGTATATTTCGATCTCGCTTTAGCGTGCCGTAATGAAAATAGGCCTCTGTCTATAGTACGTAAGTACATTATTCTTAGTCTAAGCTCAAGTACATTATTCTTAGTCTAAACTGAAAATAGTAATGTAACCGATTGTTTTTTTAAATATATATATTAAATAATTTAAAAAAACTTAACTATAAAACGCCCAAAAACAGTGACAAAAGTCAAAACTATACACGTAAAGCTGACGTGACGCCAACTCAAATCGCATACCATGAAATTGCATAATAATATATTATTATATCGTACTGACTGTATGTACTGTACTGGTAATAATTTTCGAAGAAACATTTTTTTATACTTTTTTATAGATTTTTTTGTCATTATATTGTTTTGCGAGTTAATTTTTATTTTATAGTTACTATAAGGTAGTAGTAGTAGTATGTTAACTATAGTTACTTAATACGTTTGGGTATCTTTGTAAGCATAAATAAACTAGTCTTCACAAAAGAAAAGTGTGGAAAATGAAGTGTAGCTATTTATAAATTTATTTTAATGTTACTTTTCTATTTTAAAATATTCTAAAAGAGACAGAAAAAAGGTCGAAAACGCTGGCAGCGATTATTACTGAAAAGCAGAGGATCTATGATTTTTAATTCTTATAATATTTGTGATGATTCTTAAATTATTAGAGCAGGCGCGTACTGACTGCTCACAAATTGTATTTATGTGGGCCGTGAGTTGTGGAAGGTTTAAAAAATTAAAATTCGCATTTGTGACTGCGTTGCTTGGGTAATCGACTATACAACCTGCGTTTGATATTTCCATAAATCAATTTTAAATAAAATCTTTAAATAAATCTCAAAATTTAGTAGTTGTAGTAATTACTTACTCGCATCTGTGAGCAAGTATACGTAGATTTTATGGGTCACGTGTGCCCATCATCGACTCATAGTCATTCTGTTAAATACAAACTCTTTATTGCACACCAATACAAGGAATATATTAGACGATACAATGTAAAAGAAAGCAAAGGGCGGTTTTATTGCTTCAAATAGCAATATCTTCTACACAACCCAGAAGGAAATATATAATAGACAATTCGAATTAGAGGGTAGGGTGCATTAAACAAACTATATGTATTTAAAACAACAGTAGGACACAAATAATAATAAGAAGCAGTAAAAAGAATAACAGACATAATCAAGCAACTGTTACTACAATTATTATACTCTACGTAATTTTCGTTTAGGTACTTTTAGTTTTAAAAGAGTGATGTTGGGAGTTTTCGACCGCCTTTTTTCTTTAAACGAATATTTTGACTAATACGAAAAAAATATTTTTTTTCTTTCCTTCTTTCTAAAGTAAGGTCGTATGCATACATTTTGAGCTAATCATGGTATCCTCGTGATTACATAAGCTAGAATCAGTGTTCCTATTTTATGATTAAGTAAGAAACAAATTCTAATAGAGCAAGATCCCAGGGCCGTCAGATGTCACGTATTTTCTGAGGGATGATATGTGGAAACTATTTGTAAGCACAAGCGACACAACCTCCCCGACTAACGGACGTGACGAAGCGATACTAAAGCGGATAGCGGATAAGGGGGAAGCGTGGCGGCTCTGTCTAGAATGAGCGGAAAGCACGCTATTTTAGGTATTTTCTTCTTATTATTAAACAAGTAAACATTTTGAAAATGCACGATGCTATATATATATAAACGATATATGTTATAGAAAATATATCGTTTTGTTATTATTCAAAAACTGATAACCTTCGGTAAATTATTTACGCCGTGCTATGGGTTTATTTAACTTCTAAAAGCTTATTTTGGATTTATTTTCTATCGAGGAAACTTCAAGTAATCGTGTTTCTGAAATATATGATTTATAGAGTATATCCTTAAATTTCTTACGTAATAAATGCATATCTATAGCCTTAGTAATAACGACACAGCAAGGGGTCCTACAAATACAAATTACATATCAATGCCTCGGTGCCCTCTTAAGCAAAAAGGTGCCTATCGGCGTACAAAAGAATTCGCTCGATACGTTTACTTAAAAATGAGTTATTCCGACTACGCTCTTACTTGACAGACTATATTAAAAATTATGTTTCTACTGAACACAATAAAATTGTTTTAAAACTTAATGTGGTTTTATTTTGCACCAATTTTAACTACAATATTTTAAAGTGACAGCGTCCGTGGCGTAGTGGGTGATGAGCCGACTGCGAAGCGTGAGGTCGTGGGTTCGATTCCCACCCAGGACAAATATTTGTGTGACGAACATGACTATTTGTTCTGTGTCTGGGTGTGAATTTATCTATTTAAGTATACATTTAGAATTATATAAGTATGTTTATCAGCTTTCTGATTACCATAGTACAAGCTCTGCTTAGTTTGGAATCAGATTGTTGTCCAAAGATATTTTATTTTAAAGTAAATAAAAAAATATATCTTGCACGTTTTAGAGCGGTTTCAAGCTAGCGTATTTTTCAGCGCATTTGCGGAGATTACCGGACCTGAAAATGTCAAAATTTGACGTTTCAAGGGAACACGCGCTTAACAACGCGAAATGCTGTAACGCGAAAACAACGACATGCAAACGCCCCGAAAAATACGCTAATATGAAACCACATTCCTTTTTCACGCTAGTTATTTTCCAATTGTTACCATACGTTATTTAAAACCGAATATTACCTACTTGCATTTCATTCCCGTTAAGTGTCCGTACAATAAATGCTCAGTAAATAACTTAGTTCAATATAATATTTTTAACTTGTAGTATACCATCAAAATCTCAGATCATATATTTCCGTAGGAAAACGTCATATTTTCGATTTGTAATTCACAATGGGTCATTTCTTAAGGCAATAAAGTAAAATAACTTTTTTATAGTAAAATATTTTTTGGGCATTTATCTTAAATATCAGCTTCATACCTGAAGAGTATATAGTAAACGACCTAGTATACATAAATATCCATAATGTGATGTTTATTAGGATAAGTTACAATTTCCTTAATAACGTACGCCCATGAATCTCTACAATAAAATTACTATACTTATTTATGAACATGTTTTAAACAACTCGGTGAATTTACGTGGCCTGTCTGCCTTTATGCCGTGTTGTATGGTATACATTATAAAAATTAGTGCAATGTCTCGACCTTCACTTTCGTGGGTGGAGATATGTTTTTGGTAGTATGTTACGGCGATAGTTTCGCGTATATATGAAGGTATGCATCTGCCAGAACAGAAGCGTGCCGGCGCCCGGCCAGTCTTTCGCAAACTGTGATTCAGTACAATCGTACAAGCCGGCTATAAATACAATTAAATTCCTTCGCATCAAGTATAACGTAGGTACGTTATACTAACGATGCATCAGTCGTCAATTTTATTACTTCGTCATAAATACACATTGGTCATTGTATTAATAACTATTTAAAAAGTGATTTTACAGGAGCAAAGTGGAAAATAATAGTATTATAAATATGATTGAGATACCAGAGGCGGAAAAGTGTTGTTTTTGTTTACCGTTGCGGCGTGGACTTTTGGCTTGGGTGTATATAAAATTGGTAAAGAAACTAGTACTTATTCCTTTTTCTTAACTTATAAGTAATTCTTTATTCTACTTTCAAACATTCAGGTCAGAGTATACGGCAACATTTCAGTTTAATAAACATTTAGCTTCCAAATATTTTAGGCGAGCCCAAGAGGGGGTTTTCGGATTTACTCGAGCGCGTCAGATTAAGATATGGGGTACACCTTGCATCCTGTTGAGTACGGCCACGATTAAAAAAACCTTCTATTTATCTATCTTCTTCTATGGGTCTTAGACTAAGAATAATGTACTTACGTAATATAGACAGAGCCCTATTTTCATTACGGCACGCTAAAGCGGGATCGAATTATACTTGATGAACTTGTTAGAAAGAGATGGGAGCGAGATTTTCTGTCCTTTTCGGTGTAACCACATATTTTGACACTGCCCTTTAAATAAGTGGCAGACAAACTGTGGAAGTCGGGGTGACATTGTTGTTTTATAATATTTCTGTGTTAAAATCGATTCTCACAGCTGTAAATTGTGTTGTATTAAAAGCAAATAACATTTTTGGAGTTTCATAATATGGTGAGCTGCAGTATTTTAGGTTGTAAGAGCCGCAGTGAGCGTAAACAGGAAGGCTGCCGGAAGGCATCACATTTTACGCGTAAGTTAAATACTTCTCTTTAAAAATGTACTAAATATGTATTGTTTATAAATAGATATTTAATTACTTTTGTGTTATTACTAGTCATTCAACGTAAATATAGTGAAATTCGTGAAAATAAACTTATAATTGTTCATTTCAAACATTGTCAAATTCGAAATTGTGTTGTCAGATCTCGAATCAAAATATCCTGCCCGTATTACTAAAAAATTAACCATCTTATTGAAATATAATTATTTTTAACAAAAACAGTGACCATAAATAATAATATCAAAGATTATGTGTTACCTCATTAGTAGTTAGTTACATTTCAAGCGGGAGGCTCAAATCCCACGTGTTTATATATAACTATTTAAGTGGAGACCAGTAAAATGTTATAGGCGGGGTGCACCAGGCGCGGTCGCAGCCTTCAATTTTGGGGGGAGGGTCGCCAAAAAATTGAGGGGGGAGGTCACTAAGAAATTTGGGGGAAGAGGTGTCTCAAATTGGCTTGTTTCATCTTCCATCTACGCATGACTGATGGATTTTGGGGGGGGGGGGTCATGTCCCCTGTGACCCCCCCTGGGACCGCGCCTGGGGTGCACATTATGAGCATTTTCCCGACATATTAAATTTCACTCAGACAGACTATAAAAAGGTACTCCATACATTTTGTATTAAAAAGCATTATGAGAAATTTACCAGACGAATTGCATCTCATGTTGCTGTCATATTTTTTTCAGTTTTCCAATTGACGCTCTAGCCGAATATAAATGGATTCAGGCCACTGGACGTATTGACTGGCAACCATCAATAAAATCCCGAATTTGTTCGGTCCATTTTGAAAGCCATTTATTGACCAAAAGGATAAAGAGAAGATAAATAAAAATAATAATAAAATTTATATAAATGTACATTTTTATAAATTGCGTTATAACTGTTTACTTTTATCTTTGTAATATTTGCATACCTCATTAAGGTAATTTTTTTTTGTGTGTATAAAGTACAAGAAATATTTTATAAATATTACGATCTAGCCTAATAATAATCTGACTAATGAGTAATTTTACGCTAACTTAATTTGCTAATAAACATGTTATTGAAGAACGCGTCCACTGACACAGCACTTCTTTGTTTTTACACATAAGGGTTTATACACATTGTTCTTGTGTAATATTTGTCACTAACTAATTAGTCACTTTTCACTATCACTACACTAAGTTATATAACTAATTCAAAGGGTTTTGTCCGTTTGAGTCTTCTCACTAAGTCCGTGGTGTCGAGCAGCTGGATTGCCTCAACGTTCACGTGATGATGAAGTCTTTGTTGATGACCTTCTGCATATTTTTTAATAACATTTTTGACTAAGTCTACTTTTAAGTCCCGGTGCAGATCTTCGTTGCGTATGTACCAAGGTGCGTTAACGATTCCCCTAAGTACTTTATTTTGGAACCTTTGTATTACTTCAATGTTGTTCTGTTTGGTACAGCCCCAGAGCTGTATACCATAGGTCCATACTGGCATTAGGACCTGTTTATACAGCAAGATTTTATTTTGGATGGACAGTGAGGAATACCTCCCAAGAAGCCAATGCATAGCTCTATATTTGAGCTCCAGTTCTTCACGTTTCTTTTTAACATGATGCTTCCAGCGTAGCTTCGCGTCAAGTGTCATACCTAGGTATTTTGCTGTATTTGCATACGGAATGCTTATGTTATTTATTAGTATTGGGTGATAAATATGCTCTTTGTTGGTGAAATCTACATGTACCGATTTACTTTCATTAAGTTTCATGCGCCACTTTCTTGTCCAATCATATACTTTATTAATTGCTTCTTGACACTTTTCTGCAGCTTGCTCATGACTTTTGCCCACGGCTAATATGGCGGTGTCGTCTGCAAAAGTTGCGAAGAAACTGTTTTCTGTTTTTGGAATATCACAGGTATATAGTAGGTACAGGACCGGTCCTAGTACACTTCCTTGTGGTACTCCAGCTCTTATTTCTTTCAGGTCTGAGTATACATCTCCTTGCCTCACCCTGAAGACTCTATTAGAAATATATAACTCCAAGATATTTGCTAGTTCTTTTGGTAGCATTTTTCTTAATTTTAGGGTTAAGCCATCATGCCAGACCTTGTCGAAGGCTTGCGCTACATCTAGAAAGACAGCAGAGCAGACTTGCTTTTCTTCTAGGGTTTTCTCTATAATGTTTGTAATTCTATGGACCTGATCTATGGTTGAATGTTTTTCCCTGAAGCCAAATTGATGATCAGGAACTAGCTTTTTGTTTTCTATAACTGGTTTTATTCTTTTTAATAAGAGTTTCTCAAAAACTTTAGACATAACAGGCAATAATGAGATTGGCCTATATGATGACACCTCTTGTGCTGGTTTTCCTGGTTTCGCTATCATTATGACTTCTGCCACTTTCCATAAGTTAGGGACATATTGAAGTCTAAATGCGGCATTAATTAGCGTTGTAAGTTTTACAATAGCTTTTTTTGGAAAGTTGCGCATAATTTCACCAGTTATAAGATCGAATCCTGGGGCTTTCTTTGGGTTAATATTAAGTTTTATTTCACGTATTATTTCTCTGGGTGTTGTGAGTCTTATATTAGAATCTATTTGCTCGGTACCATTAGTTAGTTCTGTAATCTGTTCTCCTTCATGCGGTTGAAATATATTTTCTAAATAAGTGGCAAATCGGATAGCTTTTTGATGGTCATCATTTGCCCACTCTCCATTAACACCCCTTATTGGAGGACAATGTGAGATAGGACGTTTCATTCTTTTGGTGACTTTCCAGAGTGAATATTCTGTGCTTCGGTCATTGGATAATCCGGCAAGAAAGTTTTTAGTAGTACATTCATTAAATTTTAGGATTTTTCGCTTTAGGGTTTTAGTCAGTTTATTAAATTCCCTTTTCTCTTCAGGACTCCTGGTTTCATGCCATTTTCTTCTTTGTTTCCTTTTTTGTTTAATGAGATCTAGTATTTCTTTCGGATATGTAGTTCGATTTTCTCTTATTTTGACTTCTGGTGTGTTCTCCCAGGCAGCTTGTTGGATATTTTTTACAAAAACATCAAGTTCGTTATCTAGTTGTTCTTGAGTTTTAAGTGGAACTTGTAGATCAATGTTCTTTTCGAGGGTAATTTTGAAGCTCTCCCAATCTGTATAACGGTTTACTAACGTAGGTATTTTGCTTTTGAAAGCTATTCCATGATTTAGAGTCAGATAAATAGGAGAGTGATCTGAGCTCATATCATATGAACCTTCAATATTCATATGGTTTTCTGGTAAGTTTTTATAAATAAAGAAGTCTATTAAGTCTGGCAGTTTATTAGGGTCTGTGGGCCAGTACGTTGGCTTTCCTGTTGATATTACATCACACTGGAATTCTTTTATTGCATGTAATAGTTCTCTGCCTTTAGCTGTAGTTATTCTAGAACCCCAGAGAGTATTCTTGGCATTAAAGTCACCACCTATGATGAATCTATGTTCAAACCTTTTGAGAAATCTTATATACTCATTCTTTTTTAGGGAGTATTTCGGTGGACAATATATAGAAGCTATAGTGATTGTGTAATTTTTGGCTTTAATTTTAACTGCAATGCATTGGATATTATGCTCTTGGTGCTTGAAATGCTCAAAGTGATGCAAGTTGTTTTTAATTATAACTGCACTTCCACCTCTTGCACAATTATCTGGATGGATTGCGTGATAAACTGTATATCCTTTGAACTGTAAATATGATTGTCTGGTAAAATGAGTTTCTGATATTAAGCATACATCGATGTTTTTTGTGTCTAGAACTACTTGCAACTCTTGCTGATGTTGTAGTAGCCCATTTGAGTTCCATGACATTATTTTAAGAGAACGATCCATTATGTTTGGTGGGCTCTGATGGGTACTAACTTCTCAAGCTTGTTCAACCGTTCATTGACGGAGTTCATATATATGAGAATCTTGTCCAGCTTGCCGTCTGTATCTGATGTGTGTTTTGATTTCGTTTCCAGATTTTTATTAACTGCTGTTACTTGTGCATACGATCTATTCGTGTTTGTTTGCTTGACAGTAGTGTTGTTGACGTTACCGTTGTTTTTGATGTTTAAAGATTTTTTTGATTCTGGCTTGGCATGTTTCGTTTCTAATATTTTAGGCTTATTAATATTTCTATTTTTCATCTTTTGCATTTCTTTTGCTATCATGCAACCCCTGTAGTTAGCTGGATGCGCGTCCCCACAGTGGATACACTTAGCTTTGGTGTCTGGTGGTTCCTGGCAGTCTGATGTCAGATGTTTACCAGTGCATTTGACGCATCTGGGTTCTCTGGCACAGTATTTTTGTGTGTGCCCATAGGCTTGGCACCTCTTGCATTGTGGTATTAGCTTTGGTGTTTTTAATGCATGGATTTCAACTTTACACCCTAGAATTGATTTTATATTATAAATTCTGTTTATTTCTTCTTCGTTTTTGAAGCTTAGCATAAACATGTTAAGTGGCTCCTTTTTTCTCCAGCTCAATTTGTTGACTGCCTCCAGGGCCATATAACCTTGACTCAGCAAGTCCTCTACGATTCTTTGCGGTTCGCATGTATGATGCAATTTTTTCGCTATTACTCGTATTGGCCTATCGCGTTTGTTCTCATACGAGTGCCATAATACGTTTTTTTCTGTTAACATTCTCGTAATGCTTCTATAAGTTTCGTCATTATTGGTATTAATTTTCAAGTTATTTGCACTTACCATCTTTATGTTGAAAGTATTGCAAGGTACGTGTTGTCCCAGAAAATCATAGAATTTCTGATAGTTTTTGACACCATCAACCACTATAGGTGGCGGTTGCGGAGTTTTTACTGTTTTAGATTTTACATGACTTGTTTCAGCATGCTGAGTTTCCTCGTCTGTATGAGTGGGTGATGTCTGTAACTTCCGTTTTTTTCTCGATTTCTGCCTAATCCACTCAGTTTCCTTTGCGAGCTCTTCCTCATCCGTTGTATACTCAACGGGTCTGGGAGCATGTGTTTTTTGGGGGATATTCTCACTGCCCTCAATCTTTTTAGCTTCTTTTATATCTGCAAGTTCTTGCTGCAATTTATTTATTTGACTTTTCAAGTCATTTCACAAGGTAAATATGACGTACTAAATATGTATTAACAGCTTTTGTAAACATCCATATTTGTGCAAATAAAAATCTTTGTATTTGTCTTTTATTTTCTCCTATATGTATGTCCTGTAATTTGCTAACCCAATTAACTTTATGCCAGTCAACCAATCTAAACTCACCAACAACCAACCATAATGCACGAGCATATAAATTCTTTCACAGTTTGGTCTGCCAATGTTTATATTTTACTTGCTTGATATTGTAGATTACCAAATTTGGGGGAAAATGTGATAAGTGGGTAACACTGGCTGCGAAAAAGAGAAGCCAACATAATGGTTACACCGACCCGCCGTCTTGAGGATTATTGGTCTATGATATTGGTACACTATATTTTTTATTTTTTATCTTACTTCCGGATGTCAAAATAGTCAGATTAGAATACGCTGTTACCGTTGAACCGTGACTTATTAAATAATGAAAATTCGAACTCTCCCGAGATTGCCAAAATGATGCTTTACCATGCATTTAATTTATTTTACTATTGATCGATATTTGTCGTTATTTTACATTTCGTATTTCTTTACATTTCGTATAAAATTTTTGAAAACCTATAGGCGCTCTCCCCACCGGTTAAACGGAAAACGTCACAACATCTTTTAATATTCCTACCACCCAACCTATAAAATGCACAAGGTCCTGATGACGCTCGAGTAAACCCACAATTAGCCTCGTGGGCTGCTACTATTATGTTTTCGAATGTTACAAATAGATTGCATGACATAGGCATGACGCACTACGCCTTGCAATTTTAACGAATACATTCATTTCGCTGACAACTCTTGCTAGTCACAAACTAAAATTGTTAACAAACACACGCGAAACTAAGTTTACATTACAAATGTTTTTATTAATTATTTTAACCTTCCTGCTTTACGAGTATGTCCCATAGATTTTCATTTAATAATAATAACTAAATCCTTTCGTAATCCATCCACTTCGACAGTCAATTGTAATTTGCTAGACTTCACAATCACATGCGCTTCAGAAATTTTAGACAACTCACAGGCACTTACATTACAATGTCTTTTAAACCGAGGACGAGTGAACAACTCGCAAATACCTTTATGGTATCGGGGGGAAACCTCCAAAAGGTTCCCAGCACCTTGGGAGAGGATACCGGGTTATGAGGGATTTGACCGCACTAAAACCCCCTCGGTGGCCTGCCTCTGCGCTTGGTGAGGACTCCGGGATCTCCATTGGAAAGCACCGGTGTCCTCCACGCGCGGCACCCCAAAACGGGCCTATTTTTGGGAGAGCAGTTGTGCTCTCCTGCACCTTCAGGTGTTCACAGCGCTGCTGGCTGGACGGGTCGAGCTCCCACTCTCATCGTCCGCAACCCCGGAAGACACCTTTTAGTCGCCTCTTACGATCAGGCAGGGGAAAAACACCTTTTCTTAATCAGAGGTCCGCGCTATGATTGAAACTGCAAGACCAGGTTTGGGTCTGAACTCTTAACTATGAGTCTATCATCGCTTTCTAAAAAACTGTTATTAGATAATTAGCTGCGGCTCCGCCTGCGTGGACTACAGTCTTTCAGATAGAGATAAGATATTATTTTTTTCAATTATGGCATCGCAAACTCTGTGCATACTGCCAGCGTCAAGTATAATTTTTGCATCAATTTTTTGCCAGCTTCAATGAAACTGGACGAAGTAATAACAAAGTCAGTAAGTAAGTCGTCAATAATCAGTCAGTCTAGTCAGTCCAACATTCAAGTAAAGCGATGGCTACTTTACTAGAACGTGTCCGATGGAATTTTGGAGGCAAGCAGAAAAAACATATATTTAGCACTGTTATTCTATTTCACAAACACTCGTGCACTGTAATTAACCTATATCAAACAAAATCAACTTTATCCGATATAACTCTAAAATACACAAAGAAAATGAAAATAAAACAAGAGCACAAAATGTCTTTTTTCCCCGCCAAAACCCCGATAAGATATTTTATCCGGGTAAAAAGAAGCCTTAATCAGTATCCAATCCCCCAACTATTTCCATACAAAAATCAGATCAATCCACACTTTCAGATTTATAATAAACTAGCCTTCCGCCAGCGGCTTCGCCCGCGTGGACCCGTTTAATGGGTCCCCGTAGGATAAAAAATAGCCTATGTGCTATTCCAGGCTTCATTGCCATAGGTACTAAAATCATAGGCGTTCAGCCAGTTCGCAATTAAGAATAGAGCTACGGTATGCCTGATCGTAAGAGGCGACTAAAAGGGGGCTTCCGGGGCTGCGGGCGGTGAGAGTGGGAGCTCGACCCGTCCAGCCAGCAGCCCCGGGAAGGACGGCGGTGTGTGCGTGGCCGCATGCCGCCGTAAGCATCGGAAGGTGCAAGAGATCACATCTGCTCTCCCAAAGATGGGCCCGTTCCAGGGCGTCGCGTATGGAGGACACCGATGCGTTCCATGGGAGATCCCGGAGTCCTCCCCAAACGCAGAGGAAGGCCACCGAGGGGGTTTTAGTGAGGTTCAAATCCCACATAACCCGGTGTCGTCTCCCAAGGTGCTGGGTACCTTTTGAAGGTTTCCCCCCGATACCAATAAAAAAAGTTTAGCGTTTAGCCAGTTGCTTCAACCGTGTTGACCCTACTACCCGTTTTCACGTAGGAATGAAGAATTTTCCCGCAGTAAAAAGTAGTATATGTTACTCAGGGTGAATATAGCTTTCTATTGGTGATATAATTTTTGAAATTGGAACAGTAGTTTTTGAGTTTATTCATTACAAACATGCAAAAATACAAATCTTTCCTCTTTATAATATTAGTATAGAAATATGGATACGGATTCCAAAACATTATTATTATATATTTTAACAATTTTCTTTTCAGGCAATACTCCTGAGTGTTTTGCTGATTGTAGTAATACCGTTAACGCTTATGTTGTCGAATTACCTGGATGACATTATTTTGACTGTGACAATAATTGTGTACGGTCTTCTGATAATAGAAATTATATTTGACATATTATTCATAATCAGTGCACACAGTGTAAGTATTTTTTGTTAGTTTTACTCATAATACAAAATACTATAATCTGCTCAAATCAAAATGGAAGTAGAAAGCTTAACTTTAGCTATAACTTTTTTATCCAGAACCGTCAAAATGTCTGTGTACTAAGGAAACGTCGTTTAATAGTTCTCCAAAAAATATATATTTAATTCGGCTTTTACAAAATAACGTAAATAGAATTACGAAACATTATAGTTTAGGGGTGTCCGGCTGGGAGTATACTAAGCGTCTGGCACAGAGCAAGGCGAGTTCTTATATTGTTACGAATGAAATATAAAAAATTGAGTTTTTTTTTAAATTTGGGATGGAATTTTATACACCTTTGTTACCTCTTAGCTGCTGAAGCCACCACTACGCAAGTATCATGGGTGGGGATAGTTCTTACCTGTACTAGAGGCACACATAGAAGAATTTTCAACTTTTATTATATTCCGAAAGTCTGGCCCTTACGGGCTCTTGGACTATAAGATTAATTGTTTAAGAATATGATTGATTTTTAAGGGACTTTTTTATGGTAGTTTATTATAAACTTTACATTGAGTAAGGGTCAGAGCTGTATAGTTTTAATTTCAATAGTATAGACAGCAACCTTTTTTACGTCCCACTGCTGGGCACGGATCTCTCCCCATTATTAGGCAGGCCCAGAGCTTACTTCACCACGCTGCTCCAATGCTAAGTATAGTTTCCAACTTTTTTATTGGAATGGAGTAGCAGGCGAGCATACAGGCCACGTGGTGTTAAGTGGTCGCTGCAGCCCATGGACATCTGCACACAACCTCCAGCAAGACTTACCTTTGTTGGAGGTCGAATGCAGTTGCGCTGCTACTCCGGAGGCTGATGGTCGCCTCATGTATGTGTGGCCGGTTTTATATCGTGATTTTGATATTTTCCAGAAAAAACCTACGTACTTACGACTCTTCTATCAATATGAAGTGGTGATGCTGTCCACAGAACTGATCTTGACGGTGGGGTACATTATTTTTGGAGTTGCTGAAGTTGTGAATAGTGATACGCTTTGTCTCGTGTTAGGGGGCTTATGCATTATACTTCTGTTTTTAGGTAAGAAATAATGAGAATCTGTCTTTGTTTTTTTTCCAGATTGTATTGTGATTAAATGAATTAAATGGCCGCAACCCTTTTTGCGCCCCACTGCTGGGCACGGGTCTCTCCCCATTATTGGGGAGGCCTGGAGCTTACTCCACCACGCTGCTCCAATGCGGGTTGGTGGGCATGCGGGTTAGTGGCCAACCCGCTGTCGGATGTTTTCAAACCGCCCATAAGGCCTCCGACAAGGTGTTACCTATCGACAACAACCGGGACCGTTAACGTGCCCTCCGAAGCACGGCGGTCACCCATCTCACATCCGACCGCGCCCGTTTGACGTCGCATAGATCGCTTGCTTTCTACGCTAACCGCCGGGCCATGCGCGCTTCAGGTGGACGGAGGCGCCGATGCAAATAAGAAAGTCGCGATTGTAATTTAAACAATTCAATGTCTTTTATTACACACACACACACTTTTAATATACTCGAACACACAGTAATACAACTGACGTAATTCATAATTTACTCATTTGTTTTTATAAACGGGCAAGGTGATTCAAGTCAAGCCAAGTAAATAAACTTGGTTAGTGTAGCACATTTACATAATATGAATTTGGAATAGTTTGGTGTAGTTTAAAATTATGACGAAATAAATTAAGTTTTTAACAACAAAATAGAACCGACTTCAAACGGTAAAAAATAAAATTGTTCAGCACCTACTTCTTCTTGCTTATGGTAATGACTCTTAAAACATACACCAAACTATTCCAAATTCATTCAATTTTTGAGTGTAATTATGCTGATTATTTTATTTTGTTTATTAAATAAATATATAATATAGTGTCTCATACGATAAGCTGTCACGTGTGCCCATTATGGACTCATAGCCGTATTGTATGTATGTACTTTGCTATGTACTTTTTTTTTAAATAAGTGGTGCTGGGAATTTTTTTCCGCCGTTTTTTCTCTCAGCTCAACATCTAGCCCAAACGGGCACCTAAAGGCGATGACCGGGAATAAATGGAATTTGTAGCGACCTTCCGCTACTCATCAGGAGATAGCGCCACGGGTATTCCTGAATCACGCTATTGAAGTTTTCGGAATATCCTACCATATATACAAGCTCCGAAATGAGTCAGTTGGAGCGCGGCCGCTCCCCAGGCATGACCACCTCGCCCGGCGGGAGATCTCCCTTTGCCAAAGCATTCATTAAGCGATTACATATTTCGTATGCCTAATATGAAATAAATATTTTTTTATTTTGAATTTTTAAATAATGCTATTATTTTTTCAGCACTTCATGCGTACTTCATCTTCCTCGTGCGAAGTGAGGTGATTAAATTAGAGATATCAGCACAGTTTCACTTTAAGAACCTGACCAACGACGACTCGGCGTGTACAGCGCAGATCCTGGAATAAATTTAAAGAAAGTTTTTTTTTATTTGATTGGAGTAGCCATAGTTGCAGACGGGCATGCAGGCCACGTCGTGTACAGTGGTCACTGCAGCTCATGGAAAAAAGTAAGCCTAAATCTTGTCTACAGAGCAGCGATGGCAGAGTGGTAAGGACCGCGGTTTCCAACACGGGAGGTGCCGGGTTCAAAACCTCAGCGCGCACCTCTAACAAAGGAAATTTGTAATGTGCAGATTTCATCGCTGCTCCACGGCGATGGAAAATATTGTGATTATTTAATTGATTATGATGTTTTCCATCGCCGTACATGCCTGAGAGTAACTGTAACTCATAATTTCTCGAAGGTATGATGTTCACCAATCCGCACTAGCCCAGCGTGGTGGACTATGGACTAAATCCCTCTCAGTTATTAAAGGTGACCTGTACCCAGCAGTGGGACATAAAAAGGTTGAAACAAAATCTTGCCTGTGGTCATATGCAGTTGCGCTGCTACTCCGAAGGCTGAGGCTCCGAAGAGCGCCACATGTAAGTCTGGCCGGAAACTGCACCTTTTCAACAACAAAAGAATTTCTTCACGGCAGTAGTGGGTGCAGCGGTGGTACATCCCCGGTCAAACCACTTAAGCTCTAACTACCACCTACAAGTCATCAAAAGTAGGTTATCGCCAAGCTTTTTAAAATTTCCATTTGCAGACTCGAAGTTTGATATTTTGAACTAATATTACACATATTTAATGCCAAATAAAACCTACCATGGTTTAATTAATAAATAAGATAAAAATTAAGAAATAAGTGTATAAAACAACTAATAAATATTTATTTATTTATTTCTTGCATAAATTTATGTTATTTATTATCAGCAACTGACACAAAATATTAGACATTTAATTTTATTGCACGTGCAAGTAAATATTTTTTACATTGTTATTAATTTTTGTTACCTACATCGCAATGGTAAAAATAATAATATGATAAAAACTATAAATGAAGTGGTCAATTTATGTTTCTAATATTAGCTTTAAAATTGAACTAAGAAATGTAATTTTATTGTTAGAAACTAAGCGTTTAATTAATTGACGAATATGTAGTTTTCGTCTTTCAATGTTAAAGACGAATCACTTGCTATAAACTTTTGTTATGTTTATATCGTTGTTGATAATTTGGCGACTCTATTTGAATTTGTGTACAGAAATTGTGGCACGAGTAACTTATATAATTCACTACGTGGGCGTCTTCACCACCTTCAAGTGAAATGAAAAGTACGCTAATTGTCGGTTGAAGTCACCCGTAACTTCAATTTCAATTTCACGATGTTCGAGTAGCACTAATCATATGATAAACTGACTCGTACTCATAGCTGTTACTTGCCAATTAACTTTACTTCGGACGTAACTAATAAACACTTTACTTGGAGATGGTGAACGAGGCCCTTATACAAATACTATGTTAAATGTTGCTTAAGCGGTAACTCTGGTGCCATAATGTAAGACTGAAATCTCAAAACACTATTATGTATGTGTTTAAAATTAAATTTAAATACCCGTATTACTATTTGCTGTAAACTAAAGTGATCTCTAATTACGAATACGTATTTTTATAATTAATTCTATTTTTACTGTTTTAATAAAATAAAAACTTTTTTTAAAATCCTTTTTTGTATTATAGAAAAATGTCTCATACGTTATTTTTATGTTACATATCTGTTCACTGTCTTATTCACTCACTCACATATTCACTCAACGGGTCTCAACTAATATTTTACTACCGGTCACGTCTATTTTAATAGTTATTGTTATTATTTTACTCGCTTTGTTTTTGTTATGGAGGAAAGATTATAATATCTGTTCCATAATGCAACTCTGGAGGAAGGAAAGGACTGAAAAAAGCGTGGGGTGGTTTTTAAGATGACATTTTACTATTGACACCATACACCCCACGCTTTTTTTTACAGTAAAATACATTTTCTTCTTATTTTTTACTTTTAGTTCGTATTTTCACAAAAGCGTGTTTTAGTTTTTTAAACTACAATTATTTTTTTGTTTAAAATGAATTAGAGAGATAGATACTTAATTCCTCTAGAAATATTTATAAATTTGAATTAATTTATTACGACTTCATAAGTCGGAATCATTATTCATTCCCATAATGTACCTATTTTATGTCTTAGAATATTAAAAATTCTCGTAGATTAGTGTGTATTGACGCTCATGACGCACCTAGTGAGCAACATGATTACACGCTTTTTATTAGCTTCACATGTATGTTTGTATGTTTGTATGTTTGTAACCGACTTCTTTGGGCGCGGTTTTGACCCACTTTAAACGGCCAGATTTCGTTCAAACTTTGTAGATTTATTGAGGACCGATGACAATACAATAAGTCGTAACTAGGATCATCAGGATAAAATAAAATATACGAGGGGCGGCTGATAAGTTCGTGGCCTAAGGTACTTTAACACGTCTAAGCGTCTGGTTAACTTGAAAATTTGCATAGGGGTCAAGGGCCGATGATAATGCAATAATTTGAGAATAAAAATCCAACTAAAAAATTAAAAATAAATAATGTAGTTTAAAAAACTAAAAACACGCTTTTGTGAAAATACGAACTAAAAAGTAAAAAAATAAGAAGAAAATGTATTTTACTGTAAAAAAAAGCGGGGGGTGGTTTTTACCACTGTTACTGTTGACACCATGCACCCCACGCTTTTTTTTACAGTAAAATACATTTTCTTCTTATTTTTTTACTTTTTAGTTCGTATTTTCACAAAAGCGTGTTTTTAGTTTTTTAAACTACATTATTTTATGTGGAACTAGTCATCCGGCCCGGCTTCGCTCGGGTGATTTGAGGTCTCCCCAATAATGGAGAGAAATTCGTGACCAGCAGTGCAAGAGGGGTTGTAGGTACACACGTTGAATACAGGCCTGCGTGTGTTCAAAGCTAACCTTTGGCAATGCACATAACCAAATCTTGTAGCTTTAATTTTTTTTAATTCGTTTATTCATAAATTTACATATAAATAATACAAACATCCCGCCAAACTATCGAGTAGTTTGTAGGCGGGGATTAAACGCTCTTATTTTATTGCACAGTATTTATAAGTGGGTACATAATTATAGTGTGTTACATGATTCATCTGCTAGTGGACTCTTATTAACAACAATAGCATTTACGGATAAAAAATATATAAAGTAAACATAATTTCCAATGTAAAACTTCAAAAAAATAAGCTAAATTTAGACAGTCTTAATCAAGAACCCGATGCCGACTCTAAGTAATGGCCTCCAAAAAGTATTGTAATATTTTTAATTTTAAGATTTTATATGTCGAAACTTCTGTCACACAAAATGCGTTGGGTGCCACAATGCGTGCCAAGGATTTGACCGGTATCGCGTGTCGGAGACCGCGGTCCTTACCACTCGGCCATCGCTGCCCGATTCTTAGCAATACTAACAGAAAAGTAAGTTAGTATATTAAGTAAGAACAATGGTGACGGTGCTTCTCCAGTAGAACTACGTAACTTCTACCACCTACACCAAGTGACATAAATCTTTAAAGTTATTTTCCAATCAACACTAAATCACTTCCGCATTGGGCTTGTCTAGACGTCTTGATGAAGTCGGAAATTTGACAACCATAATCCATACAACTACACTATCCATTACCATTCAACAATGGTAAAGTTTATTAGTTTCTGTGAAACTCTTCAATGGATGAGGTACAAACTTTTGTGTCAAGGAAGATGATCTCAGTAACAGGAAGTACCTTATTACTCCAATATTCATCAAAGCACTGCGATCTAAGATGGGTACTCTAACGTCGACCGTCAGTATATCTTAGTGTTTCTTGGTTAATGTTACAAGACAGATTAATTTATTATTAGAAATGATATCAGTACGTAAGGATAATAAATCCTAAATCTCAAATCACGTATTGTCAGAATACTAATTAAAAATTAAAGTGCAAAGTATATTTAGATGATTTCTTTGACTTTTTGAAATGGTGATGTTTATTTAAAACTGGATAAAACTCTGAAGTGACAATGAAATGGTTAAACTGTAAAAAACCGAAGTTACCGATCGTACGAAAATGTTGTTTTTGTGTGCCGATACGAAGAGGAATCATAATTTTTGGATATGTTAATCTGGTAAGAAATTGAAAATACGACTGCGAAAGTCGTGGGTTCGATTCCCACCCAGGATTTTTTTTAAGTAGGGAATGCATAACGCACCGTCTCGACCTCTGTCAGGTGGACAGAGGGAGGTGTGTGGGACTCCCCCCTGCCGCTATGAGTATACCCACTAAACCCTACTGCGCTCCTTCATCGCCAAGGTGACGATGTCGTGGGAAATCGGCTGAACCTTAAACTTCCTCGACAACGTCGGCGACTGCCTGCCTTGCGTGGCAGGCCCTACATGCTCCCCTTATGGGGAGGCTACAGGAATGACCAGGAGCGCCGGGTCAGTCCTATCCATCGGAACCTATAGAACCTAGCCTACAATACCTAGCCTTACAATATACAAAGCTTCCGGTACAATTGAGTGTTAAGAACTGCTGCTATGTATCTACCGTATTGTGTATGCCAATTGTACTGCCAACTAATTAAGACGAAATGATAGCTTAAAATTTTTAGATAGTAAAACTGTCATTTGAAAATTATTGATATCCCTCTGTGATGTGGACGGGTGTGACATGGGTGACCGTTTGTGACCAAAATTCGGAGGGCACGTTAAGTCTTCGGTACCAACTCGGTTGGGCAGCGTTCGGGAAATTACAAAGTGTCTTCTCGTCCAGAATACCTCAGTGCCTGAAGTCGAAAGTTTTCGAGCAGTGTGTGTTGCCAGTGATGACCTACGGCGCTGAGACGTGGTATTTTACAGTTAGCCTTTTCCACAAGCTCAAGGTCGCTCAGCGAGCGATGGAGAGGGCTATGCTTGGTATTTCTCTACGCGACAGAATTCGTAATGATGAAATCCGTAGAAGAACTAAGGTTACCGACATAGCTCTCAAAATCTGCAAGCTGAAGTGGCAATGGGCAGGCCATATAGTTAGGAGGACCGACAACCGATGGGGAGGAAAGGTCCTTGAATGGAGACCACGTCTCGGCAAAAGGAGTACAGGCCGCCCTCCAACCAGGTGGACTGACGACCTGAAGAAGACAGCGGGTAGTCGCTGGATTCAGAAGCCCCAGGACCGGGAGGAGTGGCGAACGTTAGGGGAGGCCTATGTCCAGCAGTGGACAGTAAAAGGCTGATGGATGGATGGATGGACCCGGATGACCGAGCGTTTCCCGGATAAAAGCAATTGATTTTTCAGAGACTCATTGGCTTACTTAACAACGCCATTTACTTTAGCTCCCGATTTTAAAAAAAGACATTACATATTCATACACATACCTACTCGTCCTGAAATCTATGTCAGGCAGATTCATATTTTTCAGTTTGTGTTTAAGTTGAAAACACGGATTTTTATTAAACGTTACACACTCATAGCCCCACAGTAAGGTAATTAATACCCTGTGTCGTGGGTACCATGGACACATACAAAGACAGGAACACAAACACCCAGACCGAGAACAGAAATTTAAACTCATCATTCAAACTTCTGTTTCGCCGGGAATCGAACCCGGGACCCCTCGATTGGCAGTCCGGCATGGTAACCATTGCGCCACGCGGGTCGATTGAACGGTACTTTATCCATTTAAAGACAATATTTAACAGTGGGATGGCCATTAAGCCGATATTCGCCCACTGACACACAACAAATAATAACAAACAAAGGTTTAGTCACCTTATTTATTTTTGTTCCAAAGATATGGAGTATTTTACAAAGAGCACACAATATTGACTTACTCAATATTGCTAATAGAAGGCGTAGGCGCTCTTCGCATCACTCTTAAAAAATTATAAGGCGCTTCTAAGGAGCATTCTTAAAATATTAGAAAATATACCAAGTTCCTTCATCCTTGTTTACACAAGGGTATATAAACGTAGAATCATACCTATAACTTTTACCCTGAATAGCTACTACTTCAGTTTGGGTTCGGGCCCTTTTATTAGGGACGGAAATTATTTGACTATTTAAATTAAGCCTGCTTTAAATTAGTCTGAAAGGTTATTGAAAAAACAGGCGTTTGATTAAATATCTAGAGCATATGGCACTTTTAAAGTACACGTATTTTAATTTAGTAACAATCTTGTCATCTACTAACATAATACACAATATAGATATAAGTATACGCTCTTTGCATTGTGCATAATATGAAAACAGAGGCCTTAGTGTAAGTGTGCACACGCGAAAACGTTTCTGTAGCGTTTGCGTTAAGAATTTAATTATCGACCTTATTCCTTTCAGGTTAAGATCTATCTGTCCCATTTTAACTCTGACGCAGTAGTAACGTTTGCGCGTTTACAAACTCACACTAAGGACTTAGAAACAGAATCCGAATTTAAAAATAAGTCCTAATTCGAAAAAAGTCCCATTCGAAAAATATTCCTAATTCAAAGTGTGGCTTTTGTGTGCTCTTCCCCCTGTTCCTCCTTATCGGAGACTCGTTAAGCCGTTTAAACTCCGTTGTTTCCGGAAGATAGGTATTAGTCGATAAACCTGGTCGGAAGTTATATGGAAATTTTGGGATCACCCGACGGCGGGATGGTCACTGACGTCTTTGTTGTCTATCTGCACTAACCGGAACCTGCACTAGTACAGTAAGACAGAAAAAAACTTGAGATAGTAAAAAGTTATTTAATATACACTTACCTATTACTTTGCGATATATAAATACCTCTGTGAAGTATGTAAATATTATTAAAAAGGATAGCCAATTAAAAAAAACAACGGGTTGCACTCCGGTAGTGCCGGCAACGTGAAATCTTGAACATTAACGTTGTGCATTTTTGATATTTTGGAATGGCTAGGGAATAATTTCGCACTAATTGCTTTTATTATCAGTATTATTTTTCGTCTAGTATTTTCAGTAGGTTTTCATCTAGTATTTTTATAAAGTTTTCACTCATTTTCTTTCACTATTCCTTCGTCACTTTTTTCATTAATGGATGCACTTTGTTCAATGTCCATATTTTAAATACTTGATATAAACGAATTTTACAAGTATAGATAGTCGAGCCATCAGCTATCTCCCCTTCGTCTTACGAATATTCGATCAGGCCACGTGTCCTGACGCGAGTTTAACACTTTTTACCCATCCCAAAAAAAGTGCACAACGCCGCTAAAGAAGTTTTCACTTCAATAAACGTTAAATTGTTTCAGGTGCTCTCTCTACTATCTATTCCACTGCTAATATTCCTCCTGGTAGCTGAAGTATCGACAGGGAATGCAGTGGAGAAGGATGGGCATATGGAGCCACTGGTCCATCTGCCTCTGACCATCGTTTTCGTTTTTATTGATGTGGCAATGAGCATTCTTCTTCTTGTTGGTGCACATAAAGTGAGTTACTCTTATATGCTATCAAAGGTAAATAAAATAAATGCATAATTGGTAAGCTGATCGTTAGTGTCTAACCTTTATATCTGTTTCCTTCTGAATTACATTAATCTTTCACATATTTTTTATATTTATCTGTTATTGCATGCAGTCCACTACCACTCAATCCTTGTAGCTTCGGGATTAAGAATAAAGCTACGGTATCCCTGCTTGCTTATGGTAATGACTTCTAAAAATATTTTTGTAGGGCCCTTAGTAAAATATCGTACCTTTCGTTCTGAATGGGCACCGACTCCAAAACAGTTTTAGGAGTCATTTGGTAATAAGAAGTAGGTACTGAACAATTTTATTTCTTACCGTTTGAAGTCGGTCCTTTTTTTGTTAAAAACTTAATTAATTGAACCTATGCGCTCGCCGCTCTTTGGGTTAGCATACGGCTATATCGCTAAGGTGCCGCGTATACAAATACATAATTTTATTTGTTGCATTTGCATTACAATTTGAATTATCCACCTGAAATGTTTGATTTCATCCCATTAGGATAAAGTTTTAAAGGATTTATTTAAAAAGTTTACTTGTAAGTAAACTCGTAAGATGTGGTGGCGCAGAGTTACAGGAACTTATATACTAATAAAAATACAACTTAAAACGGTTTGAAAAATTATAATATTATTCTATTTTCAACTTCCAGAAGAAACGCACCATCTTGAAGATATACTTCTACTACGGAGTAGTGTTTCAACTGCTCGTTCTGTGCATTGATCTGGCGTATTTTGACTACCGCCAGTACGTCGAAAACACCGTGTATTTCACTTTTCTCGGTAAGAAGTTTTCTTTAATTTAGTAACGGCATCACACGATTTGTACATATAGCAATGTGCTCACGACCCGTGTGGCGCAATGGTTACCATGCCGGACTGTCGATCGAGGGGTCCCGGGTTCGATTCCCGACGCGGCAGAAATATCAATGATGTGTTTAAATTTCTGTTCTCGGTCTGGGTATTTGTCCATGGTACCAAAGTACCCTACTATGAGGCTATGAGTGTGAAACGTTATTTATTTAAAAAAAAATGGTCAATGAAAAACATTTTAATCGAATCCTTCGTTTGGAACCGATATCGAAAAGATCAAAATTAGTGTATCGTCAATATCAGTCAGTCCAGTCGACTGACTTCGGTTTCGGTCTAATATCTGAATAGATATTCGATTAATATACATACATATGTATGAAGAGCTGCAGAGCGATGGCTTCCTTACCAGAATGTTCTGAAGAGTTTTGGAGACAACCCGAAAGATATTTTCGCACTGTTATTTTTTTCAACTAAAATGAAATATAGTTTGTTAAAAAAACTAAAAAATACGCCTTTGAAGCAAATCAAAGTAAGAAAGTGAAAAATAATCCTTAATATAAGTAAGCAAAAAATAATAATGAATAAAAAACACTAGTATTATTGTAAAAAAAATTTGGGTTGCTCGATATACGAAAAATATAGCGCCCCACGCTTTTTTACCGACTTCCAAAAGGAGGAGGTACTGTATTCGGCTGTATGTATTTTTTTTTTTTTATATATGTTCACCGATTACTCCGCCGTTTGTGGACCGATTTTCAAAATTCTTTTTTTGTTCGTATGCTTATACTCCCGAGGTGGTCCCATTGTCACCAAATCAGGATCTGATGATGGAATCCCAGGGAAATCGAGGGGAACTCTCAAATTTTATAGGCACACACATTGATTTTCTTATAGTTTCTGAAGCATAAGAGATATTTACGCATAGAAATCATCATCTCATGTTGCTGAGCTGATGATGGAAGGTACTGCGACAGTGAGGAGTTGAGAGCAAATTCTTTCAATAAATAGTTTTTTATTCGAAATCTTACATTCCCGAGGTGGTCCAACTGTCACCAAGTCAAAGTCTGATGAGGGGATCCCAGAGAAATCGAAGGGAACATTCAAATTTTATAGCACAACAAATGATTTTCATATTTTTACAAAGCAAAACAGACATTTGTGTATAATTATCGTCATATCATGTTGCTGAACTGATGATGGAAGGTACTATGACGGTTAGGAGTTGAGACCAAATTCTTTCAATAAATGGTTTTTTGTACGAAATATTACATTCCTGAGGTGGCCCAACTGTCACCATGTCAAAATCTTATGATGTGATATTAGGGAAATCGAGGGAAACACTGAAACTTAATAGGCACACAAATTCTTTTAGTCATATTTTTAACATAATACAAATATTTATGTCTGGCAATTATCACCTGCTGTTGCTTAACTGATGATTGAAGGTACAACTCCTCAACGGTTAGGAGCTGAGAGCAAATTCTTTCTTTAATTTATACGTTCAGGTGGACTGATAGTAGTTTTCTTTCAGACTTTTAGATGGCTATTAGATAAACATGATTATAAAAGGTAAATCTGTTTAAAGTGTAGAAGTTAAGTGAATATTTTTCCAATTATGCTAATACATACAGAATTATTAAAATTACTAAAAAGAGTGAAATAAATTAAGTTTTTAACAAAAAAATAGAACCGACTTCAAACGGTAAAAAATAAAATTGTTCAGTACCTACTTCTTCTTGCGTGAAGTGAAATGTCCTGTCTTAGTAAATATAGTGTACCTTTCGTTCTGAATGGGCACCGACTCCAATATAGTTTTAACAGTCATTACCATAAGCAAGAAGAAGTAGGTACTGTCCCACTGTCTGTACTGTCGGTGCCCATTTAGAACGAATGGTACGACATTTACTAAGGGCCCGACTCCAGAAATAGTTTTAAGAGTCATTACCATAAGCAAGAAGAAGTAGGTACTGAACAATTTTATTTTTTACCGTTTGAAGTCGGTTCTATTTTTTTGTTAAAAACTTAATTTTTGTACAATAACACTAGTACTTATTTTTTGTTCATTATTATTTTCTGCTTATATTAAAGATTATTTTTCACTTTTTCAGTTTGATGTGCTACAAAGGCGTGTTTTTTTTATTTTTTAACTATATTTATTTTTCATTTTTTACTTCGATTTATTATAAAAAAAAATTTTTTTCAAGTTCACAGTTCAACCGATTGTTGCTGAGTGTCCAAATTTTGAATTAAATCTGTCCATGGAAAGTGGGTCAAAATCGAGCCCAAAGGAGAGTTACAAACAAGCTCACAAACTCACAAACACCTGTATGTTTGAAGCTAATAAGTCTTTATTATGGTTACGGTTAACTAATGATAGTATACAAAATACTTAGATGTAATTACTTAGCGGGCCAACCACATTAATTAAAGATTTTTTTTTAAGTATGTTGCCTAATCTTCACAAAGATAACGCGAACTCTTTCTTATCAGCTCACCGTGTAAAGAAACAAAGAAAGTGATGATTTATTTAGATAATGTATACAAAAGAACCTCCTTTGACAAATTGTTTTGGCTAAGCGTATTTTCAACTCTCAAATAGAGTTTTGGCGGGAAGTCTGAAGGTACAAGATGTGCTCTTGTTTTATTTTCATTTTCTTGGTGTATTTTTGAGTTATATTGGATAAAGTTGATGGCATTTTGTTTGATATAGGTAGGCAGTAGTAGGCGAAAATATGTTTTTTCGGCTTGCCTCCAAAACTCCATCGGACACGTTCTGGTAAAGTAGCCATCACTTTACTTGAACGTCTGACTGACTAGACTTACTGATAACTGACGACTTATTGATTTTTCTATGACTACTAAGTGATCCAAAAATTATACATAACGCTTACATTATTAAAAATGAATGAACTCTCAAATACAACAACGTAATTAATTTGCTATTGCCTTTGTAGGTCTAAACATCTATCTGCTGTTCCTCGTGTTCAACACCATGTACGTGATAGACGAGAGCGCCGAGGTGCAGTACGTGGCCTATCGTGGTCATCAGCACTTGTAATGCATTGCGTTATGATCAGCTGCAACTATTTGTAATTTGTAAGTATGCGTTTATAATACTATTTGTATCTGTCTTTGAATCCGTAAAATCGGATATTTTACTCTGTATGAGGCAAAGTCTAAAAATATATTATTAGGTCCTTACATGTGACGACTCGAGTGGCGCAATGGTTACCATGCCGGACTGCCAGTCGAGGGGTCCCGGGTTCGATTCCCGGCGAAACAGTTAGAATGATGAGTTTAATTTCTGTTCTCGGTCTGGTTATTTCTGTTCCTGTCTTTGTATGTGTCCATGGTACCCACGACACAGGGTATTAATTACCTTTCTGTGGGGTTATAAGTGTGTGTGTAACGTTTATTATTATTTATTTATTGTTTATTATGCGAGTCCCTGTAGCTTCGGGATTAAGAATAGAGCTACGGTATCTCCTCCTTGATCGTAAGAGGCGACTAAAGGGGGCCTTCCGGGGTTGCGGCCGGTGAGTGGGAGCTCGGCCCGTCCAGCCAGCAGCCCCGGGAAGAACGGCGGTGTGCGGCTGCATGCCGCCGTGAGCGCCTGACGGTGCAGGAGAGCGCATCTGCTCTGTCGAAGATGGGCCCGTTCTGGAGCGTCGCGCGTGGAGAACACCATTGCATTCCACTTCCACCGAGGGGGTTTAAGTGGAGTATAAATCCCACATAACCCAGTATCCTCTCTCTAGGTGCTGGGTACCTTTTGAAGGTTGCTCCCCCGATATAAAAAAAGGTCCTTACTTGTGAAATTGCCGATACTCAATACTGGCAACTTTAAAACCAAATATCTTGCGTTTGATTAGGACAGAAGAGGCTCTAGCCCACTGTCTCATTAGGATAACGCTAGACCACACACTACACATCAGACGGTCGCCAAGTTAGGGGAGGAGAGGAGCTGCGACTGGAATCTGCGTCACCCGCCATACTCTCCAGATCTTAACCCCAACCGATTACCCCTTTTTTCGAAATTTTGATAACTTTTTGTAAGGCAAAAAATCTAATTTGATGACGCAGTCAAAACCGCCTTCAAAAACTTCATAGACTCTCGCTCCCAGGATTTTTTCCAAAGGAATCAATGATCTGCCTATAAAATGGCGGAAGTGTATCGATAACAACGGCGCATACTTCGATGATTAAACAAGAATTTCATAAAAAAAATTGTTCACTTTTTTGATACTGAACGGCAATTTCATGTTTTTTTTTTCAACCTTTTTTATGTCCCACTGCTGGGCACAGGTCTCCTCTCACAAGTAAGAGTGATTTAGGCCGTAGTCCACCACGCTGGCCAAGTGCGGATCGGTGGACGTCATGCTTTCGAGAAATTATGAATTCCTCTCAGGCATGCACGGCGATGGAGAACATCGTTATCAATTAAATATCATATTTAATTCTTTAATTCAATATTTTCCTTCACCGTGCAGCAACGATAAATGCGTACATTACAAATTTATTTGTCAGTGGTGCGCGCCGAGGATTTGAACCCGGGATTGGTCGCGTCGAAGACCACGGCTTTTTAACACTCGGCAATCGCTGCTCGAATTTCATATGTAAGAACCTTATATTAAAAGCCGCAAATTAATTATCACCCATACCTTTCCAAAGGAAGATAAAATAATACCTACATTGGCTACAACTATTTTTAAGTACAATAAAATTGCTGGTCACGGATCTGTCCTCATATTTGGTAAAGCCTAGAGCAAACTTGTTGTTTACCACGACTCTTCAATTCGGTTTGGTTGAAATTCAAGTTAGTGGCCAATCCGCTGTTGGATGTAATGCCTCCGACAAGGTTTAACGACGGTTTTGAATCAATAACAACTGGGATAAGCCGTCGGTTAACATGCTTTCCGAAACACGCATGAAATTTGCCACTAGCGGTCATATTTGCCACTAGATGACCTGCGTGGCGCAGTGGTTACCATGCCGGACTACCAATCGAAGGGTCCTGGGTTCGATTCCCAGCGAAATAGAAATTGAATGATGACGGTCACAGGGCTACGTACGCTTCAAAGAATACATTAATGGCGGAAATTAGTGCAGCGGTGGTAGGTACTTCCCGTGCCAACTCTGTAATTACCAAATTACATAATACGTACCTGTAATACCACATACGACTTTTATGGTGCGGCGCACTGGTTGCAATGCCGGACTGCCAATGAAGGATCCCGAATTTTATTCCCAGCGAGACAGATAATGAAATAATGGATTTCAATTTCTCGGTCTGGGTGTTTGTGTTCATACTGTCCATGGTGCCCATAAAAGAGGGAATCCTTCCTAATGTATGAGTATTAAGTGTTATTCTATGGTAATATTATAAGTTAGTGTTAATGCTCAGTCAAGTTAACATGACACCTGGGAGCTTATTCTGCACGCCCGTATCCGAAACTTCGTGAATTTTCAAGCTTCAGTTTTGAGTAAGACTGACGAAATTCTAGCAATATTATTAATTTAGTGGCATAATTTTATCAATGATAACGCTAATCTTATAAGTTAGTAAAAAAAAACTGTCTAAATATGCCAAAAATAATTCCGAAAATGTTAGAACTTACGGACGGAAGCATACAGAATCAAAGGTGCTCAGTTGACTCACCCGTCAGTCATGCCTGTCAGTACCTGTAATGCTCTAAGGTTGGGTGACATGTTAACTTGACCGTGTTTAGGTACAATAGGCTAATAGCCTCTCATAATGGTTACAGCCACTCGCGGGTTCGCGCCGTTTTTTGATTCGGGTTACTACATTATGGGTCACTTCTCAGAAGAGCTTATCGTTCAACACATGATACTTATACCGACGAGTTCGTATTGAAACAAGCTAACTCATTGTTGAATAATATAAACAATAGAGTCTTCGAGATTTTGACAATCTTTGACTAAAGTGTGTGGATTGTAATTTTTATCGATTTTTTTAATATACCTACATCGGCCAAATCTTAGTCATTTTAATAATACGTTAATTTTCAATAAAAGACCGTTATTTTACAATGAATTTATTTCAAAAATCAGGCCTACATAGGTATATATATTTTTACAGGACAGTTAGACTATTACAACATTAGACTAAAGTCTGTCAAAGAAGAGCGAGCGAGAATAAATCGAATAACAAAAAAAAAATCAGGATGGTAACGACTTGCCAACCGACGTTGATGCATTTTATTCCTTCCTTATCTGTCTGTGGTACAATGTTTTTTGTTCATTCCCATAAACGACAGTATTCCACGTTTTAAAATAGAACGCTGCCTGTAATCTGAGCCATTTTAGTGCATAAAACTAACATACTAAGTTTTTTGTTTGAGTGCAACCCGGAGCGGTCGCGCGGGCAACTAACTGAAAATTACGATTATTTTAGAGATCACACTGAAGTCCTTCCAATTTACGTTTTACGGTTACCTACTTGACTACGACTCAAATAAGCCTGACAGGTACTGTATTGTTTAAAATGTAGAGTCCTCTTCTTGGAAATTTTTACGCGATTATGTTGGCTTACACATTATCGCCGTAAATTCACGGCATCTACATTCACGCGTTAACTCTTTCGTGAGTGAAACCTGCCGCGAAATGGACGTGGAAACTGCTGCTGCAATTACTTACTTTGGCAAGTTGGCAATATATGTATACCTTACTATTTTTACCTTTAAAATGAGAAAATCAGAAAGCCTCGTAGAAGAAGAAGATTCTGATGGTTGATGACTAAAATACATCGTAACCGAAAATAATACGTAAAATGTGGGCGAGCCGTGAACTGTCATGAATGTGTATGTGACGCGTGAACATCGCGCGAACTCCTTGTCGCGGGACGAAATACCGATTTTGATCTGGGAATACACGTGAGCGCGCGTTTGCAATTTCAAACATTAATATTGAATTAATTGTTTAAAAATTATTTAATTTTAAATTATTAATTGCTTAAAAATTTAGCTAGAATTGTAGAGTTATATAGGTTAAAATACCTGTAATACTCTATAATTTTACATTAGGTACTTACATTTTTCAAACTAAATTACGAGTATATTCTGACTCTGAAAGGGATTTAGGCAATAGTCCACCACGCTGGCCATCATGCCTTCGAGAAATTATGCGTCATGCACTTGAACACTATAAGGATTTATTTTTACTAATATTTTTTTTTAAATAATATTAATATTATTTCGATTATTGTTGAATGACTGTAATTCTATCTATAATTAAATGTAAATAAGTAATTAATTTTATGTTTGCAATTGTTAATACTCGTAATTCATTGTTCATTAGTGTAATTGGAGCAATCCGTACTAAATGACTAAAATAAATAAATAAATAAAAAAGGCAAGCATTTAAGATTATTTTAATATGTATCATAAATTATTCCCACACCGTAGAATGCGGTTAAAAATTTTCTTCTTCGTTGAGTGTCTCGGACTTGGTATCTCTGAACCGGAGACCGTGGTTTTTACTGCTCGGCCATCGTCGTTCTTTACTTATTTGAAAATTTTCTTCTCTTAATCCAAAGACACTATCTTTATGAAAACAAAACAGCGCTATATCTTCCCACGGCTGATGTTACAAACTGCATTTTCTCGTATCAATACACGTAACATTAATGTGGAATTATATAGAGTTGGTATTTTTTTTAAACCTTTTTTTATGTCCCACTGCTGGGCACAGGTCTCCCCTCACAAGTGAGAGGGGTTTAGGTCATAGTCCACCACGCTGGCCAAGTGCGGATTGGTGGACGTCATGCTTTCGAGAAATTATGAATTTCTCTCAGGCATGCACGGCCTCGTAATCAATTAAATATCACGATATTTTCCATCACCGTGGAGCAGCGATAAATGCGCACATTACAAATTTATTTTGTCAGAGGTGCGCGCCGAGGATTTGAAATCGGGATTGGTCGCATCGAAGACCGCGGTTTCTTACCACTCGGCCATCGCTGCCCGAGAGTTGGTATTAAATGTAAGAATTAATCTACTAGCTCTGCGCGGAGGGAAATCGTTGTGCGAAAGGTTATATGCTACACAAGACTACTATTAAGTACTTACTACTCTGTTGTAGACTAATCAAAACAAAATACTTCACCTTTATGAACAAATTAGAATATTCATCTTGAATTCTTCAGAAGACGATATTAAAGAAAATGCCAAACAGAACATCCAAGTGCATGTTTTTATTCTTTCTTTGTGAATATAGTCACTATAATTAATTTATAATTTGTTTAGAGAATATAGAGAGTAGAAATTATCTATATACCTGTACTCTGTCTGAAAAGATTCTACCATGTCTATCTTTCTGTAGGTTTTAACGCTTTTTTATCATATTTCAATAGAATCATTGAGTATATGATATCGTTAAAAAAGGCAACACCCCATTTTCCTTATGTAAAGTATTTTTAGTAATTTTCTCAAGTTACCTAATTATATTTTATTTTATTTTGGTGTACATTACCTTTGCGTACGTTTAATAAAATAACTTGTTTTGAAATAACGCTCTATTATAACGAAATCCTATTTATGTCGCTTAAATTAGACACTTCTGTAAACTGCTAATGGATAGTCAATTTGAGATAACTACTTATTTGATAAATATAATCTTATGATTAAAACAAATAACTAATCAGCAGGCGGTAATAACAGCTCGTGGTGCTTTCTATAGAAAAACTTCTAAACTAAGGAAAGGAGCAGTGAAGCCAGTGCAGTGACCACATTGCCGCCGCACACGTTAGACGCGTCCGATCAAAATGGCGGCCACAGTTGAAACTAGCTGGAAGTAAGTGCTAGCGAAAGTTTCTATCTACACCTTTTTACGTGTTATATTCGGTTTATTTTTAAATAGTTCTACACTTTCTTTTTCTTTGGCTGTACGGACAGTGTTGTGATGCCTTCGTTTAAAAAAAGTTTTTGAAATTCGAATCGGTTTGTGGTTTGGCGGATTTTCATTTGAAATTTTTTGGTTTATTTTTGTTACTTTACTTTTTTAGTTTTCATGGAAGCTTGAGTTTCAGCTGTTTTTTTGTTTTTAGTTTTATATTTTATTATTAAGTATTTTCTTATTTTGTATCTAAGAACGTTTATAATTTTGTACGAACTCTACTTAGCTACTAGGTTTGTGGTGATCCATAGTAGCTAGTGTGCTATACTTTTGTTGTTTTTTTCTGTTTTCAGTTGTTTTTATGTACAAGAATGACTATGATAAATACTGGAAAAAATTGATAACAATAGACTGTGTTCTTAGATAGTTGCGCGCAACAGCACGGCGCTATTCAAATAATTGTTGATAATAATTCTTACAAAATGACGTTTAACAAAACTCAACATATTTTTACTAAACATATTTTTAAACTAAATAATGTTTGTATTACTGGAAAGTTAAAACATGTAGAGATATATTTTATCTTCAATGAAAAACACTTAAACGTGTTGAGCGGTTACTAGGTCTGAATTTTACGAGGGTCATGGGAGTCTGATCTTCTGTGAAAATTCCTAATGTCTAGCCATCATGGTTCATGAGATACAGCCTGATGACGGACAGACTGACGGACGGACAGTGGAGGCTTAGTAATAGGGTCCCGTTGGCACCCTTCGAGCTACTTCCCTAACCAGGAACTAATTCAATTTTCTTCTATTATATGAGCTACATGATTCCAACTCTCACTTTATGGGAACACAATTTTACTATTTTTTATTTTAATTATTTACTATTTTTATTTATAACAAGTTCTTATTTATAGAACTAAACCAATTTCAATTTCATTCGTGGCCGCGCGGCGCAATGGTTACCGTGCCGGACTGCCAATCGAAGGGTCCCGTGTTCGATTCCCGGCGAAGCAGAAATTTGCATGATGAGTTTAAATTTCTGTTCTCGGTCTGGGTGTTTGTGTTTCTATCTCTGTGTGTGTCCATGGTACCCACGACACAGGGGGTACCCTACCATACTTTGGGGCTATGAGTGTGAAACGTTATTTATTTATTTATACTACAATCGCCAGAACTGTAAAATTTAAACAAACAACTCTAAAAATAAATTAATTGGTAGTGTTGTCACTTGGAACTAAACAAGACTAAATTAGGGCAATAATGAGATAAACAGTGGAAACTAACACTATTCATGTCATAATTCAAAGTCACTCTTAATCATATTGTATCTTACTATACAATAATACACATGTACTTAATAAATGTACTATTTGTCTATGCATTCTACGTTTTATCAATACCAATACAAATATTAATTTCTCAAACATCGTTTGCTAACTATATTCATCGTTATCGCTAACATATTAAATCTATTCGTAACAAATCACTTTTCTAACAAGTTTCGTAGCCCGTATTCTAAAATTCTAAAAATAGTTCAGTAATCAATCTATGTACAGTTAAAATACAATTTTTCTTTCCTTAGAAAAAGTTATTAGTTAGTTAATATAATCAATAGATATGATAGATACTTTTAGTATCTCATGAGTTGTTGAGACGTCGACAGCACTAACATTTATTCGATGAATATTTCTATCCAAGGCTCAGATAAATAAAGTTTATTTATCTGAGATCCAAAAATATATGAATCGACCCAGTCAGTTTAAACATAAACTGAATAATTATATTATTTAATTATTTTTCCTTTTTTCATATTATAGGTATAGGTAAAGTCTTGTGACATTTTTATTCTTATGAGTCAGTTATTTCATTATTTAACTAATATTAATTGCGTCTATGACATTTGGGCCATAGGCTTTATGCTATTAAAGTTTTTAGAAAATGAACACTGTGTTTTATGTTTGGAAGACCTAAAATTCAAAAACCTCTAGCCAACCGGGCCGCTTTCGCGCCAATACACTATTCCGACCGGGGGTCTAGAGATTTTTTGCCGCGATACGCACTACGAGTGTTATTTATGTTCCTGCGACCAGATGTTTACACTTACAACGACTCCAGTTACATTTCTCGGAAGGGAATGAAACAAGCTTACACCTTATAGCTATTTAGTACTTCTACAGTGTGTTTTGTTTTTATAATCATCGTTCAAAGCCAAACAAAGAGTCCGCATGTTTAGATTGTTGTTCCGCTTGGTATAAAACGAATGTAACATATAATCAAAGAAAAAATGTGGCACATTATTTATATATTCAGAATCTACATGAAAAGACCTTTCTAATAAAGTATAATACAAGTATGTGTTCATACAAAAAATTTAACAAATTTGAGGTTGAAGTTACGTAATGTTTTTTTCGCGCGCCGCACATGACGGTGTATTGAAAATTTAATTGCAATGATAGTATTAGTCGTATTCATTTAGTTATTCCTTTATTCTTTAGGTAAAGTATCTCGAAACGTTGTATATTTTTTTCAGGTTCATTGAATGAAAAACATACTTCGTAGAAGATGAAAAACGAAAAGTCGGAAAAAATAGGAAAAAAATTCGAGGTCACGTTAAAATTCTTTTAACGAATTTTATAATTAATCTAATTAAAATCAGGGGGCACACTCATAAAGAATAAGAAATTGCCTTTCCTGCAATATAATTTTCATTGACACTTTTCATACACAAATAGACGTAAAAATGCCAAGAAAAGTAATTAAATTTTTTTTCATTACTTTTCAAATCACGCAAGCAAACACGCAAGCAACAGATTTTGCCAGTGCGCACTTATCGTAAAATGAACCTTATTGCGAACTCCATAAGGCGTCGACGGATGCACGGTAAAGTCTGTATTCGTTTGATTTTATATTCAAATTATGAAGAAAACTAATTACTAATCGAATAATATAAATAAAATATAGATTCCCTGATAAATTATCTTTATACTATTAGTGATTGTCATGGTTTTGTAACGTAATAATAGCAGAAAAAAATATAACTTCAATGCGCAAAATTCACACACAGAATTGATCTTGATTCATTTGTATAATAATGATAAAATATAGCAAAAGATACAGAAACGGATTCCTTATAAAATAACCTTTCTACATATGTATGGCAGTAATGGTTTTTAACCACTAAATTGTGTAATAATTGAGCTAAAACCAAAACAGCGCCATTGTTGTGGCCCCGCGCAATTCCACTTCATTTTGAAAACCTTTTATACCAAAAAATATGACGCGCATCAAACTTCTGGATATTTGTTATTACTAAAAACACTATAAATGAAATAATTATAACACTTTACTTACGTTTTCAGTAGAAAAATCCACATAAATCAGGAAAAAACCGGCACTAGCACAAACTGTCACTGAGTATTACCAAGCAAATTTGACGACTGAAGGAGTGTCGCTTTTGCAACAGAGATTTCTTTTTATTTCACTACCAACCTACAGATGTTAAATGACCCAATGAACGGAGAATTTATTCCTCTATGAATTTAAAAATACGCCAGACTAAATAGAAACTTATTTTTAAAGCAATACAGCTTTAAACAGCGCGAGGTCGAGAGGACATCAATAGATGTCACCGGTCGTTGGTGTAAATTTTTTGACGACATCTATTGATGTTTCCGGTTCTACAGAGGATGAGCTACATGATTCCAACTCTCACTTTATGGGAACACAATTTTACTATTTTTTATTTTAATTATTTACTATTTTTATTTATAACAAGTTCTTATTTATAGAACTAAACCAATTTCAATTTCATTCGTGGCCGCGCGGCGCAATGGTTACCGTGCCGGACTGCCAATCGAAGGGTCCCGTGTTCGATTCCCGGCGAAGCAGAAATTTGCATGATGAGTTTAAATTTCTGTTCTCGGTCTGGGTGTTTGTGTTTCTATCTCTGTGTGTGTCCATGGTACCCACGACACAGGGGGTACCCTACCATACTTTGGGGCTATGAGTGTGAAACGTTATTTATTTATTTATACTACAATCGCCAGAACTGTAAAATTTAAACAAACAACTCTAAAAATAAATTAATTGGTAGTGTTGTCACTTGGAACTAAACAAGACTAAATTAGGGCAATAATGAGATAAACAGTGGAAACTAACACTATTCATGTCATAATTCAAAGTCACTCTTAATCATATTGTATCTTACTATACAATAATACACATGTACTTAATAAATGTACTATTTGTCTATGCATTCTACGTTTTATCAATACCAATACAAATATTAATTTCTCAAACATCGTTTGCTAACTATATTCATCGTTATCGCTAACATATTAAATCTATTCGTAACAAATCACTTTTCTAACAAGTTTCGTAGCCCGTATTCTAAAATTCTAAAAATAGTTCAGTAATCAATCTATGTACAGTTAAAATACAATTTTTCTTTCCTTAGAAAAAGTTATTAGTTAGTTAATATAATCAATAGATATGATAGATACTTTTAGTATCTCATGAGTTGTTGAGACGTCGACAGCACTAACATTTATTCGATGAATATTTCTATCCAAGGCTCAGATAAATAAAGTTTATTTATCTGAGATCCAAAAATATATGAATCGACCCAGTCAGTTTAAACATAAACTGAATAATTATATTATTTAATTATTTTTCCTTTTTTCATATTATAGGTATAGGTAAAGTCTTGTGACATTTTTATTCTTATGAGTCAGTTATTTCATTATTTAACTAATATTAATTGCGTCTATGACATTTGGGCCATAGGCTTTATGCTATTAAAGTTTTTAGAAAATGAACACTGTGTTTTATGTTTGGAAGACCTAAAATTCAAAATATTTTGTTAATGTTTGGAATAGAAAATTAAATATTCTTTTATTAAATATCAATCTTTTCGTGGTCGTCGGCTCTAGGTGACCTTATGGGCGATGAGTTGAGCTGAGAGAAAGCCATTAATGTATTTAATTATAGAGTGTGTATATGTTTCTAAAAAATACTTTTTAAGTCAGTCTTGACTTATAAAAACACTAACTTAAATTATAGGTACACTTACACTTTGTATATATTTAAATGTCAAATCTTATCATTTCCACAATTTTAAGGCGGGAAATAAATCTTAATACATATATATAAATAACGTGTCACGTGTTTGTCCGCGATGGACTCCTAAACTATTTAACCAATTTGAATAAAATTTGCACACAGAGTGCAGTTTAATCCAACTTGAAAGAAAGGATAGCTTATATCTTAATTTAAAGTCGCAATATTATTTTATTTCTGATACTTTAAGGCAGGACAACGTCTGCCGTGTTAGCTAGTAGATTATAAATTTTCATCCCATCAAACAAAGGTGCGACAAAACTGCGGATAAAGGATAATGACATGAATATATTTATTAAAACTAGCTGTTCCCTCGGCGTCGTCCGGGTAGGTAGAGATTTGTAAATCAAAGATAGCAGATAAACCAATGCGGAAGCAAATGAATGGACTATCCAACTCGAAAAGAAATTTTTCAATTCGAATCAGTAGTTTCTGAGCTTAGCATTTTCAAAAAAGTAAACTTTTCGGCTTTTTATAATGTTAACTTAACAGATTTCTTGTGATAAACAAGTGATGAAATGAGCTGACATAATGATATAAGCAGAGATTGCGGAATGCGCGGAGATGATGATAAGATAACATAAAATCACTCAATGATAATTGATCTTACAATTGTTCAACAATTAAGAGAAAAAATAAGTTAAATGACTTCATAATAAGAGGGCAGAGGTTTTTTGTAATACGAAATGGATTTAAGACTTTCTGGAAGAACATGCTGAAAGAAAAGAAAGAAAGAAATAATATAATTTTTTATATGAGCGACAACGATCAACCACCTTTCGAAATCGTGAAATTATCCAGTCGTACTTATTTATCTTTCTATTATGCTATTATTACAATTATGAAAAAATGCGAAATGGGGCACATACACAAAAATAAATAATTTAGACTAAGTTGATGTTAAAATTTAAATTACAATTACGTATAATAAATGTTTAATAATTTATTGTAATAGTTATACCTGTGAGCAAATGCCCTTGAAAATAAACTTACTATTTTCATGAACATCGGTCCAAACATGCAATGAATCATCTCGGCCTTAATCTCTTTGCTTACTCAAGTGTACAAAATGTCAAAGAAAGGAGACAATCAAACAGGTTTTTATATTTAATTCTATATCAAATGTTAAAGTGTTGATTACGTTGCGTGTAAAGAAAATATTCGTCAAAATTAATAATAGAGTTTTGCAGGGAACTTACAAGAGATAGGTTTGTTTTGTTTACAGTTTCTTGGTGTAGATTGAGCCCTTGAGGACATTTCGCTAGGTAATATGGGTGTCTCCATCCAGTTTTTTTTTCTATATTTACTTCTTTTTTTTTACAATTCACACAACACCATCTGATTCCAAACTAAGCAGAGCTTGTACTATGGTAATCAGAAAGCTGATAAACAAACTTATATAATTCTAAATTCATACATAAATAGGTAAATTAACACCCAGACACAGAACAAATAGTCATGTTCATCACACAAATATCTGTCCCGGGTGGGAATCGAACCCCCGACCTCACGTTTCGCAGTCGGCTCATCACCCACTACGCCACGGAGGCTGTGTATCGTTGGTGAAATCGAGGGACAAAGCTAGTGTTAATAAATCACTGTTAAAAAGTCCAAATTTGACCCAGGTCCCGGGATCGATTCCCGGCGAAACAGAAATTTGAATGACGAGTTTAAATTTATGTTCTCGGTCTGGGTGTTTGTGTTCCTGTCTTTGTATGTGTCCATGGTACCCACGACACAGGGTATTAATTAATTACCTTACGGGCTGTGGGTGTGTAACGTTTATTTGTTTAATACAAAACGTTCGTTCATAACTTTGAAATTAATCCGTGCATTGGGATTTGAAGTAATTAAACTTAGCTACATGTGGTATATAATAGGATTCTTAGAACTTTCCGAGCACATTATCATTAGTGTCGCATGGTAAAATATCAGTAGACGTTTCTTGTGATGATAACGTGTTCAGATTTTATCGGTCAAATGAGTTTATGACTGACACATAAACAGACATCCGTTCATTTCATGCTGCATAACATGACATTGTGACGACCCGTATCACCCGTATGTCACAAGGTCACCATGAAGGCGTGCCGTGCAAGAGGTCCTAGGTTCGTTGTCTATGATGGGAGATATACATATATCTTAAGTTAAAGACATTTTCATGGTATAGGTTTTAATGTTCTTGCGATTATGTTTGTCCATGTTGTCCATGCTACTCACGAGACATAGTATCCTACTGTGGGATTACAGATGTGAAGTGTTTTTTATCTGTATACTAGTGAACTGGCGTGAGTCCCTGTAGCTTCGGGATTAAGAATAGAGCTATGGTATCCCCTGCCTGATCGTAAGAGGCGACTAAAAGGGGCTTCCGGGGTTGTAGGCGGTGAGAGTGGAAGCTCGATCCGTCCATCCAGCAGCCCCGGGAAGGTCAGCGGTGTGTGCGTGGCCGCATGCCGTCGTAAGCATTGGAAAGTGCAGGAGAGCACATCTGCTCTCCCGAAGATGGGTCCGTTCTGGGGCTTCGCGCGTGGAGGACACCGATCCGTTCTACTGGAGATCCTCCCCAAGCGCAGAGGCAGCCACTGAGGGGGTTTTAGTGCGGTCAAATCCCACATAACCCACTGGAGACCACCCCGGAGAGGATACCTCTCCCAAAGTGCCGTACCTTTTGAAGGTTCTCCCCCCCCCCCATACCAAAAAAAAGTGAACTGGCTAGATTTTGCTGGAGTGATTTGAAATTATATGATTATACCAATCTATTTTATCTCTAAAATTAATATAATAGGAGTTCGAGTACACCATAGACCATGTTTGGGCCATTGAGTCCAAAATTGAGAATCACATACCTACCAAGCTAACCCCTCTCTCTGATATCCTACTCTTACTTCACTGTTGATGGTCCGCTCTTTCTTTGTCTTATTAAACATTAAACAGCAAAACACAATTGTACTCAACGAGTTCTGAGCAAAAAATTTTAAGTGGAAAATCGTCCTTGATAAATGCCACCAATTTTCACGAGACTGCTAATTGCGGAAACGTCACTGGCTATAGAGCGATGTCCAGTAACAACTAGTTTCTATTGCGCGCCTCATAAGCGAAGCAGAAGGTGGGTACTACTGTCACTTCGCGCAAAACATCTGATTTTTCAAACTTAAAATGCCTCTATGTATCATTTATTGCACTTGTAAGATAATAATATACTCACATATATCAAGAAAAAACACTATTTGTAACATGATATTTTTGATGCCATTTTTGTTATTTTAACTAGTTAAAAAACAGTTTAAAAAAGTTCTGTCTTGGACGTCCGTGTGTCTGAATGTGCGGAAGTTTTTCTTGTTAACACGATAACCACCGAAATACTTTACTAATCGAGTCGTTTTTTTTCTCTTACGCTTCGTTATATTTAGGAATATACCCTTTCACTTTTCAGGGTCTTATTCGATGTGGTTTAATTGTTATTAAATAAAAGAATAAAATGTCGACTGTTCTTCATAGTTTTAGTCCATCTATATATTAATCAATTTTATTTTGAAGGATGAGATTATGAGGCGTGCACTTTTGGATTTTCCAAACAATTTAGAATTGTTCAGCATTACGCTTGTTTTAATTTCCATTGGGTATTTCTTGCAAATGTACGGCGAATTCTGTAACTTACATTGAGAAGGTGCGACACGGAAATAAAGATTTTTCGAGATGGCATTATACTCCTATTATTAAGCTTCTAACGGTTACTACTATTGCATGCCCATCCATACATCTATCAGCCTTTTAATGTCCACTGCTGGACAGCCTCCCCTAATGTTCGCCACTCCGTCCGGTCCATCCAGCGGTTTCCCGTTATCTTTTTCAGGTCGTCAGTCCACCTGGTTGGAGGGCGGCCTGTGCTCCTTTTGCCGAACCGTGGTCTCATTGCATGCCCAAACGAGTCAAATATTAGCGACTTTTGTACATACCTACCATATTTAGCAATAAATGATGATTATAATAATTATGATTATACTCTTCCATAATTACATTTTCCGACGTCTTAAAAGTCAAACTTTAATAATCTACCCTAACTGGGTACGTTACAGTGAAATGAAATGAAATGAAATGAAATGAAATGAAATGAAATGAAATGAAATGAAATGAAATGAAATGAAATGAAATGAAATGAAATGAAATGAAATGAAATGAAATGAAATGAAATGAAATGAAATGAAATGAAATGAAATGAAATGAAATGAAATGAAATGAAATGAAATGAAATGAAATGAAATGAAATGAAATGAAATGAAATGAAATGAAATGAAAATGAAATGAAAATACTTTATTGTTGACTGTTTACATACATACAGTTAGATGTTTAAAATTATTATAAGAGTTTAAACAGTCTACCATGCTCTGGCATACAATATTATATTACTAATTAAAATTAAATAGCTAAGTAGTCAAATAGTTTTATTTTAAGATCCGCTAAGAATATTCTTAACGGATCATCGGCTTTTGATGCCTACCCACCACTGGGTCAATGAGAGAAAAAAAGCCGGCGGAAAAAAAACTCTCAGGCATTGTTTAGAGTTAATACTTTACGCGGAAGCTCCCCAAACCATTTTAATGCACGTCATCAAAAAATTCGTTTATACTATAGTATACTTTTTTTACAAGCCATTGCTTTAGTTCTCTTTTAAATTTATTACCTGATAATTGTTTGAAATGTATGGGTAATTTATTGAATATTCTAATAGCAAATATGTATGTACTATTTTTGAAAATCTGACATTTCACTCGAGGTAAATATAAAGCGTCACTATCTTTCTGCCTCGTGGGTACATCTCTTATGCGCATGTTTATTTGCTTTTCAAATGAATTTATGTTATTAAAAACGAAAGTACAAATCTCCAATATGTATATACTAGTTAATGTAAGAAATTTCTCTTCGGAAAACAATGAGCGAATAGATTCATCGCTCGCTTTACCATACATTATTCTAAGACTGCGTTTTTGCAATATAAATGTTCTACTAACATTGACAGAGTTTCCCCAGTATATAATGCCATAAGTTAGAAGGGGGTAAATATTTGCATAATAAAAACTTTTAGCTACTTCAAGAGTTGACGCATCCACTAATACTGAAAGCGCATAACAATTGGCAGATATTTTATTATTAATTTTATCAATGTGACTTTTCCAGTTTAAGTGAGTATCTAAGGACACTCCTAGGAAATTAGTTTGTTCTACTTCTTCTATTTCAACTGAATCTAGTTGTATATTTAGATTTTCTAAATTGTCTTTAGTATTTAGAAAGTCGGAATAAAACAAAATATGGGTCTGTCGGTTTGTACATTTCAAAAATTGACTAACTACTAAAACTAATTGTGAGTTTGATGAGGAGGTCTAAATTCTACAATTTCGCTAAGCCTAGAATGCGGTTAGGCCTTACCTAGCTACTCAGTATGGAGTTAAAGTGAAGACATATTCTGTAGTTGATCGCAAGTGCCCTATTACCACACTGACAAACCACCTATCCCTCCCACTACCTACTACTAGAATGAATTAAATGTTGCAGTTTGATTTACTTTGAACAGAATTAGAATTTGTTAGAGCTAACTGTGCTTCGGGCTTTCTCCTGTAAAATCAAGTTTCCTTTTTCCGTTTCTTTTCCTAAAGAAGAAAGTTCATGAAGAAGCTTCTTTGAAAGAAGAAGCTATACCCAAATTTACTGATTTTAGGGTAAGGAAAATTGTTGACTGTTTTAAAAACAAAATGTTAATTAAAAGGATTCGTAACGACGCACGTAAACGTGAACGTAAAATTGATGAAATATTTCTTTACTATTTCTACAGTCATTTCTGTTTTTACGTTTGATCTTGAAGTGATACGATAACGGTAATTATGATACGTCATCATTCGATTATATAGCGCTCCAGGAGAATCCGTACTTCACCTTCGATCGCTGCACGGTGATAGTTTTTCATGAGCTCGCCATGATTTGATGAATATACTGTTATAGTAATATATCATTAGCAGCCATAAATGTTCACTACAGACAGATGGCCACATGACTCTATTATTCCATCAATGGTTTTAACCGTTTGCTGTTAAAAATATTTTAAAATTAAGTAGAACCTCATAACCCTACTTAATAATTAATAACTCACCTTTAAACTTCTAGGGTTTAGTTACTTGTAATTCAGAATTGATTTAATTTATGTTTTATAATAATTCATACTAGCCTTCCACCAGTGCAGTGGCTTCGCCCGCGTGGATCCGTTATATATGTTCGCGTTGGATTAAAACCATGCTATGTCCTTTCCCAAGGTCCACTCTAACTGATAGTACGGAATACGGATAGTATTATATTAAAATATCTATAAAAACGTACGTACGTATTTCCTATAAAAAATCACGTTTATTGTATGGGAGACCCCTTAAATATTTATTTTATTCTATTTTAGTACTTGTATAACAATAGCGGCAACAGAAATACATCATTGCCTTAGATTATCCACAGAAATCATTGCATTAAGATTGAATCAAAGGTAAATTGTGGTTTACGATATATGACGTATTAAAAAAAACTACTTACTAGATCTCGTTTAAACCAATTTTCGGTGGAAGTTTGCAAAGTAATGTACATTATATATTTTTTTAGTTTTATCATTCTCTTATTTTAGAAGTTATAGGGGGGGAGGGACACACATTTTACCACTTTGGAAGTGTCTCTCGCGCAAACTATTCAGTTTAGAAAAAAATGATATTAGAAACCTCAATATCATTTTGGAAGACCTGTCCATAGATAGACACGTAGGTATGGGTTTGATGAAAAAAAATTTGAGTTTCAGTTCTAAGTATGGGGAACCCTCAAAATTTATTGCTTTTGTTCTATTTTTGTGTGAAAAACATAATGTGAATCACAGAATACATCTACGTACCGAGTTTCAACAGTATAGTTCTTATAGTTTCGGAAAAAAGTGGCTGTGACATACGGACGGACAGACAGACAGACAGACAGACAGACAGACAGACAAACTTCACGAATCCGTATAAGGGTTCCGTTTTTTGCCATTTGGCTACAGAAACCTAAAAGCGCTTCGACTATAGAATCTCCTCCGTTTTTTCGTCTGTTCAAAACATTATAGTATGATGAAACTTGGAAAGGTCATCATAAATCCAATACAATACTATACGCAATTGGATCTTACCTACAGTAAAAAATATCAGCTCAATCTTAATTTTTATTAGACGACAAAGGCAACAAAATCAGAATTAAAAACCTAAAAAATATCTAAATCTCTATCTCTGTATTTACACATACATACATGGTAGGAAGACTATTCGTATTTTCTTAAATTATACCACACAAAGGTACTCAGTATCAGTCAACTAGGAATTATTAAGAATTATTAAGCCGACTATGGATAAATCATTCATTTATTAGAAATACCCTGTAAGAGTACATGCACTTTTCTGTAGGTACCTAGTTACGTAGTAGTTAGTAGGTACCTCGGTAGTAGGTACCTTTGATGCTCTAAGGTGGGACATAACTAGTACATAAGCATTAAGAATGCAGGTTTGGTTTGTAACAAATCTCCTGCGGACCCTGCGGTGCAATTTTGACAGATTGAGTACGAAGTTGCGTCGTATGAAACCTCTATAATCACAGGTAGAAATTATGGAATGATTACGTTTGCTGTTAGCTAATTTGTATAAATCCGTGGAAATAAGCGGTCTGGTTTGATTTTATTCTTTAGTTTGAAATTGAATGATGAGTTTAAATTTCTGTTCTCGATCTGGGTGTTTGTGTTCCTGTCTTTGTATGTGTCCATGGTACCAACGACACAGGGTATTAATTACCTTACTGTGAGGCTATGAGTGTGTAACGTTTATTTTATTTATTTAATTAGTTTGCTTTGCCAGATAGGTGCAACATTTTAAATTACTTTTTCAAGTTTTTTAATGTCCCAACTCTCGCAGTTGCAACAGCTGGGCACAGGTGCCTTCTCGGATTCGAGAGAAAATTAGGTCACAGTCTACTTTACTAGCCAAGTGCGTTGATGGACTGGTATACCTTTCAGATGACTTATTCGAATAAAAACATAATTGATTTATATTATCACTGTAATATCAATCATCAAAAATAAAATGACTAATAGAATCCGATTCTAATGCTGTTAAGAAAATTAGGTAACTCAGAGGCAGTTTTCAAGATGTTTTACTTTACCTTAAAATGACAAAAAATTATAAAAAGTTTCAATCACCGCAATTCGATACCGAACCCTCACCGTGGAAATCGTAGTCGAAACCACAGGGCTATATAATGACTATATATACGGAGTATGTATCCGGAGTCTGGTGCACCTAATATTCATTACATAAAATCGTATCAACAGATAAAATTAAATACTCGTAGTTCAAATCAGTTTGAATCACACTTAGAGCATCAAAGTTACTGATTCACCCTCCAGTAGAGACGGCATAGCGCCTCGATACATAATTTTTGTGCAAAATCTGGTGCGGGGGACGCACACATTTAAATTATGTCACAAATTCACAAATATTCTTTCATCGCTACAGACGCATACATTTCTAAATATGTCAATTTCAATTAACAATGTCATTTTCTATGAACAGTCAACACTGACACCGACACACACAGACACATTAGTTGTATAACTAGAAGGCACATTGTGCATGGACGTTGGGACGAGGGGTTCGCCCGTAAAGGCCACTCCGGATGTCATACCTGTCATACCTTGATGCTCTAAGGAATCACGATGAATATGACAATTTTTTTGCCGGTGACCTAGTTCAAAAATACTTTGGCTTATCTCCCAGAGATCTAGAAAACTACGTCTGAAATGATTCATAATATTTATTCGTAGGAAACTGTACCGAAACATGCAAATATTACAGTAACAATACAACAATATAATAATAATATAACAATACAACGGTATATACCTACGTGAAATAGACACAGGGAAACAGACGCAGAAAAAAATAAAAAGGCGATGAAAAAACACTTAAACGTTTATTTGTGTTTAAGATGAACAAACAAATAGGACTGACAGCTGATGTAAATACTACTTTGAATAAATACAATACATCACTGACAGATGATTGTATGGCTGTATGGAAGGTATTTGAGCAGAGAATGAAAGTAGGTCATTACGATGAACTTAATGATATTCATGGCTGCAACCATTTTTACGTCTCACTGCTGGGCACGGGTCTCTCCCCATTATTGGGAAGGCCTGGAGCTTACTCCACCACGCTGCTCCAATGCGGGTTGGTAGAGATGCTGGTTAGTAGCCAAACCGCTGTCGGATATTATCAAACAGCCCATAAGGCCTCCGACAAGGTTTAACGACTGTTATCTATCGACAACAATAGGGACCGATGGCTTAACGTGCCCTGCGAAACACGGAAACGCGCATGAACGTTTTTGCCATTAGCGGTCACCCATCTCACAACCGACCGCGCCCGTTTGGCTTAGTCGCATAGATCGCTTGCGTTCTACGCTAACCGCCGGGCCATGCGCGCTCCGTTGATACATAAAAGAAAAACTCGCATAAAAATAGGGTTCTAAAACAAGCTCATTTAAGATAAAAATAAACATTAATTACATCTGAGTTAGAATATGTATAAATAATTATTAGTTATCTGATATTATCTACTTCTTCTACCTCTATTAATAGTTACTGTAATAATTATGTCCTTGTATTAATTATGTTTTATTTTGTTATCTGATGGTAAAAACATTTGAATATGTAACCAAGCAAAGCATCATCTTTCATTATTTCGCAACGATTTACAAGATCTATACTAATACGAGTATATTTAGCTGAAGAGTTTGTTTGTTATTTTGAAGATAGAGACAAAGACATTTGCACAAATATGGGTGTTTAAAAAGTTGTGTACATATAATATTTATATCAATCAATCAATCAATCATTAATTTATTTGTCGAATAAGGTTACACGGTTGGATTATACATAATATTATGACAGTCGCTCTTATTCTGCCACTATGGGCGTACAAAATTGAAAAAAAAACATAAAAATGAAGTAGAAAGTAAAATTAAAATTATTCTATTACAATATTAATTGATGTCACAACAGATTAAAATCAAATTAAAAGGTATGTAATATGTCAAATTTTACAAAAAAAAATACATTATAATCATCATAAAATAAACCAATAAATAATTAAGTATTACAGAAAATTCATTTAATACACAGTAAATCATGTCATGTCAATAGATAAAAAATACATATTAGTAAAATAGTCAAGTTGGTTTATTAAAAATCAGACCTCCCCGCCGTGATACTCAGCGGTAAACAATGTTTTGGCTATTTATCAGAATCAGACAGAAACTCATTTACACTGTAGCAGCATTTGTTAATTAAATACGCCTGCAGTTTGTCTCTAAATGTATATATGTTTTGTATTGTACGAATTTCCTTAGGTATTTTATTATATATAATAGGAGCAATACCAAAGAAACTTTTACGGAAGAAGCGAGTATTAGATGGAGCTATGGACAATATATCCTTGAGGCGTGCGCTGGAGCGGTACTGGAATAATTCCTGATTTCTTTTTATAAATATGGAACATTCTAAAATGTAAAGTGATGGCAATGTTAAGATTTTTAATTTTATGAAATGTTGCCTGCAGGAAACGCGCTGTCTAAATTACAAATTGATCTGATGCAGCGCTTTTGACCTTTAAATACCAGTTCTTTATTTGTTGAGTTACCCCAGAACAACAAACCATATCTTGGTGTAGCTGCAACATAGCTATGATATGCTATCAAAACGGTTGTTTCATTAACAACATTTCGTAACTTCCGAAGGACATAAGAATATTTACTTAACTTAGTGCGAACAAGTTCTGTGTGAGCTTTCCAATTTAATTTATTGTCAATTTCTAATCCTAAAAATTTGGTCTCTACCGTTTCGTCAATTTTATTACCTAAATAATGTATATCAAAATTATTAAATTGGGATTTTTTTTTCTATTATAAAATATCATATACTTTGTCTTAGATAAATTTATTTTAAGATTATTATATTCTAACCATTTTATAATTTCCACCAAGGATTCGTTAATGTCATTTTCTAAATCTTTTTTATTTTCATTTGTGATGATAATTGTGCTATCATCTGCAAATAATGTCATTCGGTGATTAATATTCCTAGGTAGATCATTTATATATATAAAGAACAATAAAGGTCTCAAAATACTGCCCTGTGGAACACCATATGTCATAATTTTACTTGTAGATTGGTAAAATTTCTCACTTTTAGTTTTCATACATATCTTTGACACCTGGGTTACTTGTTCTCTACCTGATAAGTACGATCATGGGCTTGGCCTCTTATTCCATAATTGTAGAGTTTATTTAATAAAATAGTGTGCTCTACGTGGTCAAATGCCCTACTTATATCCATAAATAAGGCTACAATTGGTTTTCTCTTATCGATACAAGTTGTAATATCCGATAGCAAATTATAAATTGACATATTTATATTTTTGTTTTTTCTAAAGCCGAACTGTTCAGAACTTAAAATAGAATTAGACTCAAGAAAATTATACAAGCACTTGGAAATATATTTTTCAAATATCTTTGAAAAGACGGGTAATAATGCAATAGGTCTGTAATTATCGGATTATGTTATTAGTTCTGTTATTAGTTCGTCATATTTACCTTCTAGAGGTATGCAAATACTACAATGATAAAAATAAAAATATAAAAGAGAAAAACTTAACTTACATCTATTTTCATTGTTTTATTTGTCCCATATTGCGCCTTTTATAATTTTAAATTTAATAATAAATCTCAGCTAATCTCAGGAACTACTGGTTCTAATTGAAAAATTATTTTTGTGTTGAAAAGTCCATTTATTGGAGAAGGCTATAGGATATATAACATCATGCTATGACCAATACCAAGGTCCACGCAGACGAAGATGCCGGCGGCCGCTAATCTATACTAATATTCTGGTATTCTCCAAATCCTTTAAGTAATAATTATAATTTCAAAATCGTAAAATTATTTTACAATTGTATGTAAAAATTGGTAAATTAGTAGTGGTTGTGGACGGCTAGAGTGGCAGCTCGAACCATCAATTGTAGGTGATAGAACTATTTAGGTTCGCCCGGGAAAGTACCACCGCTGCAGCCACTTCTGCCGTGAACCAATTCTGTTGGATTTCGGGGGAAAGGTGCAGTTGCCGGCTACACTTACATGAGGCGACCACCAGCCTCTGGAATAACAGCGCAACTGCATACGACCTCAGACAAGATTCACCTATGCTTGCGTCTGCTAATCCATTCAAATAAATAAAAAAAACCAGCCAGTCGCCCCAGACACGCGACGGTGTTTATAACCGCTACCGTCGTAGCCTAATTAGGTGTACGGGAGCAATGTCTCCTCCGATATACTCGTATCGGGCATTGCCTGGAGGGCACGGTGCATTCGTGCTTTTGGGTTCCTCAATAAACGCTAAACGAGACCATCAAGCGATGGCCGAGTGGTAAATTAATAGTGGTAATTTTCATCACTGTGTATAGTATCTCAGAGACTCATTTCTCGAAGGCATGATGTCCACCAATCCGCACTAGGCCAGTGTGGTGGACTACGGCCTAAATCTCTCTGACTTGTTAAACTTGTGCCCAACAGTGGGACATAAAATAAATAAAGGATGAAAAGAATCCCATAAAAGAAAGAAAGAACACAGCGCCCCTGCCAATAATAGGTATATGTCCCCGGTACCTATTTTAGGTTCCAACACAAAAAGGTATTTCAAGCTCGCCTAATTAATTTTAAATGCAAATAAAACTATTTTTCACCAAACCTTGAGACGATCTACGTGATTTTATTGTTACACGGAGGAGATAACATCTTTATTTACAATGCATTTTGTTTCATACTTTTTGTTGAGTCACGACTTTTTAATGAACGTATTGTGTGTGATAAAGTCAGGATAAACTGCATGTGGAAGAATAAAATATACATAATAGTATTTGTTGTTAAAACACCAGTCACTGATATAGAAGGTCATCGGTTCCAGCCCCGACGTGCACCTCTGACTTAGAAATTATTTACGTTATATATCTATGCGTATTTATCGCTGCGCCATGGTGACTGCCACAGAACATTATTTAAGAGAGTTAGAACGGCAATAATGCGCCGTTCCTATGAAGACTGGTGTCGCCGATCAAGCCCCGCCTTTCACCTCCATTACCTACATCTGTACTTAAATAAATACGAAGCTTACGCACATATTTGCAATTTCAAATCTAGCCAATCTTAGCGCCGCACAATCACGCGATTTCAAATGAACGGATCACACCCAAGCACGCACACAAGCACGCATATCGTAGCACGATCGCGTGTTTCTGTAGATATTTTGAAATTTTGAGCGTTTGCTCAAAATTCCTTGGCGCGTCTGTCCCGCCCACATTTCCATTCTACTCTTTTAATATTTTCTGTGGTGACTGCAAACGTTCATATTCATTACTATGTTTTCCATCATTGTGCAGGGCTGAGAGCTCAGTTAAATTATTTATCTGAGGCTGAGAGTTAAGCTAAAACTCTCAAAGGCATCTCACCATAACAAGCCCATGGCCAACGAGACCCTAATGTCTTTAAAATCCGAGATGACAAGATGGCAGACCTCCAAGTATTTGCATATCTCTAGAAGGTAAATATGGCGAACTAAATATATGTAAACAACTTTGAAAACACCCATATTTGAGCAAATAAAAGTCTTTGTCTTTATGTTTACCAAAACTTTACCAAAATAAATAATAAAATATTATTAAGTACCTAATTACAAAAAATATTGCAACTACAACCTCACGAATAATAGGTATCAAAGTAACTATGTAGTAACTATCGATGAAACCAATTACTGATTAATTAATCCTTCAAAACATTAAACCCGTTCACAGTTTATAAACTATGCTCTGTGTTATAAACAGACAGGAATATGTAAAGTTAGTCGTGCTGAAATACGAGCTGAATGTTTATTAAAAACAAGAAAAACCTGGGTACTGTGCTATATTATAGATAGTTAGTATTGATATATACACATACTTTGATCGTTAACGCCAACGAGTTCTAACTCTTAATCTGACTGCAACCCTTGTTTGTGTCGCACTGCTGGGCACGAGTGTCATTATCTGGGAGGCCTGGCGATCACTCCACCAAGCTACTCCAATGCGGATGAGTGGAGAAATAAGGGTTCATAACGTATATAACTACTATGGTTAGACCGCGGAAGTACCAACGATGCACTAATTTTTGGTATAAATTAATAATTTTGTGTTTCGACTGTCAGGTGTAATCGCCAGCCACACCTAGGAAACCCTAAGCAACCGGAGTAGGTATCAGCATAGCTTGTGGTCAAAACTAAAGCTTTCATTATGTCGGTGTTACTGGGCTGCAGCAACTATATAAAAAGTTCTTTTTATCATAAAAATTGAATTCTTAGATTCGAATTCTTCACACATCTATAGGTATATATATATATAAAAGGCTTTATCCTGAATGACTGACGGATCAACGCACAGCCCAAACCGCTGGTCGTACAGACCTGAAATTTGGAGGATGAGCTCTTTGTATGACGTAGATATCCGATACGAATGGATTTTTCGAAATTCTACTTCTATGGGGGTGAAAAACGGGGGCAAAGTTTGTATGGGACAACGTTAATTCTTGGTCCACTACATCAAATTTTGCATAAACATTCTTTAACAGAATTGTTGGATGACGTATTTCGTATTTTTTTTTAATTCATCGGCAAGCAGGGTTGAAAAGGGGTAGAAAATAATTTGGGGGATGATTTGCATTATATAATGGTTATAGGTTCAAAAGCACCAAGGAGTATCCGGCCAAGTGCGAGTCGAAGTCGCGCACGAATCCGTACCATTATCTGTAAAAAAACGGCAATAAAATCACGTTTGTTGTATGGGAGTATTGGCCGCAACCCTTTTTGCGTCCCACTGCTGGGCACGGGTCTCTCCCCATTATTGGGGAGGCCTGGAGCTTACTCTACCACGCTGCTCCAATGCGGGTTAGTGGCCAACCCGCTGTCGGATGTTTTCAAACCGCCCATAAGGCCTCCGACAAGGTTTAACGACTGTTATCTATCGACAACAACCGGGACCGACGGCTTAACGTGTCGTCCGAAGCACGGAAACGCACATGAATTTTTTTGCCACTAGCGGTCACCCATCTCACACCCGACCGCGCCCGTTTGGCTTAGTTGCATAGATCGTTTACGTTCTACGCTAACCGCCGGGCCATGCGCGCTTCATGTATGGGAGTATTAGTATTTGTTATAGCGGCAACAGAAATACATCATCTGTGAATATTTCAACTGCTCGTGATCACGGTTCATGAGATATAGCCTGGTTACACATATACAGACAGATGGTAGACAGAGTTTAGTAATAGGTTCCCGTTTTACGCTTTGGTTACGGAACCCTAAAAAGCACCAATATTCTAAGTTACGAAATATGATCCGGTTCTAAGGGCTCGCAAAGGTGAAGCGTAAACGTGATATATCGAGTTACGTAAACCAAACTTCGATGCTATTGCAGTAATGTTTACCCTATAGTGCCCTATACTAAAGAATGTACCAAATTTCGCAACGGGATTAGGAACTAAGCCTGTTGTTTTTATGATGAAATTCGAAATTCCATCATGCCAGAACAGAAAATGGTAGTATATATTATGTTCTATTTTACGAAGTCCAATCGGCTATAAATGTTGTGACGCGTGCACATACACATTGTTTTAGTGTGCGTAACCTTGAGAGCACTCAGTGTCGTGTCACATCAGCATGACAACAAAACGATGAAAAGTTGTTCGTAGGCAGTTAATTTTTTAAAGGTTTTATTAATTTAAAGATTTCTTTGCTAACGTTTCAAAAGTCCACGCATACAAGCGCGCTGTTATAATACTGCGTGGTTCTCAAGTACCTACCTACTTAAAATAAAATAAAATTTCAAAATGCACAATTCCTAAATATTGTACTTAATAGGCAGTAGCTTCGACCGGGGAAGTTCCACCGCTTTACCCATTTATACTGTGGAAGTAAGTAGTAATTGTATTTCGATGGAAAGATGCAATTACCGGCCACACTTAGCTCTGCCCACTAAGCATGGTGACGGAAACGTAATTGTTCATCAACATTAAGCATTATTGGTACGATGTTCAATGGGTTTATAGGTGAGGGTGACATGTCAGAGACATGTCAAAGCACAAAGGCACTCGAGACAATATCGTCGTCTGATGAAAGAAGCTTTTGCTAAATCTACAAATTTTAAATTTTCGGACAAAGATGCTTCTTTCACGCGGCGAGTATCAATCTCCGGAGTAGCAGCGCAGTGTATTTCCATTTGGAAAGAAATAGTCGTGTCGGTTCGTTCGACACAACGAACTGCTTTAATTTATATCGAGCATCCTGCGAACCCTCCTATCTAATCTCAGACATCAATATTATAATTATTATAATTATTTGATGACCCTTATCGCTAACGGTCACCATGCCGGACTGCCGATCAAGAGGTCAAACCTTTTAACTTCCTGATTTTTCCTGATGTTTGTGTGATTTCCTACTCAGATTACTCGATCTGAGATTTCCTTCAAAAAATGCTTTGATTGAACCAATAAAAATTTAGTTAACGTCTCAATTGTTCATCGCACATAAGTTTATTTTTTGCGAAGTGCACTTAAGTTGCTGACCACGCAGATGAGACGGGTTATTGATTAACATCGATAATTACATTACAACTAATCATCACTAATTACATCCAGTAATTACAACATCATAATTGACCCGGATCTCCTCTTATCTGTTACTTCTGGAAACATTAAAACTATAGTTCATTCGCGTTAAGAAAATAGTGACTCATCAGTGCAACTGCAGGGTAAGGGTGTATTCATAATGGAGAAAAAAATTAAACATTTTTTTTTCAAAACATTAAATAAGTTTAATAGAAAAATAATAAAGTATCAATGATTTTAAACATGTTAAAATATTCCTATTAAGGTAATTTTTAATGTCAACTTAAACGCTATATTAGTAGAGTAACACATATTTGGATTAATGGTAATAAAATAAGTAAATTACGCGTCTCTCTCCGCTATGTATAATTGATCCACTTTTATTTTTTTTAATAGGTGAGATATCCATTTTCCAAATTTAATTTTAAACAAGTAGTACGCAAAATACACAACCGATCAGTTCGAAGGTCTGACTTCAACTGAGCACTGTGAACTCGCCTTACTAATTTCTAGCGTTTTAATTGGCTAGGGGGCGTGGCTTGGCCGGCAGTCGGTGATGAGTCACTATTTTCTTAACGCGAATGAACTATATTTACTTGTAAAAGTTTATCACTATTTGCTTAATTCCGTTGGGCATTTGATTGATTGTGGCATATCCAGGCCATGGGGAATAAAGTGACACCTCATTATATGTGAATAAAATACCAATTGAATAATTTTGTATCAACCCTAATTTTGTAAAATTAGGGTGGCCAGATGTCCGGATTTTTACACTTATAACCGGCCAAATTTATACATGTCTGGTATGTCCGGCTTTTGTCGAGGCTTTTGACGAGTTTACCAAAAACCTAACAAAAGTTCACGACAGGTTCGTGCGTGCGCCAGCGGACTATTTTGAAGACAAGACTCGGGACGCATTATGTTTAAAAAAGCAGTGTGTCTGACTTTAAAGGTAAAATGTCCGGCTAAATATGAATCTGTGTCCGTTTTTATTTTATTTTTGGGCCTGGCAACCCTATTCCCGGCATACTATAGTGACGTCACTATGTTGTGCACTTTCTGTAATTTATTCAAAATCTGATATGTAGTAATGTGGCATTTGTGTAATGAAACCCTTCGATTTCATCGAAAATAAATATAGTCAATAACCTTAACAACAAAATTTTATTATATAATATTATATACGTGTCTCATTAAAAAAGACTCACGCTCCCTTAAACTTCTATCTTTGTTGTCTTCTTTTAATCTTCATGTTCTTCCACTATCTGCTACGCATCACTTCCCAAATTGCAGCCCTTCTCTCCTTGACTTAATGATTGTTTCTTCCCCTAATAATATTTCTTCTCATGGTCAAATACCAGCTTCCTTCTCATACCACGACTTTATCTTTCTCTCCTATCGTCTTCGTACTCCTAAGCTTAAATCTCAATACTTGCATCTTCGGAATTATAAAGGTATGGATTCTGTGGCATTGAGGCGTGATGTGAGTGGTATTGACTGGTCGCCGTTGCTGGACTGTACCTGTATAGACAAAAAGGTTTCTTTTTTCAATAACACGGTACTGGGCATCTACAATAAACATGCACCGCTTAGACGAGTCAGAGTCAAACATAACCCAGCTCCTTGGATCACCTCCGACATCAAGGTTCTTATGAGTCAGAGGGATAGAGCTAAGAGGAGATTTAAGCGTTGTCCTTCGGAGCTCAACTTATTACGTTTTAAGACCTTACGTAACCGCTGCAGCCGGCTGTGTAGAGATGCTAAACGCCGTTACTTCCATGAATCGCTTCATAATCGAAATTCTGCTGAGGCGTGGAAATTTCTGCGGTCTGTAGGTGTGGGAAGATCTCCAGTCGCATCTTGTAAAGATGTTGACGCTAACAATCTAAATAAATTTTTCACTGAGCCTCCTCTAACTATAGACCCAGAAATGAAATCAAATACGTTGCAGTCAATCTCAAGACTCCCTACATCGGCAGTTCCAACATTAAATTTTCATATAGTAACAGAAGATGACGTTCAGAAATCTATCTTAGCCATTACATCAACCGCCATCGGCACTGATGGACTGTGTTCGAGAATGATTATACCCATTCTACCATTCCTGCTCCCAGTAATCACTCACATTCTTAATTATTCCATATCCACCTCAACCTATCCCTCTTTTTGGAAACAAGCCCAAATTATTCCTTTGCCTAAAAATTCTAATCCCTCTTCACCATCTCATTATCGTCCAATTTCTATACTTCCTTTTCTTTCAAAAGTTCTAGAGCATATTATTCATAAGCAGTTATCTTCTTTTGTCTTCTCTAACTCTCTATTATCTCCTTTTCAGTCGGGATTTCGTCCAGGCCACAGTACTACAACTGCACTACTTAAAGTTTCGGACGATATTCGCAATGCCATGGACAATAAATCACTGACACTTTTAGTATTATTGGACTTTAGTAGCGCATTTACCTCGGTCGATTTCGATATTCTTCTCCAGGTCCTGGAATCCATTAATCTCTCTCCATCTTGTATAGCGTGGTTTAATTCTTATCTTCGAGGTCGAACGCAGAGGGTTTGCCTTGGAGATTCCGTCTCTGATTGGTCTGACCTCTCTGCGGGCGTACCTCAGGGTGGCGTACTTTCCCCGTTGCTTTTTTCCATATTCATAAACTCTGTTACGAGTGTTATCTCTTCCAACTTCCATCTCTACGCAGACGACTTGCAGTTGTATCGTCACTTTGCCCTGGAAGACACGGTTACAGCGCTTGACTCTATGAACATTGATTTGTCCCGTATCAGTCAGTGGTCTGCTGCTTTTGGTCTTTTGGTGAATCCATTAAAGTCACAAGCAATAATTATAGGCAATAAACACTTTCGCAATCAGTTGAACATCTTAACCCTACCTAAACTGTGTTTTAATGGTATCCCCATTAATTATAGTGACTCCGCTAAAAATCTGGGCGTCATATTTGATCAAAATTTATCATGGACGGCTCATATTAACGAAGTCAGCCGGAAAGTCCATTACTCACTGCACGCCTTGAAATGCTTACAGAATGCATTACCTTTAAAAACCAAAATCTCGCTTGCCATCACCTTAATCACACCTATTTTAGACTACGCTGATGTGTGCTATCTGGATGCTACAGAGGAGCAGTTAAATAAGCTTGAGCGCTTACAGAATTTGTCGATTCGTTTTATCTTCGGTCTTAAGAAATATGACAGAGTATCTCAGTTTCGTAAGGATCTCAAGTGGCTCCCAATCCGGCTTCGCAGGAATACTCGGATATTATGCACTCTTTTTAATATACTCCATAACCCTGTGTCCCCTGCTTATCTAAAAAACCGGTTTTCCTTCTCTCGCCCCCTCGATATCCCTTGTAGATCAAACGTTAAATTCCTCCTTGATTTTCCTTCCCACAAAACTAACTTTTACTCCAACTCCTTTTCTGTTCACGCTGTTAGGCTATGGAATTCACTCCCGCCTAAAATAAGAGAATCTGAAAATATCTCCATATTTAAAAAAACGTATTTTTGAGCACTATTTAGCTACATGTACTTAAGCTATTTATTTATTTATTTACAATTTTATATGTATGGTTTCTGATTAGTTATTCCTATGTATTATTATTACTGTATTTATATCTATATGTATCTAATTTATGTATCGCTTTTATAAATATATTAATTATTGGTACGCACTAAGTTCGCTTTACCAGATCTATTATCCTGGGATGGGCCTACTGGAAGATATTTCAGTGTGGAATAAGTAGTGCCCTTGTACAAACATTATTTGTTCATTCTCCTTGTGACCATTTGTGTGTACATAAATTAAATAAAAAAAAAATTATTTATTATATTTGATTTAAATTATTACACATTGTGTGACATAATGTATGTTAGGATTCTATTGTTAGCTACAAAACGAAAAGAAATACCTATAATTTTACAAGCTTATAAGTAGCTAATGACTTGACAGTTGACTTCTATTAGTATTATTTTAATGAAAAAAAAAGCTTAGATTAATGATTATATGAATTATATAACTTACACCAACTCATCTTCATTATTTATCGATATAAGTCTACGTCTAAATTAAATATATTCATAATCGCAGGCAAAAACGGTAGAGGATATGCCTTACGATTAAGTGTCCCATATAAGGGGGCTACGTCACTTTCTTGACATACATATAACATGGTAAAGGAAAGTGCACACATGCTCTTACATAGGTGTAAATGAGATTTCACCTCATATAACTTACACGTACCTCCGTAATTATCATGCTCTGTATATTTTATCATAACAGACATATATAACAAAATATAAGGTAATATAACACATGTTGTTGACGCAACAATTAGCACTTTGATCACGCACAGTCTAGGCTTAAAACGAAAAAAGTTGTCACCACTGTGCAAATTTTACGGACCACCTGCATTCTACATACAAGTATAATACATTATCTTTTAGACGGCTATTCAAAAAAAGAGTGTAATCTTAATACACTACGAGTATCTTAAATACACTACGAGTCCATATTTAAGTTAAATGTTTAAGTTCAAAGGTCCATTATAATGTATTTGAGTTCTTTTACTTTGTAACTCGTAGAATCCAACTCGGTTGCGCAGCGTTCAGGAAATTACAAAATGTCTTCTCCTCCAGAATCTCATTCAGTGTCTGAAGTTGAAAGTTTTCGAGCAGTACGTGTTACCGATATAGCTCTCAAAATTAGCAAGCTGAAGTGGCAATTGGCAGGCCACATAGTTAGACAGCGGGTAGTCGCTCGATTCATCATTCCCAGGACCGGGAGGAGTGGCGAACGTTAGGGAAGGGGATGGAGTTTTTTTTACTCCACCATTACTCCTAATTTCCTGAAAAGAGTCTGTTATCTTTGGTCGTTGCATCATTGCGAGTTACACTATATTTGTATATTTGTTACTGTCTTAAAGTCAAAACGAGAATTTATTTCTTAGTTTAACCTAAAGTTTCTAGATTATTTTCATTTATACAAATATATTCAGTTAGTAATATATAGTAAGAACTTAAATGTTTAGATTACCACTAACCATTGATTTAAGTATGTAGTGTAGTAGTGGCTAACAAAATATGATTACATTTTGAACTACTCTATTTTCTTGGTTTTGAGAAAACAGTCTATTAAGTATGTTTTCTCTGTATGTATTATCTATTGCGAGAATTATAAATTGGTGCTATATTTTGTAAAACCACATATCATAGCAACTGATACACAGAATGCAAGCTGTACTTACATGTAATTAAGACGATAAAACACAGGAAGTGTGCTTGGATGCATCTCTGTTTAATAACAAGGTTACCAGAGTTCCGTAAGAATACAACGACTCTGAAACATACATACATTACTTAGGGAGATTCTGTAAAACTGAGTGCCTACTGTGTATGCATCCGTCCGTAAGCTCTAACTTTTTCGAAATAATTTTCAATCAAGCGAAGACGAACCGCGTGGCGTAATGGTTACCATACCGGTCTTTCGATCGGCGGGTCCCGGGTTCGATTCCCAGCGAAGCAGAAATTTGAATGATGAGTTTAAAAAATGGTGTTTGTGTTTCTTTCTTTATGTTTGTTCATGGCACCCACGACACGGGGTTCACCTTCCCTACTGTGGGGCTGTAAGTTTGAAACGTCATTTATTTATTTATTTTTGGCATACTCAGATCATTTTCTTTTTGTATCGAACTTATAAGTTTAGTAAAATATACCTACTAAACTAATATAGACATTGATGACATCAAGTTACTGATTGAATAAAATTGATAGGTTTTTTGAGTCTTATCTAAATTTGAGGCATGAAAATTCACGAAGTTTAGGGTACGGGTGTACAGGCCCTCTGGAGGGCGAACCTCATCCATGATTATCATCATCCATCCTTTTTCTGGACCCATTTTTAAAAAGTTTGTTAAATTGTTCTGAAAGATCAAACATTCTTGGAGGACATTGCATTAAAGTTTCATCCCTTTTAACCTTCCTTATACATATATACTGAAACATTGAAGTAAACAATTAACAACTGACTTACTAAAATGATTAAGAAAATTCTGAATTTGGTAGGAACTTGAAGGTCAGATTTACACGAGCGTTATTTATTTCCCTAATGGCCATCTCGACTTTGCTCTCGGGTCAAATACATTCAAAACTTAGCATAACTTAAAATACTTAGTTCCTTAACTCTCTTCCAATTTAAGAGAGTTACGTAAGCAAGAATAATAATATGTTTTTTCAGAGGTATTTATCTAGAAATAAGCTATATTAGACATTATTATTAATTATGATTTTTTGTTCTTCTTAAAAATATTTTCTGTAATATACACGTAAATTATTCTGTCTATTTTAAATCTCATTGTTACTATCAACGTAATTCGAAAACTTTTCTATTTCTTGTTTCATGAATAACTCTACAAAAAATCAAATTGAAACCCGAAAAACGAAAACAATAGAGATGTTTTCATTTGACTAAATTATTGTGACTTTTGCGTGCTTTCTTGTCGTAGGTATCAATTTTTGGTTACAATCGCATCAAATAAAATTCATTTTGTTGTTCTGATGAAAATAATACGACAGTACGTACCTAAATAAAAATCATAGCTCATCTAATCTTATTAACATGTAGGCAATGACATCAGAAATTTAAAAAAAATACGTAGATGGGTAAGGTACATGAATGTAGTCACTGTAGCTTCGGGATTAAGACTAGAGCTACGGTATCCACTGCCTAGACGTAAGAGGCGACTAAAAGAGGACGGCACTGTGTGCGTGGCCGCATGCCGCCGTAAGCATCGGAGGGTGCAGGAGAGCATATCTGCTCTCCAGAGGATCGGCCCATTCTGGGCGCCGATCGGTGCATTCCACTGGAGATCCCGGAATCCTCTCCAAGCGCATAGGTAGGCCACCGAGGGGGTTTCATTGCGATAAAAAATCCCAGATAACCCGGTAACACCGCTCCCAAGGTGCCGGGTACCCTTTGAAGATTTTCCGCCGATACTAAAAAAAGGTACATGAATGTACGAAATTTTCTTTCACAACTGTCCTCCGAATACATTCGCATTCTATGGCTCATAAAAACATTCTTGAAAGTTGGCTTGGAAAATATTAGTGATGCAACGGATATCTGTTTCTGTTTCCGCAAGTGCGGAAGTTCCGCGCGATTTTCAACATCCGTTTCTGCTTCTGTTTCCGCAACTTTTATAACGGAGATTTAAACGGAAGTTTACAACCGACGGCTGAGAGTTACGCATGCGCGGCACGAGGCGCGTGCAAGTCGCTGGACGGTTGAACGCGCGGGGGAGGGGTCAGCTAGCGAGCTGCGCAGGCACTTGTCACATTTGTTTGTTTACGTACTTTTTTGTGAATGTAAGCGCGTAATATTTTCTGCTGCTGTTTGTGTGTCAATACTTTTGTGTCATGTGTGTAACAAAAAAAAAGAAAAGACCTTTAAATGAAGATTCTCTTGTGTGGTGGAAATTAAATTCACACAAATACCGTAATCTTTTGCCATTAGTGCGCCAATATTTGTCGGTACCCCCCAGCAGCGTCGCCAGTGAACAATTATTTAGCGGAGCTGGTCTTATATACAAAGAACACCGTGCAAAAGCGGCCAAATTACATACTTTTTATAAAATATAACTTGCCACTACTAAATTTTGAATATTAATAAAATGTTCAGTTGCAATATTGTTTTCTATAATAGATTTCTAATATATCTATTTCTAATCTAGATTTGGTGTATTTGATACTTAATAAAAATTATATTTGTAAATTTGTTTTTTTTTCCATATTATTTACACTTCCGTTTCTGCATCCGTTTCCGTTTCCGTTTCTGCTAAAATTTACTTTAGACATCTGTTTCCGTTTCTGGTTCCGCTAAGACACTTCCGTTGCATCACTAGAAAATATGGCTTGTTTCAGGCAAAAAGATATTAATTTTAATATAATATATATTAAATATATATCTATGACATATTATATATAATAAAATAAATTTATAATATATTAAGCAGTTTCCAAATATTAAGTAGTTGAAAAAAGATAACAAAATGTACGTTTTCTGCTGTACGTACGTTTATTATTATTACATAGTACTTACTACTGTACTTTTTACGGTATTGATCCCTACAACAATCTAATAAACATCTAATGACCAGTCTGTCAAGTTTCGAATTGATCGCAAAAAAGGTTTTCTCGTTAATCGCAGTTAACGCAAACGTTGCGCACAAAAACTAAATGTACACCATTTCTATTCTATGTATTTTTTACTGAACAGCAATATCTATTATGTATCGATTAGTAGGAAAGTACCTATCGTAACATTTTTAATGACAGCAATAACAGTTCAAAAGTACTTACTGGACTAATTAGTTAAAAACTCAAATATCAACCAGTAAATGTAGAGATCATCATGAAAATTGCAATAGGTACCAAAACAATAGTTTGCCTATTGTAATCAATATTTGGCGTGTGCTGCGAAAATTATTGATGATACATAGAATAATGAACCTATTACGAGGTTGTAGAATACTTTACTACGTAATCAATATCATAAATCACAATAATAACTTTTGGTTCACTCAATTATAATTGTTGACTCAAATAAAACTCGGTTAAGATCGTAAACTCGCAAGATTCATATCATCATAATATTATTGTTTTGTGCTGCTGGGACAGAGAACTATTCTCATACCCTTTTCTATTTATTTTTTTAAGTGGAAGAGCCTGCAAAGCTCGACGGAGGAAGCGCCTCTACCACCAGCTACCACCCATTTTTGCATTGATGCAATTCTTTTGAGACTCGTTTGAATTTGACTGTTGAATTTATTGCTGAAACTCTATGCGAGAGAGTTTTGGCAGGAAGTCGATAAGGACGTATTGTGTTCTTGTTTTATTTTCATGTTGTTGGTGTATTTTTGATTCAACTTTAGGATAAAGTTGACGGCATTTTGTTTGATATAGGTTATTTACAATGCACAAGTGTTGTGAAGTAAATTAACATTGCGAGAATATGTTTTTCCAGCTTGTCTACAAAATACCATCGGTCACGTTCTGCCAAAGTAGGTATCGCTTTACTTGAATGTCTGACTGACTTGACTGACTGATTACTGACGACTTACTGAATTTACGTATTATTTATTACTCGTACAGTTTCAAAGAAACTGGCAAAACGTTATGTAAAAATTATACTTGACGCTGGCAATATGCACAGATATTTGTGATGCCATGTTTTTAAAAAAAGTTCATGCAGCAGCAAATCACACATCCTTTATTTTTAACTAGCTGACCCGACAGACGTTTTCCTGTCTTAACTATGGATATTAAAATCGAATTTGTAAAAAAATATATATATTAATTATCAATTTTCTTAATTTTTTTCATTGATAAGAACCTTCTCCTGATAATAACAAACACAACAAAAAAGAATTATCGAAATTGGTCTAACCGTTCACGCGTGAGGCCGAGACCAAGGGAAATAGGAATTCAGTTTTATACATATAGAGTTGGAGAAATGTTTTGCCCGCGACTTCTTCCGCGTGTACTTTAGTTATCAGGACACAGTTTAAATTAACCCCGTTATAATTGTGTCATACGTATCTGTTCTGCGTCTGCAAGTAGGTACTGCTATAAAAGATAACAGGTTACTACAGTACCTAGGTAGGTACTTCGTTTTGAAGCTGGTGTTAAAATGACCAAGTTGCACTGGTGCACTAACCCGCTAGCAAGCCACATAAACCTGACCGTGAGAAAAACAGCCCCCTTTTTAAATTAGTCCGACGAAATATAAAGGTTGTCATAATTATATTTTTAAGAAATAAGAAAGTCAGGCCCTATATACCAATGTTTATACTGCTAAGTTCAGAAATGAGATGATAATTAATTTCTATACATTTTACTTAACCCTTCCCCCGCCTTTTTACCCTTCTAGGCGGAAGTTTATCCATTTCACCTGCACAAATCATTTTAAATTGTAATCAATCACATACTCGTATGTATATTACCTACTCTACTTATTAGAAGTATAAGTAGAGTAGGTATATATATATATATATATATATATATATATATATATATATATATAGAGTAGGTCCAGAAATGAGAAAATTCCATGTAACCTTCACTCTCCTATTTCACTCTCGTAGGAGTTAGTTTACTTTTTAAAGGCTCAAAAATATTTTGAGTAAATCTAGTATCGTGTTGCAGAGCCAGCTCCTGATTTACCTAATAACTTTATTCAACAATTAATTATTTTCACTTAAATCTACCTTCTTACGGTATCTGAGGCTACGCCCGAGAGAGACAGCGAGTTAATTATTTAACATTTCAACCACACTAAAACCCACTGAATAGGATTTTCAGCGAAACCTGCCAATGTCTTCCATGCGCAGCGATGTACTCTGTGGCGCGGCGTTACAAATGGGCTCTTGGGTGAGCAATGTAGGTAACTCTGCCAAGAGTCGTGCGGCCGAATACGCCGTCGTTTTACCCGTGGCTGTTGGTCCGACTCCCAGTATAGCCGTGAAAGCCTCTACTTAGTCGCTTTTTATGATTACGTGGAGGACACCATATTTCATATTGTTAATGCCGAGGTAACTTTTATGTTTTCGGGACGGAATCTTCGCAAGGTACGTGTCAGATTGAAAAGTGATACCGGGTTATGTGGGATTTATACAGCACTAAAACCTCCTCAGTGGCCTGCTGAACACTCGTACAGAGGACTCCATGCGCGGTGCTCCAAATCGCCGCCCACAACTCCAGAAGTTCACATTTATTCGCCTTTTACGATTAGGTAGCTGATCTGTTCTTACTGTATCTAGTCTTATTGTAGCTCATATTCATAACTTCCACCTACGGAGAGCAATCCCGAGCTAGCCAGTTTAGCTTCTTGAAGAAACTACCTCCATTGTACAGAAACCTACAACAAATGTATGAAGAGTATTTTTTAAGTATTCATATTATATTATCTATGAAGTTTTTAGGTTACTGTCCAATACTGTCATGGAAGAAAATAAAATAATGACAGATCTCGTTTTAACGTTTGATTCCGAGAGCTATTTCGAGAGAAAGCGACAAAAAAGTACAAACATTTTCATTTTTTTATATTCCGTCAAATTGGTGGAGCATAGAAATATTTTTTGTCAGTCAGCAGGATTTCTTAACGTTTGGCGTAGAAGGTACTTACCTCAATTTAAAAATAAATATTCACTGCAGTAACTTTTCTAAAACCATAATAAATAATGTAGTTTAAAAAACTAAAAAAACACGCTTTTGAGAAAATACGAACTAAAAACTAAAAAAATAAGAAGAAAATGTATATTACTGTAAATAAAGCGTGGGGTGCATGGTGTCAATAGTATCTTAAAAACCACCCCACGCTTTATTTACAGTAATATACATTTTCTTCTTATTTTTTTAGTTTTTAGTTCGTATTTTCTCAAAAGCGTGTTTTTTGGTTTTTTAAACTATATTATTTATTTTTAATTTTTTAGTTGGATTTTTATTCTCATATTATTGCATTGTCATCGGCCCTTGACCCCTATGCAAATTTTCAAGTTAACCAGAAAATTATATAAATTAACAAAAATCATATTTTGCAAATTGAAAAATGGAATAATTTTATCAAATTAGTGTATTGTCATCGGTCCTCAATAAATCTACAAAGTTTGAACGAAATCTGGCCGTTTAAAGTGGGTCAAAATCGCGCCCAAAGAAGTCGGTTACAAACAAACATACAAACATACAGGTGAAGCTAATAAAAAGCGTGTAAAAAATAAGAAGAAGCAAGCAGTCAATTAATGTTAAGTTTCACAGTGTTCAGTCATGCAAAACTTGTAACTCGGTGTTTCACGTATGAAAGTCGATAAAAATAGTAACTAACATTTTGCAAGTTCAAGAGTTTTCATATAAAAAATCAAAATCTTTTCCATAACTGATGATCAACGCTTAATACCTACATTTTTTATATTTATACATTTTTTAATACCGTGCAACAGTTCATTATGAAATTTAGCTGATGTGACGTAATTAAAACAAAATATTAGAAAATGGTTGCAAGTTTTCATTGCTTAGCTCTCTGAATATTTCATGTGAGTCACATTTTTGAAGGACGCTGTCTTGTCTTAAATGTTAATGTTGCATTCGAATTGGAAAATAGTTTTTAAATTTTCTAAGTTTTCGTGATATTTCCTTAATGTTTTATTACATAAGTACCTTCTTCTGCCAATTACAAACACAACAAAAGAAGAATTAGCGAAATCGGTCCAGCCGTTCACGCGTGATGTCGTGACCAAGGGAAAATGGGATTCATTTTTATATATACAGATGAAATTTTAAATGAAAAGAAAACCATTTCTTTCGAGCTTGCCACTTAATCATGGTAAATATTTACCGAAAAAAGCCATCAGAGCATAAAAAAATAGTAAAAAACACTTCAAATAACAGATATGTTTTTAATATGTTACTATTATCCCATAATAGAGAGTTACAGCATGATCACTCCTCTCACGATTGTCAGCTAAGTACGACTTACCGCATGCCATGTGATATAATGACACAATGACACTAGAAAACGTGATACAACAACAATTGATGTATACAAGTGTAATAATGAGTTATAGAGGTCTTTACGTAACATGTATGATAAACGAAGATACGTGTGTGTACCTCATCAATGCTTAGCAGTAATTGCTAACCTATCTACTTAACTGCAATCTGTTTTTGCGTTTCATTGCTGGTTAGGTACTGCTCTCTCCATATAATTGAGAAGGCCTCGCTTGTGCCACTACCCTGCGTCAATACAGGTGGCAACCAACTATTGGCAATGGATTAAGAAGTAAAAAATACCGACATCGATTACTTATATGTATGATGAAATTATTGATCGACAATTGTTTGTAACGTTTCTATAGTATCAGTCAGTGTCAATCCAGGATTTCAGTTTGGGGGGGGGGGGTTGAATTTGTCGACCGGGGGGGGGCTTACACATCATGTACTCGGACCGCGCCTGGTTTTCGGGAGCTAAAGTCAAGTCTACGTGTCCTAGCCCCTTTGCCTCTGGATCCGCTATCCATATGGATAGCCATTCATACTAATTATTATAAATGCAGGTGTGTTTGTATCTTTGTTTGGTTGTCCTTCTTTTACGTACCCAACAGTGATGGTTTTGTGGTTGGAGAGTGACATAAGCTACTTTTTACCCGGGGAAAATACTTACTCGTATGTATCTCATTCCTATGGGTAAATAACGTATAGCTCACGCTGGCGGAAAACTAGTTTAAATAGATTTGTCGGAAAACTAGTTTAAATAGATCATATTGTAAGTCGCTGTAGCTTCGGGATTAAGAATAGAGCTACGGTATCCCCTGCCAGATCGTAAGAGGCAACTAAAAGGGGACTTCTGGGGTTGTGGGCCGTCCAGCCAGCAGCCCCGGGAAGGGCGACGGTGTGTACGTGGCAACATGCCGCCGTATGCACCGGAAAGTGCAGGAGAGCACATCTGCACATCATCTCCCGAAAATGGGCTCGTTCTGGTGCGTCGCGCGTGGAGAGCACAGGTGCGTTCCCCGGAGATACCGGAGTCCTCCCCAAGCGCAGAGGAAGCCACCGAGGGGGTTTTAGTGTGGTCAAATCCCACACGACCCGGTAAGGTGCCGGGTACCTTTTGAAGGTCCCCCCCCCTATACAAAAAAGGGGTCATGTGGTAAACGTCCGTATTGTTGCCAGCATCTCAGTATCGAGATTTGATAGAAAATATAACTTTTAAACGAAAACGTCCCGAACGCTGACAACAAACAGATGATTAATATAACTTCTACCGCGTATCTTCAACACATTTTGACATCATAACAATTTCGACGGTTGGATGTTCTCAGACTGCTTATTAAGACTCCCGACAAAATTTAACTACCGCTGTATTTCGACAACAGCTGGAACTAACGTGCTTAATGAGTCATCCGAAGCACGGAAACGTCTATGAAAGCCGCTAGCAGTAACTCTTCTCGCTACCTGCACTGCCCTGTACTGCACCCATTTCACTTAATTGTGTGGAACTTAGACTAAGAATAATGTATGGTGTGGAACGATAGCGTCGACACCTGTCACACGGTTATGCGTATTTCATTTGTGTGTCTGTCTCCAAATCAATGGAATTTTCACGCGGTCGACACTTGTGTACACTCCACAATTCCATGTGCGTGGATGTGTTTTCCGAAAATGATTTTTCTAAATTACCATAACATTCCGACAGATGAGCGACTAAGAACGGCAACTATTTTGTAAAAGCTTTTTTTAAATTACATCACAATGTTAAGTAAAAAAAGGTTTTCCGTTAGTCATCCGAATTCCATAGCGTTTAGCGTGGGATTTAATCCAAAGTTAATAGGTAAATAATAATAATTGATGTTATTGAAGCAAGTTAGTTTAAAACTTCACAAAAAGAAGTTCTCTAGTTTCTCTGCCATCAATAAAAATATGCATGATACCTGTCTTCAATTATTCTGATCTATAATAATCTTATATCTTATTTTATGTGCAAACTATCTACATAGTTCAATTGCATCAAAGAAAAAACAAACTGTTAAACGCCCTTTGTAACCGTTTGAAAGCAGCTTTGTTTCAATTAACCAGAACCCGCAGAACGTAAACAAAATAGTTCCGTCAAAAGGAAGCCATTTATTCAAACACTACGCAACTATTAAGTTGATTTATGAACGGTTCAAGACTCAAGTTACTTGCACCCCGCATTCAAAATAAAGTTCGCACTGTTCTACCTACCTTTGTTTTAATGCTCACGTTGCAAACAAATAAAATTTGTAGCATGATTATAATTTTCGGGTTCGAAACCTTATTCAGGCACGTTCTGGTAAAGAACCTTTTGCTTTACTCGGATATCCAATTGACTTGAATTCTTTCAAGTCAATTGGTTATGGTTAGAAACCTTATTCAAGCACATTCTGGTAAAGTAACTTTTGCTATATCCAATTGACTTAAATTCTTTCAAGTCAAATGGTTATGACTATTATTGTGTCGCCGGGATTCTGTAATTCTGATTCTGATTTTGTCTATTATTGTGTCGTATGTTTAATTCTATAAAACAGACAAAAACTAGACTAAAGCGATGAAAAACAGCTAAATTGAGAAAATTTGAATTTTCATTTTATTTTTTAATACGCATCCTCTCGTGCCTTAAGTCAAGCCACCGAAGATTGGCCCAGTTAATGAGTAAGGCATAAAATGGGGGCCATGAGAAAGTGGTCGCGCTACGATAGACCGCGGACGGAATTCTAGCACTACCATTTGTAAACTACTAGTGGGTCGCCCCGAAACATTCGCGTTTTAAATAATGTCAAATAAAATATTAAAACAGTATGTAATTACACTCCAATTTTAATATTGGCATAATGGTTGAAAGGCGAGACAACATTCGAAAAAAATACTTATTATGTCACATATTTTTGAATGAACGAAGAGATCGGTAAATCACGCGGAAACTGTATTGTTAAACTTATATCGTTATGTATACCGTGTTTTATGCAAATAAACATATTTCATTTCATAGGTTTAATTTTTATAAAATACCGTTTAATCCGTGTTTTTCACCTTAACAAAAACTGTACGACTCTTCCTGACATCTATCGGCAAGTATTAAATTATTGAAGTGAAAACTTCTTTAGCGGCGTTGTGCACTTTTTTTGGGATGGGTAAAAAATGTTAAACTCGCGTCAACTACAAGTAGCCTGATCGAAAATTCGTAAGACGAAGGGGTGACAGCTGATGACGGCTCGACTGTCCATACTTGTAAAATTCGTTTACCTATATGTATTAAGTATTTATAGATATTGAACAAAGTGCATCTATTAATGAAAAAAGAGACGAAGAAATAGTGAAAGAAAATGAGTGAGTACTTACTAGATAGAAATTAATACTTACTGATAATTCAAGCAATTCGTGCGGAATTATTCCCTAACGATTCCAAGACATCAAAAATGCACAACGTTAATGTTTTCACTTTTTTTTAATAGGGAGCTGAAGTTGATGGCGTTGTACGAGCAAGTAGTAAGCCAATGAGTCTTTAATTTTTTTTTATTGTTTTTATCCTAGCAATGCTAGGTCATCCGGGTACTTATGGTAATTATGTTCACTAATATTTAAACTTAGAACTTGGATTGAAAGTTAAAGAAGAACTTGTTTATTTATTATTTATTATTATTATTTCGCTATTCATTAACTAGAAACGCAGTTTATCTCGACCCCGAAAACTAATTTCTGAGAAAACATCTCGAACACAATGCTCGCAATCAAGTCACCATTATAATAAGAGATCGCTTTATTGTTCTCAAATACACAGAACTTAAGATAAGATAGTATTCAGAGGATCCATTTGGCACTGCAACGTCAACAAACATGTTTGGCGCACTAGTGGGTCGCTAGCGAAACATTCGCGTTTAATAAAAAGTACCTGGATGACCGAGCATTGCTCGGATAAAAACAATTTATTTTCTTGGTTTAATTTTAAACGAAACACTCATTTGCTTAATCTGAAATTTAAAATTTGAAAAAATATTTTCACAATAAAAGCACGCCATTTCAATTATTATGGTTTTGATTGAATTTTGAACCCAGGTCTCTAGTTCCGCAGTTAGCCTACGTAACCATTTGGCCAAGGAAGCTCTAATGCAATATACGATTTCATCAAAATAGTTGGAGCCGTTTCCAAGATTTATTTGATATGCAAGAATTGCTTGTTTAAAAGTATTAGCTATATTTTAGGAACTTCGAAACCTTTGACAGGTTTTGTTTTGATTTCTCTTCATTGTAAACTCGAAGTCACTCATCTACGTTTGGCGCCATAATGTGGACGTCATACTTTCGAGAAATTATGAATTTCTCTCAGGCATGCACGGCGATGGAGAACATTGTGTTTAATTAAATATCACTATTTTTTCCATCACCGTGGAGCAGCGATAAATGCGCACATTACTTACAAATTTCTTTGTCAGAGGTGCGCGCCGAGGATTTGAACCTGGGGCCGGTCGCGTCAAAGGCCGCGGTTATTTACCACTCGGCCATCGCTGCTCGAAACCTTTAAGAAAAACTTTTTTACTTAAATATTAAATAAAAAATTTAATGTCGGATAGTATTCACAACTTCAGTTAGAATTGAAGTTTGTCCATTTGTTTCATTTTGTTTAGAATAAAATAAATTGTTTTATAAATTAATGGTACATAAATGCAATGACCTGTGAGCATTATACCTATTTAATTTTATTTTATTTTTGTATTTTGAGTGAGATCGCTCTCTAAAATTAATTATTTGTAAAATTGTATGTAAATCAAGAATCCTGTTTCTTTTATTCACATCGGTAGGAGCTTTTCAAAATGAGACAATTTTTTTATGTGCAGCTATCGTCCCATAATCACTCATAGTCTCCGGATTGCGCATATCACGTGTAGGTTTTTAAATCATTTGCGGTCTACAATAGCCATGGATCTCTTACATATCGCTCCTTGAATACAAAAGGGCCACAAATAAAAAAAAAATGAAAATCGTTTTATTGCAAAAATTACACCTGAACCGACTATATTTTATAGTGAAAAAAAACTCCCATCATTTTTGCTTATATTATGGCTACACTAACTTACCGCCATTTTTGCATTAGCTCACTTTGACAGGTAATGTCAGTGCAAAACCGCCATTTTGTTAGTTGCGCCCGGAGATTCAACGCAAACGCACGTCGGTTGCGTGAAAAAGTGCCACAATCCAAAATACGTCTGTGTTGGATTCAAAGTTTCAGGTAAGTGTGATTATATTTTACAATACAAAAGTGCCATATTTTGGAAAACGTCTGTTTTGCATTCTAACATTAGTATTTGTAACCATAATATATAATACAAAAGTGCCATATTTTGGAAAACGTCCGTTTTGCATTCTAACATTAGTATTTGTTATTATATTTTGTAATACAAAATTGCCATATTTGAAATGCGTCCTTTTTGTAATCCAATATTAGTTAAGTATAATTATATTTTATAATACAACAGTAGCATATTTTGAAATACGTCCCTTTTGCATTAAATTATAGTGAAATAAATAATTATTTTTAGCGTGCTACAATGGGAAGGCCAGAAATATGGCCGTTTTGCATGATAATAATTTTAGTTTTCGTTACAATTTTAAAAATAAAAATTACCATTTTGATGTTAATTTTGTTCTATTCTTATTACTTCAGTGATTTTTAACTTGAAAATCATATATTTATTTGTTTGTAAATTAATAATATAACCTAAATTGAAGCCCTGTCCCTGTAGCTTTCGTCACTAATTTAAAGTTTTTTAAATAATAATTATCAGTGAGTGTTTATAGGGACCTATAATAATATGGGTAGATATTCGTAAATGTTGAAAAATATGTGATTAAAATGCATTGCCTCATATTTTCTGTGAATTTGAATGTTAAATATGAGGTGGTAGCTTAAATTTGTTAAATATAATTAAGGTGTTATTCCTGTCAAATTAGTATTGAAAATGTCATATTAAGGATTGTTATTTATATTTGATTGTGTGTATGTTTTATTGTATGTATGTATGTATTGTGTGTATGTACTAAGGACTGTATAATATAATTATGTATCGAACTGTGTGTATTTTATGTTTTTTAGTTTTACGCATGAGAGTTTTTTAGATTTAAAATCTCTGGCTGTCGGCAATTACACTATTACAGAAGATGGACAAAAAGTCAAATGGGCTGATATAAAAACTATTAAAGTCCATCGAGATTATGAGAACAAATTTTTCTTCAAGACTTCATACGAAACTGAAGAGTTTACGTCGGTAGCCACGCTGACAAAAAGAAGGTCTGCTAATCCTATAGTGCCAAAAAAACTGTACAAACAAAAACTTAAAATAACTGAAACTAAAATACAGGGTATTCTTAAACTTATTGAGAAAAATATCATCCCTAAGTATTACCAAAGCTTTTACGAAAATTTGTAATTTTATTATTAGATACCTAATTGTGATAATATTTAGAATAGTTAATTTTAAAAGTTCCTTTTGATAATAAAGACTTATAAATTTCATACGAACATTTACATAACAATAATAAATAACGATTGAAGCGCGCATGGCCCGGCGGTTAGCGTAGAACGCAAACGATCTATGCAACTAAGCCAAACGGGCGCGGTCTGGTGTGAGATGGGTGACCGCTAGTGGCAAAAAAAATTTCATGCGCGTTTCCGTGCTTCGGAGGGCACGTTAAGCCGTCGGTCCCGGTTGTTGTCGATAGATAACAGTCGTTAAACCTTGTCGGAGGCCTTATGGGCGGTTTGAAAACATCCGACAGCGGGTTGGCCACTAACCCGCATCTCCACCAACCCGCATTGGAGCAGCGTGGTGGAGTAAGCTCCAGGCCTTCCCAATAATGGGGAGAGACCCGTGCCCAGCAGTGGGACGCAAAAAGGGTTGCGGCAAAAAAATAAATAACGATTATAATTTGTAACTTAAAATAGTTTACGTAAAAAGTGCCTTAAAGTGTTTATAACTGTGATTTTGTAAGACTACTTAGATTGTTATTGTGCAATAGTATTATTACATATAAGCTATAATATTTTGCTACTGAATTATGTGCCTTTAGAACTGATCTTGTATTTTGTTTTGTTTAAATTATTAATGTTAAAGAGAGACAAATTAGTGTCGTCACTTGATTACTTTTTGAGTTATTTAGAGAATTTATTAATGAATATGGTTATTTTATTTATATTTTGATAATGATTATTACAGTTTTATCTCTTGTTTTTTCTATAATTCTTACAAATATAATTGTTTTAGAGAGATGTTTAATTTTGCTGAATAATAGTTACGTACAAAGTAGATCTCAATTATATTACTTAATAATAAGTTAAGATTTTTTAGTTTAGATTTTTTAATACAATGTTCTCCTGGTGTCCATTCACATATGTTTTTACCTAGTAATAAGATTAAACTTTTTGATACGGTTTTTTACCAAAAAGGTACAATAAACCATTTTTATTTGTAAAACTGTGTTTAATTTTTGACATATTTTTTATTATATTGGTTCAAATTTTGAATGCAAAAGGGACTTTTATGCTTTTTTTTCTTAATAGGTAACATCTATTACAAAGTTTATATTGTAGATAGATAGAGCTAATAAATACGCATCTAATGATATATTAACATCTTATGTTTAATTAATAAATATATGAAATATTATAAAAAAACAGTTTCAAAAATTTGTTTTGGCTGTCCTGTAAAATTTATGGATTTCGATTTGTGCCCTTTTTGTATTCAAGGAGCGATATGATTTGAAACGTTAATAGGTATTTTTAAAAGTTATTACTAAATAAAAATTGCTCAACTTATATTCCTACATTTTTGACTTTCCTATGAACCCATGTTCCTATAGGTATTGCAAGCGGTTTTTATTTAATCGCCTGATAAATTGAATTAGTGGACACAATTTTATTGTAGCCTATTATTACTAGGATTCCTTGTCGTAGGTGTCATTATAACGCAGTGTTTAATTTCTCTATGGGTGTCATGGACACATACAAAGACAAAGAAAACAAATTCCGAAATGTCACTCTTATTTCTACCTCACCGAGAAACAAACCCGGAATCCTCAATGGCCAGTTCAACATGCTAAGCATTGCGCCGTAGGGGTTAAGAAAATGAAGATAAAGAAACAGACAGAACTCTACAATAAAATCATGTAAACAAAATTAGTTACACAAATGTGGCAACCAAACCTCAAAACGCGGTAATCAAAGTTACTTCGCGAGCGTTGCTTACATAACTACAAATTACCGTGAGATACCTACTCTAAACTATCTGTTTGGATAAAGTATTGCTCACAGACTTGTGGTATTGCTCATACTCGTATATGCGGAGTCATATGTTTTGCTAAGCTATTACTTATGGATATTATCTAAAACAACGTTCAAGAAACTGAAAAAAAAACGTTTTTTTTTTCAATTATGGCATCGCAAACTCTGTGTATACTGCCAGCGTCAAGTATAATTTTTGCATCAATTTTTTGCTAGTTTCAATGAAACTGGACGAAGTAATAACAAAGTCAGTAAGTAAGTCGTCAGTTATCAATCAGTCTAGTCAGTCCAACATTCAAGTAAAGCGATGGCTACTTTACTAGAACGTGTCCTAAGAATAATGTAATGATGCTTGCACCGATGTATGGACGACATCTGTCACGCGCGCGGCTGACTTTTACGCTTGTAAATTAATATGCTAGCTTGAAACCGCTCATATACTTGTTAAAACCTTAACATAAAGAGCATAAATAAATTAAATAGATATGTAGATTGCACAGTAACACAGTATGCACAAATAACTTTAAAATTTTCAAGCGATTAAATTTAATACTATTAAAAAGGACTTCAGTAACCCGCTTAATTTATTAAGCGATAAACATGATAATTAAAATTGTGCGTTTATTATTCGTAATAGCCCTGTCTTGATAGTAAATCTTAAGTTAATTACAGATAAATCCACAAAATTTACACAGTTAACACTAAAACAAAAATAATAACAATGATATCAAGAAAAATAAATAGGTACTATTTTCACAAAAATATTATTTCCATTTTTTATTTTGTTATCATTCTTTTTATTTAACTTTTTCAACTGCTTTTTTTAAATATTTTTATACCTACCAGTGATATATTTTATAGCTCAAACTATTTTTTCTTCTTTAATTATTGTAATCGCAGCCTTAATTAACTCTTACAAAATGGGAAAGGCCATGTATGTCATGACGATTTGTCAATGTTTTTAGAATTGGGCAAGTATTTTGTCTTCAGAAATTCTCACAGGGTACAATGCAATACATCACCTAATATTCACATATTTTGACATAAGAATACGATAAGAAAGATTAATGAAAAAAAACGTAATTTATTTAGATTTTTTCTGTCCTTATTGTAATTCACAAAACCTACGTGTCTTCCTTAATTTTGTTTTGGTATTTGATGGCATTATTTAGATTTTTTTATTACATATATCTGTAATATTTTACGCATTATATTTTTTTCTTCCCAAATTACTGTAAACACGGCCTTATCTCTTGCGCTATGTGAAAATTTCGCGTCATACGTATGACGATTAGTCAATGTTTTTAGAATTGGGCAAGTATATTGTCTTCTGCCATTCTTACAGGATAATAAACCACTAGACGTTGTTTATGAGTAATGTGCCGTTTTTCGTAATTGGTTCTCAGTACTTATTACGAAAAATAAAAATATAAGAAATATCTTCCCTATTTAATTTAACCCCCGACGCAAAAACGAAAGATAAGTGTATTAGTCGAATGTTTTAGTTATGTTTGATGAAAATCGGTCCAAGACGGCCGCCGCCACGAATATGTATTTTTTAACAACTCCCTCAATATGGGTATCAAATGAAAGGTCTTGAATAGTAGAATAATGTACACTGTACTGAAAGGGAATGAGGTGTATCAACTAACGAAATGAAATCTAAAAACTCGAAAGATATTTTTACCTAATTAAGTTACTAACTCAACTAACTAATCACTATAGATACCTCCCTAATATTTTTATACCTACTTTAAAAAGGACAAAATAAAAGTAAAATCAGAAATTTTAAAAACTTTATTTTTTTACAGTTAATTTTTAGGGTCGGGGCCTAAAAATAAATTTTAAACCTATTATAATTATTATCTTCACATATATTACGTATGTAAGTTCAAATATTTTTATTTTCTAAGCGGCGTCGCGTCGGGAGACCCTGCTCCAACAGCAGCGTGGTGGTATTAACTCCAGGCCTTCCCACTTATTATGTGGAGACCCGTGCCCAGCAATGTGACGCAAAAAAGGTTGCAGCCAACCAGTTATGTTTATATCACGTCAACCATGCGTATGTATAGTGTATATTGTAAATGAATTACAATCGTAACTATGTTTGTATACGTCACGTCACACAGAAAAGGAAATTTTTGATAAGAACTGGGTGAAGTCCATTCACAATTTGATTATTACGTATCCATCTTTTCCTATCTTCACGACCGGTGTAGATAACTGGGAGGAAGGGCATCCTGCATCTATATCTTAAATGCAAGCACACATTGGTTCCATACAAAGAGCGTTATCAGTACTTCAGTACCGGATATCTTTGCCTAATGGTAGTTAGGAGAGTTATAAGTATAGGGTATAGTAGATTTATTAATTTAAGTTCATTTATTAAGGGACGCTATTTTGTGTTCTAAGACTAGCCTTCCGCCAGCGGCATCGCCCGCGTGAATCCGTTTTATATGATCCCGTAGGATAAAAACCATCCTATGTCCTTTCCCAATGTCCACTCTATCTGTGTTCCAAATTTCATTAAAATTGGTGCAGTAGTTTAAGCGGGAAAGCGTAGCAGACAGACAGAGTTACTTTCGAATTTATAATATTAGTAGGGATTAAGGGTAGATTTTTCAATCCCGAGATAAACTGATTAGTCAGTGCATATTATCACTATCCATTTCATAAGTCATATGAGTAACGCACATGGCTCGGCGGCTAGCGTAGAACGCAAGCGGTCTATGCAGCTAAGCCAAACGAGCGCGGTCAGGTGTGAGATGGGTGACCGCTAGTGGCAAAAAATTTCATGCGCGTTTCCGTGCTTCGGAGGGCACGTTAAGCCGTCGGTCCCGGTTGTTGTCGGTAGATGACAGTCGTTAAACCTTGTCGGAGGCCTTTTGGGCGGTTTGAAAACATCCGACAGCGGATTGGCCACTAACCCGCATCTCCACCAACCCGCATCGGAGCAGCGTGGTGTAGTAAGCTTCAGGCCTCCCCAATAATGGGGAAAGCCGAGAGACCCCTGTCCAGCAGTGGAACACAAAAAGAGTTGCAGCCATGAGTAACGGTTACAGCGGTAACATTTATTTAGACGAATACTATTATCCGCGTCTTGAAAAATGATTTGCGACTTGTTTTGTGCTCCGCTTTTCTTTTATGTCACTACTCAGCCATAAACCTTTGTATATAAATTAAGATCGCTTATTTGTTGATGTCTAATTTGAATTTATATCATTATTTGTATCTACTGTAAGAATTACTCTTTAATAATGCAGCTGCAGCTACAGAAAAATATAAATACTTATGTCTTTAATTGTATATTTTCAGAGAGAAGATTTGCAGTGCAGTCGAAATCCCCATACTCACAAGATGCTGTTTCTGCTTTCCTTTAAGAAAGGGTCTCATCGCTTTCGCCTATTTCAATTTGGTATGTTCGTTTGAATGTAATGGTAATTAAGTGCTTGCTTTACGTTTTTTTTTTTTATTTGAATGGAGTAGCGGACGAGCATGCAGACCACGTGGTGTTAAGTGGTCGCTGCAGCCTATGGACATCTACACTACACACAACCTCAAGCAAGCATAGATAAGTCTTGACTGAGGTCGTTTGCAGTTGCGATGCTACTCCGGAGGCTGGTGGTCGCCTCATGTAAGTGTGGCCGGCAACTGCACCTTTCCACCGAAACACAACAGAATTGGTTCACGGCAGAAGTGTGTGCAACGGTGGTACTTCCCCGGGCGAACCATAATAGTTCTACCACCTACCTACCAAATTTAATTAATTGGTTTAATGAATATTCAAAATATTAAGTACCTCGACCCAATTATTAACGCTGAATGTCTTGAATAGGGAACATTACCTAAATATTATAATAATTTAGGAAGGTGCGTTGGTATGTGAGCTAACTGGAGTCAAAATTAGGGCTGAAAATAATTTTTATTTTCTTACTAGTGGACCCCGCAGACGTAGTCCTGCCTTAAAAGTATTGAAAGAGAATTAGTTTCTTTATCATCTCAAAGAGTTTTTATGTTACTGTCAAATAAAAAATATAAAACAAATAGTGACAGGGGAATTGTTATTCGGACTATGTCAAACTTCTGAACGATGGCGCTACAGGCGCGAAGAAACAATGTTTGACAGTTCTTAACAGTTTTACTATTAATTTCGCAATTTTTCTTTATTTTCTCACCGTTTAAACCTTCCCTGGACTTCTACTTATATATCAAGACCAAAATTAGCCACATCGGTTCAGCCGTTCTCGAGCTTTAGCGAGACTAACGAACAGAAATTCATTTTTATGTATAGAGATTAAGTTATGACATCGCAACTTTGACATTGGCAAATGGTTACAAGGCCAAGATGCGATTCGATAAAAGAAAAAAAAATACAGACACCTCGTGTCATATTTATTGATTACGTTTTTGACATGTTCGTGCGTTCATTCATAAGATCAACAAATGATTGATGGACCGTTTATATGGAAAAATAAAATCGTTGAAATTTTAATAGTATTGAGATTTTATCATATTTTCATACTTATTATCCTGTTCACGGCGAAGACAAATCCAAAAGCATAAAAATCATAAAAATTGGTCCAGCCGTTCTTGAGTTATAAATGGTGTAACTAACACGACTTTGTTTTATAAATATGGATTTATGTATTCAGCGTTTAGACGTCTATCATAGATAATACACTTATATGACGTCTATCGCTTGATAAAGGCCTTCCTAAAATCTGAACACTGCATGAGGTCCTATGCTTTCTTAATCCAACGGTTTCCCGCTGTGTTCTTCATACCGTCAAGCCACATGGTTGGGAGTAATAAATAAACAAATAAGTAGGTACCATACTATAAATACTAATACTATAAATGTGGAAGTGTGTTTCTTTGTTTGTCCTACTTTCACGTCGCAGCGATGGCTTGAAAGAGTTGAACTTATTTTTGGTATGGAGATAGTTTTGGGGGTTGAAGATTTGCTACTTTTTGGCTGCAACCCCATTTTCGTCCCACTGCTGGGCACGGGTCTCTACCCCCTATAGGGGAGACCTGGAGCTTACTCCACCAAGCTGCTCCAATGCGGGTTGGTGGAGATGCGGGTTAGTGGCCAACCGGCTGTCGGATGTTTTCAAACTGCTCATAAGGTCTCCGACAAGGTTTAACGACTGTTATCTATCGACAACAACCGGGACCGACGGCTTAACGTGCCCTCCGAAGCACGGAAACGCGCATGAAATTTGTTGCCACTAGCGGTCACTCATATCACACCCGATCGCGCTCGATTGGCTTAGTTGCATAGATCGCTTGCGTTCTACGCTAACCGCCGGGCATGGCGCTTCTTTTACTGCTACTTTTTACTCCGGAAAAAAATAATATCTTCCTATGGGAAAAACGATGGAACCGCCGGCGGAGTATTGTAAATAAATCACATGCCCTAAGGCGTTGTCATTAGATTTTATGCACCAATAAGCTAACCTACTTTTAAACTCTTTGAAGCGTTTAACAGTCCGTTTATTAGTGAAATAGTACTAATAAATAATAAAATGTCTGCCGTCGAATTGGCATTTATAATTTGATTAAGACTAGCGGAACCGACACATGCTTTAATAGTATCAGAAATAATCAATAAATCAATAATATTTTTTCCAACTTTTAGGCGAGCTCATACTGCATTTTAGAACGTGGGATTTGCTATTATGATATGGTAATTTAACATTAGAAAATTGGGATCTTAAAAAAGATCAGAGATAAATTAGAAATATCACAATCCATCGATTGTGATATATGAGAGTATGAAATAAATTGTTTGCCAACTTTCTGTTTAGAAAGTGATTCGCAAATTCCAAGCAGATTCGGTGACAGCTCGTATCGATTATGCTAATAAGACTTGCTAATGTACCTCGCATTTTTATAGATTTCAAAAATATAGTATAATATTTAATATAAAACAAGTAATATTGAACAACAATAGTATACTTTTTACTATCTTTGACAAGGCATTAATAAATTATAAAGAAAATCCCAATCCATTTCAAAATAATTAACAAAATAGTTGAATGAAAAAACCGGCCAAGTGCGAGTGTGACTCACTCTCTTGAAGGGTTCTGTACCTACTATTATCTATAAAAAATCACGTTTATTGTATGGGAGCCCCTGAAATATTTATTTTGTTCTATTTTTAGTATTTATATAACAATAGCGGCAACAGAAATACATCATTGCCTTTGATTATCCATAAAAATTAAGATTGAATGAAAGGTAATTGTGGTCTTGGTGGTAAACTTACTAGATCTCATTAAAACCAATTTTCGGTGGAAGTTTGCATCGTAATTTACGTCATATTTTTTTTTAGTTTTATCATTATCTTATTTTACAAGTTACAGTCCCCCCCCCCTGGACAGTCATTTTACCACTTTGGAAGTGTCTCTCGCGCAAACTATTCAGTTTAGAAAAAAATGATATTAGAAACCTCAATATCATTTTTGAAGACCTATCCATAGATACCCATAATCGGAACTCAATATCGGAATTGAAAACCGTCCGATATTACATGCCCTAATAGCCAATAACCTGAATGTAAATGTTTTTTTTTTTTTTGCTGATATCCTTTTGGAATATTAATTCCAATATTAATTGAATACCTATTAATTCATGCAAGGATTTCACACTTAATCATATTTATTATCTATTCAGAATGCAAGGCCATTGAATGCATTAACATCAATTTACTATGTCTATTAAATGTTTATCTCAAGTATTGAGTTTCAAAATCCTTACTAAAATCATTGTTTTTTCATTCCAGGTGCTAACAGTGATCGTCACAACATTTCTGTCCATGTACATCTCTTACGTCCGGAATTCGGAGCTCGCAGACACATCGGAGTACCCTCGTCTCATCGCGGACACCACTGCTCTCATCTTAGAAGTTGGAATGAGCATCACCTTCATTGTTGCGCTGCATAGGGTAAGAAATATCCAGTGCCGCATTAAAACTGCGCGCATGTCCTGGCGGCTAGCGTAGAACGCAAGCGATCTATGCAGCTGAGCCAAACGGGCGCGGTCGGGTGTGAGATGGGTGACCGCTAGTGGCAAAAAATTTCATGCGCGTTTCCGTGCTTCGGAGGTGCTTCGGTCCCGGTTGTTGTCGATAGATAACAGTCGTCAAACCTTGTCGGAGGCCTTATGGGCGGTTTGAAAACATCCGACAGCGGGTTGGCCACTAACCCGCATCTCCACCAACCCGCATTGGAGCAGCGTGGTGGAGTAAGCTCCAGGACTCCCCAATAAGGGGTAGAGACCCGTGCCCAGCAGACGCAAAAAGGGTTACAGCCAGCCAGCATTAAAACTGACTGCAGTGACCTTCTGCAATTAAGAGGAATCCTGAATCACGCTTTCGAAATTTTCTCCCGCCACAACACGCTGACCTGGCCTTTGGCAAACTAAGATCCTCGTCTTTCATCAAAACTTTGATAGCAATTCAGAATGCCCGTGGCATCAAGAGATGGCTCTTGATCAGCGCAACTAAAACTATTTGATAATTTAACTAATTTACACTTGTTGGAGTGATCGTCTGATTTCCGCAAAGATCAGTCGTGTCGCCCGCGTGCTCTAAATTAGAGCCAAACGTGCATACGAAGCAAATATTGCGGCTGCGCCGGCGGCCGCGTCGCGTAGTTGCAATGACCCAGATAAAGTGTGAGGTGTGATAGGTGCATCCACATTAGTATAATCATGGCTAAGCAATCCCCTATCAAGATAAAAACTGATACGGAACGAATGCTATATGATGCTTATTTAAATGAAAAAGCTGAGCGAAAGAACCTGGAAGTTATAATCAATGACTTAAAGCAACAAATATCTCAGCTGCAACAACAACTTGCAGAATTAAAGGAGGTGAAAATGTCTATAGACAGCGAGGATACATCTAGAAAACCACATTCTTCTCAACCCGTTGAATATACTACGGATGAAGAGGAGCTTGCCAAAGAAACTGAGTGGATTAGACAAAAAAGTAGGAAGAAACGGAAATTGCTTACATCACCCACTCCAGTAGACGAAGAAACCCCCTGTGCAGGACCGAGTCAAGGTAAGATAAAAGTCAAAAAAATCCCGCAACCACCACCTATCATGGTAGATGGTATTAAAAACTACCAAACTTTTTACGATTTCCTCAAACAACACGTTTCTGGAGATTCTTTTACAGTAAAAATGATAAATAAAGAAAATATAAAAATCAACACAGTCAATGATGATGCATACAGGAGTATAACAAAAACCCTGACCGAAAACAACTTACTCTGGCACTCCTACGAAAACAAAAGAGAAAAGCCAATCCGGGTAATAGTAAAAAAATTACACCATGCATGTGATCCAAAAAGGATCGTAGAAGACCTTTTAGATAAAGGTTTTATGATTATAGAAGCCGTGAATAAATTGAGTTGGAGAACCAAGGAGCCACTCAACATGTTCATGTTAACCTTTAAAAATGAAGAAGATACCAATAAGATCTTTGGTATTAAATCGATACTAGGTTGTAAAGTAGAAGTTCACACACTTAAAACTCCTAAGCTAATACCACAGTGTAAGAGGTGCCAAGCTTATGGTCACACACAAAAATACTGTGCCAGAGAACCCAGATGCGTCAAATGCACTGGAAAACATCTCACAGCAGATTGTCAGAAACCAGCGGATGCAAAAGCAAAGTGAATTCACTGTGGTGATGCTCACCCTGAAAACTATAGGGGTTGTATGGTGGCTAAAGAGATGCAAATGATAAAAAACCGACATCTCAAAAAACCTAAAACAGCAGGCAATAAACTTGCTGTCTCTGACTCTAAAAAGCCAACTGCGGTCAAAAATGATACAAAAGCGAATGCTTCTGTTAGCCAAAAGACTGATGCAAATAGATCCTATGCACAAGTCACAGCAGTCACTAAAACCGACAAAATTAACCCTAAGCAAAACATAGATACAGACAGAAAACTAGATAAAATCCTTAATTTTATGGCCTCCTTTAATGAAAGGCTAACTAAACTTGAGAACTATGCTCAAAGCAGTACCAATTAGTTAAAATGGGTTATTCTTTAAAAATAATGACCTGGAACTCAAACGGACTGCTAAAACACCAACATGAATTACAAGTAGTCCTAAACACAAAAAAACATAGATATCTGTTTAATATCTGAAACACATTTCACAAAGCAATCACACATACAATTCAAGGGGTACATTACATACCATGCTATACATCCAGATAATTGTGCCAGAGGAGGAAGTGCAGTCATAATTAAAGAAAATTTGGTACACTTTGAGCTGTTCAAGCACCAAGAACAGGATATTCAATGCGTGGCAGTTAGTGTCCAAGCCAAGAACTACAAGATAACAATTGCAGCGATCTATTGCCCACCTAAATACTCTCTAAAAAGGGATCAATATATCAATTTTCTTCAAAAATTTTACCATAGATTTATCCTAGGGGGTGACTTCAATGCCAAAAATACTCTGTGGGGCTCAAGACTTACAACCACTAAAGTAAGAGAATTATTCAGCGCTATGAAAACATTACGATGTGATGTAATATCAACAGGGAGACCAACGTACTGGCCAACAGATCCCAATAAATTGCCCGATTTAATAGATTTTTTTATCTACAAAAACCTATCATACAAACATATGACCATTGAAGGGTCATACGACATGAATTCAGACCATTCTCCAGTATTCCTGACATTAAATGATCAAATAGTCTTCAAAAATTAGTTAACAGACATACTAATTGGGAGAGCTTTAAAATTGATCTTGAAAACAGTATTAAACTGCTTATCCCAAAGAAATCCTAGCTCTCGTAAAAAAGAAAAGAAAACAAAGACAAAAATGGCATCAAACTAGGTGTCCTTCGGATAAAAAAATATTAAACAGATTAACAGAAGCCTTAAAACGCAAAATCCTTAAATTCAATGATACTACCATGAAAACCTACCTCACAGGGTTAACAAATGATCGAACCACAGACTACTCGCTCTGGAAGGCCACCAAAAGACTAAAACGTCCAATGACGCAAACTCCACCAATAAAGGAACTAAATGGGAAGTGGGCAAATGATGACATGCAGAAAGCAATCATGTTCGCCTCTCACTTAGGAAACATCTTTCAGCCTAATGAAGAAGACCAGCTCAGTAGTATGAGTGAATACATAGAACAGCCAGTATATACCATCAAACCCGTTACACCTAAAGAAGTCTCTAAGGAAATAAAAACCAATATTAAGCCTAAAAAAGCACCTGGATTTGACCTAATTACTGGTGAAATCATGCATCAACTTCCTCGAAAAGCTATCGTTAAATTAACCACTCTAATTAACGCTGCATTTAGACTTCAATACGTTCCCGATTTGTGGAAAATTGCAGAAGTAATAATGATAGCAAAACCCGGAAAACCTCCACACGAAGCTAAGTCATATAGACCAATCTCTTTACTGCCCGTAATGTCAAAAGTCTTTGAAAAACTGCTGCTGAAAAGAATAAAGCCCATTATAGATGATAAACATATAGTTCCAGATCATCAATTTGGTTTTAGACAAAAACATTCAACTATAGATCAAATTCACAGAATTACTAACATCATTGAAAAAACTCTAGAAGAAAAAAAGGTTTGCTCAGCAGTCTTTTTAGATGTAGCGCAGGCCTTTGACAAAGTTTGGCATGAAGGTCTTATATCAAAACTAAGGACTTTATTACCAAAACAGCTAGCAAATATATTAAAGTCTTACATTTCTAATAGAGTATTTAGAGTGAGGCAAGGTGAAGCATACTCAGATCTGAAAGAAATCAAAGCTGGAGTACCACAAGGAAGTGTATTAGGGCCGGTCCTATACCTACTATACACCTGTGATATCCCCCAAACAGAAAACAGCTATTTTGCGACTTTTGCTGATGATACAGCCATATTAGCCGTAGGCAACAAACATGAGGAGGCAACGGAACAGTGTCAAAGAGCTGTTAATAATCTACACGCTTGGACCAAAAAGTGGCCCATAAAACTTAACGAAAGTAAGTCAGTACACATAGACTTTACTAACAAAAACAAAATTTATCATCCTGTTTGTATAAATAACACAGCGATCCCGTATGCCAACACAGCCAAATATTTAGGCATGACCCTCGATGTGAAGCTGCGCTGGAAGCATCATATTAAAAAGAAAAGGGAAGAGTTGGAGCTCAAGTACAGAGCTATGGAGTGGCTGCTTGGAAGATATTCCTCGCTGTCTATTGAGAATAAAATATTACTGTATAAGCAGGTCCTTATGCCCGTATGGACCTATGGTATCCAGCTTTGGGGCTGTACCAAATCGAGCAACATAGAGATCATTCAAAGATTCCAAAACAAAGTACTAAAGGGAATTGCAAATGCACCATGGTACGTAAGAAACGAAGATCTACATCGGGACCTAAAAATAGACTTCGTTAAAAACGTTATTAAAGACTACGCAGAAGCTCACCAACAAAGACTTCACCATCACGTGAATGTTGAGGCTATCCAGCTCCTCGACACCACGGACCTAGTGCGAAGACTCAAACGTAAAAACCGTTTGAATTAGTGTTATAGTTATAGTGTAGAGCAGTTATAGTAATACAGTGACTTCAAGAACACAAGAACAGTGTGTCTGAATCTTTATGTCTTAGAACTAAGAAGTGCAGTGTCAGTGGGCGCTCGCTTCAATAATAATATCTCTAAGTAGCAATTTAAGTTAGCGTAAAATTACTTATTAGTCATATAGATAGACTAGATTGTAATCAATATAAAGTGCCTATAAGGTGTTTTATATCACAAAAAAAAAAAACTTGTTGGACTCTATCGACTCTCTATCAACTAATTTACACTTGTTGGACTCTCTATCGATAAATAAACTAAGGTCTTGAATATAGTATTTAATGTAATGAACTTGAAATACATATAAATTTCTCGTGCATACAATACTTGGTGCCCTAAGCAAATGCTTAGTTTTGCTTGTGGGCTAATCTGAACCTAGAAATACCTATTCATCATCACCACAGTTTTGGATAACTCCTGCAGGCTGGGAAAATTGCAGGCACATAAGATTTTTCTGAATCAATGTCAATTCGGATTTAAATATGGAATGGATGAAATAGCCACGGTATCTGATCGTAAAAGGCAACTTTTCACTTGCGCTATTAAGATTTTTGTTTCTATGCTGGTCTTTGCATATGTTCATGGTACAACGGAAATCCTGTATCATTATTTTCTCGATTTTTTATCGACAATCGCAATAATCTTTTCTTTAGCTTGAGATGTCCCCAATTCTGCCTATTTACCCCTATAAGGCCTAACGCCTACCACAAGCACTACTCATCACCCAGAGTTGGCTGGTAGAGTATGCCATTAGGCTCGCCCTTGTATCCTTAGTGTAAAGTAATACTATAAGGTTAAATAAATATGTAAATAAAAAATGTTCTATGCTTCTAGACAACAAATTGTACTGTAGTTAGTTAATCGTTATACTATTCTCATTCCAGAAACACGTGCTTCTAATGAAGATCTACCTGTACTTTGAGATCGTGTTCTCCATCATCGGCTTCGTGTACAGTATCGCATTCCTCACCAGGGAGACCGCCAGCGAACTGTTCTTGATACTCTTCCAACTTAGTAAGTATTTTTTTGATGCGAAACATCTATTAAGACGGGTTACATAGATTTTCAGAATGGTGACTTGTCTTGTCAAACTACTTATTCCACCAAAAATCATAATTAGTCTTTACCGGGGCCACTATGCTACCGAACGCGATGCCTGTCGACTGAGGAACTCAGCTCGATCCGAAAACTGTTCAGGTTCCTCTGAAATCAAGCCCTGGTTAAAGCTGTTCACTTGATAATCATGTTTAAAAGGACGCCATAACGCCTACTCTGCACGCTCATATTTAATAATATGAGCGTGCATATGGCGTCCGAAACTTGTGAATTTTTGTGCCTCATTTTTGAGTAACACTGACAAAATTTTAGCAATATTATTCAGTCAATAGCTTAATGTTATCAATGACAAAGATAATCTTATAAATTCATGAAAAAATAAACGGTTTTAATATGCCAAAAATGATTCTGAAAATGTTTTACGGAAGAATGCATACAGAGTAGGCGCTCAGCTACATTCAAACATCTTTTTAAATTGAATAGTAAAATTGGAATTTCAAAACAGCGCTTGATGAGTATCGAGATAATAATTTAAAAAGTAATTCCATAAAGTCATGTGCAAATATACTTTGATTTTAAACTCACTCATAACGTGATTTTATATTATTGATACCACTTTACGATATTTTAAGTTGTATGATTATATTGAAAGTTATAATTTTACTTTTTCCAGTGCTGCAAATCTACTTGGTGATCCTCATCTGGAGCTCAATAGTAAAGATGGAACGGGACGGCACGGTGAAATACACGAGAGAAAGAGACCCAGCTTAGCCATGCTCACTCTTTATAACTTTATTTTTAGAATTTTATCTCATAGAATTTATAGATATTTATCTCTATTTTGTAACGTTTTGGTATAATATATAGACTAAAGGTTATTTATATACTTCGTTATGTGAAGACGAGGATATTTGAGAGATGTTTTACATTATACGGGTCGATTATCAAAAGGTGGCGCGCTGACACAATTTATACATTCTTTCAATAATGCCATCGTAAACTCTGTGCGTATTACCAGCGTTAGGTAAGTATAACTGTTGCATCAATTTTGTGCCAGTTTAGTAAAAACTGGACAAAGTAGCAGTAATAAATTAGTATGTCGTTAATACTTAGTTAGTTAGATATTCAAGTTAAGCGATGAATAAATTACTAGAACATTTCCTATGGAGTTTTGGAGGCAAGATTAAAAATCCTTTTTCGCAGAATTTTATTTCACAAAACTGTGCACTGTTATTAACTTATATCATACAAAATGTCTTCAAATTAATCTCTAAAAATGAAAATAAAACAAGAGCACACGGTTTTTTTCAGTTTCCCGCCAAAATCCCGCCAATGTGTGTGTTGTGTATTGTGCTCTTCACAGACAACACAATCGCAAATAATTGTGAATGTGTTGCACGTGTCCCCTTTTAAAATCGACGTATGTATATCTGAAGTTTTTTTAAAACAATTAATTAATTCCGACTGTAATATCTACATATACAGAAAAAAAATATTATTTAAAAATAATTATTTTATTATGAATCAGAGTGATAATATATCTTTGTGTAAGTAGAGTTAGTTTATCGAAGGTGATATTATACAAATTTGTAATAAGCTGTTTTGAAGCATCTTAATAAACTATCGTAGATATAATATTTTCACACGGTACGAATATGCGTAATACTATATCAGATTGTTTCAAAAAATACCTACTTCAACAGTACAAATTGTAGAGTTTACAATAATGAAATATTTCATAAAATTTTAACATATATTAAAAGTTCAGTTTTTTTATTGAACAATTTATACCTACATGTTTATGACAATTACAAATATTAAAATTAATATAATACGGGTTGGTGAAAAAGCGATAAGATTTGCTGAGAAAATGCTACATTCAAAGTAAAATTTTCTGACGATTAAGTATTTAAAAAACATCTTTATTATCGTTATCAGATTTAAATGTATTTTATGAAATTGTATTTGGTAAAGTTACCTTAGGTAATATTTTAGGCAAATTGCAACATTATATATTTTGATATGAAATATTTACATTGATAGTCACATTAAGTAATAAAAATGTAAATACATATGATAGAATAGTAATTTAAGTGAAACGAATGAAAATGTATGCCAAATAAAATTATTTTATATTAGATAGACGGGTTTTTATTTACGTTTCCCTGATACATTGATATTTTTAATTTAAGTTATAACACTTATAAGTTATAACTTATGCTTGATATGAAACACGCATGCACTAATCAGTAGATATATTATTAAAACATTTTATAATAAATTTAATATGATGTGTTATTATATTACCTAATATTATTATCTGCTACTATTGTAGGTGGTGAACCAATTCTGTTGTGTTTCGGTGGAAAGGTGCATTTGCCGGCCACACTTACATGAGGCGACCACCAGCCTCCGGAGTAGCAGCGCAACTGCATATGACCTCAGACAAGACCTACCTATGCTTGCTTGAGGTTGTATGTAGTTGTCCACGGAGTGCAGCGACCACTTAACAAAACGTGGCCTGCATGCTCGTCTGCTACTTACTTCATTCAAATAAATAAAAAATACTAAGTTTGATTAATAAAGCTGTGTTGCATAGGGAGCTAAATGTTGAATTACACCAAATTAAGGGAATAGGTTTCTTCTAAACAAACAACTGGTGATTCTAGTTTATTATTATTAGTTGCATAATTATAATATGTTGTCTCAGAACATTTCATAACGATTCGTATGTTACAATTATGTTACTTCAGAGAAACTATCTAAAACTAAAATAAATAAATGCCTACATTAAAATATGCACCTTTTAATACTTACCTATATCACATTCAGCTTCGAAAAAAGTAATCACATTATTATCTTTATACACACAATCTTATCTAATTAAGGGATTTTCAAAGTCGATAAATATGTTTATTACCTTTCTTAAAGTAATAATTTACATGATGTCTATACGTTACATACAATGTAACAACGATTAACTAATATTGTGATCTTTGTATTTTCTGGAACATTCTAGGTACAGTCCTGCCAACCATTCTTGGAAACATAAATAGCCTCTTACAGACAGACAGAAATAACTATATGTCGCGTATACTGATTCTGATCTAAGAATTTAGTATTATTGCTAATAGCAAACTAGCCATACCTACCCCTCTAATGTATTTTATGTCGGTAAACATATTATACAGCGAAGTTGATTATATTTTTCTGCTTTATACGATAATTTTCACGTGAGAACCGATCGACCGAGGAGCCGAAAAATTAGTTTTCTTTTAGATTTTTCATTTACCGAGAAAGGTTTTATGCTACATTAGATTTAAAAATCTCTATCCACGCGAACCACGTCGCGGGCAAGGTTATTCAAACTTAAAATAATAATCTCATGATGTCCAAATAGAGCCATAATATATGGTTTAGGCGGCGCTGTACCAAGTTTCGCTGTTGACAAGCTTCCTTAGCCGTCCCGTCTCGTCCATTTCTTCTATCAGTTCCTTGTAGTAACTGGCCACTATCATCAGCATGTAGAATCTTATCACTGCAATAAAATACAATTATTTTTGATACAGGTCACTAAGTTATTAGAAATAAATAAAAATAAAAAGCGTGGCAATTTTCTTTATTCTATTAATCTATAATTTTCAAACCAATATTATATATTCGGCTCATTGTTGAGTTTAGCTGATTTTATTTCAGGGCAAAAATTGCTCTCCCCCTAGAGAGATTGAGTAAATATTATTATGTACATATGTCGTTTTTTAGGTGTCGCTTAACAATGCTTATTTGTGTCTAGAAATCCTACCAGAAATTTCATGGATCGCCTACTGCAACACCACTTTCTCCTGCTAACTGACTTATTCACATATTGTTCGAAAGACACATAACGAAATCTTTTGAAGTAGAAGCGCTACTGTTTTTTGCTTTCGAATCACTCAAGCTTTCTTTGGATTGAGTAGATATCCACCAGCAATCACATATCAGCTGAACCGTACAAGCTGCTTTAGACATCAGAGAACAATAATGATTTGATTATACGCTAGATTTGAGATACCTCCCTAAATGAAGAATTTAGGTGCCTTTCCCTTTTGTGGGTGTTTGTGTTTTTGTGTCCATTGGGGGAGGGGGTGAAGAGGTATATATTGTAACTAATTCAAAATTAAATTTGTTAAACTTACTTAAGCCTAAGAAGTCGATGATGTATATCAGCAACGAGTTCCCTCCAGAATGATGGACGATGTATATAGTGCTCCAGAAGATGAACAGAATGAGAGCTATGACCACCTGAAGAGAGGTCCACACTATCCAGGGCTTTATGAGGTGGGCTTTCTCCTGGAATTTAGAATTCAACAAATTTGCTTCAGTACTACCTATATCCATGGCAGCGCATGGCCCAGTGGCCTGGCGTAGAACGCAAGCGCTCTAGCTAAGGTAAACAGACGCTGTCGAGTTTCTGATGGGTGACCGCTAGTGGCAATAATTTCATGGACGTCGGTCCCGGTTGTTACGGACAGATAGCAGTCGTTAAATCTTGTTGAAGGCGTTACGTACGGTTTGAAAACATCCGAAAAAGGGTTGGCCACTAACCCGCATCTGCACCAACCCGCATTGGTACAACGTGCTACAATAAGTCCCAGGCTTTCCCAGTAAAGAGAAGAGGCCCTTGCCCAGTAATGGGACGCAAAAAGGGCAGCAGCCAAGCCATGCCATGCCATTATAACCATCAAAACGAGTGTTGATTACTCAATGGCCATAGTGTACTTGTAATACCTACCAATTAATGCGCAAAGATACGAATGAAGCCTTTTGTCTTAATTTGAAAGAACTGTGAACATTGGTATAATCAAGACTAATAAAAAATTAACTGCATAGGCGCAATAAAGATAATAAGGCCATATAATTTGTGCAATTATTGAATAGCTTTAGGTATCATCAAAATATGCAGTCTAGACTTTTCTACTGAGTCATTTGAGGTTATCTTGCTCCAGCTATAAGTATTGTCATAAATTTGGCTGGTAGTTGAAGCATCACATCCATACTTCCATAGTAAAATTATAATTGCGAAATTAACTACACATGACATGTGTGTGTCTATTACATTTTTATGCCTAAACTACAAGAGTACAAGAGTTTTTGACATTAGACCTACATGGGAAGAAATATGTATTTCTTGGGAAGAAGTATGTACTTAATATTATAAATTCGAAAGTAACTCTGTCTGTCTGCTACGCTTTCACGCTTAAACTACTGAACTAATTTTGATGTAATTTGGAACACAGATAGTATGGACCTGGGAATGGACATAGGCTATTTTTTGTCGTACGGGGACCAATAAAACAGCGAAGCCGCTGGCGGAAGGCTAGTATGACATAAAAATTTGTATGAAACGGTATCGGTATGAACGTATTCCACGCAAACGAAATCGCAGGCAAAAGCCAGTTTTAAATAAAAAAGTCTGTTGATGTTACGACTATCTTTTTTTATTTGAATGGAGTACGAGCATGCAGGCCACGTGGTGTTAATTGATCGCTGCAGCCCATGGATATCTACATACAACCTCAAGCAAGCATAGGTAAGTCTTGTCTGAGTACTAGTCAGTTTATCATATGAATAGTGCTACTCGAACATCGTGAAATTGAAATTTAAGTTTAAGTGACTTTAGCCAACAATTAGCGTACTTGTCACTTTGCTTCAAGGTGATGAAAAAGGCCCTGTGACTAATTTCCCAAATGTTTAAATTAGATTACTTAAGTTACGATATTTTAAATTGATTTATTCACTTGTAGTCCAGGGTAGAAGCCTTTAAAAATAATGAAAAGTGAAAAAAATTTATAATAGAATGAAACCCATTAGAAAAGGAGGGAAATATGATAAAAATGAAAGGAAAAATAATTTACGGGCGATCTGAGGTTGGGAAGGGGATGGGGGTGAGTTTTTAAGGGTAAAAAACGGTTTTTCTCGATTTCCGGCAAAACTAAAAGTCCTATCGAAAAAAGTCAAATGGAAAAGTTGTAGATAATAAAAAGATCTAAAACTTTTGTATTTACACTTTTTTCACATAACCTCAAAATTTATGTGAAAAATTCAAAAAACCAAGTTTTTGGTTTTTTATTTTTATCTTTTACAAAAAAAATTTGTTTTTAACGAAATTTTGTGAAAACTTACCTTTTTATGTCCCAAATACGCTGTAATTTATTTAATTAAAAATATTTATTTTTTCACCTTATTTTGAATTAATATCGAAAAAACAGCCTAATTTTCAATCGAAAATTCACCCGTCAAAATATCAGCTTTTTTCAAAAAGTTGGTGTGGTTTCTGTTCGTTGGAATCTCTACTTTCCGATGGTAAAAAAAAAATATATGTTACTATGGTAAATCTTCTCAGAAAATGCAAAAATTCAAATTTTTTTTTATTGCATACACTTGCTTATCATCTGCCTTATTGCAAATGATACAAACAGATTCATCCATACTGATAATCTGAAAAGACAAAATCGAATTAATAATGTCTTCACTATTTAATCGTGAATAAACTCCCATGAAAAAAAAATATTAAAGAAATCAATGTCAAAATGTATAAATAATATATTATAAATCTATAAAAAAGTATAAAATATATATGAAAATCGGCCAAAAGTTTGTTTTATTAGAAATATATTTACGATATATATTTTATATATTTTTTATAGATTTTAAATATATTATTTATACATTTTGACATTGATTTCTTTAATATTTTTTTTTCATGGGAGTTTATTCACGATTAAATAGTGAAGACATTATTAATTCGATTTTGTCTTTTCAGATTATCAGTATGGATGAATCTGTTTGTATCATTTGCAATAAGGCAGATGATAAGCAAGTGTATGCAATAAAAAAAATTTTGAATTTTTGCATTTTCTGAGAAGATTTACCATAGTAACATATATTTTTTTTACCATCGGAAAGTAGAGATTCCAACGAACAGAAACCACACCAACTTTTTGAAAAAAGCTGATATTTTGACGGGTGAATTTTCGATTGAAAATTAGGCTGTTTTTTCGATATTAATTCAAATATAAGGTGAAAAAATAAATATTTTTAATTAAATAAATTACAGCGTATTTGGGACATAAAAAGGTAAGTTTTCACAAAATTTCGTTAAAAACAAATTTTTTTTGTAAAAGATAAAAATAAAAAACCAAAAACTTGGTTTTTTGAATTTTTCACATAAATTTTGAGGTTATGTGAAAAAAGTGTAAATACAAAAGTTTTAGATCTTTTTATTATCTACAACTTTTCCATTTGACTTTTTTCGATAGGACTTTTAGTTTTGCCGGAAATCGAGAAAACCCGTTTTTTACCCTTAAAAACTCACCCCCATCCCCTTCCCAACCTCAGATCGCCCGTAAATTATTTTTCCTTTCATTTTTATCATATTTCCCTCCTTTTCTAATGGGTTTCATCCTATTATGATTTTTTTTGGTTTTAAAAATTATCGACCCTGGACTATTGTTCAATTGATTTAATGTAATTTGCCGTGCCTTACCTGGGTCATGTGAACACTGGTAAATCCACTTCAACTTGTAAGATTTATTGTAACCTAACACGTTTTGGCAATAAATAAATAAATTGGTCGTTGTTTCGCTTGGGTTTTTATAAAAAAAAAACTAATCACATCATCGGAACATATATCAGTTGTTGACAAACATACCTATGCGAAAATAATATACATATTTTACAAAATGTATATGCCATCCAAAAGACCCGATTGCGGCATGGTCCCCAGAACGCTGGCAGCATTACCTCTTTGAATTAAAAGGCTGATTTTTTGTGCAAAATAACTGCCAGCCCTCTGGTCACCCGAAGCGAGGACAAGTCTGGTCGACATATCTTTGAAGAATTTTTTCATGTCAGCCGACCATTTTTCGCTCGGGTGATATGAGTTTATATGGCTATATTCACTAGTATCTTTTACAAGTGCCAGTGTGCTGTTCCAGTCAATAATCTTCTTGCCAAATTTTATGCCAAATTTCATGCCGTTCCGTTCATCCGTTCTTGCGTCCATCCAAACATACATTCAAACTTGTATTGATTGACGACCTGCGTTGCGCAATGGTTACCATACCGGACTACCAATCGAGGGGTCCCGGGTTTGATTCTCGGCGAAACAGAAATTTGAATGATGAGTTTAAATGTCTGTTCTTGGTCTGGGTGTTTGTGTTCATGTATTTGTATGTGTCCATGGTACCCACGACACAGGGTATTAATGACCTTACTGTGGGGCTATGAGTGTGTAACGTTTTATTGTATGTGAAGAAACCTTACCCTCAAGACCCCGACCAGCATAATAGCGCTGAGTATGAACGTGATGGTGTGAGCGAAGGTGACCGCTACAAGCACGCTGTACTCCACCTTCACCCCCACATCGTCAGGCGTGGGGTCATCTGGCAGCATGTTGAATGCTGCGAGGCATTGTGCGAGAGAGAGCACTGAGTACAGCTGAAACAAGTAATAAAAGAGTTAGAGGTAGAACGGTTCCTTCAACCACTAGGTAGTTATCCTCTATTCAATCTGATGATTTTCGAAAATACTAAATGCGTAATCTAAAGTTCTTTAATTATTTTTGAAGTGAAAACTTCTTTAGCGGCGTTGTGCACTTTTTTTGGGATGAGTAAAAAATGTTAAACACGCGTCAACTACACGTGGCCTGATCAAAAATTCGTAAGACGGAGGGGTGACAGCTGATGACGGCTCGACCGTCTATTCTTGTAAAATTCGTTTATATCAAGTATTTAAAATATGGACATTGAACAAAGTGCATCTATTATTGAAAAAGTGACGAAGAAATGGTGAAAGAAAATGAGCGAGCACTTTATAAAAATACCAGATTGAACTAGATTGATAAAATTCAAGCAATTCGTGCGGAATTATTCCCTAACAATTCCAAGACATCAAAAATGCACAACGTTAATGTTTTCACTTCTGCCGGCAATCCCGGAGTGCAACCCGTTGTTTTTATTTATTTATTATTTTGAAACCACCTAAAACTAAGGGCTACAGGGTAAACTTAATGCCTAATGGCATTCTCCACCAGTCCACCCTGGGTGATGGATAGAACTTATGGTAGGCGGACGGGAAACAATGATTTAAAAATAACTATTATATTGGATATGACGTAATTTTACCTTGTCAATATGAAATATAATATAATATTAATGAAATTTAAATATATACATATAAATATAAATAAATACCATACATACAAACGATTAATTAATTAAATTATACGAGTACTTTGTTTTCTTATATTCGGCTGATTCGGCTGTTAGCTTGTTCTTGCTTTTCCAATGTAATGAATTTGTAATGTTACCAACCCGCTTCACAGCAGTGTGGTGGAGTAAGCTCCTGGCCTCCTCAATTATGGGTGCCCAGCAGTAAGACGCTAAAAGGATTGCGGTCAGTGGGATAATCAATTGGAATTTACTAAATAAACTGAAAATAGTTCATTTACCAATAACAAAAGTTAATCGCGCCTGATAAGTTTGAAAATTTCGATATGCGGTAGTAACAAAAAGACATTGCATGTAGATATGAATGAGGCGCTTCGATGATATCAGAATCATCTTTATAGTAAATTAATTATATAAATATAAGAAACATCAATCAAAAATAAATAATAAAAATAGATATATATATATATATCTCATTTTTAATTTAAATTTGAATTTTTCCACTTATTAATTTTGATCGCTGCTGTAGAGCGCCTGCAGTTTACTAGCGAAAAGATTACGTTTAAGAATAAAATGGGTGATTGCTTGTAGCGTATAACTTCATACGTTTTTATTCCCATCGAAAGACATAAGCCGTTCTAAATTCTTAGTTGTTGGACGGTAATGTCGTCTATTTATTAGCCTTTTGGGCGGTACGAAAACATCCAACCTCTAATTGACCACTAAGGACCGAAACCAACATTTGATCCTATTTTTTTATTTGAACCTATTAAAATGATTAGAGGCAAATAAAAATAACTTTGACAGCGTTATTCATAAAAATTAAATAGGTTTTTTTTATGTATTTAGGCCCTAGTCTACCACGCTGTCCTAATGTGGATTGGTGGACATCATACCTTCAAGAAATTATGAGTTTCTCTCAGGCACGCACGGCAATGGAAAACATCGTAATCAATTAAATATCACGATATTTGCCAGCACCGTAAGCGCGACCGCAGCGACGAAATGAGCACATTACAAATTTCTTTTTGACAAAGGTGCGCGTCGAGGTCTTGAACCCGGTATCTCCCGCGTCGGAGACCGCAGTTTTTACCACTCGGCCTTCGCCACTGTCGTTAAATAGGTTCCAAAGCATAACTTAACTTTTTGATAATAAAGCCCGTAAACAGTATTTTAAATTAAGGTATATTAACTAAGGCATATTACTTGCATCTGTCAATAATTTTGTGTGATATAAAGTACTTACAATAACAATTAGGGCAGATATAATACATCCAAACTTGAGGGAGAGACAGGCAAAGCTTTTCTGCCTCGGGATGCTGTCCATCGCGAACGGTAACTCTGCAAATAAAAGTTCAACAACTTACGAGTCGCTCTATGTTTACCAAAATAAAAATTGTATGATATCACTGCACAATAAAAAAAAGTATGCCAAGAGCGAGTCTAAAAAACTCATTAGCGGGTCTATTAAAGCACCACTCACCTACAGTAAGGTAGATACACCCTGTGTCGTGGGTGCCACACACAAATACAGAAACAAAAACACCCAGACCGAAAACAGAAATTTAAACTCATCACCCAAATGTCTGTCTCGCCGGGAATCGAACCCGTGACCCTCCGAAAGACAGTCCGGCATGGTAACCATTGCGCCAAATGGGTCGTCAAGTCGGGGAAATATTTATTCCATTATTTTAATAAATTTATTTTTAAAGTGATTAAATAATTTAATATTCTATAAAATGTTTAAATATTTCAAGCGTCTACCATTCGTCGTTGTTAATATCAGAAAAAAAATTCAAACGAAATACGTTTTTGGATGGGAACCCCGCTTACATATTTGATTTATTCTGCTTTATGTATTTGTTACTGTAGCGGCAACAAAAATAAATCATCTGTAAAAATTTAAATGATTCATTTGATACAATCTAGTGACAGACAGACGGACAGCGGAGTCTCAGTGAAAGGGCTCTGTGCCGTTTGGATACGGTACCTTAAAAAGACTCTTGAATCATAAATATGTTTTAATACCTTTGTTCATTAAGATATGGGGTTAGGGTTGCCCGTGTCCATTGGCGACGGTGATTTCTCAACACCATGCGGCCCGTCTGCCTTTTTGTGCTTTTTATTAATTAAACTAGCCTTCCGCTAGTTAATGGGTCCCCGTAGAATAAAAAATTGCCTATGTGCTATTCCAGGCTTCATTGCTATATTAAAATCATAGGCGTTTAGCCAGTTGCCTCAACCACGTACCCTATTTCCCGTTTTCACGTAGGAATAAATCATTTTCCCGCGGTAAAAAGTAGCCTATGTTACTCAAGGTGAATGTAGCTTTCTATTGGTTAAAGAATTTTTGAAATCGGAACAGTAGTTTTTGAGTTTATTCATCACAAACATACAAAGATACAAATCTTTCCTCTTTATAATATTATTAGTATATTTGTATTAGTATTAGTATAGAAGTACAGAAGTAGGTATAGAAAATAGTATATTTCATTACAAGTGCGGAAAGGCTGTCATTGCAAGGAGCTCCGACAAAATGTCTACCCGAGCCGAGGCGCAGCCGAAGGTGAGGGTTGACAGTCGGAACTCCTTCCAATGACGGTTCCGCACGTGTACTGAACGGGTCTGAACGACTATTTTTAATACAGTTGCGAAAAAATGAAGCAATTTAATAAAATAATAAAAACTCGCAAAGAACATTTTTGAAAAATGGCGCCAACCGTAAAAGAATACCTATAATATGATTGCAGAGATTGTTTTTTTTTTGTAGGCATTCTGGGTAGGCAAAGGGTAACTATGCCCATACAGCCAAGTCTTCAGTAGAATTTTTTTATTGATATGAAATTAAAATGTTAATAAGATGAAATGAAACCTAACCTAACTCATTGAATCAAATCATTAAATCTGATATTGAAACAAATTAGTAGCTTCTTTTTAGAAATATTTGCATGAATCATAAAAATCTAAAACTTCGTGGTTGGTTTTTTTCTTTTTAATAGACATTATTTTGACAGTTGGGAAAGAGAACGCACTCGTGCGGAAAAGCTAAAGAAAAAGCACGAGTGTGTAATAGACCACTTCCCGCACGCTAAATGGCCCTGCAATACGTCACTTTTTGAGCAACTGTATTAAAAAAGATATTATCACTAACCGGTCACGTGCTTGCACTCAGATCACTGCTCTGTTTATAGCAGTACAGTGCAAAAGTCATTTAGATAATTAATTTCAGTATGTCATATTTAAAACTTTTATCCAGTCTAGTAACTTTTAATATATCATATTCAAATTATATTTATATTTTAAGTTTATATATTATAATACGAGTAATTGGATCTGACATGACTAAGTTTATGTATTTTCATAAAATAAAGTGACAAATAAGAATCCAGACACCTAGGTGCTTAATAGTTGCTGTATCCCATGTTACTGTATATAGTCCTCCTCATCAGTTTCGATGACGGCGACCCTACTTTAGGTATTTACGAGAGTGAGCTCTTATATGGCTGGCTAAACCAAACTTTATTTTAAATATCCGGTTACAGGTGTGAGGTGTGACAGCATAGTTGACCACTCGAGTTGTATGTGTAGTTGTAGGAGGGCTTGGGTCTCTTTTTAATTAGTAGGCGTTTTTCGTCAAGCGATAGTAGTCTGTCTTCTTCGAAGGCTTTTACCTTGTTATAAATGGTAGAACGCCAAGTGGTCCTGTGTACGTACTGCATGCTCCTCCCAACAAGTGTGGTCGATAGCACATGCATATAAGTGCATGTGCTATCGACCACACTTTGTGACATCCGATGACACTGGTCATCTATTTACCCTAAGTCAAGCAATATTCAATTCTTGCCTTTGTATCGGGTAGGTTTTTCGGGTAGAAACCTGTAATAGGTACGCGACACCTTGGGAGAATTACCAGGTCATGGGAGATGTTTACTGCACTAAAACTCCCTCGACGACCTACTTCAGTGCTTGGGGAGAACTCCGAGATCTCCAGAGGAACACACCGGTGTCTTCCTGAAACGTGCCCATCATCCGGAGAGCGACGGTGCTCTCCTGCCATCAACCTTCACGTGCTTACAACGGCATACGGACAAGCACACACCTCCGCCCTTCCCGGGGCGTAATAATATAACAAACAGGACAGAAAATTTTATTTAAATCGCCTCAAACTTTTTCATAAATTAATCTGAAAACTCACGAAGTTTCGGATGAATGTGTAAAGTAAATTATCGGTTTTGAAGTATGTTTTATATTTTGGTAGGAAGGTGACGTTGAGGCGTCCTCAAACTCTGCTTGTCGTTGAATCTCTTTTAGGAATTCATATCTATAAAGCACCTTAAAAGCTTTATTTACGAGAGAAAACAAACTCAATGCAGTATAGGAAATGAACCATTATTTATTGCGCCACTATTGGGGAACCCAACTATTTTATTTCGTACCATCAAAGTGATAACTGGTGACTAGAAACTACCATACTATTTTAGGGTAAATGTAGGGATTAAAAGATTTATTTGGTATCCACATTCGATTGTCTATCCTGAAACTTATTGTCGAACAACATGAACTACAAAATTTTCGTCATGATCCAGAAATTGGAAGAAAACTTAATTTGACAGTCGTGATGTGTTAAAAAGTTTCGTCATGATGTAAGTACATAGATATTGGAAGAAAACTACATTCGTTAGTCGTGATGTGTTACTTACTGGAGTTCATTTGTTTGATTTTCCGGCACTGAGACCACAAATTTTGAAGTGTATATTCACCACTATCACTGTGTATTGTACGTCACCACTTAACAATATATTTGAATCATTAAATGTAGCAAAACACGACCACTTAGCAAACGATAGCCGCTGATACTACTTATCACTAATCGGCACTGATAATGGACTATGTAGATATGTACGTGTCGTGGCTACATATTGCGTTTTTGGATGAAATTGATGGGATTAAATTGATCAATAATTGTTAATAGGGTTTGAAGGCTAAAAAGCACTTTAAAAGGGCAATGAATTTAAGGAGAGAGTGGAAATTTTGGATATATAAGTAGATCCAAAGGTAACAGGAGATATACAGCCAATAAACTAGGGATAATAATCAATAAAGCACTTTTCAAATATAATTCTAAAAAAATATAGTGTGTATTTATTTCGTGTTTCTCATAGCGAAAGTTCGTATTTCAGGGTTGACATAGCGTCTAGCAGCATTATGTCAATTTCTTATTATTTATATTTTTCATCATTACTGTAGCATAAATATCGCTGAATGGTATCAAACATTATGTTTATCTGGAAACTACAAAATGGCTATCAAGATAAATCCATTTTAATGGAGATTTTTCTAAAATTGGGCCACATTAAAGTTCTAAAATGATTTTTTTGTAAGCGATAATGACAATATTGACAATACTAATAAAATTGTTGATATGAACTTTCAACCGAGGACATGAAAACAAAAACTACTTACAACATACATTTATTTTTTATTTACGGGTGCATATTATCAAGTTTACTTAAATCTAAATCACATTAAATCTAAAGGCTTTATTCACAAAGGTGGGATAGCAATATGATATTTATATACACAATCATACAGACTAGAATCGCATGCATTATTGAATATTTTACACTGGCAATACACACGACTAAGTTTGGTACATTATTACATTTGGTAAGGGACTAAGAATACATGCTTAGAAGAAATTTTAATAATTATGATGGATGGAATGACCGTGTGACTCTACCACTGTAGGAGAGGAGTGTGAGTGGCTAACCGCGACTGCCGGACCGGACACATGACCAACAGGACTAACAGAGGACACCGAAACTCCACCACCACTGCCTATCCCTAGAGGTCCAATACCCCCACCACTAACTATTACAGGCCCTACAGCTGCAACCGGTACTGCCACAGGCTGCGGGACTCTAACAGGTACAGCAGCAGGTACTCCAACAGCGTACGGCTGTGGAACCGGTATACCAACACCTTGCGTAATGGTTACAGGTACTGGTTGCGCAAACGGATAAGGAAACGGTCTGTCAACAGGTACAGCGTAGGGACGATGGATCACATGAGGGACCGGATGAGGTACAGCTACTGGCACAGGTCGAGGACTATCGACCGGTACTCCAACAGCAACTGGGACTGGAACTGGTCGAGGCACGCTTACTGGCACTGGCTGAGGTACTGGAACGGCTACTCTATTGTGAAATTCAGAGTACGTGTGTTGAACTGGTATGCCTCCAATGCCGAGGCTGATTCCTCCAGCTGCAATGCCTATTCCACCTGCGCTTAGGACACCTGCAGGGATTCCAATTCCTGATATCCCCGAAAATCCATGGTGCCCGTGCAGTCCGATGCCAATACCATGACTCAGGTCTCTCTTATTTTGTTCTGCGCCTTGTATACTTAACGATATACACAGAAGAACAAAAACCTGGAAATAATAAGAAATAAATGAGTAAACCATGAAGAAATTATATATTTTGTTTAATACGCAGTGTGCAAAGTTTTTGCTACTGCAAAAGATAAAGAAAATAGGCTATCAGGTGTAGATAATTATATTTACTCCAATGTTTCTTACGTCAATAAAAATATTATCTTAACTCAATTTATACAAACAGTATTATTAAGTTTCTTGACTTGATGACAAAGATTATGTAAGATTGAAATTAAACACATTAATTTTGTGATAAGTTTTTGATTTGACTCAATCCACAACATTTCGATGGGTCAATTTCAAAATTTACTTTTTTTAAACTTACACAGAGAATTGGAGACATTTTGATATAAACAAGTGTAACACTTGTTGAATGATGTTGTTCCGATGAAGTAAGGTAGGACAGTGTGGAGTAAGAAGAAAGTTAAGGTATTTATAATGTCACATATGAAGCATGGGCTGGTCGAGCGGAACCGGGATTGACTTACACCCTGTATGGAAGAAAGTGAGAGTATCTAGCACGAGTTGTTGAATACCCCACTATGAATTTATATTATGTTACTAAAAGTACTCGTACGTATCTATTCGTAGAGCGACCAACAAAAAAAACCTATTATTTCATTGCTCATGTGACATGACCACATTATACTAAAGTATGCAAGTAGCATTATTATTATGAGATGAGTGAGGGTCAATAAAATGTTTAAAAACCATTTCACTAAATAGTTTATCTAGCTCAAATAACACATATGTATAAAGAAATAATCTAAGAATATATTACGGTAACAAAAAGACTAACTAAAGGCGGTTACAAGTTTCACGCGCAGGTTAAATTTTAAATTGTCTTCTGCTTATTTAACATTATGGTTATATTAATATATTTAATTAAAAATATTATTATGAAGCATGCTGAAAGAATTAAAGAAAATTAGAAAAGAAAGTCTGTATTCTAGTACCTATCGTTTGAAATATTCTGAGTATAATTTATCAGTGTTCGAGATATATTATTTTTTTTTCAACCTTTTTTTTATGTCCCACTGCTGGGCACAGGTCTCCTCTCACTAGTGAGAGGGATTTAGGCCATAGTCCACCACGCTGGCCAAGTGAGGATTGGTGGACGTCATGCTTTCGAGAAATTATGAATTCCTCTCAAGCATGCACGGCGATGGAGAACATCGTAATCAATTAAATATCACGATATTTTCCATCACCGTTCGAGATACTTATATAAGGATTAATAAATAATTTTCCTGATCTGCGTGTTTATGTCAGGTACACTGATCTTAACGTAGTATTCCAACTTGAAAAAAGGCAACCATAATTAAAATTTCAAAAGTAAAAAATATGTGCAAAATAGAGCAAGAAGAAAAAGCAAAGCGTGTGTGGTCAAGCTCTATAAATATCCTTTCGGTCACATAAACACACATGCCAGTGCTTAAGGTAAATCTAGACCAGAACTAGACGAACTGCGTGTTTAATCACCATTACACAACCTGCGATTATCGAATACCATCTCACAGTGTGATATAAACTGTTCAAGTAGGTAATGTAACTAACGCATTTTAACTTGTAATCTGTCGTCTTGCTTTTCGAACTAAGACGAGCAATTTAAAAAAAACAGTTGTCACAACCGAGTAGTCAGGTTACTATGGCTGCCTTTTTACATGCTTTATATTAGCTTCATTTGTATTTTTTTTATTTGAACAGAGTAGCAGACAAGCATGCAGGCCACGTGGTGTTAAGTGGTCGCAGCAGCCCATGGACATCTACATACAACCTCAAGCAAGCAAAGGTAAGTCATGTCTGAGGTCGTATGCAATTGCACTGCTACTCCGGAGGCAGGTGGTCACCTCATGTAAGTGTGGCCGCACCTTTCCACTGAAACACAATAGAATTGGTTCACGGCAGTAGTGGGTGCAGCGGTGGTACTTCCCCGGGCGAACGATAATAGTTCTACCACCTACAAACGTATGTCTGTATATTTGTAACCGAGTCAGTTACAAATTGGGTAACCGAATCCGCGCGTTCCCCGTGGACCAACTGCTGGACCAACTTTCGTCTCTTTGGGTGCGATTTTGACCCACTTTAAACGGCCAGATTTTATTCAAACTTTGTAGATTTATCGAGGATCGATGACAATACACTAATTTGATAAGATTATTCCATTATTTCCGTCCCACTGCTGCTGGGCACAGGTGTGTCCCCATTACCGGGAAGGCCTGGAGCTTAATCCACCACGCTGCTCTAAATGAGGGTTAGTGCCTGTCGGATGTTTTCGGATTGCCCATAAAGTCTCCGACAAGGATTAACAACTGATACCTTCTTTTTTTTCTTCTTCCATCTTACGGAACGTTCGTTCATATTCTGGGAAAGTTGCCATCCCCTGACTTGACTGACTGACAGATTTTTCTGTTACTGACGACTACCTATTACGGTTTTTTTTTAAATTTCAAACATGTATGCAATGAGGTACCTAATCAAACATATATATTTATATCAAATATCTATATCAAATATGTACCTAATGAGGTACTGAATGAAATAATACAATGCTTAGATACATTACTTTTGTTACAGCATAAAATGATGTGGCTTCCCAGTTCTGATCATTCATAAATAACAATTATTCATTATATGCGCAGTGAATTTAATAATTGCAAAACACAACCTTACACGTTGTTACTGTCAAAGGTATTCCACGAATGTTCTATAGAGCCAAAATAGGCGACAAAATTTCCAAAGCATTGCCCGAACGGACACTTTTGCGTAATATGAGGTTAGTATCTCAATGAATCATAGCCCGTAGGACGCTGACATTTAATTATCTGTAAAATAGGTACCGCTCTCTGGCCAGATCGACACGTATTGAACCTAGTTAAGTCTAATTAATTCGCCTCTCTTTGTTTCATAAATTGTATTTTGTTATATTGTCTATTCTTCCTGGTCTATCTACCTCAGACCTAGCAATTAAAGCGGTTGTATTTTTTAGACGAGACGCGTCATGTCAAGATTAAAGAAGATTTCAAAGAGCTGTAGCAACCACATTGAACACCACTTCGCTTACATGTATAAGTAGTGATTTTGTCGAAAATTTCCTAAAACTTGGTGACCCAATCTACTCGTTTCTATATTTATTAAGTAGAATACTTAATGATATAATGAATTTATATTGTGCATGAAACGCTTATAATTTCAATCAATTTATTGGCCTATTGTTGAATTAATCATCCGTAACTTTTACGTAAGAATAATTTGCAATAGTAGGTACTTATTTGTTTGCAAAAACCAAATCGTCAAGTGAAGCAATACCTATGTACGTGTGGTTTACTTGTTGACCAATGTTGAAAAATCTTGAATACCAACTGTACTACCTTTTGCAGACTTTAATTCGTCTGCTAAGGCTACCTAAACATATTGTAGATATGCCGAAACAGCATATTTCGAGAGTATAACTTATGTCAACATTCGTGACGACACAGATCGCGTTGACGTAGGGAATATTATGGAGTACACCATTATAAAATTCATCATTCCATAATGTAACTCGTCTCAACATATGTGATGTCATTGACCGCGCTGGCGTCGTACATATTTTAGAATACTCTAATATGTTCCCGGCTTCAACACCACAATGTTGGCGTCCGTTATAAATTTTAAAAATAAACATCTGGGAAATGGGGATTCGGGGGGCGAAGCCAAAAAAAAATAAAAAAAGGACTCGTCATTTAAAATGAATGGGATCGGTTAGGTTAGGTTGGACTTTTATTAAGCAATATAAAAAAGGAACCCCGCACAGCGGGGTTCCGTCGACATAGTATCATTAAAAAAAGAAAAAAAATCTGCTTGCATGTCATTTTAAATTAAAATGTTGTTAATATCATTAATTTGCTCGCTAAGATTTGGTGATCATTTACTACATTTGGTGTTCGAATACAATATTCTGGTGGTAAGTTAAACAAGCCTAAAAATAGTAGGTCCTTATTCGGTGTTGTGATAAGTTATAATTATGAAATACAGTAAGCTGACTTGTTTATTCGAAAACATAACCGAGTTGAGTGTTGAGATCGGGTATATTTTAGAATGCCAAACTCGTTGTAGGCTTAGTCCAACCTATAACCAATCTCAACTCTATGGAGCGTTGACATAAGTTATACTCTCGAAATACGCACCGAAATATAGTCCCTGTAGTTTCGGGATTAAGAAGAGAGCTACGAAAAATCTCCTGCCTGATCGTAAGAGGCGACTAAATGGGAGCTTCCGGAGTTGCGGGCGGTGAGAGTGGGAGCTCGATCCGTCCAGCTAGTAGCCCCGGGAAGGACGGCGGTGTGTGGCCGCATGCCGCCGTAAGCATCGGATTCGGAAGGTGCAGGAAAAAATTGTTAGGGACGTAACAGAGTAATTTTTGTAACCCCTGTAGATTATTTACGTAAATAGACCGATAAGCACCTTGTGTGGCCTGCAAGTTCCTTTTCTACTTCATTTTATAAAATAAAAAACTAATTGTTCACATCGTTTAAATACATATCAAGTACGCTTATTAGGAATCACAATGCGATGAGTATAGACAGGCGTTCATGTGTTACAAAGCCCACTTAACACTATGTGGCCGGCCGGTACTTTTGGTTGGTTGATGGGTGACCGCTAGTGGCAAAAAAATTCATGAGCGTTTCCGTGTTTCGGAAGACACGTTAAGCCGTCGGTCCCAGTTGTTGTCGATAGATAACAATCGTTAGACCTTGACGGAGGTCTTAAGGAGGTTTGAAAACATCCGACAGCGGATTAGCAGCGTGGTGGAGCTCCAGGCCTCTCCAATAATGGGGAGACCCGTGACCAGCAGTGAAACGCAAAACAGGTTTGCAGCCAATTATAGAGATCATTTAAGTACACATCAAGTGCACATAATAAGAATGACAATGCGATAAACGTATCTTATCACACGAGTTCAAGTGTACGTCTATTTAAATGCAGACGCGCGTGTCGTCCTGTTTTTCATTATAAGTAAAAACGCTCACGTAAACTGATTTCTATTATGTCAGAATAACCAGATCAAACGGTCAGGGCCCCAGTTGGTCGTTTCGCCAGACTATGGTGACATCTTTTGTATGGTGATCTCGGCAATGAGGAAGAGAGCAGTGCAAAGAATTTCAAATTTTTATTGTATGATCAAGTTGTAAATTAACACGTACCTCTATCTACGAATTGTCATTGTTGCAACCCTTTTGGCATCCCACTGCTGGTCTCTCTCCATTATTGGAGAGGCCTGGAGCTTACTCCACCACGCTGCTTCAATGCGGGTTGGTGGAGATGCAGGTTAGTGGCCAACTTGTTATATTGCTTCTTAATTATTTGTTTTATGCTGAAAAGAACTCGTTATAAAATCGGTGTGTCCGAAAGCTAGAATTTTTTTCTTAAAAACCATGTTGAGTTGGCTGCATTAAGCAAGGTAACCATACAGCTGAAGATTTTTTTTTTAATTTGAATAGAGTTGCAGACGAGCATGCAGGCCACGTGGTGTTAAGTGGTGACTGCAGCCCATGGACATCTGCACACAACCACAAGCAAGCATATGTAAGTCTTGTATTAGGTCGTATGCAGTTGCGCTGCTACTCCGGAGGCTGGTGGTCGCCTCGTGTAAGTGTGGCCGGCAACTGCACCTTTCCACCGAAACACAACAGTATTGGTTCACGGCAGAAGTGGGTGCAGCGGTGGTACTTCCCCGGGCGAACCATAATAGTTCTACCACCTACACAGATTGGAAGAATTTAGATTCCCATGGACTTTAGTTACCTTATAAGCGTGACTTGCTCATATCTTATAGAAAATAACAACTACATAGTCACAAACCGCGGGGTTATTTCGCATGAGGGATGTCTTATTGTCCTATAGCGGCCGCCCGCGACTTCCTCCGAGTGGACTTTAGTTTTAGACTGTACCTATCTAAAATAAAAATATCCTAAATTACTCTTTATTACATGAGCAACCTGCCAGTGAAAATTCCGTCAAAATCGGTCCAGCTACTTCAGAGATTATCCAAACAGACAGACAAATAGACAGACAGACAGACACACAGACAGACAGACAAAAATTGTTAAAAATACTGTTTTGGTATATGTACCGTATACACTGTACATGTACCGTATGCATGTTGTAAAAAGCGTTTATTTTATATACAAACAGACACTCCAATTTTATTTATTTGTATATGTATATAGATTACTAGACTTAATCAAATCCTTAGCTAACGTTAGGTTTTAGCATAGTAGCAAAGTATAGCATGCCGTATTGTGTATTTTGCGTCATTTACAAGCACCATAAGTTTATAGCGGCCTGTTGATTTATCACAGTGATAAAAGTCGTAAAAGTACTCTAAAGTGCTATCATATTGCTCGGTTACGTAGCATGGAGGTGACCCAGTAAAAGGACCTACTTTACATTGTCTCTAACTTGTTTTATGACAATTATGTCGAAGTTAGGAAATGCCATCGTGATACATAAGTTAAGAAATCCATAGTTCAAACGCTGGCTAAACTCTGACTTGATATTGTATTTTTTTATTTGAATGAATTGAGGCCTCGCGTTTTTAAGTGATCGCTGCAGGCCATGGACACATAACCTCAAGGATGCCTTTTTTGTTATCTAGGAGGATACCAGGTTATCTGGGATTTGTACCGCACTAAAACCTCCTCGGTGGCCTGCCTCTGCGCTTGGGGAGGACTCAGGGATCTCCATTAGAACGCACCGGTGTCCTCCACGCGCGGCGCACCAGAACGGACCCATCCTCAGGAGAGCAGATGTGTTCTCCTGCAACTTCCAATGCTTACTTCGGATTGCGCCACGCACACACCGCCGTCCTTCCCGGGGCCGCTGGCTGGACGGATCGAGCTCCCAGTCTCACCGCCCACAACCTCAGAAGCCCCCTTTTAGTCGCCTCTTACGATCAGGCAGGGGATACCGCAGCTCTATTCTTAATCCCGAAGCTACAGGGACTACCTCAAGCAATCCTAGGTTTTGCATGTTGTATGCAGTTGCTATACTACTCTAACGCTATATTTGGCTGGCTGGCTGCAACAAATTTTGCGTCCCACTGCTGAGCACGGGTCTCTTCCCAATGTGGAAACGCCTGGGGTTTACTCCACCACGCTGCAGATTAGTGGAGATGCGGCTAAGTAGCTACCCGCTGACAGTTGATAGTGTTGATGATGGTGATGTTTTCAATTCATCCATAAGACCTCCGACAAGGTTTGATGATTGTTATCTTTCGATAACAATCGGGACCGACGACATAACGTGTCCTGCGAAGCACGGAAACGCGCATTGATTTTAGCCACTAGTGGTCACCCATCTCACACCCGACTGCGCCCCTTTGGCTTAGCTACATAGATCGCTTGTTCTAGTCTAGCCACCGGACCATATATGTGCTTTGCTCATTTAATATTTGTTGATTTTATTTACTTAATCTTGTTATTTAATTTGTTCTTAAACCCTAATAATAACCTGAATTTTCTCAATGACTTGTGAAATCTATTAAAGTTCTATTGGTGAACGTTAAATATAAGTATAAAAATTTTGTCATCTCAGACACGTATCGTGGGAATCTCACAAGCCACAAGCTAGGAGCACTTTGCTACAGGTAATTATCCTTACATAACCTGTTAGTTGCATTTTCAGTACGTAAGTATATTAATTATGATGGATGTGCAGCCACCAGCTACTGACCACTTACCGTCCACATATCCTCACTCTGCATTAGTTAAGTCAAAAAATGTTAATAACAAGTAGGATTCAAGTTATTAAAGTCGACGTCATAGTCACTTCCCTACGAGTAAACTTTTCGTAGTACCTTATGTTTAGTTTTGTGTTGACTTAAATTACTAGTTTAGGTAAGAGAATTTTAAAACATTAAATATGTAGACATACTACTAGAAACTTACAATTAAAACTGAATGAAATATCAGTGACATATCATATTTTATCACATAATATATTGTTAAACCCTCAAGGTGTTTAAATTATTTAACTAATAGTGTTGGTGTGGTGACTATCTGTTAATAAAACAGATGTTACTGATTATTGACTATTACTTACGATATGTGACTGAATAGGCATGATGACACTATTAAAGAATTAGAGAATAGACGGTTTTACACAAAAATTTATGCTAAAAAAGTTCTAAAATATGATCCCGTTTTAATATAAACATTAAGATTAATAAGATTTTCAATAAAATAAAAGTATTGAATACAGCAATCGGCCATGTTCTCTGAAACGCCAATCAAAAGGAATGACGTCACGTCTCAGTTAATGTCATCGTGTTGCTTGAAGTTTGACGATCAAGCTGACGCCATGACACCTACGAGCGTTTTCGCGCTTAATTCAAATTACATAGCAGAAAACGTATTAATTTACGTTAAAAGTTGAGTTTATTACTGAAATAAACTTTTTTCGAAACTAGGTGACGTGTACCTACAATAAGGAAATATTTAAAAATCTGTCATCATGCGCCCATTGCAGAACTACTGGTCCGACGACAAAGATCTAAAAGTTTAGTCAAGCCTATAAAACACGAGTTCAAAACAAGGAAAAAACGTACTTTGTTCTTGTCTTATCCGACATAAGAAATTAATTAAAATAATTAATTAATGTCACTCAATTTCTTATGTTGAAAAAGCCTAGTGTTTAACTGTGGATCAAAAACCCGGCGGATTGCAATTTTTGTTTGTTCAATTCTTTCAAAAGTCTTTCTCAAATAGTTAAAGATTCAGAAAGATAATTTCAACACCTCTCTAGAACAAAACCTAGCCCATTCCGGCGGCGTCAGACGTTACACAAACCGAATAAGTTAGAACAGGAATGTCGGTCTGTCTGTCACTGTAACTAATAAGGCTAGAGATTTCCCGATTCGTTTTTTCCTGGTCACGTTCGCTAAGAATCTACTTGTAGGATTACCATATTTTTTAATTCATGAGGGATCAAAATTTTATTTTGTAATGAGTATGCAACAAACTTTAAAATAAACATCTCATGTTATTGGCAAGTTTAGAATATAATCATCAAGTTTTTTGTATCCCACTGCTGGGCATAGATCTCCATTCATAATGAGGAAGCCATTGCTTCATTTTTTTCCCATATACTTAAATGAGATATTTTACTTGGATAAAAGATGTATGTGATTCTCCAGGCCCCAACGATATCTTAATCTTAATATATATAATTCTTCTGTGAGTGTGTATGTCACTGAACTCCTCCTTAACGGCTGGACAGATTTTAATGAATTTTTTTGTGTGTATTCAAATGGATTCGAGGATGGTTTAGATTCACAATTTGGGCCACTGGAAATGATTTTTAATTATTTTATTTATTTATAAGTAGTTTTCCCATATAAATTGTTCCTATCTGTCAAACGTTTGTATTTCGTGCCGTGCCGTTCTAAACTTTGACACATTCAGAATAACAGGACAGTTCGTATGTCATTATTTGTTTTATATTTTTGTTTGATAGTAACATGAAGTCTCTTTAAGATAATAAGAAAACAAATCCTCTTTTATTACTTTTAAGGCAGGACAACGTCTGCGGGGTCCACTAGTATATAATATATTTCTTGTGTGCATGTGTATGTCACTGAACTCTTCCTAAACGACTGGACGGATTATGATGAAATTTTTTGTGTGTTTTCAAGGGTATTTGAAAATGGTTTAGATTCACAATTTGGTCCACTGGAATTTTTTTTATTAATTTTTTTATTTATAAGTACTTTTCCCATATAAATTGTTCATATCTGTCGAACGTTTGTATTTCGTGCCGTGTCGTTCTAAACTTTGACACTTACAGAATAACAGGATAGTTCCTATGTCATTATTTGTTTTATTTTTTTGTTTGACAGTAACATGAAATCTCACTATGATAATAAAAAAACAAATCCTCTTTCAATACTTTTAAGGCAGGACAACGTCTGCACCCGGGTGGACCTGGGCCGGACCACTAGTCCCCATACAAAAAATCAGTAGAAGAATAAAAAAAAAAAACAGTGGAAGATGAACGAACAAACCACTTCAGCCCTGTATCAACTCTACTGTTTTTCGGTGGAAAGGATGGAAAGCAGTTTCCGACTTCACATGAGGAGACCGTCAGCCTCCGGAGTAGCAGCGAAACTACATACGAACTCAGACAAGACTTATGTTTGTTTGAGGATGGATGTCTATGGGCTGCAGCGACCACTTTACACCACGTGGCCTGCATTATCATTGCTACTCCATTCAAATAAAAAAAAAACCATCAACGCTCAGGTGAATCCCGTTGAGTTGCTCTGCTCATGTCTATAGACGACGGTGATCACTTTACTAGAGGCCCGCCTGCTTTTGCCCGGTACATGTAACATATACATATGTTTATAACTCATCTTATCAGATAAACATTCTGGTATAAATATTTTATTTCTCAGTTCCACAATTTCGAACCGCCTGGCGACTCTCGAAACTCGAAACTCGACTTCCCAGCTAATTACAATAAATGTGACTGCTCGCTTCCACCGGCCCTTTTTGCTATGTTATAACACTTATAACACAGCGTGTAACTGTTACATCCACGGATTGATGTAATGTATCGTTTTAAACTTGTCATTTGTAACATATATTTTGTTATAGGTCTGAGATGATTGCCTAAGCTATCTCAAGTGTATATTTATAGTTTATAAAAAAACTCCTTCTATTGGAGCAAAGACCATGATCGAAATAAGAAGCTATACTAAGAACTATATTGCGTATGATAAAAATTCTGTTACGCGTGTTAGGTGTTTTAGTAGTTTTTTTTTTCAATTATGGCATCGCAAATTCTATGCATACTGCCAGCGTCAAGTATAATTTTTGCATCAATTTTTTTGCCAGTTTCAATGAAACTAGATGAAGTAATAACAAAGTCAGTAAGTCTTCAGTAATCAGTCTGTCTAGTCAATCCAACATTCAACTAAAGCGATGGCTTCTTTACTAGAACGTGTCCGATGGAATTTTGGTGGCAAGCAGAAAAAACATATTTTAGCACTGTTATTCTATTTCACAAACACTCGTGAACTGTAATTAACCTATATCAAACAAAATTCCATCAACTTTATCCGATATAACTCAAAAATACACCAAGAAAATGAAAATAAAACAAGAGCACAATATATCTTTTTCGACTGCCCGCCAAAACTCCCTTTTAGTAGTTAATTGCCCGGTTATACGTTACCATTACTCATTCAGAACGGCGCAAGAGGCGTCAGTCAGATGGTTCGACTGCTGTCTACTGATACATACTAACTATTGTATCTGGGTTACGTTAGCTACTTAAATTCCAAAAGGTCGAAAGAAAAATAGTACTTACATCTAAAATAAAATTATGAAACTAGCAAAATTTCCAAATTATAAAATATCAGTAATTTTTATGTGATTTTGAATATTGAAACATGATAACCAAAAAAATATTAGAAACTGTGCAGGAAGATCTTGTAGGTAATGGGGAGGTACGAGGTACCATTATCACACCATTATTTTCAAACGCGAAGCAAATCCATCCTCAATTAGTAGAATAACAAAAAGTGTGGCCAACGACTTTGATCGTTGCTTCATTTTTACAAAAAAATAATGATATGACGACCAGAGTGATGGTTGCCATGCCGGACTGCCGATCGGGACCTAGGTTCGATTCCCAGCGAAGCAAAAATTTAAATGATGAGTTTAAAATTTCTGTTCTCGTTTTGGTTTTCTGTGTTTCTGTCTTTACTATCTACATCTACCCTACTGTGAGCGTTATTATGTTATTATTGTACTTTATTTCCAACACAGGATTTATTCCATAGGAATAAATATTTTTCTCGCGTTAAAATAGATTATGGCGCTCTCCAACCCCCGAACTATTATTTCCATACGAAAAATCAGATGAATCTGTTACCATTTCACGTGAAAGAGTGTCAAATAAATGAAAATACAAACACATTTAAACACAGTGAATGAAATACAAACACATTTATTACAGTATGGGTGACGAAAATATATTATTAATTATCGTCCGATTTAGAATTACACGCTTGACAAAAGACATGGGATTCTGTAAAAAAAACTATAAAAGCATTTCGTTCTTATTCCAAAAACATAGTTTACGTGCGTACGCTACTTTCTTACTCAATAGCGATATTCAAATGTATCTCTCTACTGCCATATATTGTGTACATTCACCATTTAGTCGAGGTTGCAATATGTGAATGTGAGATCGTTTTGTGAATGAACCAACGTACGAGTAGTTTCATTCATTCAGTAACCGTGAAGATGAACTCTGACTCCATTCACGTTATTACGTATCTATGTTGGCGATGAAAGATGCAATGTTATTCAATTGAGAGTATTTATTACCAAGTAATATACCGTAAAGGCCGGCGTTCTCAATTAAGCAAATTCTTCTATATTTAATTTCCTATGTCAATCTATACATATAATAAAACTGTAAGCAAGGTCAATTCGGTACATTAAATACTTCTAGGGGTCTTTTTATAAGTAACAGAAGCTAAAAATATAGGTTTTGAAATTTTTGTCTGTCTGTCTGTCTGTCTGTCTGTAGCTTTTCACGCAAAAACTATTGGACGGATTTTGATGAAACTTTTTTGTTTTATATATATTGAGCCTCGCTAACATTTAAGCTATAGAAAATTTAAAAAATCACCCTTTAAGGGTGTGAAATGAGGGATGAAAATTTGTATGGAAAACTTGGTTTTTTTCAATAGATTTTCTTGAAATTTAGTATAAATATTTTGTAACCAAAATAAAAGAATACGTGTTTCTGCATTTTCCGAAACTCATCCTTTAAATGTCAATTTTCTTTGAAACTCTTTGAAAATTGAGTGTCGAGAATTGATGTACAGAATATTTTTGTGCAGAGTATATTACTTACTTATAATTTTGTATTTGTAATCTTTACTAACATAGTGAGAAAATATTTAAGCTTTTTTCAAAACTACCCCTCAGTAGCAAATAAAATGGATTCGAAAGTTTTTATCTCAAGCGTACAATAATTAACCTTAACTTAATATTTCATTTTCAAATTCGTTTCCCTTCTTTGAATGATGTGTTTACAGATATATTGTTGAATGAATTTCCGTAACATTAGTGTGTATTTCATATCAATCGGGTCATAAACAAAAAAAGTATACGCAACATGAACTTAAAAGGCACTAAAATTTAGATGAAAGTTTCGTTTAACAGCCCTTTCAAAACCATAAATAAAAGTTTAAATTTAAGTAAAATTATTTTGAACTGTCACTAATATTAGTGATTAATATGGTCGATCATATGATCGACCTAAATTTCAACATGCATTAACTTATCACGACACCATAACAATTCCATCCCTTTACAAGGTCCTGAAATGTAATAGTACAAAAACTCGTTAACTCAGAAAGCTGAGAATAATTCTGTAATATGATTTACTAGCCTTCCGCCAGCGGTTACGCCCGCGTGGACCCATTTTAAAGGTTCCCGAGGATAAAAACCATCCTATGTCCTTTCCCAAGGTCCACTCTATTTGTGTTCCAAATTTCATTAAAAAGTAGTTTAAGCGGGAAAGCGTAGCAGACAGACAGACAGAGTTACTTTTGAATTTATAATATTACTATTATACCTACTAGTATACTCCCCTCCTCGGCCTCCCCAATAATGGGGAGAGACCCGTGCCCAGCAGTGGGACGTGAAAAGGGTTGCAGCCACTAGTATACTAGGATAGTACTAGTATAGACTAGTATAGATTATTTCTAATCTGTCTATTTACCCATATCTGTAAAAAATATGTCTGTTTCTCTCCTCAGCAACTTTATTTTGTACTGTACGAATTATTTTATTTAAATTAACTGGAAAAATTAATATCTATGAAATGGCTGAATGTCGGTAAACACCTATTAAATTTTGGTTTTTGCAAAGCAAACCAGAGATACATGCGTTCAGGCCATGTGCAACTATCTGCCACCCATCTCTGCCGAAACAATAGCTAAAAGATAGAAATATGCGTAATAGTATTTGTCCAGAGGAACTACGCAAGCCACCGCCTACAGAAATTAGTGCTCACACGATAGTACCTTCTAAGTTCTAACCGACCTTCGTTATGGCTTTTATCACTAACGAAATGTCAATTCTCACTCGAACCACAAATGGTTTGTTCCTATGCTTGCCTAATAGTAGCCTACGATGCTTAATGTGGATTCACACGAGCACGACCTATAAAAACTAGCAGATTTAATGGTAGGAAGAAAAAAAATTATAGGTTGGTCTTCTTGGAAACCGGAACTCTGCAGTTTCGCCTTTTTGCCATATTTCAATTTTTCTCTACGTGGTGAAAAACGGAAGTCTTTTCAGTACTGGGTACTGTGTACTGGGCCCATAACCTTTTAAAGGTTGTTGTGTGGTGTAAAAATAAATTAAATACGAAATTGGTAATAAAGCTTATAAGAGTTTATTCATGACAATCAAATATATTTACCAAACTGAGATAGACTAAATTTAAAAATACTAGAAAAATAAGTTCTGTATGGCCTGCGTTACAAACAAAGAACATGAAACCTATGTGCTTACCTATAATACCTGTGCAAAGCGCTAGAGTACTCATTTAAAAAAAAGAGTAAAAGAAGTCATGGAAATCATAATAACATTACTGTTGATGATGGTTCGGGCGAAAAGAATAAAACAATAAGGATATTCAATGGAGCCAAAAATAGGTTAGGCGAAGTCAATTGTTGTGCGTGTGGTGTACCGAAAATTTTACCGATCTCCAATGTTTTAGAACGTCATTGCATTTGAACTCAAAACAAAGTTTTTTCTTAATATTTAAAATTTACTTCGCCAAACCTGCTTGTCCCGTCTTTATTTGAGAAAAAAGGTTGAAACATTAGTAAATTAATATAAAAAATACAAAATACCACACGCTAATTAAAATAAATATATTATAAAAGTACACTTAAAAACCTTAAATTAATTATTAAGGTTTAGTACCAGGTGGGACCCTTTACCAACGCCAACATTCTCCCCCTCAGTGTCGTGACTGCGACACTCATTTCTCAAAAGTAATGCAACACGAGACGCTGGACGCTTCTTGATCCCAGACCTTGTTTTTACATCTAAAATCCGAACTCTACCATCGGATCCAGGATACACTTTATGGACTATTCCTTTAGGCCAAACGTTTCGAGGAGACGCAGGATCGACAATAACAACAACATCACCTACTCTCAATTGCGTGCCTTCCCGATCCCATTTGTTACGGGGCGCTAGTGTAGGCAAAACTTCTTTCATCCACCTAGACCAAAACAAATCTGCCAAGCGTTGAGCTATACGCCACTGTTTCCTGAGATACAAGTCACTGTCATCAAACATACCAGCCTGCGGTAGATTAGAAGAGGATCCTATTAAAAAATGGTTGGGAGTCAGGGACTCTGGATCTCGTGGATCGACAGAAACATGAGTTAACGGTCGACCATTTATCATATTTTCTACTTCGCATAAAAAAGTATTGAGGGTCTCATCCTTAGGCACTCTCTCCTTTAAAACGACTTTTAAAGCAGTTTTTACACTACGTATGAGGCGTTCCCATGCGCCTCCCATATGAGGACTAGAGGGTGGAATGAATTTCCATTGAACTCCCCTATTTATAGCGTCCGTCTCTAAGCACTCTTTATTGAGTACCACCTCTTGATAAGCCTTTTTCAGCTCGGCGTCCGCACCTCGCAAGTTAGTACCGTTATCAGAAAAAATTGTGTGTGGCCATCCTCTGCGTGCGGCCATTCGCCGCAGAGCCATTATCATGGAGTCGGTGGTGAGGGTTACAACTGTCTCTATGTGTACCGCACGTACTGTGAGACATGTAAAAAGTACCCCGTACCGACGCTGTCGGCTACGCCCGACTAAAACTTCCATCGGCCCAAATAGGTCTACACCACACATAGTAAACGGTCTCTGATGATGCGTGAGCCTGCTGTCAGGTAAGTCACCGAGGCGAGGAGGACTCGGTAAAGCTTTGCGAAATCGACAAATCAAACATTGACTCGCTATAGAACGAACTGTAGGCCTCAATCTGATGAGCCAATATTTCTGCCTCAAATCGTTAATTACAGTTTCATTACAAGAATGAGCTGCGTTAACGTGATAGTGCAATACAATAAGCCGAGCGATGATATTTTTGCCATCTAAAATGATGGGAAACTTTGTAGAATAATCTACATCTCTAGCGTTACCTATCCTACTGCCTACACGTAAAATATCATTATTATCTAGAATCGGTGTAAGTGTACGCAACCGACTATCTCGTTTAATTTCACATTTTGATTTTATTAAACTAATTTCACTAGAAAAAGATTGCATTTGAGAAAAACGAATTAATAATGTTTCAGCTTTGCACATTAACTCGTCATTAATGAATTGAATTGACTTTTTCTTACATTTTTCAATAAATAACAGAACCGTAGCAGTAGCTCGTAGCAAACGTAGCCAGCTAGAAAATCTACTGGGATCTGGAACGGGTAAGTCATCTAATTTATTACTCTCGTAAATGTTATTAACCTTTTCTAATATTTCATGATTAGATACTTTTATTTCAGGTTGCAATGGCCAAGAAGAATGCGGTTGATATAAAAACGGAGGTCCAGTAAACCACTCCGACTCGCTACGGAGAACGTAGTTTTTATTCTTTGTACATAAATCTGCTACGTTCAAGTCTGTCGGCACGTAGTGCCATTGACTAGCACTGCTTAACTCATCAATCTCCCCTAGTCTGTTGGCAATAAAAATTTTATAAGTCCTACAATGATTTTTTATCCAATAAAGAACAGTCGTAGAATCACTCCAAAAATATACAGAATTAGGTATTAAACGATGTTCTGTTTTAATGCTATTCGCAAGTTTACAGGCTAACACTGCACCCTGTAATTCTACGCGTGGTACAGAAACAGGTTTTATAGGAGTGACTTTGCATTTGCTAGCAATAAAAGCTACCGTTACGAGACCATCGCATCCCTCTTTGCGCCAGTACGCTACGGCTGCGTACGCGCTGGGCGATGCATCGCAAAAAACGTGCAATTGCAAAGAAGTACGAGTATCATTATCACTACTGCTGATTCGAAAGTACCAACGCGGAATTCTTATCTTATTTATTTCTTGAGCTTCACTAATCCATGTCTTAAATAATTTAAACAAATCATCATTAAGAATTCCATCCCATTGAATATTTGTTTTCCAAATTTCGCGCATTAAAATTTTCCCCTTTATTGTAAATGGTCCTAAATATCCGTGTATGTCAAAAATGGACATGACAATACACAAGACTTCGCGTTTAGTTGGTATTCGTTTGAAATGCAAGATATCCTGCGGTGTCCGTTTAAATGACAAGTCGAAGGCTAGCATATCGTCGCACGGGTACCATAAAAGCCCAAGTGCGCGCTCTGGTTGCTTGTCAACTTCAAATCTTATCGCCTTGTCATTGAGGCTATCCGTAGGAAATTCTGAAAGTACTGAAGGTACATTACTCAGCCAATTACGCATGTGAAATCCGCCTTGTTTGTGAATGTAACTTACATCTTTAATTATTTTCATAGCATCGTTTTGGTCATTAAAACTATCTATATAGTCGTCCATGTATTGATTGTTTTTTATTGCATGAACGGCTTTAGGCATCGTACTTTCAAAACGTGAGGAGTTTTTATTCTGATTTATAAACTGAGCTATGAAAGGAGAACAGTTCGCCCCGAATATTAAAGAAGTCATAACATATATTTGAACGGAACCATTTTCTTTCCAAAGAAATCTTAAGGCATTCTGATCTTTTTCTTTAATTTTAATTCTCAAAAACATATCTTTAATATCACCAATTATACCAATACTATTTTCTCTAAACCTAAACATTATGCCATACAAAGAATTTAGTAAGTCAGGTCCCTGAAGTAAAAAGTCGTTTAGCGAAAAACCATTACTTTTAGCAGCGGCATCAAAAACCAACCTTAATTTATTTTTATTTGGATTGTCAACACCGAAATGAGGTAAGTACCATACACGCTCTGTGGACGTGTCCCTACAGTCAGAATCACTAAGCTTCCTAGCATAGTTATTTTCTAACAAGTGTGTAATTCGTTCTCGATATCGACTCTCAAATTTTGTATCACTTAACATTTTTCGTTCGATAGAATTTAAGCGTTTCAAGGCTACAGGATACGAATCTGGCATAACCAAAGAGTCAGATTTCCAGGGAAGACACACGAACCATTGTTCATTAATCAATTGGGCTGACTCGTTTAAAGTATTGACAGCTTCCACCTCGTATATATTTTGCCGTGGCTTATTAAAAATACCTATCGAGTCTAGCGAAAAGAAACGACGCATTAACTCGTGTAGATCTGTTTCTGAGCTACTTTTAAAAGAATGAAAATTAGCGTTACTATTATTATCTTCCATATAGTTAGCTAAAGACGACGTGACGGCAAAAGAGCTCGGTGACTGTTCGGAGGATTTAACAACAGTGTGTAAAGAAGAATCGACGATGTTTATGTTCGCGCTGCTAGAATAGGACTGGGAAACCTTACCTGCCCGTCCCGCGGTGGCAGCGTGGCGGTCGCTGCTCCAGCTTTCGTCAACGACCGTGTTCGTCGATCTTAAAGCTCCGTGTAAACACCATCCTAATAATGTCTGCGTGATAAATGGCCCACCTGGCTTGAACCTTTTACAAACAATAGGAGCAATGAGATCATAATTATCTTGGCCGATCAATAACTTGGGTTTAATTTCAGATGTATATAGGCTATGAAAGTTATTACAATTTAACACAGGGTCATTTTTATATTGATCTAAGTTTATTTTACAGGTAAATTGAATAGGTAAATTTAATTCGTTTAACTTTCGAGCACGTAATTTAAATTTATTTCCATTACAATTACTAATGTCAAAATCTAATATTTCAGTTTTACATACCAAGTCCCCGGAGTTCCATGCACTAGTCGCGTGCATGGTTACGCACTCACCGTGTAACCCGGCTTTGTCTGCCACGTCAGCTGATATCAAGCTTACGGTAGCACCATCATCTAAAAGCGCGAATGTTTCCACGCTCTCTCGGGGTCCATGGATGGTAATCGGTACTATTTTGAGCATAACTTGAGGCACGCCAACAGTCTTGTTTGGTGACTCGATTGCGTGGGCTACGATTTCGTTGTCGGGCCGCTGGGCAACGGAGACCGGCGCGGATGGTGGGCGCGGCGCCTCTAGCCGCGTCCAGTGCAGCAACCGGTGATGAGGACCACCGCAGGCCTCGACGTCACAATTTTGGGCGCTGCATTCTGATGGGTCTTCGTGTCGAGATCCGAGGCACTTGTAGCATAACTTCTGCGTTCGGGCGTACCGCCAACGATCTTTACGTAGCGCTCTCTTAAATTTAATGCACTCTGTCAGTTTATGAAATTGTCTGCGGCAAAACTTACATTTTTGTCCTTGTGCACTCGTTGTTAATAATACGGGGTGAATTGAATACTTGTTCCTCGTTGTCATATCTACTCTTTTTATTTCATTAGATATGAAACTCACTCCCGATGCCGCAATTTTCTCTGCTTCTTCATACAAAAATTTTGATAATAATTCCAACTTTGTGATAGCTTCTTCGCTGTTATATTGGTATTCAGCCCACCTTATAATTAATGTTGTTGGCAATTTCGATATAATGATTGTAACCAATTCCGGGCTTCGCAGATAATCGATTTCTTGCAATCTGAGCGTGGCGGTTACCAGATTTTTTATTTTTATAGCGAAATTGACTATTTCAGTATGGTAGGCTTGTGGTAGGGGTTGTATCTTTTTTAACTGGCCAATCACTCTCTTCATAATAATTTCTGGTCTACCAAATTTTAGCTGCAGCGTGTCTATTATTTCTTGGGGAGAAGTGGCACTCATAAGAAGAGAGGCCGTGGCCTCCTTTGCATCTCCGCGTAAGCATTTTCGTAATCGCCATACATTCTCTGTATCACTGTACTTACATAGTCTTGTAGATTCATAAAAGGCTTCCTTGAAATGCAGCCACTCCATGGGGTCTCCAAAAAATAATGGTAAGTCTTTAGACACTGCTAGTCTGGACAAGAGCTCTTGGTTGTTGCTTTTAGAGGTCGAAGCACTGATGACAGCATCTTGTATAGCTTTTGTTAGATTCTCAATTATGGGTAGGGCTTGGAGACTTGCAGTAGTCCCGGCGGGTTGTCGCTGTGGGTCGTGATTTAGATCGAGCGACGGCTCTGGAGCGAGCACTGACTTCTCCAACCAGTCTTCAACTTTGCTCTTACTTGAAATATCAGATGAACGTTTGGAGTGTCGTGACGAGTCTGCTAGGCTCGCTAAGTCCGCCTGTAATTTCTTTTGTAATAACTCCTTCTTTAGTTGCGCTGCTTTCATTACAAGCGCAGCTTGAGCTTCTTCCATTTCAACTTTGGCTTTTTCCTGAGCTGCTTCAAATTCAAGCTGTTTCTGTCGCGCAGTATGTGACGATGTGCTTTTCCTGCTAGCGGCGTCACTTTGTGATACCGTGCACGCTATGCCGTTGTCTGACTTGCCTGCATGTTGGACTGTAGGTTTCTCCATTGTCTTCTCCACGTTAGTCAATAATTCTTTCTTCAACTGTGCTCGCGTTTTCATAGTAAACGGCGGCGTTTTGAACATTGACATCCCTGTTTACAGGTTTGGATTCTTTTCTTAATCCGGCCGAAGTACCAAACTTTGTTGATGATGGTTCGGGCGAAAAGAATAAAACAATAAGGATATTCAATGGAGCCAAAAATAGGTTAGGCGAAGTCAATTGTTGTGCGTGTGGTGTACCGAAAATTTTACCGATCTCCAATGTTTTAGAACGTCATTGCATTTGAACTCAAAACAAAGTTTTTTCTTAATATTTAAAATTTACTTCGCCAAACCTGCTTGTCCCGTCTTTATTTGAGAAAAAAGGTTGAAACATTAGTAAATTAATATAAAAAATACAAAATACCACACGCTAATTAAAATAAATATATTATAAAAGTACACTTAAAAACCTTAAATTAATTATTAAGGTTTAGTACCAGGTGGGACCCTTTACCAACGCCAACAATTACTATGTTACTATGCTATTAACACAATATCTTACTTTAATAACATATAACATTAAAGTAAGATATGGTGTTAATTACATAGTACTTAGATGATTCAAATGTAAACAAAAGTGGTCGGTTGTGAAGTTTCCATTATCGTTATAATATTCTTGGGTATTTGGAAGAGAATTATTTTTATTATTATTATAACCCGCTAATTTTAACAGCCCAAAGCAAAAGAAATTAATTAAGTATGTAGGTATCGTCCTTACCTAGAAAGCTGATATTAGGAACGTAACGGATGGCCTAACAAGTAGGCACATTTTGATGACCTACATGGTATCTACATTACAAAGAGTTCCTTTTTTAGAGTAGCTGCTTAGAGCTGCTGAGACATACAAATAGAAATGTCTCAAGAAGATCTCATTGTACTGTATTTACTCTCCTATGGGATTGTAGGTGTTTTGTCTCAGAAAAAGGAATACAAACCTTTTAAATTTTAAGTTATTGTAAAATCCAGAAATAAAACGAACAGAGCTTCTGCATTTTTTATTGACAAGCAGAATGACACAGAATAATGGCTGGCAAAGGCTTATATAGAGACGACTCCCTTCTTATTGGCTATGGCTTGGCTTGGCTTAAGGGAGACGTCATGGCGGCATGGCTCCGATTGGCTAGTAGGCTGACACGTTCGTTACATTATTTATTGCTGCAAAATATGTTTGCCCGAGGTGATCATAACTACGCCTGTGTTGTTGCTGGGAGTTCCCAACACTTACGATAGCTAACCGAAGCTGCTTGAGTAAATTCCAAAACATCTTCGCAGATTAATTTACAATACAAGATAAGACAATATGGTACTGTTTCACAATAGCGTTCGAAAAACTGCATCAATGTGTAATTATGAACAATGGGGCATTTTGCGCCTATCGCAGACGCTGGCGAGCAAACATTATTGCATTCATGTTTCTATTTATCACTTAATTACAACATTATATAGATCTATGTTTCCATCAAGCGCTAAAACCTTGAATTACAACTTCTTCTGAAAATGATTCTTTGAAAATAATAGTCGCCCCATAGTTATGCTGCATAATAAATACCATTGTACCTGAAAATTTATTTAAAACAGGGTTGCAGTTTTTTCCGCCCGCTATTTTCTCCTAGCCCATATAAGCCTTAGCGCACCCAAAGTGGATGACGGTCAGCCGATGGCCGTACAACAATGACAAACATCAAGTGTATATTATTACCCAGGATGTTAATAAACTATTTCATTTCATTTCATTATAAAACCCTGATGCATACATCAGGGTTTGGCTGGCTGGCTGGCTGCAACCCTTTTTGCGTCCCACTGCTGGGCACGGGTCTCTCCCACTTATTGGGGAGGCCTGGAGCTTACTCCACCACGCTGCTCCAATGCGGGTTGGTGGAGATGCGGGTTAGTGGCCAACCCGCTGTCGGATGTTTTCAAACCGCCCATAAGGCCTCCGACAAGGTTTAACGACTGTTATCTATCGATAACAACCGGGACCAACGGCTTAACGTGCCCTCCCATGGTATTAAATACGTACTAGGTATGCCTAGTACGTATTTAATACCAGTACTAATTGTACCGAAGTGTAGTTAGTGTCGGTAAGCTCAAGTAATAAACATCAAAGAAAACACATTTAATTTTGCAGGTAGATAGATATTCAAATAGAACCTGTTCGGATATACTTCGGAGTAGCTTCTCGGGTTCACCGAAATATACTAAATCTGCTGACCAAAGAGTTTTAGCGTTAGTATACTTAGAAGTCTGCAAATATCTGCGTTTTAATAATGGCATCTCCAAGGAAATTACATTCGTTTCTGCGAGTCAAAGACAGTCGCCATGAACCAAATGAACTCGATAACGTTGTCACATCGATAATCCGATCGCGTGCTTGTCGTTACATCACGGTGGTGTTATTCGAGAACGTATGTGATACCACATTTACGCGCGGTGACGCGGCCGGCGACTTGCATACGCGAATATGTTCTAATTTGTTGCGTATTAGCTAATCTTTATAAATATTTTGTACATATGTATGTATGTAACGGAATCTTTTAACTTCATTTTCACCTACATCTAAGCGTCTGCTTGAAAATTTGCACAGGGGTCAAGGGCCTGTGACAGTGTAATAATAAAAAAAATCCAACTAAAAAAATTAAAAATAAATAATGTAGTTTAAAAAACTAAAAAACACGCTTTTGTAAAAAATAAGAAGATAATGTATTTTACTGTAAAAAAGCGTGGGGTGTTGGTTTTTTTTTATTACTTTTTAGTTCGTATTTTCACAAAAGCGTAAATCGTATTTTTTTTATTTGAATGGATGTTAAGATTGTTAAGTGGTCGGTCCATCACATGGATATCTACACACATCTTCTAACATGCCTAAGTCTTGCTTGTGGTCGTATGCAGTTACGCTGCTACTCCGAAGGCTGATGGTTCTCGCGTGTAAGTCTGGCCGGCAACTACATCTTTCCACTTAAACACAATATAATTCTTTCACGGCAGAAGCGGTTGCAGCAGTGGTCGGTACTTTTTTGTCTAACCATTTAAGTTCTAATACCTACAGATTTTGTGTGATTGCCCTAAAGTTGGGCAATTACACAAAATACCTTTTTATGCCTATATGGTTCACGTACATAAACACGACTATGAGTGAGAAATACGAGTAGATGAAACTGTGCACGTATGAGCTTTTATAAACCAGCTTGAGCTATTAATACTTCTAATATTGGCATGCTGTTAGCTCATTTCCGTAAGGAAACCCCTAAAAACTTTAGACGCAACAGAATCGGACGGACAATAGTCGCGTAATATGCTTTGGACAGGTATAAAAATTATTACCTTTAACTTTTATAAAATTATTATTACCGAAAATGCTGAAACATACAGCTTAGTTAGGGTTGGTATTTGAAACCTGTACATATAAAATAACCTGTCCTAACTGACATGTATTTATTCATCGTATCAGAGCAAAATCAACAAATAAGTAAAAATAAATAAAAAACTATAAACATTTTATTCATTTTTGGAATACTAATATTCTCTTAATGAACTTCAATATTTTCGCTGTCATCGGCTCTAGGTGCCCTTATGGGCATTGAGAGCTGAGAAAAAAGAGCAGACTCTCAGAAGCACTCTTTTAAATGCCTGAAACTGAAATAAGAAACTTAAAATTAGGGTAGTTAGTTAATGTTTTTTTTTCTACTACAGAAACAAGACGCCGCTTAGTTATAGAGTCAAAATATGCATGTATAGAACTAAAGCGGGGACGTTCCTCTAAATTTCATATTTTGTTGCTTAAGAGCTTCTCGATAGCTTTTAAAACACCACCGCCTATTCTTATTCTCAACAGTCTTTACAGTCACATAAGATGTTCATATGAAAAATGTTCATATGAAAAAGCCCGTGAATACTAGTTCTGGTTCTACATGACTAGTTAGTTTACTCATATCTTTTTACGCGCCACACCACATACGGCAAGTTACGAAGGACGGATTATGTCATACGACGGGTGAAAATCTAATAAAATTACCGCTGCACCTGAAGACCTGACTTACTATGCTATTAAGTAATAATGACAGCCAAAGAAATAAGAACTAGAATCGTTTGAAACAGGGTCAAACATAAATTTGTAAATTCCTAACATATTTGAAGCCTCCATCTTGCTTCAAAGGAATCGTAGTTTATAGCCTTTAGTCATTTTTCTTTTAGTTTTTCCTTCGTTACGTGAAATGCAAAGGAATTTCACTATACAGCCAAGCCCGTATGTAGAACTTACATTTTTGCGAGCTTAAATTTATAATTTGTGAAGTTGTGACCATTATTGTTAAATTCTTTGACGTGGGCTGAAAGAGGTTGTAAATAAAATACCTAGTAGTAGTAGTTATTTATTAAAGTTTTTTTTAAATGAATGAAGGTGGATGAATCAAGGTTGTTCACCTTTGAAATTGTAGGTTGTTCACATTTGAAACTGTTTCATTTGTTTTTTTTTTCTTTTAATAATGGCATCGCAAACTCTGTGCATATGTTTAGTTATATGTAATGTACAAAAGCTTGTTTTTAGTTCTACTTCATTTTAATTTAGGTACTTTGTCTAGACTGTTGTCAATATCGATGATTGATTAAAAAATGTTATTCACTTTATTAATATCAAAATTAGAGTTTTATGAGCTGAAAGCTGTTCAAATGGGCCTATTAGATCGTTATTATATATATCGTTATTATACGGACCTCCGTACATTCCATTTACGAAAGCTTCGGCCTTCAACATTCGCATTAATTACTGCAAAACGTTACTGAATGACTACATGAATTAGCCGCTAAATACAAGGTGATCCCTGGACAAGCAAACACGAATGACCCGTGTAAAGTGGAGCATTTAAGTTCTTCATTAGACCATCGATTGCAAGGGGAAAGGACCCTACAATCTAAACACGATTGACGTTGTATCCCGAAAGGTAGAGTTTAAAAAATTAAATTTTTAACAAAAAAATAGAACCGACTTCAAACGGTAAAAAATAAAATTGTTCAGTACCTACTTCTTCTTGCATGGTAATGACTTTTAAAACTATTTTTGGAGTCGGGCCCTTAGTAAAATGTCGTAGGTACCATTCGTTCTAAATGGGCATCGACAGTACAGACAGTGGGACAGTACCTACTTCTTCTTGCTTATGTTAATAACTATTAAAACTATATTGGAGTCGGTGCCCATTCCGAACGAAAGGTACACTATATTTACTAAGACAGGACATTTTACTAAGGGCCCGACTCCAAAAATAGTTTTAAAAGTCATTACCATGCAAGAAGAAGTAGGTACTGAACAATTTTATTTTTTACCGTTTGAAGTCGGTTCTATTTTTTTGTTAAAAACTTAATTTATTTCACTCTTTTTAGTAACTTTAATAATTCTGTACATAATGTATAATATTGTGCTTATTAAGTTTCAGTGTTTCCCTCGATTTGCCCAGTATCACATCATCAGATTATGACATAGTGACAGTTGGACCACCTTAGGAGTTTAAGTTTTAGAACAAAAAAATATATATTGAAAGAATTTGCTCTCAACTCCTAACCGTCGTAGTACCTTCCATCATCAGCTCAGCAACTTGATAGGATAATAATTATACACAAATGCCTGTTTTGCTTTAATAAGAATATGAAAATCAATTGTTGTGTTATAAAATTTGAATGTTCCCCTCCATTTCTTTGGGATCCCATCATCAGACTTTGACTTGGTGACAGTTGGACTACCTCAGGAATGTAAGATTTCGAACAAAAAACCATTTATTGAAAGAATTTGCTCTCAATTCCTAACCGTCGTAGTACCTTCCATCATCAGCTCAGCAACATGAAATGATGATAATTATACACAAATGCCTGTTTAGCATTAGTAAAAATATAAGAATCATTTGTTGTACTATAAAATTTGAATGTTTCCCTCCATTTCTTTGGGATCCCATCATCAGACTTTGACTTGGTGACAGTTGGACTACCTCAGGAATGTAAGATTTCGAACAAAAAACCATTTATTGAAAGAATTTGCTCTCAACTCCTAACCATCGTAATACCTTCCATCATCAGCTCAGCAACATGATATGATGATAATTATACACAAATGCCTGTTTTGCTTTAGTAAAAATATAAGAATCATTTGTTGTACTATAAAATTTGAATGTTCCCTTCGATTTCTCTGGGATCCCATCATCAGACTTTGACTTGGTGACAGTTGGACCACCTCAGGAATGTAAGATTTCGAACAAAAGACCATTTATTGAAAGAATTTGCTCTCAACTCCTCACCGTCGCAGTAACTTCCATCATCAGCTCAGCAACATGACATGATGATTACAATGCACAAATATCTGTTATGCTTCAGAAACTATAAGAAAATCAATGTGTGTGCCTATAAAATTTGAGAGTTCCCCTCGATTTCCCTGGGATCCCATCATCAGATCCTGATTTGGTGACAATGGGACCACCTCGGGAGTATAAGCATACGAACAAAAAAAGAATTTTGAAAATCGGTCCACAAACGGCGGAGTAATCGGTGAACATATATAAAAAAAAATACATACAGCCGAATACAGTACCTCCTTCTTTTGGAAGTCGGTAAAAAATAGCAACCATTTTTTGTAATCTGAAGAGTTTTTCCTTTTCAATAAATAAAAAGTAATTTATGAATAGGGTGCCTAAAGCTGACGATGTGCTAAAATACAATGTTAAGGTAAAGGCACCTAATTCCGAGGTGTTTTCATGTAAAGTCAAATGAACATCAAAATTTTAGCATATAATATATCATTTGGTAAAATTGGTGATTTTTATCAGTAGTTGTATTTATCTTATTTTTGAAATATACGTACAATTTTACAGTAAACAAATATTATAAATGTAAAATTATATAAAAATATAAATTAGTCCGAGGCCCCTTATTCCGATTTAGAAATCCTAATTACGATTTAAATTGCTCCTAAATCCGAGGGTACAAAATAATAGGGAATGGAGGTGGGGATAGTGAAACATGGTGTTCAAAAATCAAATGTATTTATTTGTTTTTGGATTTCAAATCAGTCTTATTCCCTGTGTTCCATGATTATTAAAATGGCATCACAGCGTGTAGGTACCTAAAAATATAATTATATTTTTTGTACTTATAAATTACTTATACATTTCGTAGTAATTACTTATCTACTCATAGTAAAAACTAATATGAAAATGAAGTGTCAAAATCAGCAAAAAAATACACTTACAGTATTTTACTGAAAACAACGTTAAACTTAATTATGATACAAACTTAAAAAAGATATACTTACGTACGTACGTACGTATTATAATCAAAAATATTATGAGCTAAATATAATATAACATATGTATTTTTATAGATCGTTTAGTAGTACGAAGTATAACAATTATAATAATCATATCAAAAATAACATCTAACTATTTTTATTAATTATGAGATCGGAACAATAGTAAACATTTGTAATTAGGAACTATGTAGCATAACAGTTACTAGTTACTATAATTTAAAAATAATGGGAATATAATTTAAAATGGCGAATTACATTATTTCAATAAATACCTATATTGAATCCTCCGATGTAGATTATCGTATTTTTTTCGGGTTCATAATTCTACAACGAAAAAAATGTAATAATCAGTATTAATCTGATAAGTTAAATCTGAGTATATCGGATTATCAAATTTATTGGAAAGGTTTTAAAGCTATTGAAATAACTAAAACTATGTGCAATAAGGGCGTTACAAACTGCGTAAGATAATGAACACTCTGTATTTTACTCGCATCAATACCACAGAATTAGGTATTCATATAACCGTTCTCCGTCTTAAACACATCGGAATTGCGTTTTTTAAATCTCAAACAAGTTTTTTATTCCGAGTCATAAAAAATATATTTTTTGTTAATATACTGTAAGTAAATTAAAGCATAATTGCAATATCTTTTAAAAAATAATAAAACATACTTAGGATTGTTTAACAGCACATCAATAACTTAATTTTTTTGTCGTTGCCTTTCCATACAACGAATTAGTAAAGTACCTAAAGAAATATATTTTTACCTACTATAACAAACAAATGGCTCGCTAAAGTGTACCTCGGAAATACATTTTTATATTTATTGGTAATTTAAGTGCTCAGTACTAAAATATTAATTTCCTAAACATAACAATGCATTCAAAATATAAAAAGAAGTTACCCTCTATGATATTCCAATTCCGTGGTATACATCGGATTTAAGAACTAACTCAAGTATTTGGAACCTAATGCCGCGATATTTTTAAACCTTATTTTCTCCTCAACTTGTCAAGAAAATACTCCAATGTTAAGGGTTTTCGATGTAAAACATAAACCTTTTAATGTTTAAATTTATACAAAAACTCACATAGTATAAAACTTTTGAATAAAACACTATTTCTAAACACGTAGAACTCACACGAATTAGGTCCGAAATGTATGAAGCGCGCTTCTGAGACAGCTGTTAGTTTCAAACTGACCGATTATTTTGAATTATACACACACTAAGGCAATCCTTTGCTCATATAGGCATGATCAAACAAATTATTAACTGCTTAACGTATTTTGCAGACAATAATAACTTGTAAATTAAATGATAACGCCGTTTTTCTAAATACATCGCAATAAGGTGCCACTTTTGGAACCCCTCGGAATTAGGTGCCTTTACCTTATTATATTTTTGCCAAATTGCCCAATAAAGGTTGAAAATAAATAATTTAAAATGGTTATGCTATAAATACTATTAATATGTGAGATGTTGAAGGTTGAGAGTTTTATTTTTTACTAGCTTCACTAGGGTCTTTTGAGCTTAAATGATTATTCTAATCTATCCCACTTGAATAGTAAATCTTTACGAGATAAAAAGAAGCTTATGTGCTATTCCAGATTATAATCAATAATAATTATAATATTACTAATTTGTGCGTGGTGGAGCAACAAAACTTCCAAACTTACATTATAAATTTCGCATTTATAATATTAGTATAGATTATTAGAGTTAACTAACAAAATAAAAATCTACTAAACTACTTTAAATAATCTACCTTACAAAATGGTTGAACTTTTGTTCACTTATCTCTCGGGATGAAGACTTAAAGCCTATAGTTCTTTCTGTCTCACATTTCCCAATGTCGATCGAAGCTACTGTGGGAACGGGTCCCTTTCAAATTGTGATATTTATGGCTCGATTCTCAGATAACTCAACATGCAAAACATTGGCCGAGCAGGATGCAAATAATTGATTCTAGTTTTCTGCCATAGTGGCAAATTTCGTCATTGCAACGGGGCCATAATGTATGCGTTTTACTGAAATTTACTCCGTATTAATAGGCTTTCAATGGTAATTGCGTTGCAACGACTTCATCGGTCCGTGTCGTGCTAATAATGTTTACTAAATTAGGCGTACTTTGCTATATTTTAATCTTGTGTGGTAAAAATTAAATGCCTAATCAGTAAACAGATTATATTATTTTTTTTAAACTTTTTTTATGTCCCACTGCTGGGCACAGGTCTCCTCTCACAAATGAGGGATTTAGGCCATAGTCCACCACGCTGGCTAAGTGCGGATCGGTGGAAAACTTACTACAATATGTAAACTTATTACTGTATATAAACTCTTAAAAAGTTTCGACAAAAGAGATGTAATGTTATTTATTTATCATTATGTAGTCTTTCAAAAATATTTTTAAGATAAGGTATAGTAAATATTTAATGACTACAATAATATCACTGCTACACGATATTCTACGTATTTACGAATATTTTATTTAAATAAATAAAAAGCTCGCACTAAAAACGCTTCATATAACAGGCTTCATACTCATAGACCCGCTCTACCCGAGTATTAGCTGTGTCATGGATACCATGGACACACACAAAAACAGAGCATAAATTCTCAGACCGAGAACAGAGATTTAAATGCGCCATACAGATCGTTATTATTATAATTAGTTCATAAAGAAGTGAAAACTTGATTATTAACGTTGTGCATTTTTGATTTATTGGAATAGTTAGGGAATAATTTTGAACGAATTGCTTTTATTATCAATATAAAAGTACTATTTATGTCGTAGAATACAATATTTATTTATTGCACAAACATTACAATTTATATTTCATTTTCTAATTCTTTTCAAATTTTTTTTTCATACTTACCATTTTTTATGAAAATCGATTTTTAAAAAATCGATTTTTTAAGTAATCGAAACCCTTACAATCGATTAAAAAATAAACAATCGATTGTTCGATTAATCGATTTCGATGTTACAACACTACTCTCCAACCGTCTTACGGTTTTTCGATCAGTACACGTGACCTGACGCGAGTTTCACAGTTTTTACCCATCCCACAAAAGTGCTCAACGCCGCTAAAGAAGTTTTCACTTCAATAAATATCTGTAACAAATACAAAAAAGACATCTGAAAAGACCAACACCTTCCAAATTTTTAAAATCCATTTACAATGAAATATAAGTACCTTGCATGAAGCGCGCATTGCCCGGCGGCTAGCGTAGAATGAAAGCGATCTATGCAACTAAGCCAAACGGGCGCGGTCGGGTGTGAGATGGGTGACCGCTAGTGGCAAAAAATTTCATGCGCGTTTCCGTGCACGTTAATCCGTCGGTCCCGGTTGTTGTCGATCGATAACAGTCGTTAAACCTTGTCGGAGGCCTTATGGGCGGTTTGAGAACATCCGACAGCGGGTTGGCCACTAACCCGCATCTCCACCAACCCGCAATGGAGCAGCGTGGTGGAGTAAGCTCCAGGCCTCCCCAATAATGGGGAGAGACCCGTGCCCAGCAGTGGGACGTAAAAAGGGTTGCAGCCATAAGTATTCACCCACAAAAGACCATATTTTTAGTAAAGACAAAGCCAGGGAAGGTGATTCAGTGACAGGTTAGCGCTTCGCAACCCGCACCATTATCCAACCGCCCATAAGTTACAATATAGCTTATATTTAACTATATTGACAATATTTAATTGTCAATATCGTTTTCATGTTCTAATGTTAGCTTGATCAATAAAAAATAAAAATTGATGACGCGCATTTTGAAAATGGAACGGTCGTAAAAGAGAATGAGAGCGCGAAGATAAGTTTTGTTTGAGTTTTGGCGGGAAGTCGAAAAAGACATAATGTGCTCTTGTCATCTTGTTTTATTTTTACTTTCTTGGTCTTAGAATAATCACGTTTAGAACGTCAGTCTTCATACAAGCGCGCTGTCAAAATTGAAGCACTAAATAGATTCCTACTGCTGTCATATCTGACAAACAAAATTAGGTATTTTTATTTTGACCAAATTAACTATAAAATACTACAAAATAATGAAAATACTGTGAAAAGTTATTTTATTAGATTTCTTTTGCTTTTAAAAAGTGTTGTGATAAAATTTAACCTTAAGTTCAACGGAGCAGCCCGGCGTTTGGTGCCCTTAATGGCACCAATCAACACGCTTCAATTTGGGCGCGCGAACTTGGCTTCTATAATGTAATTGTAATTATTCTAAGTTCTTGGTGTATTTTTGATGCCGGGCGCGTTTGAAAGTTAGATAGGTGCCTGATGGTGCCAAACATCATTTATGTTATAATGTGGACAAAACATGATTTTGAAACACGCACAGTGTGGTTGTCATTATTATATTATTTGTATGTCATTATAGACCAGTGTCGATAATGTTGAAAATGGTAAAAAGTGTTTTTTTTTTATAGTAGAATGAGAAAAGGTAGAAAACGGTTTATCTCGATTTCCGGCAAAACTACAGGTCCTATGAAAAGAAGTTAAATGGCAAAGATGTAATTAATAAAAAAATCTACAACTTTTATATTTACACTTTTTTCACATAACCTCAAAATTTAAGTGAAATATTCAAATAACCATGTTTTTGGTTTTTTATTTTTATTTTATACAAATAAAATTATTTTTTAATAATATAATAATGTGCTCAGAAAATGCAAATAATGAAAACTCAGAAAATGCAAAAGTTGAGTTTTTTACCCTTTAAAGCCCCCCCCCCCCCTCCCCCTTCCCGACCTCAGATCGCCTCTAATTTATTTTTCCTTTAATTTTTGTTATATTCGCTACCTTTTCCAATAGGTTTCATTCTACTATAAATTTTTTTTGTTCTCAAAAATTATCGAGTCTGGTCTATTATTATATTATAAGTAAGTATGGCTACGTGTGTTTCAAAAGCGTGTTTGTAAGTAACTCCTCTATTTTGTTGTTTGCCATTAGCAGTCACCCATCCAACTCCAGAACGCACCCGACGTTGCTTAGCTTTGTAGATCCCTTATGTTCTGCACCAACGGTATGGCTTTGGTGTTTCAAAAGCGTGTTATTAAGTTACAGTTACACATTATAAAGTGATTGATGTTTTTCACTAGCAGTCACCAATCCAACTCCCGAACGCACCCGGCGTTGCTTAACTTTGTAGATCTCTTAAGTAAACACCGACGGTAGGACTATGCGTGTTTCAAAATCATATGGGTTTAGCAACTACTCCAGTTTCGTCCACATTTTAATGTGAATGTCAAAATTGCGACTAACCTTACAGCATCAAGGTATGACAGGTATGACACCCGTCAGAGGAGTGGCCTTTACGGGCGAACCCCTCGTCCCCACGTGCATGCACAATGTGCCTTCTAGTTATACAACTAGTGTGTCTGTGTGTGTCGGTGTTGACGGTGCATAGATAGAAAATGACGTTGTTAATTGAAATTGACATATTTAGAAATGTATGCGTCTGTAGCGATAAAATAATATTTGTGAATGTGTGACAAAATTAAAATGTGTGCGTTCCTTCCCCGAACCAGATTTGGCACAAAAATTATGTATCGAAGCGAGGCGCTATGCCGTCTCTCCTGAAGGGTGAGTCAGTAACTTTAATGCTCTAAGCGACTAACACATGCCACTGTTACATCATACAAAAAATAAGGAATCTCAAAACGGTATAAACTGTGTCAAAATGCCTATTATTGTGCTTAAGTATTATTTATGGTCGTGATCTAGAAAACGCATCCATAAAGCTATCTCATAAATTTATGTTTGACAATAGAACAGCTTTGAGTGACTAAAGATTTTCGCCTTTATTATTATAACACGTAAAGTCTACTAGCTTGTATAGAACATTACAGTATAGAAGGCAAAGCAATGGCGAGCGCGGCCAGTAGTTGAATGGGAGCAGTCACAAAAAAACACATTTTCTAGTTTGTGTCTATGGGGAAGGTCCAAATGATAAGTAAATCCGACGTTGCTAGTGTTTGTCAAAAGATAAGCCAAGCTAACCCTCGTCGGAGACCTTAATTTTCGAGTGCCGGCTACACTCACATGAGGAGATCACATTTGCCAGCAACAGGTTTTACTTAATGCTGTGAAGATGTCCGTAGCCTTTATTGCTTGCTACTCCACTTTGTACAAAAAGAATTCTCCATTTTGTTTTAAGCTATTAGACAAACAACCATCACTGTTACTTGACGACCTGCATGGCGCAATGGTTACCATACCGGACTGCCAATCGAGGGGTCCCGGGTTCGATTCCCGGTGAAACAGTTAAATTTCTGTTCTCGGTCTGGGTGTTGGTGTTCCTGTTTTTGTATGTGTCCATGGTACCCACGACACAGGGTATTAATTACCTTACTGTGGGGCTATGAGTGTGTAACGTTTATTATTATTATTATTACTGTTGCTCGTATGGTCTTAAGATCTTAAGGTACAGGAGATTGACGTGAGGTTATAAATTAATATAATATAACAAAATAAACAAGCCAATATTATCTGAAAGGCACCGAGATAACTGATTAAAACAATTGGTCCGCGTGTTATTTTGACAATCCCAACCACAGAACATTATTAACAGAAGTTAGAATGGAAATGTGGGCAGGGCAGACGGACGTCGCCAAGGAATTTTGAGCAAACGCTCAAAATTCCAAAATCTCTACAGAAACACGCGATCGTGTTACAATATGCGTACTTGTGTGCATGCTTGGGTGTGATTCGTTCATTTGAAATCGCGTTATTGTGCGGCGCTAAGATTGGCTAGATTTGAAATTGCAAATATGTGCGTAAGCTTCGTATTTATTTAAGTACAGATGTAATGGAGGTGAAAGGCGGGGCTTAATCGGCGACACCAGTCTTCATACAAACGGCGTATTATTGCCGTTCTACCTCTCTTAATAATGTTCTGTGATCCCAACCACTAGCTAATAATACATCCCACGCCTCCCACACGTTTATCTAAAGGTGAATATTTTCAAGATATATGCGTACATTTTTATCACTTGTCCTATGGTGAAGGAAAAAAATGTGTTAGTTGAGTTGTTTTAGTTGCTTGTCGCATGCCCAAAAGAAACATCCGTAAGCATATTAGAGAAAGCGTACTAGAAATATTGTTTTACACATGATTTCAAACATGTTTCTACCGATGGTAGCTTGGAGGTTCGAGGGGGGTTGAATCACTGCTCCACAAATTTCAGCAACACAACCTCAAGCAAGCCCGTCTTGCTTGTGGTCATTATGCTGTTGCGCTTCTACTACGAAGGCTGATAGTCGCCTCACATAAGTCTGGCCGGCAACTGCACATTTCCATCGAAACACGACAGTATTCCTTCACGGCAGAAGTAGGTGCAGCGGGCGGTACTTGCCTGTACGAAATACTAAAGTTAGTTCTACCACGTTAAACTACTTAATACCATCACATCTCGGGAGAGCAAATGTGCTCTTCTGCACTTTCCGGTGCTTACGGCGACAAGTAGCCATGCACACACCGCCGTCCTTCGCAGAGCCGCTGGCTGGACGGATCGAGCTCCCACTCTCACCGCCCGCAACCCCAGAAGCCCCCTTTAAGTTGCCTCTTACGATCAGGCAGGGGATACCGTAGCTCTATGCTTAATCCCAAAGCTAGTGACGATAAGCAATTAACCTAGTACCTATTCTTATATATAAAATTCTCGTGTCACAATGTTCGTTCCCATACTCCTCCAAAACGGCTTGACCGATTCTCATGAAATTTTGTGAGCATATTGAGTAGGTCTGAGAATCGGCCAATATCAATTTTTCATCCCCCAAAGTAATAAGGGTGGCCCACCCCAAACATTTGAATGCGGTACGGAGTTCGCGGGGTCAGCTAGTATATGTATTATTATTATTAATGCGGACAAAGTCGCGCTAACATAGCCTAGTAATAATTTTAGGATAAACAAGCCTTAGAATTATATTTCCGATTACCTGTCGGGGCTATCTTGGGTAATTTATTAACGATGTTTATAACTTAACAATTTTCGTCATCGGAACTTAAGATTAACGGGATTGTATTAAACACCGATTTGCAAATATTTGGAGCGAGCCTACGCAATTTATTCCTAACTAGAAATACCTATATTTGAATATATCCTACCTTTTGGTTATAGAATGTAAACAAATATTTCCACTTAAATCTACATAATTTAGGAAAAACGTTTAAAAAAATGTACAAATATAAAAATAAAATATGAAACTAATAATGACTGATAAACTTCTAACATTTCGTCTATTTTGTGTTATTTTACCCTGTGTCTGTATTAATAACGAAAGGTTGAACGAGTAGTAAAGGGGAAATTATAATTTGCTTGTTGCCCGTCGCACAGATTTTTTTACAGGATACATTAGTTTGTTGTATACCGAGTAGATCCATTGGAGATTAAAGTTGGGCATGGTACCTTGTACAGTGGTACATGGTACAATAGTAGGTACTTACCTATGAACTAGTACTAGAAATGTACCGAAAATGTTTTACACGGGGAAAAACATTATTGCTTACTTTGCTTTTTCCTCGAATTTTTTCGTTAAATCTTCCATGGTTTCGTTATTTTGTTTGTTGTAAGAACTTTTTTTTTGGTGTCGGGGGGGCAACCTTCAAAATGTACCCGGCACCTTGGGAGAGGATACCGGGTTATGTGTGAGTTGACCGCACTAAAACCCCACCGGTGGCTGCCTCAGCGCTTGGGGAGGACTCCGGGATCTCCAGTGGAACGCACCGGTGTCCTCTACGCGCGACGCCCTGAACGGCCCATCTTCGGGAGAGCTGATGTGCTCTCCTGCACCTTCCGATGCTTACAGCGATATGCGGCCACTCACACACCCTGGAACCCCGGAAGCCCCCTTTTAGTCGCCTCTTACGATCAGGCAGGTGATACCGTAGCTCTGTTCTTTGTTTTAAGGACTTAGTAACGAAATTTACTCACATCTTAAGATGTTATACTTTACCAGAACGTGACCAATGGGAATTTTGGAAGCAAGCTGAAAAAACATATTTTCGCACTGTTATTTTATTTCACAACACTCGTGCACTGTAATTAACCTATATGGGACAAAATGCCATCAAATTTATCCGAAATAACTCAAAAATATACCAAGAATGAAAATAAAAGAAGAGCACAATAGGTAAGTATGTCTTTTTCGACTTCCCGCCAAAAAACCCTTCACTGACGTTATTGTTGTCGAGCATTTATTCAGCCTCACCAGGCTAAAAATAGCCAAAAGCGGATAAGGCACAATCGCAAGATTCTGCACTCAGTGTGGTAGATTAAATTCCAGCTCAAGCTAAGCTGTGAAACGCAAAGAAATCTGCCTGCTATGGAGGCTAATAACCAAAGCTCCACTGTAGTTCCGATCTCGTAAGAGATATAGAATGATTATCTAGTACTGTCACTGCATTGCTTACTTAGACACTTTCATTAAAATGGAGTAGAAGACGAGAATGCAAGCCATGTGGTGATAAGTGGTCGCTGCAGCCTGTGGAGGTCTACACACAACCTCAAGCAAGCATAAGGGCCTCGTTCACCATCTACAAGTAAAGTATTGATTAGTTACGTTCCAAGTAAAGTTAATTGACAAGTAAAAGCTATGAGTACGGGTCAGTTAATAATGCGATTAGTGCTACTCGAACATCGTGAAATTGAAATTGAAGTTACGGGTGACTTTAACCGACAATTACGTACTTGTCACTTGACTTGAAGAAGCCCTAAGTCTTGTCATGTCGTATGCAGTTGCGCTGTTACTCCGGAGGCGAATAATTGCCTCAAGCTAAGCCTAAGTCTGGCCGGAAATGGCACATTTCCACCGAAACACGATAGAATTGCTTGATGGCAGAAGTAGGTTTACCGGTGGTACTTCCCCGATCTAACCATTAACGTTCGATCACTAAAGTCGACATTTTTTCTTTTTATTTTCAATATTTTTATGTCCCATTGCAGGGCACAGGTCTACTGTCGGAAGTGAGAGGTATTTAAGGCCATAGTCCACCACGCTGGCCAAGTGCTAATTGGTGGAATCTTCGAGAAATTATGAGTTTCTTTTAGGCATGCACGGCGATGGAGAACATCGTGATCACCGTAATTAATTTAATGTCACAATTTAATGTCCCTCGCCGTGGAGCAGCGATAAATACGCACTTAACAAATTTCTTTGTCAGAGATGCGCCCGGAGGTTTGAACTCGGTATCTCCGTATCGGAGACCGCTGTATTTCCCGCATGGCTATTGGTCATCATTAGCATGTAACTCTTCGTGTACTACTCTCTCGTTTGTTTAGTATTCTAATAATAAATTAAACAAAAGGAAGCACGACCCAAGTCTATTGCAAAATACAATTGAGATATTCTTTAATAGCTTCAGATCGCAAATCTGGACTGACCCCAGCTCCAGTACTTGTTAAAGACAAAGCACCGTAAATTTAGTGTAAAGGTTTCGATCGTAGAGTCCTTTCTATGGTGGTCAGGGAAGCAGGCGGATTTAAGACCGCGCTAGTTGCAGTCAGTTCCGATATTATGGCATTATTTGCAATTTCTTAGAACCTTTAATTAATAATGCAAATAAAGTGACAACAAAACGCAAAGTACGCAAAAGTGAAATATTTTGTTTAAATAGATTTTCAATATTTTTTAATTTATTACAAAACTTAGTTTAAACTTTTTTTAAACGCTTCACACTCATAGTCCTAATCTAGGATTTCCTGTGTTATGGATACCGCAGACTCACACAAAATCTTTGACTCTTTAACAAATACCTACCCCGACCGAACCATTGCATTTTTACATGAAGAAGAGTATCAATAGTACATCAAAAAAGTTAATAAAATCTACTAGAACATTTGTCCTTTATCACAAATAGTATCCATTACAGCTACTGAAGGGAGCCCTTCCCCAATGTTCAGCACTCCAGGGAGTTTAAATCGAATGACTTCCACAATGTATTCTGGTTGGCGGAATGCCTTTATTTTATTGCCAAGATATGGTAGCAATTTCTTTCATTTTGTCTTTCTCGCATTCTCGCACACAGGCCACCTACATGATATTAAGTGGTCATTGCAATCAATAACATTTTTGAAAGGCTTTCTTTAATCTCAAGTGTAGCTTGTGTCTTGTGTGTGAGATCACAGGTGCTCCGCAAACGTACTCGTATATTTCTACAAAAACACACTAAAATTGCTTTACAAAAGATATAGATGCAGCGGTGGTACGTATAAGATATACGTTTATAAACGAACTACGGCATTTAAAGATAAGGACAATAAAGTATTAATATGAAAATGTTCTAGTATTGTTTTTAATTCATGCTGTTTGCACCTGTAATTGAGGTGACACTAATTTAAAATTTATCAATGTATTCATGCCAGCCTAAGTGCTCACTTTGTTGGTGCAATTTAAAGTAAATAAATACAGTTATATAATTCGTTTATTAGCAAGGATATTATACAAATCATTGAAATAAAGACAAATGTACCGGCAGCTTCCCAGTTTGCCTAACCCATCAGTATGTCGGTAACACCACTGTTCACGATCCAGTGTTGCAAATAATCGCGTTAGAGGCAAGTCCTTGCGGCATAGTGGGGTAGTGTGCAAGCCTCCTTATATAAGTGTTACTGGCTACCTTCGTCACATATGAACCGTGAGTCTCATAGACAGTGCAATCTGTGATTTCAGTTCAAAATGAAGGGTTTTGTAAGTTCATTTTTTTTTATCTGTGAAGTGGTGTGCGATTGTGTTTCGGGATTTTTGTACAGTCGGACAAAAATTTATATTAAAATTTTATTATTTACGTTAATACGATTAGTTTAAATAATCTAAAACTATTTTTATCTACATATTGAATACAATTAATTTTTTTTGGGTAAAAATTTTTTTTTAAAAATTTGTACATTTTTTATTATTTTTACTGAAATTTAGTATTTCGCGATGTAGAAATTACTTAGAGCAGCGATAGCCAAATGTTTCAAAGTCACCGAAGGGTCAAAGTCGAGGAGTTCATCCCCAGCGCGCACTTCTTACTCGTATTTAGAAGTGTGTTGTTTTTTGCGTACTTATCGCTGCTCCACGGTGAAGAAAACATTTTGGAGATTTTTTGTCACCTTTAATGCTGGAGCCTCGTAGGAATGATGTCCACCAACATATACTTGACCAGCGTGGTGGAATATGGTCTGAATCTCTATGAATTTCGAGAAGTGAACGGGAAAATGTCATTTGCTTCTGTAGGTTGAATCTTTTCATTTAAATCTATAAAATTTCATCAATAAGGATATAATTTCTCAATATAATTTACTGAAATCGGAGAGTAAATTTCATAAATAAGTGAGTGTCGTGAGGTAAATATAAGTAATATTATTGATCAAAAAAATTGAATAATATAAATTAATGTCTGAAAAAAAACATAAATTATGTACTCAACAAACCTTTATTATCCGTTTAGGTTCAATGCGGATCGGTGGATAGTGTAATATATGCGATAAGACAAAATTCTTTTCATACATCTGCAATATTAATTAATTAATATATTATATTCTCCCATTTCTTCTCTAATATCAAACCTCCTCCTAACAAATTCAAAAATCTTCGTTATTTACAACGTGACCGTTCTTTATGTGTCACATCAGGACGAATTTTGGTCGAATTTGGGAAAAAATATCGTAATTCTTCGTGCGAGATGTAAATGCAATATTTCGTCGACCTATGTTACTTTCAACCTCTAAATTCCTGCGAAAAAGTAATCAAAATGCTTAGCAGAAATAACAACAAAAATATTCCATTCGCGTCAAGCCGGCAGATAAACAATTCATTCCAAATCAAGCGCGCTTATCACTTGATCTAAGATGTTAAATAGTATAAGAGAATAAAATAGTATATTGCTTTAAATCAATCATTTAATAATGCCGCGAGAACCAAACAAGAGATCTTAACAATTTATGCAAGAACTGTAAACACGTAAAGTATGTAACCAAGTGACGATCCTCTAGCATCCTCGCATAGTGCTGTGCCTTGCACCTTGCACCTAACAAATTTTCAAGTACCTTACGTATATTTAAGCCTGTTGTGCAGTTAAATCATCTTCTAAATATGCTGAGTATCTATAAGAATTTCATTTACTTAGTTTTGTTCTTGCTTTAAATTGTGTGTCTGAGTAGGTATCTACAAAATTAATTCGATTCGGTGGTCGTTCAATGAATTTATTTAAAATTCAACAAGTTTCTCAAAACGTTCGAATCAGTAAACTGATTTAAATATTGGCACCTACAGAATGCGTGAAAAAAAACTTAAAAGCTTTTACGTACTTTCAATAAAATTTCTCCGGATGTGGCTTTCATTTAAAAAAAAATCTTGCTTTTACTTGGCTGCAACCCTTTTTGCGTCCCACTGCTGGGCACGGGTCTCTCCCCATTATTGGGGAGACCTAGAGCTTATTCCACCACGCACCAGCAACCGGGATCGACGGCTTAACGTGCCCTCCGAAGCAAGAAAACGCGCATGATTTTTTTTTCACTAGCGGTCACCCATCTCACACCCGACCGCGCCCGTTTTGGCTTAGTTGCATAGATCGTTTGCGTTCTACGCTAACCGCCGGACTATATGTGCTTTTACTTACGAACATAAATATAATAATATCTGTAATTGCTATAAAAATATGAATAAAAAAGAGATAAAAGCATGTTTATAATAAAAAAAAACGTTTGCATGTAAGTTTGATTAAGCAAGATCTTTTTTACCAGTTAACAACAATAGAGATAATTAAATAATTTACAAACAATACATACTTACTTGAATACACGATAGCTAGTTGTAGTTACTACAAAAATAATGTTGAATCTGATGATATCTAAATTCACTTCATTCACTAATCAATGACGTCTTGTATGGCGCTGTCAGCTGCATGCCGGTGTGCCTTGCAAGAGATCTTAGGTTCGATGCCCAGCGGGCAGATGAATCCCACCAAAAACATAAATGTAAAAGGACTGCCAAGTTCAATACAAAAATTATGCTTGGCTGTGGGCTTCACCGCAAAAAGAATGGAGATCTAAATGAGTGCCAAGTTCTATGCAAAATCCAAATATGTATTTATAGGAACAATATAACATTATTAAACTCTATTTCTTTGCTTTATTGGATACCTATAACACTTGGTGTTATTTAAAAATGTGAGATCTCAAAGTAGGTTAGATTTGACTTTGCCAGTTTTTATTACATCAGTAATTTTATAAAGTTATTCATATAAATTTTTAATTCTTTTTTTTTTTTGTATGGGGACCCCGCCTATTTTTTAACTTTTTTTTATTTTTAGATTTTTTCCTACGCTTACACACAATGACTGAGCTGGATTCCAAATTTCATCCTTCTAGGTCATCTGGAAGTAGGTTAGGTTTAGGTACTATATATCAGTCAGTCAATGCTAAAATTCACGTCTTTTTGATCCGCATATCTTTATAACCGTTTGAGCTAGCTTCATGAAATTTGGGCTACTAGATGTCCTTATAGATGTAATCAAACACACTTAGTTTTGTGTGTTTACGATACATAGGTTTTGAGTTATAGAAGGGTCAAAACTGGCACCAATTGGTTCGTGTAATATTACATTCGGCATTCCTTTGCTTGAACTTGGCTTGACACGCTGCCGCGTGTATAGATTTAGAGTCTTTTTATGTGAAAGACCCCGAATAAGCGATTCACTCGTATCTCCCACTTAAGGTTGCAGAATCGTGATAGTCAAGATATCCGTGGGGATTTAATTGTGATGAAAATCCCACCATATTAATTAAACACAGACCGCGGGTACAAATTTTCTCAAAAATCCATACTAAATTGCAGACCTGGCGCTCTAGATTATCTCTATAATATGATCCCAAACTACATCAAAAACTTATATCAAATACAAGCGTATTCCCGCAGAATTTGTGTTTAGTAAGTTTTATAGAATGATTAGCCTCTTCAAGGTCTTCGGGCAAGGCCAGTCTTATTTGGACATTTATAGAAAATTACACATCGAGCTTCATCCTCGAAATTAGAATAATTGTAGTATCGCGTTACTACTCGCCAATCAACACTATAGTTTAAAAACATATATATAAAAAGTTTGAATAAAAACCTCATTTTTATGTTTTGTACTGGCAGCTCCTAGTATCCAACGTTACAGCCAATCGTTACTTCAAACGTCATTCGTGTTTTTAGTGCTTTGCTGATCAACACTTTTGATAAATTTATAAATCATTATTTGTGTAAATTATCTAATAATTATGCCAAAAAGAAAGTACAACAAGGATATCGAGAAATATACTAGATGCAAGGTACAAAAAATTGAGTAAAGACTCCGTAAGCGCAAACGATATTGTCTGTTAAGTTCGGAGAGTGCCGATGTTATTATTATCTGAAGGTATTTAAATCAATATTTTCCATATTCAATTTCATATTCGCAGCTATTATTTTTCAATATAATTAAATCCGTATGATAAAATATCTACAGTTTTTTTTATCAAATCTGATAGCTATACTCCTATTGACGTTTCATACATTTTGTATCGACTTTCTATCGATTAATTTCTACTATTATTACTATGAAAAGTCAGTTCAAACGGTACTTGTTAGATGAGATTGTCTTTATTATGTGTTTTATTATAACAATAAGACTTAAACATTCGAAGTAATACAAAAACTTGGCATCATTAGTCACAATGTGACGCTTAATGTGCCTTGTAGATAATTTTGTAAGAATGTTTGTTTAATGTTAAGTTAAACTGTAACCTTATCAATTGAAATAATACAGAACAACATTCAAAGTAGTACAAAAACTTGGCATTTAATATACCTTGTAGATAATTTTGTATTAATGTTTAACGTTTAACTGTAACCTTCCATCTGCTGCAAAAAATAATACGACATAAACAAAAACTTAGCGACTACTGCTTTGTAAATAATTTTGTTCTTCGTATCCAGAAATCCAAATATAATCCATGTTTTTAAACATGGTTTGGATTCAACCAGCACAAGTGTAAAGTACCTAATAAAATAGAAATATTTTATGCACTATTTCAGTTGGCCAAGAACCAATTGAATCTGTTATTATATCTATGACACCACTTCAGATTTGAATTTGGTGCCGATTGCAGAGCCTGTCGCAGATGTGAACGGCCCTGGTTTTGGATAGTAATATCTTTCAACTGTTGGGAGAATCACCTACTGATACTAAGGAGACAAGTGATACAATCCAAAAAGACATTGGCCTGAAGTGGGACAATGTTGCGATTTCGGGCCTTACAAAGGACGCAGGACTCTTCTTGAGATGCATTTTAGTGCCCATTATCTGCCTTAAATTGGCTACATCATAACTTCACCCTGAAATAAAAGATGCCCTGTCAAATATGATGGCATTAAAAAAAATTTACATCTCAGGGTAAACAAACTAAACAGATAACTCCGGTTATTGCCTGCATTGGTATAGCCTTCACAAAAATGTTTAATTTGGATATTAAGGATCAAGACAAAAATGTTTAATTTGGATATTAAAAATACACTGCTCAATGGTGCTCAGCTCCTATGTGATCTTTAGTATAGTGAATTCATGAAGAGACGAATGCTGATATGTACATCTATTAAAAAGACATAAAATTTCAGCTATATGAAACAAAAATTGATTCGGTGAGGCAATGGCCGACGCCCTTAAAGCTGTCAAAGCCATTCGTAAATCAGGCTCAGATATTCAGGTATCCAAACCTAGAGCAACGACAAAGCTTAGGCTTTAAACATCAAGCCTCAGCCGGGAAGCATCAGACAATCATCCAGGTGAAGGCAGGGGCCTGCAGCGTATATACTCATCCACCTCAGCGCCGCCCGTATTCCCAGCCGTACCCGGCCCATGAGGTGACCGCGCTGGCACCGCCACTGCCGCCGCCGCCGCCGCCGCTGACTACACAGCAGCGATCCAAGCAACGCCCATATTAGCGTCGCTTTACCAGGTATTTTCTTCTGGGAGACTGTCGCTTTTCGTATGATCAATCAATCAATTACATAACTAATGGTCCAACCATGTTAACATTGGTTGAAGAAACAAAATTCCCTTTTACAAAGTAGTCGTACAAACACACGTTTCTACTTCACTGCTAGGTGTATCAAAAACTGAAATTATTCAGTTCGAAGAAGCTACAATTGACTTTTTGAACTCTGGTGCAGTTTACGAATGTAAATCACAAAAAGATCAATTCTTATCTACTTGTTTTATAATTTAAAAGAGACTGACCGTTCTCGTGTCATCTTAAATTTGAAAACATTGAATAAGTTTATTACAACACAACATTTTAAATTAGAGGATCTTAGAACTCAAATTTATTTCAAGGAGCTATTTCATCGCTTCTGTGGATTAACAAAAAACGCATAAATTTTTAATTATAAAATTTCAATGTGCTACTTTTTGATTTAAGTAAAGCTCCATACGTATTTACCAAATTATTCAAACCGGTTGTCAGTATTACGGCCTTTATAACACCTACCTACTACATATTTATAATATGTTATGTGACATCGCAAGTAATTACCGTGATTGTACGTGTATAGCGAATATATCACAAACCATAACTCTATTCGAATCTCTACGTCTGTTTATTACTGCTTAGTTCCGTCTAAGAAGTACACTTATCATAGTTGATTCAGAAACTTTTCAAATATATTTATTTGATTCAAAATTGACAAAATTCAATCTGAATTATTAAATTGAGTAAGTAACAGCGATGCACTATACTCGTACGTCATTTTGGTCGTGTTACTGGTCTGCTTACCTCTGCATCTTCTGGCGTTCAGTATGTTTAGCTTCACACAAAGCAATTTGAAAGATATAAATAGGTATCTCGTTCTTCGACAGTCAGGCGATGTTTATGACCCTTACATGAACTAACCTGATTTATATAAGCCGTTCTTAAATGGTGAATCAGATCTATGAATAATAGTATCAATCGAACTAGAGAAGCTATCTACACTCTAGAAATATTCTTGGATGCTAGCAAATCTGACTAACAACTCAGGTACAACTCGTATTTGAGGGAAGAACTGCAAACGGGCAATAGATTATAGATAAACCAGAAAATATATATTTTCTGAAATTATTGGGTGCATATTTTGGATTAAAAATATTTGCACGTCACTGCAAACTATATAACTGTCAAATATTATTAAGAAAGGATATCACAACAGCGACATCGCATATCATTCGTATGGGCGGTTTAAGATTTCCACATCTCAATATACTAACTAAAGAAATTTGGTCATTTTGTGAAATCTGAAACATATTTAGGTATATATGCCTCATATGTTAGTTTTTAAGATAACGATTAAGCAGTCGCAGGATCGAGGCGGTTACATTCAGCCACAGACTTTTAAAATGCTCGTTAAAATTGTTTAACTTTAAACCAGAAATAAACCTTCACTTTCCTTTATTTAACAAGTCACTAGCATCAGAGCTTCTTATATTTGTACCTCCTCATATGGTACTTATTTCCATTTGTTTCCAAGAGTTGGTCCACACCGCCACAACTCAAAGTTATTACCGGAATATTATCAGTCTTTTTTTCAAGACGAAGAGTACCATCAAAATCAAATTCATTAGATATTATTTATGCATCCCTATCGGATAGCTATATCAAACAATATTCAACCATATTTAAACGCTACTTAGTTATTTGTGTTGCAAATAATATAAATAGTTTGGTTTCGTGAGGAAGGGCGCATCCATAAGCCTACTACGACCCGTAATTGATCTTTTGTGCATAGTTACGAACCGTCAATTCCAATATAATTTTTTTCCTTACAAATATTTATAAATTATGGTATCAATATGGAACACTCAATACTTATCGTTCCGCATTATCTCTAATAGAGTCAGTTCTGATGATCTCACTGACAGTTGTTTCAAGAGTTTTTTTTTTTATAATTAGGCCATTTATACGAAAATACAATGTCACGAGGGATACCTCCATTGTTTTATATTATTTATCAAATAATATATATCCACCTTAACAACGACTCACCACTTGATCAGTCAGCTTAAAAAGTTCTGACATTAATAACTCTGGTGTCTGCACGTAGGATTCAGACTTTTTCAATCGTAAAAATTCAAAATATTCATCGTTCACTTAGAATCTCCAAAATGATAACATTTTATTAAAACTTCCACACCAGGCTCTAACCAACCATAAATCAATATTCCCTTTTATAATATAAAGTCTGAAATATGCTTTGCTAATTTATTTGGAAGTCAAAAAATCATTGACAGGAAATGTTAATATTTTTTATGGTATTCGTAAACCATACAAATATGTTAATAATCACACACTTAGTAAATAAATAACGATTATTCTTTACGAAAGCTGAATTGACACATATTTTATGCTCGTTATACCCGACATGCTAGCATGTATGCAGCTGGTGTAAGCAATGATTTAATTAGAAGTTCTGCTGGATGGAGTAGGACATTAAATGCATCTGTTTGGAAAGTTTTATGATAAAGAAATTATTAAATTTAGTCAAAATACAAGTTTTGTATTGTTGAAACTTTGCATTGTCTATTGTGGACAGCAATCGAAGTATTTTAAGTATCAAGTCGATTAAATTAGAATAAATAATTATTCTTATTATTATTTCAGTTGACTAAATAAAATAATATTTCCGTCTTTCAAGATCTACAATTATTCTAATTTCGAGGATGAAGCTCGATGTGTAATTGATGATTAAACGAACTTACCTTAGTGAAGTTCTATCATAATTACACGAGCGCTTCATCCGAAGAAATTAGAACCCACCCTCCCCATACTAGAGCCCTTACTAAGAAATATTATTTTCTTTCAGTTTAGGTGGAAACGTTGGATCATGTCCATGCCATCTTAAAGTTATTTAAGACTGCATTTGATCATACTATACCACTCAACGGTTTGTTTTCTTCTGCTTATTTCTTTCAACTTAATGACGTTTGAAGTAACGATTGGCTGTAACGTTGGATACTAGGAGCTGCCAGTACAAAACATAAAAATGAGGTTTTTATTCAAACTTTTTATATATATGTTTTTAAACTATAGTGTTGATTGGCGAGTAGTAACGCGATACTACAATTATTCTAATTTCTTCGGATGAAGCGCTCGTGTAATTATGATAGAACTTCACTAAGGTAAGTTCGTTTAATCATCAATTATTTATTTAAGCTCAAGGACTAATATTTTTAAAAAGGTGTCATATATTCGTGCTTTCATATATAAGCCTTCACAGCTGTGGTGTAAATATTCAAAGAGGAAATACTTCAAATAATTTCGACTTTTTTCTTTAAGTCGTCAGTCTCAGGTGTCAGGGTCAAAACCAGGTGTTTGCTTCTTTTACCGTGGCGTAACACTGTAAAACCTAAAGCAGAATATTTTAAGTTCACCAATTCATACAAACCATTAAATAAATAATATTATGTATTTTCAAAGAGAAAGACGAAGACAAATTAGACAAAGACTTTTATTTACACAAATATGGGTATTAAAAAAGTTGATATTTATACAATTTTCGCCATATTTACCTTCATGAGGTATGCAAATATAACAAATAAAAAAAAATGTTTATTAAATCATAAATATAAAATGTACCATTTATATCAATGCTATTGTTATTTTAATTTGTTCCCATATTGCAAATGCCCTTTTTACAAATTTTAATTAATTTAGTCACATTGGATCTGAACTTCGGCCTTTGTGTGTATACACGTCTGTTTCAATAAATAAAATAACTAAAATAAAAAAAATAACGCTTAAAATAACGTAGGATATATATACCCTGTGTCGTGGGTGCCATGGACACACACAAAGACAGAAACACAAACACCCAGACCGAGAACAAAATTTAAGCTCATCATTCAAATTTCTGTTTCGCCGGGAATCGAACCCGGGACCCCTCGATCGGCAGTCCGGCATGGTAACCATTGCGCCACGCGGGTCGTCGTTACGTTTAAAGTTTTTACGTCGTTACGCTTAAATACGTTTAAAGTTCTTTTAAAATTCGTTGCTTCTTTTAATTTTAAGGAATTATCGTAGAATGTTATTTATATATTTTTATATCATAATCACAATTTTCTTGTATTAGAAGCGATTGAAAATAATTCAATAAAACACTACTTATTACGATAATACATGTGCGAACAGTACTACTGTTCAAACGAAAGCGAAATTATGCAAACAAAAACAAACATCCAATAAATCACGCATAACTACCATAACACGAGGTCATCAAAATTCATTTCGCGACAAAATTTCGTCCACGTGCCGCTATTGCATACCAATGCGCGATGAAGTCATATCACGTAACGAGTAAAAGTATTTTTCATTGTTTCGACGTAATGTATGCGCATCATCGATGCGGTTTCGGCAATGCAGTTCCGACAGAAGCTTCCTCCTCATTGTTTGTAGATGGAATACGAGATCGGGTGAAATACACAAAAACAACTTTTTCAGTAGTTATGTTTGTATTCTTTACCGTATTTTCAAGCATACAAACCAACTAAACAGTAAAGCAAAACAAACAACTACTAGCTCAAAATCTTTTAAGTTGGACCACAGCAGTTAGACTACGGTTGTACCACGGCACGGGCAACAAGCCGATGAAAGCCACCTTTGCGCCACTCGGCTAGCACCGTAACATTGCATTATGCTACTCTGTATAAAAAGTTTCAGGAATATATCGGTAAAAACCCACTTCAATTGAATCATTTTATTCCAAAAATCCAAATATTTATAGATATGCAATAAAATACATACATGTATACCTACAGAAAGTGTTTTAACAATTTTAGAAAATTATAATAGTTGCTATAGAGCTAACGTTAAGCTTAGAATGAAACTCGAACAAAGGAACTAATTAAAAAAAATGCTGTACTATTATAGAAATTCATAATTAAATTGTTGAAAAAGAAAAACTTGGAAATAAGTTAAAATAATTTCTGAAATAGTGAAGAAAAAACTATTACTTATTTGATCATACTATCATATATTTATATAATAAGGAATCAAAGTTGATGAAAAACCCCCTTTTAAAATATATCTGTCGTTCCATTTCTTTCAGTTTGCAGTTCTATTCCTGACGGCGTCAGTTCTGGCTGAACCGAGCAAAGTCGTGCAGAAGCGGAGCGGTCTAGTGGGCCACTATGGAGGCTCCATCATCGCAGCTCACGGTTACGGCTTGGGCCACGGGTATGGTCTGGGTCACGGCTACGGCATAGGACCCGGCATTGCCTACGGAGGTATTGGATCAGGATATGCTGGTGGAGCGATAGTTGGTGCTGATGTCCACACTACGGTCACAAAACATGTCGGCGTTCCAGTCCCCGCTCCGTACCCCGTTGCGGTTGACAGGCCTGTGCCATACCCTGTCAAAGTAAGTCAAAGTACACATTTATTAGATAAAAAATGTACCTCTATAGATGTATAAAAATTTGTCGTTAAAGTAAAGTATAATAGGTAAGCAGATAACTTTTCCTTGAAAAAGAGAAGGCATTCTTTTCCTTTAATATTCACTTTTAACTGCACAAGCAAAAAGAAATGAATTAGTTTGATATCATAAACAAGAACATTTTTACTTAAAATATAATTAGAAGAATCATGCGGATGTGTTTATTTTCATTTAAATCTTTAGATAAGTATATATAATTCCGTTCTAAGCTCTACTTGTTCTAAAGTGCCTTTGCCTGTTCAACTGTTACACCATTCCCAATTTCAATATTCTCTTTAAGTTTGGATCTACTGAAAGAAAACAATAACCTCTAATTTCATAAAAATACTTGCAATAGCAGGTCCTTTACAAAACTTACTAATTTACTCTTTACAGGTAGCAGTTCCCGTGCCCGTCGACCGCCCCTATGCCGTACCAGTACCAAAGCCTTACGCAGTGGCTGTTGATAGACCAGTGGCAGTGCCCGTCGACAGACCAGTGCCAGTACCAGTGCCCCACGCCGTGCCATACCCAGTCATCAAACAGGTGAGACCCTCAAAGCTAATCTTGCCGTTGCCAAAGTCTTGCCAAAGCCAAAACCTTACGCAGTAGTTGTTGAGAAACCAGTTGTTGAGTATCCCACGTAGTGATATACCCAATCCAGTCCAGGTAAGACTGTCGTAGCCTGTCACCATTACTTTATTAAGTAAAATACCCCCAATAACACAAGGTGACGAGCAGTCTCAGACAAATCTCGACAGCAATTATAGATTTATATTTTAACTTTACTTAGCTTAGCTTTCTTAGCAGTGACTACTTAACTCCACATTAAAAAATCAGCTAAAATAATCTAGGTTACATAAGTTTATTGTATATCGATTACGGCCATAAAAGAGCAAAGCAAGTCGTAGTAAAGAAGAATGTAACTGTACAGAAGTCTCTGCAACCATCGCAAAACAGACTCCAAAAGGTTCCAAGAAGTTCAAAAGGTTATTTAGTTATTTCTACAAACCCAAAAGCTCCTATTTTTTGGAAGTATGTATAACAACCAATAGAGTCCGAAAGTGCATCTGTCGTAATGATTCGAGGGTGTTAATTAAAATGGTATTGAACTCTAAGATAAGCAACCTGTTTCAATATTAGTAATTAACGCCAGAGATTTTGAAATTGGGAGCAAATCGATGTGTTCATGTGTATTACCCAAGGGCGTTCGTCAAATCAAGGTTAAATCAGTTAGGCCGCTGTATAAAGAACGAATGTGTACATGTAAATTATTGTTCACATGGGCGGCCCCAAATAACTTACGACAGAGTTGCAATGCAACTAGATACGACTTTAGATGATACTCAAACTTTGTTGAGGCTTGATGAAGCTACCTTACTGTGACACAGGGGCCTTTTTTTACGTGTTGCGAGTCTTACGTGTCCCGTCTCCATCCGATGTCTTTTAGAGGGCGCTTGGCACACGCACCACCTTGAGGTCTTCATGAGACGATGAACGCCTTCATATCTGCTACCTGGGCCATACGGAGCCTACAAGCTCGTGCCCTCATTAAGTTTATACAAGATATACTTTATGGCCCTCCTTATATTACAGGTCGGAGTCCCAGTGCCCCAGCCCTTCCCAGTGGCAGTGCCCAAGCCAGTAGCTGTCCCAGTACCAGCACCAGTCGGAGTCCCAGTAGTCAAGTCAGGCTACGGAGGTTTCAGCAGCTACGGAGGCCACATCGGAGGTGGCTACATCGGAGGCGGTATTCACGACTTCCACGGACACGGACTGCACTCCAAGATTTGGTAGAACAGTTTTAAAACTCTCTATTCTTGCTTTGGAAATTGCCTTATTCAGTTCAAAGAAAGTAACATTAAGAGATGTGTCGATTCAGGGGGCAAATTTCTAAGAAAAGCGGCTAGCAACATCACTGCCGCGTGGATACGTCTACGTACGTGGTAGTCTTTTGCAGAATATCAAGGATACGAGCCTTAGATGAACAGATATACACTGTCTTATGAAACCTTTTCGAAATCGAAAAGCGCCTTGAAGTTGCAAATATGGGTTAGAGAATTGCACCGCTGGAACTAAAAATTTTAGAACAATCTTTTGAGAGAGAAAAACTTGAAAAAAATAGAGAAAACTCGAGAAAAAAATAGAGATTACCAGCAAGAAACAGAGTGGCAAAAGGCATTTTCACACGGGGCTTTACAAATAGTGACGAATAATTAAGATGTGATGATTAGGTTAGCATAGTTTAAGAGTTGGGAAGATGATATCTTATCTTTAAGCGTTTAGAGTCTAGAAAGAGATGGGTGATGTGCAATGGATGGAGGCTTTTTAAACTTTTCGATCTATGTTTTGAGTTATTTTAGTGAAAAATAAAGTGTACAAGATTTTTGTATGTATATATCAATTAGGTTTTCGATTTTTGGTGATGCTTTTATGTATTTGCTCTTGAGTTTTACATTTTTCGGAAAGTTAACAATTTTAAGGCCTTTTTATAATATTATCTTTGATCTCTTTCTAAGTGTATCGCTGTTGAAGGCTTCTCGTATACGTACCTGGATAAAGTACTTTTGTATATAGATTTTCATTTTTCTTAGTAGTATAAGTTCATGAAGGTTTATTTCGACCGCAGTCGGCTAAAAACTATTGAACGACCGATTTTTGTATTTTTATAATAAAATGTAATTATGATGAAATTGTATTTTATTACACTAGCCTCCCGCCAGTGGCTTCGTCCGCGTGGACCTGTTCCGTAGGATAAAAAATAGCCTGTGTGTTATTCCAGTCTTCATTGCTATATTAAAATCATAGACGTTTAGCCAGTTGCTTCAACCGCGTTAATCCTATTACCCGTTTTCACGTAGGAATGAAGCATCTTTCCGCGGTAAAAAGTAGCTCATGTTACTCAAGGTGAATGTAGCTTTCTAATGGTGAAAGAATTTTTGAATTCGAAACAGTAGTTTTTGAGTTTATTCATTACAAACATACAAAAATACAAATATTTCCTCTATGTAATATTAGTATAGATATAGACAGTATAGATTTACCCAAGGGATTCATGAAGTAAAACGAGTTCTTAAAATACTTCAACTCGTACTTAAAAGTTTTATAAAAAGGAAATAAAAAAGAAATCTTATTTATTATCACTTAATCGCATTGGCTGCAACCCTTTTTGCCTTGAGCTTACTCCACCACGCTTCTTCAATGCGGGTTTATACACAGAAACTCGATTTTTCAATATTTAATCTTTAAAATAATAAATCCATCTTTAAAATAATTCTATATCTAATCTAATACCTTTAAACGAGCAATTCTTGTATGTACCTATCTAAATATATTTTTTTAATCTCGGAAACGGCTCCAAATATTTTGATGAAATTTAGTACCCTGGTTTCGGGGATGATAAATCGATCCACAAAATTTTTATTGATGGAAATTTTTAGCTGTATAAAAATATTTTCAATGAAAATCAATTTAAATATAAACTTAAAAATACGACTCTTCCTGACATCTATTGGAGAGTATTAATAATATTGTGGCGTAAACGCTGTCAAACTGGGGAGCCCACAAGGCTCATTGTGGATTTCATCAAGCGTCATCAGGACCTTGTGCTTTTTTTTTATAGGTTGAGTGGTAGTAAGATTAAAATATTATATTATTTAATATTATTATACTTCATGACGTTTTGCGTTTATCAGGTAGAGAGAGCGCCTATAGGTTTTCAAAAAATTTATACGAAAGGTCCAGGTAAAATAGTAGAATAAATTAAATGCATACTAAGTCATATTTCAGTAACTTAAATGCATGGTAAGTCATATTTCAGTAATCTGAAGATTTTAGTATGAATGTACTTATACAAAACAGCGAAATAAAAAAACGGCATTTTGGCAAACTCTTGAAGAGTTCGAATTTTTATTATTTAAAATTCATGGCTCAACGGTAACGGGGTTTTCTAATCTGACCATTTTGACATCCGGAAGTAAGAAAAAAAACTGTACCTACATAGAAGGTATTTTTTAATCGTGGCAGCACTGAGCTGCAAGGTGTACCCAATATCTTAATCTGACGCGCTCGAGTAAATCCGTAAATCCCCTCTTGGGCTCCCCTATTACCATACGCCAATCCGACGTTCAAAGAAATGACAATGTCAGTTTGAAAGAGCTCTATGAACATTTCGTCCATAGAGTTAAAGCTTTCGTGGTCGAATGGTTGCGTGAGTTGACTGTGGAACTAGAGACCCGGGTTCAAACCTCAATCAAAACCATATTGTGTATTATTTATTTTTATGAAAATTACTATTTTTATTAGGAGCTATTTCAGATGGCGTTGTTAAGTAACACTAAGCAAATCAGTGTTTCGTTTGAAACTAAACCAAGAAAATAAATTGTTTTTATCCGAGCAACGCAAAGTTCATATCAAAATAGTATACTTACCTCGTGGCTACTCTGTCTATAATACATAGTTACAAACTTTAGTCTTAAGATTAAGGAACTACACGACATCTTAGATAATATGTCTTAATGGGACTTCTAAAAAAATATATAACTTTTACTTGCCTGCTACTTTTTTTTTACTAACTCCGCCCGCGGCTTCTATTTCTTCGTCCATGTAGGTCGTCCCCGTGGTACTACAAGTTGGACCAATGCATGGAAAAGGCAAACACTAGCCAAAATACTAGTTTAATGTCTTTATCTTTGATAATGACAACATTTCATACAATTTTCATCCCCTATTTGAACCCCTTTAAGCCTACTTTGCGCGATAAAAACTACTATCCTTACACTACTTCTTCTAAGAACTAATCGCTCATCTCACTGATTCCGGTCTAAATAAGGGCTGATTAAGTCGTCAGCCAGCCCAAAGAAGTGCGTGTGTAGAAAGTGGCTCCCATAACCGGCACTTGGCACATATCATAGTAATGGGACATTGCGCAATCTATGAGTATGTAAACGGAAGTTCCTCGACTGTACTGGTCACCCCGATAGTTGGCCGGCTTCTGTGGATTTCTCGGTTAGTTTTTGTAGAGATAGGTGTATTACAAGTAGTAAGTATGTGTGCATTTAATGTGGATCAGAGCCCTTAGTGTAAGTTTGTAAACGCGCAGATAGATCTTAACCTGAAAGGAATAAGGTCGATAGTTAAATTCTTAACGCAAACGCGTTAGTAACGTTTTCGAGTGTGCAGACTTACACTAAGGCCTCTGTAAGCAATGCAGGCAACGTGGTGTTAACTGGCGAGTGCAGCCCTTCGACAGCGTGCCCACAATGCAACCCTAATTCCATTGCAGAGTTTAGGTAGGATTCGATTATTTGTAAACATTGAACTATTTGCTTATTCTTGTATCAGTCTGTTGAGAATATATGTATATCAATGCTGTTATTTAGCCTTGCTGTGCCCCGCTGTTTAACCCGCGTTATTTTTTTTAAAGTATCTTATTTTACTTCTGATTACTCCAAGAATATATGTACAAAGTTTCATGATGATCGGTTGAGTAGTTTTCGCGTGAAAGAGTAACAAACAAACGTACTTTCGCATTTATAATATTAGTAGGATTATTTATTTGGAAACCACTTAGATTTCAAGTTATATTATTATTTTATAAACCATCAACCACCCCCATAGCGGTAATATATTTCCGCAAATTTAGGTTAGATTCACAGTTAAACAGGGACCCTAACATGACTCTGCTACTGACGCTAGGTACTGCATTCATGCAAAAATATACCTTATCGAATAAACATATGGATATAAATATTTAATGGTGGTTAACTAACACGTAACCATCGATCCGCACTAAAGCATAGCGTGGTTGTGCAATCGACTATAATATCCGAGTAGTTCCGCTGCGATGAAGTTAAGTTTTTCATGATATACACGTGTTTTTGAAGGAAAAGAAAAGAAAAGAAAAAATGATTTATTTGCGCAAATATGGGTATTACAGAAGTTGTTTTATATATTTAAAGTTCGCCATATTTACCTCAGTAAGGTATGCAAATATTTTTAAAGAAATAAAAAAATATATACTATTTTTATATTAAAGAAATCAAAATATACTTAAATCTATCTATATAACTAATTGACTTAAATCTAAATAACCAATTTATTTATTATGTTTACAAACCATGTTATTTATTTATTTATCCCATATTTTGCGTTTTTTTATTTAGTAGTTATGAATTTATTTAGACGGTTTTTTTCCCACGTCGTCGGCTTTGGGCACCCAATTCACTGGGTTTACGCTGAGAGGAAAAAAGCCGGCGGAAAAAAAAACCTCCCAGGTTTTTAGTTCCGTAATCCCTCACGAACTTAATTGTCATCGTCTGGAAATTCAGAAACCGAATAGTACGCTTTTAATAATAATGAATGATATACCTACGTTATTATGATATATTATTCTGATATGTGTAGCTGTTTGTTACAGCTGCACTCATTTATGAAAGATCAAATGCATGGGCACTACACATACACGAAGTAACATCTCTGCCAGAGGAGAGGTCATAAAGGTTAACATGTAAAGATTATATAATAATAATAATAATAATCCTGGCATCGAGGCCCAACAATAAATACCTTACAGACTAACATACATAATAATTATAACTTAAAACTACGTCACAATTTTTGCGGCGATGTGAGCGCGGGTCCCGTGACTTCTGGCGGTCGTCGACGCCCATGATATTTTCGGAACACTACCACCTTTGGCCACAACTTCTCGTCCAGGGAGTTATTGAGAAATTCAGTAGGGACGCGCACCGCAAATGAACTAAAGTTCACTACGTTGCGTGACGCCAACTTCTCAACACTTAGTACGAATTTCGTTTTCACCTTCAGGTACTCCACGATTTTAGAGACACGAAGGCCCGTGAAGTGAAGTGAAGACGAGAGACGTAGATGTACGTCGCTGGGATGGCGGGACGCAGCAGACTGTTGTGTCATGTATATGCCATACCATAGTATGTTTACATTGTAAACAGTAAGGCCCGGTAAAGTGTTCTCCGGCAACCCTACAAGCAAGCGCACACTGTCGTAAACTATGCCTTAGTATCTTTCAGAAGCATCCTCAAGGCAGCCGATACAACGGAGTCCAGCATACAGAAGCGGTATTTTTGTTATTACCTAAGGTACCATAATTATCATAGAAATGTCTACTTTATTATTACCATGATCTATTCTTATTACTAAAGTAACCGTATTTAATCACATAATATATGTATATACGGTACATATACCAAAATAACATTTTTTAATTTTTTTCCGGCTTATCTCTGAAACGGCTCGCGCAATTGAATGGGACTTTAATTGGCAGGTAGCTGATGTAATAAGGAGTATCTTAGGCTACTTACTTTTATTTTTGCAAAAATCTAAAACTAAAGTCCACGCGGACGAAGTCGCGGGCGTCCGCTAGTACTGAATAACATAAGGGTCACTAAATGACGCTTATTTTCTTACATAGAAAAAATATTGTAATTTTTTTAATGTAAAAGTTCAGTTCTAATATGTTTAGTAATTCATGTCTTCATTTATCACGCTATTTACCTTTCATAGTATTCACCTTTTAAATAGTTACAATATTGATTTTGATCGCTTCTACCCTTAAAGCATCAAGGTATGACAGGTATGACACCCGTCAGAGAAGTGGCCTTTACGAGCGAAGCCCTCGTCCCAATGTCCATGCACAATGTGCCTTCTACTTATACAACTATTGTGTCTGTGTGTGTCGGTGTCAGTGTTGACGGTGCATAGAAAATGACGTTGTTAATTTAAATTGACATATTTAGAAATGTATGCGTCTGTAGCGATGAAAGAATATTAATTTGTGAATGTGTGACAAATTTAAAATGTGTGCATTCTTTCCCCGCACCAGATTTGGCACAAAAATTATGTATCGAAGCGAGTCGCCATGCCCTCTCCACTGACGGGTGAGTCAGTACCTATGATGCTTTAAGTATCCTAGTAATCTTATAGATATCTAAACCAGTATATCCTAAGTCTATGATCTAAACACGTAGCAATATCACAGAATGGTAATACCATGGACTACACGAGTATAAAGCGCCTCTGACGAAACACAAGCTGCCTACGAACGATAGAGTCACATCTTTCGACTGATCTTTAAAAGGTGCGCAATGGCAACTCTTGGAAACATATCAGCCTAACAAAATGTAGGAAATTATTTATTCATTCTTGTTTGACAGTTTAACTGGGTACTTAAGAGCGAATATTGAAAGGTGTATTAAGCTTGACTTCATCCGCGCAATCTGATAATGCATTTGTTTACATTTTGGGGTGTCATTTAACCGTTCTCTAAGGTATAAGCCGTATAAGCTAAACTAAAGTTGCAACTTAAAGCTATAAGTAAAGTCAGCTAAAATGGCTTAACTATTACTATTACAGAGGCGTGGTTGTAAGCCAGTGGCACTCCCGACGGATCGTGACCAATGCCACATGCGGAACTAATCGGTACCAGAACTTTATTAGAGCAGGGTTGTCAACTGCTTGTGTTTGTAAAGTTTAAGAATTAGAATAAAAACCAGAAACGGAATATTTAAATCACAATTTAATTCACAAAGCCTTTACAATCCAAATATAACGATTTAAGTTTCTAATTAACATTTCCTTATACAACTACACTTACATTATAGGTAAACACAAATTATACAGGCCACGTGGTGTTATGTGGTCGCTACAGCCAATGGACATGGTCTCATGGACTCCGGGTACCTACTCTATATCGGTGAACAGTATAGAATTACTCCTTGACAGAATAACGTTCAGCGGGGGCACTAAGGTAGCTGGTTGAATCATAAAATTCTACCAATTTAATTTTATATGAGAACAACTGACTGTTTTTACTAATTTACTGTACTCTGCGATATGCTGATATAATAATCATATGTGTACAGTCAAAAGTTAAGAATCGATTATATTTTTCATTGGTATCATTCAATACTTTTTTACCAACCTTAAGTGGCACCACGAGACGAAACGGCATCTGTGAAAACTTTGTAGTTTGTAGAACACACCGTAGTTTTAAACCATGTTCTAGCGGCGAAACAAGACAATTTGGGCCACCTCTTCCCCCAAATTTCTTAGTGACCCCAACCCCCCCCAATTTCTTGCGGACCCCAAAATTGAAGGCTGCGACCGCACCTGAATGAAGCGCCGTACCCCAAACTTCATGAAAAGACACTAAACTATACTAAATACTGTTTATAAATTTCTTTCTCTTCTAAACAATCAACCGTCTGTTTACTACGTACGACCCAGTTTGTTTAGTTACCTGCCTGTATCCGCGTTGAGAAAAATAAAACTATTTTTTTATTTATTTATTTAAGTTCACCAACGGTTATTTTCTATACTATAAGTTTTTATGACACAAAATATTCAAGCAATTAATGTACAACTACTTAAAGGAGAACATAAAAAACTACGAGTATAATACATGGTAATAACAAACTAATAAATGGTAAAGAGGAATAAATTTGCATATTCAAGAACACTTCAAAGTCCTATTATGAATGCGGTAAGTTAGGGCATACAGGCGCTCCTTGTATTGTGGTTAGGGTTATACCTATCCTTAGAGCATCACAGGTATTGACTCTCGTCAAGTCAGTACCTTTGATGCTCTAAGGTTATAACTGATAGGTAAGCTTATTTTTCTTAATTCTAGGTAACCAGGAAGTAAGTTTTCTATCATTAAAATGCTTTAATGCTATTCTTATAATGAAATTGGCTGAGATTAAGACAGATGTACTGAGTGATGTCGTGTATGCGGCGGAGTTATACGTATGCACCGTGCCTGCCCCTCGGCGCGATGCTTCTACGTAGTGCGAGATTTTCATCAGTGTTGTAAGCACAGATCAAGTTTTAGTTACTACGTGTTGTAAGTGGTTCTATGCGAGCGTGTAGACGGTGCCGGATATTTTCAAGTTTTCGTAGCTGATTCTTTTAGCTTAATTTTATGAGTAAAATAACAGATTTACAAAGAATAATAAAGAACTTGAATCCTGAATTACTTATAATTAATTAATTAATAATTAGTTCAAGAAATTTTTGAAGCAATTTATCGAATTTTATTAGCTGAATTCTTAAAAAACAATGGGTTGCACTCCGGGAGTGCCGGCAGAAGTGAAAACATTAAAGTTGTGCATTTTTGATGTCTTGGAATCGTTAGGGAATAATTCCGCACGAATTGCTTGAATTATCAGTTCCTATTAATTTCTATCTAGTATTTTTACAAAGTACTCTCTCATTTTCTTTCACTATTTCTTCGTCACTTTTTTCATTAATAGATGCACTTTGTTCAATGTCCATATTTTAAATACTTGATATAAACGAATTTTAAGATAAAATTATACTTGACGCTGGCAATATGCAGAGTTTGCAATGCCATAATTGAAGAAAAAAAGTATAGACAGCCGTCAGATGAGCCGTCATCAGCTGTCACCCCTCCATCTTGGTCTAAGAGCCGGTGAAGATATTCACTCGTTCGGTTGTTACAAGAGTGAAGGTGATATGAAAGAAAATTGATTAAAATTAATTAAATTAAAAATAGCTATGAACACTTTTCGATAGTCAAGTTATCATAGGCATATATGTTTATAAATTATATTTGGTAAAAAATATGTCTCATCGAATTATCAGATCGGTGAAGGTCGATCTTCCTCGTCTCCTCTACTATCTTACGAAATTTTTCGATCAGCACACGTGACCTCGCGCGAGTTTCACAGTTTTTACCCATCCCACAAAAAGTGCTCAACGCCGCTAAAGAAGTTTTCACTTCAAAAATTGACGTCAGCTTTTTACTGAAATTGAATGTTTCGTTCGAGTTTAGCAAACGCCAACTCTCCTTTTTTTTAAGTTTTTTATACAAGATAATCTAGGGTTATTTTGGTTCTTATAAGGATTCATGGCTAGAAATCTTGGTGTAAAAAAGTCACAACAGAGTGGCATTTGGGCGTGGTCTCGACCGGTAGCGTTGCCGTGCCATCTACGAGTACAAGCTTGCACATTTTCTTCACGTCACGGTCTCGTTTTACGCCGTTCGGTTAAAAAACTGCCGTCTACAAGGGCTCTCTGGGTTTCTTATTTCCTTTTGAGGTATAGAACTTATATTTAATAATATTAAAGTAGTCCATACGTGTCGATATATCTACTTTAGAAGTGTGAGTCAGATTCAGATCATGAAATAAATCGGACTGTTTTGGATCTGGGCGAACAGACACGCATAATAATTCACTTTCATTAATACTGCATTAAGTTTGTAAGCAGAAGGGTGACAATATTTTGAATGACAGTCCTCAAAGCTCTTGTTACTTGGATAAAATTGTATGCAGTAAAAAATTGATCAATACATTTAATTTGCTGAACTTAATAAGTGTTTGTTGAATTTAAGGTGTGATGGGTATTTTGTAACACAGGTGTATGGGTAGAAATATTTGAATGGATTAATAGACTAACACATACAGGCAGCGTGGTGTGTATTTTTTTTTTGTTTTACGACATACGATAAAAATCTTTTCAGCCACTCAATATTTTCATTTCCTTTTTAATAATGTCATCGCAAACTCTGTGCATATTATATACCCAGCGTCAAGTATAATTTTTGCAGCACTTAGTAGTCTTCAAAAAATCAGTAAGTCGTCAGGTATCCAGTCAGTTTAGTCAGTCAGATGTTCAAGTAAAGTGATGGCTATATTACCAGAACGAGACCGACGAAGTTTTGGAGGCAAGCCGTAAAAACATGTTTTCATACTGTTATATTATTTCACTCGTGCACTGTCATTAACCTAGTCGTATTAAAGTCGTATATCGAACAAATGCCATCAACTTTATCCGATATAACTCAAAAATACACCAAGATAATGAAATTAAAAGAGCGATACTTGTCCCTTCAGACTTTCCGCCAAAACTCACTTTAATGGTTCGATCGGTGAAGTATCACTACTGCGCCCACTTCTGCTGTAAAGCAATTCTATTTCGATTCTTTGGAAAGGTGCAGTTGCCGGACAAACTTATGTACATGAAGCGACCTTTGGGATAGCAGGGCAACATACCGACTACAGGCAAGCTAAGTCTTGCTTGAGGTTGCGTAGAGATGTCCACGTGTCCTGCATGCTCGTCTACTACTCCATTCCAATTAAAAAAACGGGCCAAGTGCGAGTCGGACTCGCGCACCGAGGGTTCCGAAAAATATTTTTAATATTATGATGTAGCTAAAAATTTACGGTTTTTGCAATTATTCGCTTTCTCTGTGCTATAAGACGTTGCTTCGTACCAAATTTCAATATTGCGAAAATTTGCCGCATAAACTACTGTATCTTTTGATTGCGCTGGCTTAGAAGTTTGAATTTTTCACAGCTGCAAGGGACAGTAGACCTGAGTATTTGATATGAATTCCAGCGTGATACCTCCACGCGTTCCTGAGAAAAAGGGTCTTGATAGACAGGTAGACAGACGGACGGATAACGAAGTGATCCTATAAGGGTTCCGTTTTTTCCTCTCGAGTTATGGAAACCAAAAATAAGCTTTAAAAACGTATAGTTTCCATTAGGATAATCTATAATGGACTATGTAAATACGCTAACAATGAGGCATGACAAATCGACCCCTGTCCACCTGCGTTTGTGGGGCGGTCGATAACCATTAAAGATGCACGACGATGGTACCGTGCCACCCCATAATCATAGCCTAGATCCCTAGATCGACCGATATCTAAGCGAATGGCCTGGCTTTATCACAGAAAGGTTCTAACGAGTTTATGGGAACTTAATAAGGGTAATATTTAACACTAGCGGCAGCCCGCGACTTCGTCCGCGTGAACTAGTATTAGATTTTTTTAAATAAAAGTAACCTTAGTTACTCCTTATTACATCAGCTATCTGCCAGTAAAAATCCCGTCAAAATCAGTCCAACCGTTTCAGAGATTAGCCGGAACAAACAGATAGACAGATAGACAGACAGACAGACATACAGACAGACAAAAATTGTAATAAATGTTGTTTTATCATATGGACAGTATATACATTCACATGCATGTAGTCATAGGTGGTTATTTTAATATTACAAACAGACACTCTAATTTTATTTATTTGTATAGATACAAAGGAAACAGCAGGAGGTAGCATATCTAGCTTATTCTTAGGTTTCTTTTTTCCTTTAGGAGATCTTTTGCGATTTTTGAGTCCCTGAATGTGGACCTAGATCCAGGGGGAGACAGCTGCTCCTTTGCCCATCCCCCTGCCCCCCCCCCTCGATACACCCATGGATACATTTGTCCTCATTAAACTCGTTCACTCCCTAGACACCTTGATGTTCAAGACATTCGAGGGAGTGTATTCTGACTAAAATTCATACTCATAAGGTCTTCGTATTTTCTTTTATAGTGTTACTAACGAACCCGGCAGACGTTGTCCTGCCTTAAAGTATCAGAAATAAAATAATATTGCGACTATAAATTTAGATGTAAGCTATCCTATCTTTCAAGTTGGATCAAACTGCACACGGTGTGCAAATTTTATTAACATCGGTTAAGTAGTTTAGGAGTCCATCGCGGACAAACACGTGACACTTAATTTATATATATTAAGATTGGTCCCAAATCCAACGAAAAATATAGGTAAAACAAGTAACCGTACTTCGATGAACAGCAACACCTAACGATATTTTAATGAATACCTGAACGAGGCCAGGTTGCCTGACTGTAATTTGGTTAAAGCTCATACCATTACACACTCGTCTATGTCTAGATACACGTATATTTGTGTACACTGAACTGAGCCCTTAGTGTAAGTTTGTAAATGCGCAAACGTTACTACTGCGTCAGAGTTAAAATTGGACAGATAGATCTTAACCTGAAAGGAAAAAGGTCTTTAGTTAAATTATTTACGCAAACGCGAGAGTAACGTTTTTGCGTGTGCACACTTACACTAAAGCCTCTGGGGCATAAATGTATATGATATGAGTACTAATATGTATTTTAGAGCTGAAGGGAACTGTTATATGAATATTTGGATACTATACAGTGTGAAGAAATGAAACATCTCAGATGAGTAATTCAAATATTTGACATTTGACAGCCTCATTGGCGTAATGGGTGATGAGCCGACTGCGAAGCGTGAGGTCATGGGTTCGATTCCCACCTAGGACAAATATTTGTGTGATGAACATGATTATTTGTTCTGTGTCTGGGTGTTAATTTATCTATTTCAGTGTGTATTTAGAATTATATAAGTAGTTTTATCAGCTTTCTGATGACCATAATACAAGCTCTGCTTAGTTTGGAATCAGATGGCGTTGAGTGAATTGTCCAAATAAAAAATTAAATAAAATTCTGCTACGTTTATTAAGATTTAGTATTTTACTTTTTATGTAATTAAGTGTCAATGTGTAATAACTATATTTTAAATCAAACTTAAATCGTCAATCACAACTGCTTATCTCTCTTTTGTTATTTTTTTTTCACAACCGTTCCATTTTCAAAATGCGCGTCATAACTTTTAGCTTTTAGGCATTTAGATTATTCAAAGTTTACTGCCAGACAGTTTAATATTAAATATGAAATACTTTTTATTATGTACATTAACTCATGTTACTTATAAAATGCATATAAAATATTGTCCAATATTTACATTTGCTATTGAAAAATTGTTCTTGTGTCGGATATTCCATTTATAGAGGACTGCTATGGGCTATAAGTTTTGAAAATCAAAAGATAGACAGTAAAAAAACGGGTTGCACTCCGATAGTGCCGGAAGAAGTGAAAACTTTAACATTAACGTTGTGCATTTTTGATATTTTGGAATGGTTAGGGAATAATTTTGCACGAATTGCTTTTATTATCAGTATTATTTTTCATTTAGTATTTTCAGTAGGTTTTCATCTAATAATAATAATTTTATAAAGTACTCACTCATTTTCTTTCACTATTTCTTCGTCACTTTTTTCATTAACATAACGCGCGAGTTTAACATTTTTTACCTATCCCAAAAAAGTGCATAACGCCGCTAAAGAAGTTTACACTTCAAAATATGATATTTCTGATTCAGGCTCGTATGTAGAGTAGCTGCCAATGATGTATGTTGGCAGCTGCTGTGCTGATAACTCGTTCCCTCTTACCAAAGACATTAGCTTGAGGGCATATTAAAGGAGAAGAGCAATCAGTTCGTATAGCGACCATATTAAGTTTTCACCTCGAGGTATACTTATTTTCTAAAGAAAAGCCGCCGTCCTCTACGTGATTGAGATCACAACCTAGATTAAGCAACTGAAAATCACTGCGATGCAATTGAAAAGAGCGAAACGTTGAGATTTTATTACAGTAAGTAAATACAATCAAAGGGAGGATCTAAATTTCCTTGTCAGTAAACTTAATATAAATATAAAGCTTGATATCAGTTGCTACTGATATGTCTATGAGTGTTTGTGTTACCATAAACATCCGCCGCCCTTTGTTTGCAGCGGCAGGGTACCAGGAGGTATTTAACTTCTGTCAATGTAAAATTAAGTGACTTCCTAAAATCCACTCTGCCTGCTATTGGTTACCCGTTATAAAAATTGCTACCCTAGATTCATAAGGTTATGACGGTTGCGTCACAACCTTAACTCGACCTGAACCATAACTCGATATCTCTAGCGCGATATCCGGGTGCCTGTTGAGAAATTGCAGCTAGTACGTCTTCTTCCGAAGGTATATTGTAATAGACTTTTTTCACGACAGAAATAAACTCAGCGGCGATACTTCTCCATTCTAATATTTACCTAAACTCGCCTCGATCATATTTTGTTACGAAAGCTGCCAAGTTTCTTTTTCGAACATCAAAAGGTAAGCCCAGTTGAAACGGGCGTGTGCGCGTATTCTTACTTATGAATGTTGACAGCTTGATACAGCTTATTCTGATATAATTCTGAATTTACTTCAACTCTTAAAAGGAGAATCTAGTTTTTAACAGACGCAGTTGACTTCAAATTACATTTTTACAGCTCATAATTTTTAATTATAGAATTCAATGAGATTTTTGCGTTTGATATGGACGCATTTTTACACCTCTTTGAATGATACTTTGCTAGATTTTTAAGTATGTACATTTGTCTGTTTAAAGCAAAGATATAGAATTGAATTTTAGTATGACCAAATACAACGTAAAATAAAATTAAAATTCTTCAAGCGATGACGGAGAAACAAGAACGTTTGGACATGTTTGGACTTAAGAAAATGTGGTTGGGTTAGGTTAGCTTAGTCTTAAATTATTCGGCACAGAATGCGTCTAATTTGCTTCAAATGAATTATACTGTAGCAGAGAATTGCACACAATGCAGTTTTGTAACTGCACGGACGAGGCGTAATTAGGTGGCGCCAGTCGTCACCCGGGCACGGCGGTAGATAGTAGGGTATAGGGCGTGTCTAGTATATATATTATTCGTATACATAACCAGTGCACTGTGAAAGTAATTAAACATTTCTTCAGAACTTTGTCGTACTTTATTATAAACGTCCCATTCCCCAAAGTGGTGACCCCGCGTTGAACATTATTTTTTAGTGAGTGAACTTTAAAACTAAACTTAACTTAGGTGACGACTCACATTTTTTACCGCCGTGCCCCACGCGCTCACGCCATATTGTTCGGACTTTATACACTAAATTTTCCGCGTCGCTATCGATCAACATGAACCCGCCGGTCCCTGGTTTGCCGCAACAATCACAAGTACCTGGTCCTGTGAAGGAAGAAGCCAAGACCGACATGGCTGCAATCACGGTTTCATCGAGGGTTCCGGAATTCTGGTTGGACCAGCCCAGGTTATGGTTCTATCAGGTTGAAGCCATACTCGCATCGCAAAAGCTGTCGGATGAGGCCAAATTCAACCTCATCATCACGAAGCTGTCGAAAGAGGCCATCCAACAGGTCACGGACATTTTGATGCAGCCCCAGGACTCACGAAAGTACGCCACGCTGAAGGAGAGATTATTGACGGTTTACGAGGAGTCTGAGACCCGTCAGATCCAGAAGCTTATCAGCGAGATGGAGCTGGGAGATCAGCGACCGTCACAGCTGCTGAGACGGATGAGGGATCTCGCCAGGGCGAAACTTCCTGATGACACGTTGAAGATCCTGTGGCAGAGCCACCTGCCAACAGCGGTACGAGGGATCATATCAGTGACAGAGTCAGCGGAGCTCGACGTGCTCGCAAGGATCGCGGATAAAGTCATGGAGACCACACGAAGCGGTACCATCGCGGAGGTCGGGACAGCAGCACCACCGGCGAGCGACACCTCCATGATAATCGCGGAGATTAAAAAGATTAACGAGCGGATTGGTCGTATGGAGCGGTCCAGGCAGCGCACTCGAGGACGCAGTCAGAGCCAGACCAGAGCACCGCACACCAGTGCCACGCGCAAGGGAAAGAGACCTGACTGGCAGTGTTTCTACCACTACCGCTACAAGGAGAATGCGCACAAGTGCATTCAGCCCTGCAGCTGGAAGAAGGAAAACTGAGCGAAGTACAGCCAGTGTCGGGTGACTGTACTCACGGTGTAAGTAGCAATAGATTATGTGTTACGGACTTTAACTCCGGCCTCAGATTTTTAGTTGATACGGGAGCAAATATTTCTGTGCTTCCCGCGCGTAGTAAAACTATTAGTACTGTTAATAATTTTAAGTATAAATTGTATGCAGCAAATGGTACAGAAATTCAAACTTTTGGTGTAAAGACTTTAGTGTTAGATTTAAAATTACGTAGACCCTATCGTTGGACATTTGTATTAGCTGCAGTAAATCAGCCTATTATAGGCGCAGACTTTTTAGTACATCATAAATTACTAGTGGATCTTAGCAAACGTAGATTGGTAGATCAAATTACTAATTTGAATATAGTAGGTTCAATAGTTACTTGTACACAGCCTAGTTTAAGCACGGTAGATGAATCACATCCATACTCTGACCTTTTATTGAAGTATCCTGATATAACGAAACCTGTGTCTTTCAAGGAAACCCCTAAGCATACAGTGTTTCACCATATAGAGACGACGGGGCCGCCCGTGCATGCGCGCGCCCGCCCTTTGCCTCCTGATAGATATAAAAAGGTTAGTGAAGAATTTCGTATTATGCAGGAATTGGGAATTTGCCGACCTTCGAGGAGCCCCTGGTCTAGTCCGTTACATGTGGTTCCCAAGAAGAACGGAGAGATTCGACCCTGTGGGGACTATAGGGCGCTTAACGCCGTCACGAAGCCGGACAGATACCCAATACCCAGATTGCATGATTTTACCTACATTTTAACAGGAAAACGTATTTTCAGTAAAATTGACGTAAATAGAGCATATCATTGTATACCTGTTGCCCCTGAAGACGTTGAAAAGACTGCCATCATCACAAGTTTCGGTTTATTTGAGTTTCCTAGGATGAGTTTTGGACTTATCAATGCTGCGCAGACTTACCAACGCTTCATGAACAACACGGTTTTACAAGGTTTAGGTATACGACGAGAGGATGGAACTTTCGAGAGTAGTTCCGATTTTATATTCTGTTACATCGACGATATACTAATTGCCAGCGAAACAAGCGAGAAACATAAACAGCATCTCGAGGCTCTTTTTCAACGATTGAATGACTTTGGTATAACAATTAATTTGTCAAAATGTTCTTTCGGTAAAGATAAACTCGAATTTTTAGGTCACGACATAACTGTAGAAGGTATCAGGCCCTCTAACGATAAAGTTCAGGCAATTTTGGAGTTCCCGAGACCGGAAACGGTATGCGAACTCCGTCGTTTCATTGGCATGGTCAATTTCTACCGCCCACACATGCATAGCGCAATGACGTATCAGGCGGATCTTATTAAATGTTTACCTAAAGCTAAGAAAAATGACAAGTCTAAAATCATATGGACCGTTGAAGCTAATAACGCTTTTATTAAGTGTAAGGAAGGCCTCCAGTCTGCAGCCACTTTGGCATATCCTACACCTGACGCACCACTAGGGTTAATGACAGATGCTTCTGACATTGCTGTTGGAGCCGTTTTACAGCAGTTTGTCGATGGTCATTGGCAACCCTTAGGCTATTTTTCACGTAAGCTTTCAGTTACGCAAGTTAAATATAGTACGTATGATCGTGAGCTGCTAGGAATTTATTTAGCTATCATTCACTTTCGTAAATTATTCGAAGGTAGACAATTGACTGTCTATACCGATCATAAGCCATTAACTTTTGCATTTTCCAAATTAGCTAGTGATAAAGAAACGCCGAGAAGAATTCGACAACTTATGTATATTAGCGAGTTCACTACGGACATTCAGTATATTAGCGGACAAAATAATATTGTCGCAGATTCACTTAGTAGAATTGAAACAATAACATGCCCAAGTGCATTAGATTTCGTAGAAATTGCAACCGCGCAGGCCGAGGACGCAGACTTTGCACAATACATTCAAGGTAGTAGTCACAATAACACTGTTATAATAAAAAAGATATTTATACCTAACAGTGATACTCAAATTTATTGCGATGTATCAACCGGAAATGTTAGACCTTATTTACCGGATAAATTTAGAAAATTGGCTTTCAATTTAATTCATAACTTGAGTCATCCAGGTATTAACACCTCACGTAAGTTAGTGGGCCAGCGATATTATGAATAAGGATGTAAAAACATGGGCTAAGGCTTGTATTAAATGCCAGAGAGCTAAGGTTCAACGTCACACCGTTTCATATTTGGGTCAATTCCCGCCGGCCGGACGTTTTGAACACATACATACTGACATTGTAGGTCCATTGCCGACCACTTCTGATGGTTATAGATATTTACTAACCGTAGTAGATCGGTGCACTTATTGGCCTGAAGCTTTCCCACTTCGCGATATAACCGCAGAAAACGTAGCTAAAGCGTTATATGACGGATGGTTTACTAGATTTGGCATTTGTCAATATTTAACATCCGATCAGGGACGACAATTTGAAAGCAACCTGTTTTCTGAGTTGATGAAATGTATGGGGATCCATAGGATCAGGAGCACACCTTATCACCCGCAAAGTAATGGCGCGGTGGAACGGTTTCATAGATCACTCAAGGCTGCCCTTAAGGCTCGTTTAGACTCTACATCCTGGCAGGATGAATTGTCGACCATTCTATTAGGGCTTAGATGCACGTTACGTAGCGATACCGGAATTTCGGCTGCTGAGTTAACGTATGGATGTACCTTGAGGCTACCAGGCGAATTTTTTGACTCTAGAAAGTCAGAACCGTCCGACCCTCATACTTTAGTTACTGAAATACGAAGTAATATATGTAAATTGAGATCAGTACCAGATAGACAGAGAAATTCACGTACGATATTCATCCATCCGGATCTTAAATCGTGTGAATTTGTTTTTATTCGAAATGATGCTGTTCGTAAACCATTACAGCCTCCCTATGACGGACCATTCCGAGTCTTAAGTAGAGGTAATAAGGTTTATAAAGTTCAATTGCCTACGAGACGCATAACTGTTTCAATAGATCGGTTGAAACCCGCTTATACGCTGAACGAGGAGCATACGGAACGTAACATATCCGATGACACTCCTACGACTCAGTTTAGCGATGTAACCTTTGATAAAAACGTAAACACATCAAGTAATCTTACGAATACTTCTTGTAAAAAGACTAGGAGTGGACGTGTAGTACGCGCTCCTGTACGTTTTAATATATGATTTTCGTTGAACGTCACACTTTCAAACCCTGATGAGAAAATATTTTTCACATGAATTTTTACTTGAATTATTATTTCATTATACTTGCATTACAAATATTAGCAACATTTTGTTAAGATCCAATAGTACTTATGATAAATTGTATTATACTTGATTATAGCGTAAGATAGTTTCGCTTTTGATATAGCAAATACCTTATGTGTGACAATAACTAATCATCAGTTATGTTATGAGTAACGATGTTTCACAATTGTTTTTCATATGTACTTATTTTGCATAAAGTATTTGTTTAATTGCAATTTACGAAAATATAATTTGTAAATTTAAGTAACAAATTAGGTTATGACGCAAAAAGGTAGTTAACGTGTAGATAAATACGAAATGTTTTATCATTTATCATTTTTGACATTTTGTTACTCGAATCTTATAACTATTTAAGTATACAATTCAAATGTAGCCAAGTTACTACTAACTAGTCGATAAAGTTAGTTAGTCAGTTAATTAATTTACAAATTTTTGTATAGATTTGTTCATATTCATATGCGTAATTCAGTGTCAATTTTCCAGTTATATAAAATAAAATTAAATGCCTCAAGTTCAATGTAAACGATGTAATTTTATGCATTTATTGTTTTCATAACTAATGTATAAAATATTAATTATATTTTATGTCATACATTGCATACCTATACTTACGATTTATCTATCCTTTGTTTGCATTCGTAGAAAATTGTGCCCATAGTTAGAACAAGATAATAATATTGTTTTGAATGTATCATGTTATAATATCAGTGTAGAGTTGCAGTCTACTGCGCTATCAGCATTTTGCTCGCGTTGTAACTGCGTTTTGTGCACTCTGGAAGCTACTTTATATATTTTTCTATTTTGTTGTAATCGTTTGAACAATTTCATTTTTTTTCAAAAAAGGAAGGGGTTGTTGTAGCAGAGAATTGCACACAATGCAGTTTTGTAACTGCACGGACGAGGCGTAATTAGGTGGCGCCAGTCGTCACCCGGGCACGGCGGTAGATAGTAGGGTATAGGGCGTGTCTAGTATATATATTATTCGTATACATAACCAGTGCACTGTGAAAGTAATTAAACATTTCTTCAGAACTTTGTCGTACTTTATTATAAACGTTCCATTCCCCAAAATACTAATAAAAACTAACTTAAATACAAGAGATTCATAAATCGCATAGAAACTGAACAGATCTTTTAGGGAATAGACATACCTTTTCGCAACAGTTCTTAAGATAATTGAATCAACCTATATTCTATTTCATTAATGTTTTAAAACTTTCACATTCTATCATTTGGTATGAAAGCTTCCTTCATCAGTAAGTATCTTCAAGACAAACAAAACCATGTCTGAATTTCACAAATATTTTTTAAGTATTCTACTTAATAATTTTGACTACACTTATGTATCTAACTGTTATCGAACAAAATGCTATCAAGTTATTTACGAAGTAAGTACTTAATTTTATTTAATTATTTTTTAGTTAATTACGAAGTATACGAAGAAAATTAAAATAAAAGACTATTACATGCCTATTTGAAGATCTTGGCATACCTCTAAATTTGCACTTCTATTCTATTTTCTAATTAAATCCTTGCGCACTTGCTAGCCGCAGTTTTTCTTATTTCTCATGAAGTCGCAAGCTCACAAGCCTAGATTTTATCTGTAATTTTCATCTGGTCGTTCCCAAGAATAGCCTGAAGCACTCCTGATATCTCGCATCCATTATTCATAGACTCCATTCCGATTCGATAGCTACATCGTAACAAATACTTGTGTAAGTTTATCTATTTGTGTATTGTCTATAGATATAAGTGAGCAATAATAAAAAAGACAAATCTCGTACCTATATACATCTACTTCCGAAGTTTATGACTCAGAAAGTATTTGTAAATTAATATGAATGTATCCGTTTCGATGTTAATTATTTTTAATTTATGTCACAAAAATTCACATTTCTTATTGAATTGGTATTTTGATTTTTTCATCTGTTCTTTTCTGTTATTTACTTTAATTTTTAGTCTATTTCAATGATGTATTAACGAGTAGGTTTTAAAATAATTAAATAAACGTTTCACACTCATACCCCTTAGTAGGGTACGCTGTGTCGTAGGTACCATGGACACATACAAAGACAGGAACACAAACACCTAGACCGAGAACAGAAATTTAAACTCATCATTGAAATTCGGTTTCGCGGGGAATCGAACCCGGGTCCCCCTGATTGGCAGTCCGGCATAGCGAAACTCGGGTTCTCATTTAAGAATAATTGTTTTTTTTATAGGATTTTACATTATGGAAATTCTTTCTATATTATTATTATTCTATTGGACAACTTGACATTATTCTATTTCTCAAATGAGAATTTATAAATGATTATCTACTTTAAATCCTGTGAATATAATATAAATTATATTTTAACTAGGTAAATCCACGGATCAACATAGGTGCATTCTAGGCAGCTTATATATTTCACGATACAAATATTTTATTGCACCAATATGTTATTGCGCCGGCCTCTAAGGTGAATTATCCAATTAAAATATCTTCTAATTTTTTTATGAAATTATCTCAGTTGAATTGAATTTTAATTTGTAACATAAGTTTTATTCTGTAAATCAAAGATATGTTTGTAGAATGGTATGTTATAGAAGATTTTTTTGAAGTTGTAATTGCTATCCAAAATCTAGGCATAAGCCGGAGCAAAACGCTAGCCTAGAGTTGGTAGAAGCTTTAGTGGTTCGACCCGGAGAGTTCCACCGGTGCCCCTATCTATGTCGTGAAGTAATTCTATTGTGTTTTGGTGGGAAGATACACCTTTTTTTGTATCGGGGGGGGGGAAACCTTCAAAAGGTAATCAGCACGTTCGTAAGAGAGGATACCGGGTTATGTGGGATTTGTATCGCACTAAAACCCCCTGGGTGGTCTGCCTCTGCGCTTGGGGAGGACTCCAGGATCTTCATTGGAACGCACCGGTGCCCTACACCCGCGGTGCTCCAGAACGGGCCCATCTTCGGGAGAGCAAATGCGCTCTCCTGCACCCTCAGGCGCATACAGCGACATGCGTACACGCCTACACCGCCGTCCTTCCCGGGGCTGCTGGCTGGACGAGTCGAACTCCCACTCTCACCGTCCGCAACCCCGGAAGCCCCTTATAGTCGCCTCTTACGATCAGGCAGGGGATACCGTAGCTCTATTCTTAATCCCGAAGCTACGAACTTACATGAGACGACTACCAACCTTCGGAGCAGCAACAGCAGTAGCAGCATACGAGCACAAGCAAGACTTAGGATTGCATATAGAAGGATCTCCTTGGTCTGCATATACCTAACAGCACGTAGCCTGCATATTCATCTGCTACTTTATTTAGATTGAATAATGATGTCAATAATAATAATTTCAAAAGAATCGAAAATAAAAAATACGGCCGCATTTAGAACTCTTTTTTAACGTTACACACACATAGCCCCACAGTAAGGTAATTAATACCCTGTATCGTGGGTACCATGGTCACATACAAAGACAGGAACCAACCCAAACCGAGAACAGAAATTTAAACTCATCATTTAAATTACTGTTTCGCCGGGAATCGAACCCGGGACCTCTCGACTGGCATTCCGGTATGGTAACCAACGCTTCTTACCTTTTTTGAAGTCAGTAAATTTATTGACAACCTTAACATAAAAAAGGTTTATCTCTTAATGCCTTCATTGCCAACTTAGTGTATCATATCACAATTTACATCGACTCATATATGTGTAATAAAAAGGGTTAAGTATAACCACTTAATACTAATGAGCTTGATCTAAATCAATTACATATTCACTTTGGTTTAAATGTTAATGCGGCCTACATTACAATTTTGAATAACTAATACGATTCCAAAAAAGTCGCCCTTACAAGTACCTGCTAATAAGGCTCACATCCGCACCTACATAAATTAGGCACTTTGTACACGGAGCAACTTTAGTTGAGGCAACTTAAACTTTTAAAAGTTGCCTTTAAAAATTACCAGATCTTCAACCAAATAGACTAACTAGCTTACGGTTGCACCGCTCATTTTGTCGATGGACACCGAAGAAGCAGCACCTGTTCATATTTTATTACGTCGCCGCCGTCGTCAACTACAAATTAGGTAGAGAAAGGGAGAGAAGAGAGGGTGTGAAATCACTTAAAGCGTTGCGATTGCCAGTTGGGGAGACCAACAACTTTACATATCCTGTACAGGACAGTTGCTAGTTGCATCAATTAGAAAGAAAATAAGTCATCGATTGCAGCAACTGATATCTGTTGTCGACACTTGTCGATCACCCAAACTTTTTTTAGTAAATAACGTTTCACACTCATAGGGTAAACATACCCTACTGTAGGGATACGACACTTCGTTGGTACCATGGACCAACATGGACACAAAGACAAAAACACAAACACCCACACCGAGAACAGAAATTTAAACTCATCATCGGGAATCGACATGATAGCCATTGCGCTACTCGGTTCGTCGAAACACTCGAAACCCAAACTTCAAACTGCCAACTCAAGTTCCTACGTGTGCGCAGTTACAAAGATATATGTAAAAAGCTAGTATCCACTTATCAGTTGCTGCAATAGTTATGCCGTCTGTAAAGCGCCTTAATGCCTAGGATGCATGCCCAGCCCAGTCAGTCATTTGAAAATTCCAAATTGGTATATAAGGTGGTCACATGCAGTTTTGCACACATTTCTGTCTTGCCTCGATAGCGACGATCTGCACCATGCGATCCCTTGTGAGTATATAATATTAAATTAGACAATATCTAATTCAGGAAATATTTAAATAAATAGTAAAATAAAATAAATACTCATAAATAGATCACTACATAAGCGTCTTGAATACCTCAAACAAAAGCTTTTAATAGGTAATATTTTTAATGTACTTTTTTGTAATTTATAACAAATTTATGAATAATTGATAAATACTGAGGTAATTGAAAAAAAAGTAACATATCTCAAACAATAAACTTATCTTTGTTAATCCTTCTTAGGACATATTATCGTGTTGGTCAATTGCTTGATTTTGAAGTAGTACAGCCAGCATAGATTCAGATACTGTTTTCTATGAAACCTAGATTACTGAGATGTCAATACTAGTGGCTGGAAATAAGAACAAAATTAATTCATTCATTAAAGTACAGTACTCCAAATCTAATCTGTTTCATGCCCAGCATTGGGAGGCAAATTATGCGTGTTCAACAGTATGTAATCCTTGAAAATGTGAAAACATCAAACTTATATGCCTCCCCAACCAAAATAATGCTAAATGCATATTATTATGCATAATATTGTTTGGTGGACTAGTGCTGGTGTTATCTAATACATCTTCTTGAAAAGCCCAGATGATTAATGCAGACTTGTATTGCCAACAATTGCAAACAATGATGCAAAACGCCCCATTAATCAACCGAGACTTACAGTGAATTGCTCTAGCCCACTTCTCCGGAAGTGAATCAATAACAACGGCGCATACTTCAATTGATTAAATAATAATTTCATTAAAAAACTTATTTCACTTTTTTGATTCTGTACGGCAATTTTATATATAAAGGACTGTGACAGAATTATTGATTTTTAAAGCTTAATCAGAGAGAAGTAAAAAAAAATTCGGTACTCAATTTTTTTATTACTTTTGATTAATAAACATGAATTGGAAACTAATGCTAAAAGAGCCACTCAGGTACTAAATGTAACAGGAATTACTTGTATTGAAGGAGTATAATTTAGATTATATTGTCAATGATCTATCTGAGGTGTTTGAATTCATCACGCAAGCAAGAGAAAAAAGAAGAAGTAGTAGAGAAATCTAAAAAGTGTGTAAAAATAAAAAGTTTGCAATCACATCTCAAAAAAAAACTTTTATTTATAGTTTCTCGAGATCAACGCAAATCATCTTGACACAAGCTTAAACGGAGCACTCGTTTTTTAGCCGACGAAAAAACGTAGGAGGTTCGCAAGTCAGGCGTATATTTTTATGGGCGTATATTTGTAACCACGCATAACTTTTTAGAGAGTAGTCCAATTTTGATAATTCTTTTTTTTGTTAGAAAGCTTTCGTTCGAAAACTATTTTGGAGCCTTTAGTAAAATGAGGTATCTTTCGTTCTGAATCAATGGGCACCGACTCTAAAATAATTTTAAGAGCAAGGAAAAGAATCATATGCCAAGTATTACATTAGTTTACTATTTTTTGCTGTCCAGTTTACTCGACGGTTTTTTTTCTTTTTTTGTTCATTTTACTGTAAAATTATAAGACTAAGGGTCTCTTACTTTACTTGAAGGTGGTGAAAGAGGCCCTTGTAGGTTAAAGTACGCTAATTGTCGATTAAAGTCACCTGTAACTTAAATTTCAATTTCACTATGTTCGAGTAGTACTAATCGTATGATAAACTGACCCGTACTCATAGCTTTTACTTGCCAATTAACTTTACTTATTACGTAAATAATCAGCACTTTACTTAGAGATGGTGAACGAGGCCCTAAGTATATACTTCAAGGCATATTTAGTTACTAGCTACATATACTAATCTATATAATTAAATACCAATTTGATAAACCAATCAAGTTCTATGAATCAAGAAAACCTACGTGTCGGCACAGAATACACAATGTCGGAAATAAGCTTAAAGCATCAAGGTATGACAGGTATGACACCCGTCAGAGGAGTGGCCTTTACAGGCGAACCCCACGTCCATGCACAATGTGCCTTCTAGTTATACAACTATTGTGTCAGTGTGTGTCGGTATCAGTGTTGACGGTGCATAGAAAATGGCGTTGTTAATTGAAATTGACATATTTAGAAATGTATGTGTCTGTAGCGATGAAAGAATATTTGTGATTGTGTGACAAAATTAAAATGTGTGCGTTCTTTCCCCGCACCAGATTTGGCACAAAAATTATGTATCGAAGCGAGGCGCTATGCCGTCTCTCCTGAAGGGTGAGTCAGTAACTTTGATGCTCTAAGGAAATAAGTAATGACGGGCTCTACCTATAAACCCACTTCGTAAGTAAGGAAAACTTGTCACATGTCACTCATATGAACAGAAGTAGGGCAGAACAACATTATTATGGCCTACATGGATAAACTGAAATCAATATTCAGAGAACAGGAGTTATGGTTGTTAGTGAATCGACCACGATTTCCCAGAATACATTAATGTGAAGTCTTACGTTATTTTCAGGATCAAAGAACTTCTAATTATTTCCTAAGCCTATACTGTTGTGTGAGTTTAACACATGTAAATTGAATAGAAATCATATTGATTTTAATCTTCAGGGTCGATATTTCAGTCCACGGACATAGTTACTAGTCAGTTAATATTATCACTTACCTTTTAATATAGTATGTCACAAGTGCAAGAATGACTGCGCTAACATTTATTCGATGAATACTTTTATCGATTTTTTGGTAGGTGGTAGAATGTATTATTGTTCGCACGGGGAAGTATCACCGCTGCACCCACTTCCGCCGTGAGCAATTCTATTGTGTTTCGGTGGAAAGGTGCAGTTGCCGGCCACACTTACATAAGGCGACCACCAGCCTCCGGAGTAGCAGCGCAACTGCATACGATCTCACACAAGACTTACCTATGCTTGCTCGAGGTTGTATGTACATGTCCATGGACTGCAGCGACCACTTAACACCACGTGGCCTGCATGCTCGTCTGCTACTCCATTCAAATAAAAAAAAGCCTAAGTAATTTTGCTTCAGTTTTACCAAAAATAATTAAAAGACAAATCATTTAATATTATAGATCCTGAGTCAGTAATCAGTACAATAACACTAAAGTTATTTTCTCGGAATTTCCGTCCATTCCTGGTGCTACTGATAGAAATTTCTTTTAGGAATAAGTAGCACCCTGTACAATACCGTACATGTATACTTCTTTTAATGTGTTCTATATTGTATTTGTGTACAAAATTAAATAAATAAATTAAAGTTCCAAAACATTAGTTTCGTAGTCACTGTCGTAAACTCTTATGATTCTTCTCATTGGATGTAAATGAGTTTAAATAATTTTAATTTTGTCATTTTCAGGTATTCTTCACCCTATTGGCTGTGGCAGCGGCCAAGCCCAAACCTGGCGGCTTTTATGGCGGTGATGTAAGTATACTAACTTATTCATTAAAATCTTTCAATATTTAAATAAATAAGTTTTTACAAAGCTTACTTTATTTTTCCACTTCTGGATCGCTCCTCTAGGTACTAAAAGATTGAGGCCATAGTCCACCACGCCAAGGGCTGGCTGGTGGACATCATGCCTCCGAGAAACAGTCAAGCAAACACGGTGAGAAGAAAATCGTAACAAAATATTACAATGTTTAGCCCCACTGTGAAGCAGTGATAAAAATGCATTTAACATAGATATGAAAGTCAGAGATGCGCCGGGGTTTGAACTCAGGAACTCTCTTTTCTTCTCTTTCTCTATACATATAAAAGAGGATGTTTGTATATATGACATCGCAAAACTCAGAAACTATTCGACCGATTATTATGAAAATTGGTATGTATATGTATTTTTTCACGGAGAAGGTTTATATGCTATCCATTATTATTAATATTTAATATTTAAACGCGATACGGAGTTCGCGGGGTCAGCTAGTTCAAAAATAAAGGAACATTATTGGTTATTAAAGACTTGTTAAGGGGGCGTCCATTAATTACGTGAGACGATTATTGAGATTTTCTAATTTCTCCTCTCCCTCAGGTGAGGTGTCATGAGATTTGGCTAAACCTTTAGGAGGACCTTATCCCTAGACTCACCTGAGATCTTTCTATTTGTGTGTTTCTAGCATAAATTATATTCATTGGAAATAAATGTTTTAGTCAATATAAGTTCACTCGATTTTACCATAATTTTCCTCTGTTTCTTGCGGAAACACTTACGTGGTATTTTCCGAGATCCCCCTTCCTTAAAGAAAGATATGGTAAGGTTCGACTTAAGCCTTTTCCGCCTTTCCCGCCCATTACGGCTCACTATCATCATGTATTGATTGCGGATGATTATTTTAAATTTAAACCTAATCCAACTTTACGTCTTTTTGTCACTCTTCTAATCTAAAACCTGTATCAATTCCAGCTATATCACCAACCCTCATACACGATAGCCCAACCCACCTACACTGTGGCCCAGCCCACCTACACTGTGGCCCAGCCCACGTACACAGTGGCCCAGCATGCCCCAGTCGTGCAGGCCGCGCCTGTGGTCCACGCCGCCCCCGTAGTGCACGCTGCTCCAGTGGTTCATGCCGCCCCTGTGGCCATCGCCAAGCCTGCAGCCACTAGCTACTCTTCCTTCCAGCAGGTAAGATTAAAAAGTAAAATTAAATAGAAAAAAGATAAATAAATGAAAGAAAAATTATCTATAGATTTGTGCAAATATGGGTATTACAAAAGTTGTTTTATACATTTAACAGTTCGCCATAAGGATGCAAATATTGTTAAAAGATATAAAATTACTAGTGGATCCCGCAGACGTTGTCCTGCCTTAAAAGTAATAAAAGAGGATTTGTTTTCTTATTATCTTAAAGAGACTTCATGTTACTATCAAACAAAAATATAAAACAAATAATGACATACGAACTGTCCAGTTATTCTGACTGTGTCAAAGTTTAGAACGACACGGCACGAAATACAAAACGTTTGACAGGCAGGAACAATTTATATGGGAAAACTAAATAAGTAAAAAAGTAATTAAAAAACATTTCCAGTGGCCCAAATTGTGAATCTAAACCATTCTCAAATCCCTTTAAACACACACAATAAATTTCATCATAATCCGTCCAGTCGTTTAGGAGGAGTTCAGTCACATACACACGCACACAAGAAATATATATATTAAGATTGACTTAAAATTAAATAATTAATTAAAGACCTGCACAAGGATTGCCTATGCCGTGGGTATGGACAACCCTTGTGTAGGAGACACACAGAGACTGGAAAATAAAAATGAAAATGAAATATTCTTTATTCACTGTACGGTTCCTTTACAAACTCTTAGTGACCGTTATTTTTTTTATTCTGTCTGCTCTGGAACAAAAGCATCCAAACAGATAACAAATGTTTTAACTTTTACCAAATTTATATGCCCTGGGTTCTTAAATTTTACCAAGTGTGTGTCAAGTTTATACATACAAAAACCTAATTCTTTCTTTCAAAGACGATTATAAAATAATCTCATCATTTCTAATGCCCAACTGGACAAGGGCATTCTCTCAAATAGATAATGACTTAGATAGTCGACCAAAGACAAGCAGTTGAGTAGTTATGTGAAATTTTATAAGTAATTTGTAGAGCTGTCTAAAAAATTACGTATATATTTATGTTATCTTTTTTCTGCTTCCTTTTTGCTCTCAAATCAACATCTAGCCCAAACAGGCGCTTATCGCCTGGTCATATAAAAAAGCTTCAACACTGTACGAACATTTTCAGATTAAAGATGAATTTTATTTATCAATTTAATATTTAATAGATTTTAACCACGTTTGTGATAAAATTTGACATTGCGACAAAGATGTGATAAAATGAGTATTAAAAACTTTAAATTTTTTAAAGCCATACAATAACTTGATCAACAACAATATTTTGATCTTTTTCAGATCGTCCACCCAGTAGCACAGCAAGTGGTCCACGCAGCGCCCGCAGTGGTCGCGCAGCCCGTGGTCCACGCGGCCCCAGTGATCTCCCAGCCCGTGGTCCAGTCGGCCCCAGTGTTCTCGAAGGTCGTGTCGTACGGCGGCTACGGCCACGGCTGGTAGTGTTGATGAGTGTGTGTTGTTGTATATAATGTTTTGTCGACTGTTCACGCGTTGAGGTCATGTCCGTTGAGTCAGCGGCGCAAATAAATTATTTTAATCAGTATTGAATCCTTTGTTTTATTGTAATCGATTAATGTATGTTATCATTAATGTTCAGTCGTCATCCTTGATTACATAAAAATAGTTTTATTAAATTACCTTTTTAAAATAAATAATTTTAGTATAGATATTCTAGCCAGTTATGAAGACCAATATAAGTCCAATTTTTTTGAAGTTTTTTTGTTAGTGACAGAGTTGTTCAGATTTATTTGCTAACCTTTCAAAACCTTACGCATACAAACGTGCTTATCAGTACACCAAACATCACTAGGTACTACAACCAGAGCCGATCAGACTTCTTGAAATAGAATATCTATCTATAGTCATAAATTCCACAACATATCAAAAATTACATTTTTATTTATTTATTTATTTATTTATTAACTGCAAGTAACAACAATGTACAACATTATAATGATCGTAAACAGTGACTATAGTATAAATTACATGTATTTATGAGCGAGGTGTAAGGTATAGGCTATATTTTTTCATAGAATTTAAGATCCTTTGCGTATATTGTAAGGCTATTTGAGAAAGATGGCGCAGACACTCATAATCAAATGCATTTTCACTTCAGGTAATACACGCAAAATACGAATGTGTCGCACGGGTTAGCTTTGTATTACTAGATTACCGCCTGCGTGGACTATAATAATAATACTATTATTTTTCATAACACTGAGATATTTTCTCCGGGTAAAAATTAACTTATGTCACTCTCCAGCCTCAACTATCTCCATATGAAAATGGAGAACATTCCAACAAGAGAGAGAATGGAGGTCAATCCTCTAGCACCTGAAATGTTGGTGGCCGTGAATATAAATAAAAGACAAGTACTTCACTCTAAGTTCCTTTAATGAATGTAATATAATGTTAAAAATGGACAATCGGGTAAAAGCCTAGTCAGCAGTCATAATAGTTCGTACACACTTAACGTTTAATATAAAGGAGAATATGCACGTACACTAATAAGAGTAATAAGTTAATACACATACTTCACCTTCGGGGGTGAACAAAAAAAAATGTGAAAAGCATTTTTTTTTTCAAAATTACAATAAGCTAAACATTACAATCATATTTTATAAAAAATAATAATAAACTAAGTAACTAAATCAATCACACACAGAAACACACAAATTACTTATGAAATAGTGTTAATTTATATTTTAATGACAAAAAAGTTTTGTTCTATTTTTATGAATTATATCTACCTTATCTTTAATCTTAACTTTTACATTACAACCTAAATCTTCTAAAACTACATAAGGACCATTGTATATAGGATCTAATTTTCCACCTGTTTCATTCTTTATTAATATCAAATCATTCTCATTATACGTAACAGAGTTTACAGATTTGTCATAATGTAATTTTCTTTTATATTTATTTTTTAACAAATTTTTCTTGGCATCTGAATGAGCTATTTGTAATCTATATTTCAAGGTCAAAGGATAATCATCAATATTATATAGTGGTTCAATTTTATCAGTAATTCTAGAAGGTATGCGGCAAAGTTTACCAAAAACTAATTCGAAAGGCGTGTAATTTGTTTCGGAATGCACTGTGTTATTAAAACTAAAACACCAGAACGGTAACCAATAACTCCAAGTATCTGTGTAAGATTCGCACTGTATTCTTAAAAATGCACCCAGCGTCTTGTGCGCATTTTCAAGAGCACCTATTGATTGGTGATGATAAGCGGTTGAAGACAGTTTATCAATTTTTAAAAGTTTACAAACCTGTTCCATTGTAGTAGAGATGAATTCCGTCCCCCTGTCTGTTGCTATTACCTTTGGGATACCAAATATTAAAATAAAATTTCTTACGAATGCATCAGCTATAGACATTGTTTCTTTATTTTTTAAAGGAATAGCTTGAACAAATTTGGTTAACTCGCATTGTATGGTCAATATATAGCAGTTATTTTCTATATCCCTTTCCAAAGGTCCTACTACATCTAAATAAACCTTATCAAATGCCCCAGAAGCTGTGGTTGTTATCTCCATTGGCTCCTTAGTATAACGAAAAAATTTCATTTTCTGACATTTGCTACATTTTCTTACAAAATCTTGTACATCCTTTTCGATACTTGGCCAATAGTATCGTCTTTTGATGGTATTAATCATCCTACGCACTCCAGCATGACCACTAGAGGGTAGTAAATGAAAATCGTTCATTATTATACTTTTTTCGTCATTTTCCGTTATTCTCTTTACTCCTCGTAATATGCATATACGTGGTCCGGACCAGTCCTTTAGTGATTTAACTTCATCACAGACATTTCTAATGAAATCAATATTTTCTTCATTTTTTATAATACAAACTTCATCAATGCGCATCGATTTACAAAATAAGCTTAATTTCTGCACAAATTCGGCTCGCGAGAAATGCGCCTTGAAATTAAGATTAATATATAACATCTTCTTACTTGAACTAAATGCAAAACATTCAGATTCGTTATTTATAGTATTGTTCTTTCTTAGTATATCTATCTTTCTCCCTTCCATTAAAACCATTTCTATCGAGTCATACGGCTTCCTTAATATATCTACAACTTTTGGTTGTACAGGCCAATTGTCAGTAAATTTACTAAGGTCCGCATTCTCGCCATTCTTAACAACCTTGGGAGAAGCTATATCATTCATTCTTTTCCTCTGTCCTCTTGTCATCACATTCACTACTTGATCATGCATACCTTTCAATTCATCAGACGTTATAGTGACTCTAGATAAAGCGTCTGAAGATACATTATTTTTACCTTTCACATAAACTATCTTAAAATTATATTCTTCCAGCGTCAATCTAAATTTTAGTAACCTGCTTGACGGATCTCGCATTCCAAAAAGATATAGTAAGGGTTTGTGATCTGTCATAATTGTAAAACTTCTACCATAAAGATACGGTCTAAAATATTTGACTGACCAAACTATTGCAAGAAGTTCCTTCTGAATTGTGGGATAATTCTTTTCGGCCTTATTTAAAGGTCTACTGGCGTATGCTACTGGCCTTAAATCTTTATTACATAGGACAGCACCTAAAGCGATACCTGATGCATCTGTCTGAACAACGAACTCATTGCTTTCTGAGAAATCAGGATATTGCAAAATTGGTGAGGTCATTAATGCATTCTTAAGGAAAGTAAAAGCTTTTTGACATTCATTATTCCAAATAAAAGGTTCATTTTTTCTACATAGTTTGTTCAAAGGCATGGTTATTTCTGCAAATGATTTTATAAACTTCCGATAATAGTTACAAAATGCTACGAAACGTTTTACTTCTTCGGCATTTTTTGGAGTGGGATAATTTTTTAAAACACTAGTTTTTTCTGGATCCGGTAAAACTCCTTTCTCTGAAACTACATGTCCTAAATACAAAATTTCTTTCTTTAAAAATTCACATTTTTGAGCATTTAATTTAAGGTTAACTTTTCGTAGCCTCTCTAAAACGTTAATTAAATTTTGATTGTGACTGTCTAAGTTTCTACCAAATACAATGAGATCATCTAAGTAAACAAAACATTTTTCAAATGTCAGACCAGATAGTGCAACAGACATCATACGACTGAATGCGCTTGGGCTTGTTTTAAGTCCCATGGGTAATCGCTTCATTTGGTATTGACCCGTATTAGTTGTGAATGCTGTTAATTTACGACTTTGTGGATCTAAACTAACCTGATAATAGCCTTGATGAAGGTCAAGGTGACTGAAGTAAATAGCGCCAGAAAGAGAATCTAAGATTTCATTCATGTTTGGTAAAGGAAATCTATCGTCACATACTATCTCATTCAATTTCCGAAAATCAACTACCAATCGCCATTTCTTCTCCTTATTTCTTATATTTTTCTTGGGTACTAATAAAATAGGACTTGACCATTCACTGTTACATTCTTCTATGATGTCATCCTGTATCATTTGATCTATTTGCTTAGCTATTTCTGGCTTTAAAGCTTGAGGTAATCTATATGGCTTAGTATAAATGGGAGTGGAATTAGGTTTTACTGTAATTGATTGCTCATATATATTTGTCGTTGTTAATTTATCACCAGTGTGGTAAAAAACATCAGAATATTTTGCACAAATTGACTCAATTGATTCCCGTTCTTCTGCGTTTAAATGATTTAATTGCAACTCTGATAGTAAATTCCGAACTCTATTAACATCTATATTGTTGTTTTTAAATTCACAAATGTCGTAATCATTCAAAGCATACAAAACAGGCTTAAAGATTGGTAACAAAACTTCCTTCTCACTAACATTCAATATCTTCAGAGGAATCCTATTATTTTTTATCGTTCCAATCGAATTAGCTAAAAATATATCTTTCATTAATTCCCTTCCGCATACAATCACATCTTTATTAATGCTCTCTTCTACATATAAGAAATGTATTGATTCGGATCGTGCTGGAATAATCAACACATCGTTACTTCTCTCGTGTATATCAACTAATCTTAAAATATTTTCACGACCATCATTATGTAATCTTAAAATGTTAGTTTTTAAATCAATATTACTCTCGTATTTATTTAAAAAATCTAAACCTAATATACCATCTGCTTGTAATGGCAATGCATCTAAAATAATAAAATTATGTACAAACGATTGTTTTTTATCGTCGCATAACGCTAAATTTACGGAACCTAAAGATTGTTTCTGTCCTCCTATTCCATTCACTAAAGTGTTATCTCTATATGTAGGGATGTTATATGGCAACGCTTCCCGTTTTATAATGGATAGTGTAGCGCCGGTGTCAATAAGAAAATAGTTCTTAATATTATTAACATAAAAGAAAACATATTTTGCATTACCGCTACACGATAAAACGAAATGCTTAAGATCGAAAAAACTGATTTGTATTATTAGCTAAAACATTATCATTTTTATTTGTTTCTACGGTATTATTGTCTGACAAATTGCTTGCCGTATATACCTGCCGCACATTCCTGTTCTTACTATTTGTCACATATCTAGAACCACGGTTACCTCGAAAATTGTACTGCGGTAAGGCAGGCCTTTTTCCCTTATAGTCCGTAAAGTTATGCCGGTTATCCTGTCCACGATAATAATTGCTACGATATTGACCATAATTGCGATTATTTAAATTACGTTGCGGATATTGGTAACCTCTTCCGCGCCTTAAATAGTAATTTCCCTGTCCTTGCTTAAATGCATTCATAATGTTACCTGAAGATCGTTTCGATGACACTTCTTCGTCTTTCGCCGCTTGGACAGCCTCTTGTAGCGTGCTGTAGTTGCGCGCTGCAATGATTGTAGACAGCCTAGAGTTCCGCAGACCATCAGCTTCATTAACCATGTCTCCATACATCTCGATGGCATCTATCATCCGTTTGGTAGTTTCTTCAACACCGTCCATAGCTGGAATCAAACTACACGCAACCTTTAAATCAAATTCCATTTTGTTAATATTAGTTTCGGGCAAAATGCATAAAATTTTTACTTCGTCGTATACCTTCTGTATATTCTGATAAATATCTAAAGACAATACAATAATATCAGAATTTTTACTTAATTTTATATTAGAAATAATTTCCCTACATTTATATAATACTTCATGTGCTTCATCTAATTTTGCCTGCGTAGTTTTACATGTATACCTACTTTGACCCTTTTTTATTAAGTATTTTCGAATGCCTATCAATATATCATAATAATTATTTAAAGTTTCTATCATATTTTACTTTAACATGGAAATAACATTTTACTTAGTACAGTCTATTCATTCGTAACTCTACATATTTCTAAAACAAATAATTATCCAGTTCTTTAAAATCACTAAAACGGTGCACAATCACTCAGCGAACACGATACCCCGAGCGTATAACGCTGACTTGCGATATTTGACTTCGATGCATTTCCGCCGCGTTCTAGGTATGCTTATTAATCACTCTACGTTTTATAAAATTATTTTACATACCACTTAAAAGATTTACGAATTCTCAAAAATTAAGCTGTTTCGCCATCCCTTCTTTCACGTCCACGAAGCGATCGTCGAATGCGCTCCAGCGCATTTTGGGCGAATTCCCTCTGGTACCATTGTTGATGGCAGCTCTTGTAGACTCGACCAGCGAAGTATAGGAATATAACGATGCCGAATGCCATCATTACAAACAGCGATGCTCATGCGGTCCACATGGCCTCCAATGTCTTTCAGCAGGCCGTCGTTGTTTCCTCCGGCCGCATTTTGGTTTAAAAATACCTCTTCTTTTTCGACGGTTGAGCGGCACATTGTTATTACTATTAATTATTTAGTTTATTCACTGTTAACTTTAAACTATAGGCCCCTTGGCAGAGCCCTTTGGCAGGGTCGCCATGAAATGTTGGTGGCCGTGAATATAAATAAAAGACAAGTACTTCACTCTAAGTTCCTTTAATGAATGTAATATAATGTTAAAAATGGACAATCGGGTAAAAGCCTAGTCAGCAGTCATAATAGTTCGTACACACTTAACGTTTAATATAAAGGAGAATATGCACGTACACTAATAAGAGTAATAAGTTAATACACATACTTCACACCGTTGCCACGTGAAAGAAGGACAAACACACCTTCACATTTATCAGAATTAGTATAGATTGAACTTAAGTCACAATATAATAGCTTATCGCTCATCTTTAAAAAACGGTCAACCGCAAGGGCAGGTTACTAGTTAAAAAATACATTTAACAATAACCGAACTCTATTTAAGATCCATGGCTGCGGGGGTCCTTAAGAGGTAACGCTACCGGCGTATTTCCATACAAATGTATTCTCCTATTTTCTCCCTGGATAATGCTTCTAGAGGAATGATTTTTTGTGACAATATCTAAGTCTGCTATAGCTATGCCCCTATGTTTTGTTTTTTTTTTCAATCAACTAATTAGATCAGAAAATATGACTCTTCAAAAATCGTAGAAAATGCCTCTTTCATACAGCCCTAATCCAACAACTGCTAAACAAGTTTGAAATGTTTTTACAACCAAATAAAAACATAGGGGCATAGACTTATTCTTTTTCTTGATATTTGTGAAAAAAAAAATACTCAATTTTGAAGGAGGAAACAGGAGAATACAAAACCTCGATTTAGTCAGAAAGTTTGTAGGTATATACATAGGTATAGGTCTCAGCTGCATCTGTCCCTATCGTACGCGGCGGATAGCGCAGGGCGCAGCGCGATAGCAATAGTTACTCCAAATACCTATTTTCCAATTCGGCTGAAGCAGCGTTTTCTTTTAACTACAATCAGGGAAGCCTGGGGCTCTCCCACCACAATGCAAGTGGTAGAGCTTTAATGGTCCGCGTAAGCACCATCAGTGCACCCACTTCTGCCGTGAAGCATTCGGACTTGGACTACCAAATCAATTGAGATACTTTTATTAAGCTGTCAAAACGTGACCTCATACATTTAATGAGAAAATGAGTTGTGGCGTCACATATAATTTGTAGTCAATTGATTTAATTTTTATTGATTTAAAGATAATAAAAATCGTGTTTAAAAATAAATTTGCAATGATCCTGCTTCCCATGCGTAATTTAGAGCAACCTTTTTAAGGAATGCATTTAAAAAAATGCGCAGTGTCCAAGACCCTATTTTATTGTTCCAGTGGAAAGGCGCAGTTGCCGGCCAGACTTACATGAGGCATCACCATCAGCCTCCCGAGTAGCAGCTCAAGTGCATACGACCTCCGTCAAGACTTACCTATATATGGGCTGCAGGGACCACTTACCACGTTAAGGCTCATCTGCTATTTCATTCAAATAAAATACATAAACGCTGCCCCAATGCCGTTAAATGGGATAAATATCGTAACAAGTAGCTCACACGTTCATCAATACTTTGAGTCACTATAATAATAGAGCTAAAAAAATAATTCGATCGTATACGATAACTGTGTCAACATGAATATACATTAACTGGAACTCTATAATTCAATGAAATATTCATCTAATTGCTATTGATTTTGAATTACTGACATATCTACGAGTAACTGTAAGCCTATTTCTGACGTTATTTATGGATGTCAGAAAAAAACTTTTTGTAACTCTTTTGGTCACTTCATAATAAATGTCCTTGTAGGTAACTTAATACGTAACGAAGCTAGGATTTCTTACCACCTTCAAGGTGCTTAGACAATAAAGCATGTAGGTTTTATGCATATAAATCAGTTCTAGGATGATTGAGGAGTTTTAAATAAATAAAAAGATTATATTGTTTTAGTGTAGGTATGTATAGAAGAAAAAAATGAAAATTACAAAAGATGTTATGTTGTCACTGCTGCTCGTTGACTATTGCTAACATTATTGAAACATTATAATTACCTATACCGATTTTCGGCGTGATATTAAATCATTTTAATAAAATTATACCAACTCTGCGTACAATAAAAACAGTTTGCCTAAATTTACAAGTCAGTTAAATTCGAATATTTTAGATCTAAAATTTTACTAAAAGCCTTTATTGGTTTTTTTTTTTTCAACCATTTTTAACACTATTTTATTAGCTTCACCTGTATGTTTGTGAGTTTGTGAGCTTGTTTATAACTCTCCTTTGGACTAAGAGTATATAATATAGGATATGAAACTAAAAAGTAAAAAATAAATGTAGTTAAATAAAACTAAAAAAAACGCTTTCGAGGCACATGAAAATAAAAACTTAAAAATATTTTTTTTAAATAAGCTTAAGATAATAATGACCGAAAATGCTAGTATTATTGTGAAAATAAGCGAAGGCACTAAGTGAAGAAAAACTTTCGAATAAAATATTACTTTGTCTTCCTTTAGCGTTGAGATACGATAAATACGCACGTGTAGCGACCTTCCGCTACTCGTCAAGAGATGGTGTCACGGGTATTCCTCAATCACGCTATCGAAGTTTTCTGAATATCCGAGCATATATTATACAAGCTCCGAATTGAGTCAGTTGGAGCGCGGCCGCCCACCTCGCCCGGCGGGTGATCTCCCTTTGCCAAACTGGTGACCCCGACGTGATAGTGCAATAACAAATGTATATTTAGGAGACTGGTATCCACAACTACGAGTATGTAATGCTATCCCTTTCATGTGTATAGGAAAAGACAGCAATACAACAAAACTCAAATCCACCTGGAGATAAATGGTCACTACTGATCATGGACTATTTCTAACTTTATTGATGTGAAAACGAACATTATATGGTTCATTTCACATCAATAATGTTCCGCTGTCAAAATTCCGTGCATTTGCACCGAATTTCGGCGTGAAATTAGCAAAGTTTAAATTATTTCTACCAACACTGTACACAATTAAACACAGTTTCTCTAAACATCTATTTTTTATTTATTTACACTTTATCTTTACAACTGAACTATGTTGTACTAAGGGCGGAATTAATGCCGTCAGATATTATCCACCAATCAACCCTGGTTGTTGGTGAGAGTTTTTAGTAAGTAGCAACAATAAAGATAGTGATTTATAAATATTGCTTATAGAAGTTTCTCTAAAATTCCAAAGCGTGTTGAGTTAAATTATTTAAGACTAATGTCCACATATATTATTCGTATGTCTAAGGACATTAAAATATAATAAACAACACAAAATATTTTATTTGTCAATATATAATAAGTCCCATTAACGCTAAAGTTACAAACCAACAACATTTAAGTGCACGTTTTCCATGCAACTTTATTCGACGTCAAAACGCAAAGCGATACAACAACAGTAAATCTCTATTGAACGCGTTGTTGAATCAATACTAGTGGCACATCACTATCGCGTGTCGGTATGTGCTTCGGTAACGACTGTCCTGAATGGAGTCTACAATAATGTAGCCAAATGTTTTGTTAGAACTCGAGTAATGTAGGAATGAAATGTTTTTTTAATTCTATTTATACAGTAGAAATCTGTTATAACAACATCAAAGGGAGCACTATAATAAGTCGCAATAGCCGGTTCATTTTAATTAACCTTTGTTAATTTTTTATAGCTTATGCAACATTGAAATCAGCTCTTATTTTCGGTCACTATAACTAATTACAATTATAACCAATATGTCATGATAAATAATGTTGTTGTAAGAGGTTTTAACTGTATGTATTTTATTATCCATGATAAACTTAATGTACCTATAAAAATAATAGAGTATTATGTATTTAAAGACTTTATTGTTTTTGGTGTAGGAATAGGCAATAACAAATAAAATTCAAATCCACCTGGTTTAAAGTTAGTGCTGTTTGTAGATTAAGTATTATTATAACATTATTATTTTTGTGGCTTTTGGCCATTTTAAAATACAATACTGCATACAATTAAAAAGAGTTTGGCTAATTTCATAAGAGTTATAAACAAAGAGCATTTCTCATGCAACGCATTTCGACGAGGAAACGCATAGCGTTTCACACTTTCACTCATAGCCCCACAGTGGAATAGATATACCCTGTGTCGAGGGTACCATGGACACATACAAAGATAGGAACACAAACACCCAGACCGAGAATAGAAATTTAAACTCATCATTCAAATTTCTGCCTCGCCAGGAACCGAACCCGGAACCCTCCAATCGGCAGCCCGGCATGGCAACTTTGCGCCACCGGGTCGTCATAGAGATACAGAGACAACAGTAAATCTCCATTTACGACGTATTAAATATTGAATCGATATCGACGCGCGAGGGCACATCACTATCGCGTGCATCAACAACCACAATTCCACTGTCCTATGAATCCAGTCAAGATTCAACATTGTGACCAAAATTTTTGTTATAAATTTAGTACTTTTGGAAGAAAGTATTATTATATTACTTAAAAGACTTCTATTTTTATTTTTCGACTCTTATTTTGTGCCGTCCCACTGCTGGACAGTATTTTTCTCTCGTAACTTAAGGGATAGTCCACCAGGCTAGTGTGTGTTGATATTTTCTATTGTTATTTAAAAATTAGATTAGATAGAGATTGAGAAATTTTAAATCGCACCAAAACATTTTCATGTAAAAGGTTACCAAAATGAGTGCATACGGCTGGAAGTATGAAAAAGATATCAAATCTCCTGTAAAGTCAAGGTCCGATTATACATCTTCGCTTGACTCGTCTTGGCGGGACACTCCCGTGCCTCTAGACATCTCTCAGAGTCTCAGATATACAGAGTGTGTCGCGATATTTACAATTTGTATATATTGTATTTTTTTATTCATATTTCCGCAATATATGGGCATAATGCAATACTACTAATTATACAAAAAAGAAATGAATATTGTAAATATTCCATCAAATATACATTCATTCGAAGAAAATAGAGAATCTTTTTTCCTCACCATGGAGCAGACATAAATATTAAATACTTTCTTAATCGGAGGTGCCCGCCGGTATTCCCGGGACCCCTGTGTCGTACGGGCCGGTATCTTAACCACTATTAGCTATTTTCTGTATGTTTAGGAAAAGGCAGTAGATAGACAGTATTTATAACACCTAGGTTTAAATTGTCACTGCTACTCCTAGACTAAAACTCATTATTATTTAATCATTGGGCCGAAAATTCATCAATAAATGAGGCGCCTACGTTAATGTATCAACACTATAAATACGAAATATGAACTATACCGATGAAATGAAATAATCATCAAATTATTGTCATCGATTTTGGATTACTAATGCACAGGTCATTTGTTTTGGTTAATGAATCCAGTCAAATGTAAATTTTGAAAAATATAACACCATTGAACCAAAGCTTGTAACCCCAATAAAGTTTCTTAACATGATGTTAAACCGTTTGATAGGAATATAAAATTACTCTCTATCTATTATCTAGCGAGCACTCTTTATATAATAATAATAATAATAACGTTTCACACTCATAGCCCCACACTAAGGTAATTAATACCCTGTGTCGTGGGTACCATGGACACATACAAATATAGGAACACAAACACCCAGACCGAGAACAGAAATTTAAACTCAACATGCTTTCTGTATCGCCGGGAATCGGACCCCTCGATTGGCAGTCCGGCATGGTGACCATTGTGCCACGCGGGTCGTCATGTGCCACGCGGGTCGTCATGTGCCACGCGGATCGTCGAATAAAATTAATGTATATCTACATAACTATAAAGCAAGGTCTATAAAACACGTAAAAGCTAAACACGTAAAAGCTTTTAACATTGTTCTTGATTACCAAATATTGCATACAAGACTACAATAGGTACATTTAGAGATTAAAAATGTTTTTAAAGTAAAGACTTACGACAACCATTTTAATGTTAATAATAAAAGGCCTTCATAACTGAATGGAGACCAACCTCGAGTAAGCCTGAGTTTACCTATGGTCGTATGCAGTTGCGCTGCTACTCTGAAGGCTGAGGGTCGTCTCATGTACCGTATGTCTGCTGGCAACTGCACCTTTCCACCACAATAGAATAGGGTCTTGAATATTATGCATAGAAAAATTCAAAATTCATACCTTAAAAAGGTGGCATTAAACCACACTTGGAAAGCAGGATAATTGTTAATTTATTTTTATACATTACTTTTATTACCTATTAAATCAATAAAAAATTATCAATTGACTATAAATGAGTCGTGACGTCACAAATCATTTACTCATATAAAATGAGGATGACACGTTTTGACAGTTCATTATAAGTATCTCAATTGATTTGGTAGTCCAAGACCGGATTGTTTTACCACAGAAGTGGGTTATTTCCCCGGTCGAACAATTAAAGTTCTACTATGTACAAAGTTTGACATGTTTTAAACATAAAGGCTTTAAAAAGCCTATAGAAATAATAATGCCGTATTCCTACAATTAATAGCAAAGTTTGCCTAAACGTCAAACTCCCATTAACGATAAAGTTACAAACTAATAGCATTTAATTGCATATTTCCCGTGCAACGTTATTTGACGCCAAAACGCAAAGCGATACACCAACAACAGTAAATCTCCATATTTAAATGCGCTGCTGATCGCGTGTCAGTCCGCGCATCAATAACCTCTGTCCTATGAATCGAGTCAAGAATATTGTGACCAAAAATTTTGACATTCTGTATTCTTTTGTTGGTTTTTGTTTTCTTTTAGTATTAACATCTTACGATTTGTGATATTGCTAGTGTGAAACTAAACATTTAAGTCCACTTTTGATCCATGTCACTGAAGCCGAGTGGCATAATAAAGATCCGAAAACCTATGCTTTCTTTACGAGAACGTGCCTGACAAAATTTCGCAGGCAATCCGAAACGCACGTTTCTGCACTATTATGTATGTAATAAACACTCAGGCACTATAATATTCAGCAATCAGCTTTACAATAAGTTAAAAATTTATGAAGCAAGTGAAAGTAAAATAATACTACGACAATTTCGAACTAAAAGCTCGACCTAAGAGCTTGTAAGCTCTTAATGAATGCTAATTTACCATAGTTGTTCTGAGAGTACGAGTATGTATGTCTACACATATCACTGTGCGCGTTACCTAAGAAGTTGCAATCACCCGATTGATCTGAACTACCTACTGGTAACTAAATTAACTGATATCTAATAGGGAACAGGTATACATAAATTTAATTTTTACGTAAAATTCATATATTTCAATTGGAAAATTGCAAATAATAATGACAAAATGGAAAAATATTTTTTTCGAAAACTAGTAAATGTGAAATATGGAAATTTTACTTATTTTTTTATTTCAACCAATAATGTTTTTAAATAGTTTTTTCAGAATCCTTAAAACTTAACAAGAAAAAAAATAAGACAGGTAGATACTTAAACGCAGTTTTTAATGGTTAAAATTGCAAATCACTTATTTTTCCCATACTCTGGTACTGCGACTAGTGCGTTCTCGGGAAATGACGTCATTTCAATTCAATTCAATTCAATTTCTGTCGCTTCGTTAGAATGGGCCTTTTTCAACGCTACGTGGTGAGGTTTACTTTGACTCCTATTTCTGGCTTTCGGGATACTCCAATTAATGTGGTCCTTTTAGAGCACTGTGCCAAATAGAATCAATTGATACAATAAAAAAGTTCCCTTTTAACAGCTTCCATCTAGGTTACACATACAAAGGCAATATACAGGTGCATGAACCCCCTTTCATGAGATAAAATAACTCTACGTTAAGCCTAACAATAAAGCATAGGTCGCATGATGGTTATCAGTTACCGTCAACTATGAACGCGCAGGCTACTCCTCTGTCTACGGTCTACTGTTTATGAAAAAATCGGTTGTCTGTAAAGTCGGTTTACTGACGATAGTCGAACGTGACAACGTCATAAGAAAATACTTGTTGCTATAAACAATTGACACTACATTCACTTTTCACTGCACTTTATACTTGACGAAAACATGTAAATGTATTATTGTATAGCAGCTGTCCACGCGGACGCATCGCTCACTCAAGTAGGAGAGAGAGAGATGACGAACGCTGCCGAACGCGGAGGCCGATTGTGCCTCTTTGTCGCTCGTTCCACGCTCTCGCTTGGACTTAAGCCTTAAATGGAACGCCTCAGAGTGAGGTAACGCCGCATGGGTCATGTTTTTTCATGCGCGCAGCCGGCTCCATTGAATTATAACACGTTGTCACGTCAAAAACTCTACACGAAATATTTCAGATCAGCTGATAATAGAATCAATCTTAAGTATGGATGGGTGAATTTGAAATAATTTTAAGAACTTCGGCAGCATAAATTTGAATTTTAAGATATACATTATAGCGATTAAATAGATCAAACGCTCCAATAATTCCTCTAACTGTATATACATCATTTTCACATTTAAAATATAAGAACTTCTAATCCTTCTATATTGCATTATGAGTATCAAGTAAAAGGGTACCAATATAACGATTTGTTAACAATTGAATAATCTAAAGCTAATTTAACCCTATAAAAGTTCAACACGTCACTGACAAGGTCAACAGAACTATCCACAAAAGCGCTAACTCATGGTGATCATACCAAAACGGCGCTTCAGCATTTTCAGTACGCTCCGAGCTTTCGGTGATACCCATACCTTTGTAGGAAGCATCGTGAAATTTTCTTATACCTGAACTTTTTATAAACACTATTATTGTACAAAGTATATTATTATTATATTACAGCATAAAGATAAAAGAGTGAAACAATAAAATTGTGCACGTTTCGTATAATTATTACAGAACGTAAATGCGGTGAAATAATAATGTTGTTTACAGAAAAAAAATATCAAAAGAATATATTTTTGTTTACGCGAATAATTTGACTTAGAGATAAGAAATATAATGAACGCGTGGCCTCAAGAGGAGGAAGATGTCATGGGACCAACTGTGACTCGTAAGTAGATTTTTGGAAATTGTAACTTGTTCATGAAATTGTAAATTGATCTGTTGGCTCATCGAGCATGAAATAAAAAATCGCATTGCGTATTTCAAAAAATTCTTATTTTTTTCTTGCGATATAATATGTTACTAAAAAACCGATAATACATTGTAAGTTAGAAGGTAATGCTAAAATGTATGTATGTTTTTCGGTGATATTTTCTTTCCTTTCATTCGTTTGAGGAACTAATAATAATGTGCGTCTAAAATTAAAAAAAAATAGATTTATATGAATTGTTTTATTTGTGTTGAATGTAAATAAGACTTATGAAACTACATACGTAATGGGAAAAGCATCATTTTTGTGGTATGTTAATCTAATCGCTCGATCGTATTTTGTGTAATTTTTGAGTATATTTCATAGGTATTAGAAGAGCTTGTAATGGCTTTGTATGTATATTTAACACAACTTAGTAATTGGGCTCCTTATTATTATTATTTTTTGAACTGACACCAAAAATCTCTCCAAACCCCAAAAATTCTATTAAATAACAAAATATGTTTACTTCATAGTAATAATTGTAGAAATGATGATTTCATACTTAAAAAACACACACGCTGTTATTCGATGTTCGAATCCCGGTCAAGTTGAAAATTTAATGATGATTTTAAATGGTTGGATGATTTTGTTCCCGTCTTTGAGTGTATCCATGGCACCCACAAGGATACAAATTTTCTGCCTCAACAGGATTCGAACAAAGGACTTTCGATTGTCAGTAGGGCAAACTAAGTTACATAACTTTTAGCATACACATTAAAAAGAAATATTATGCCCGTACGCATCACGTTGGTCATAATGTTTTTATCCTTCACGACATAATCGGAGGTAAAAATAAAGTATATTTTTATTAACGCTTCACATTCTCAGCCCCTCAGAAGGATATATATATATATATATATCAATGAATATATATATATATATATATATATGCCCTGTGTCGTGGGTACCTTGGACACATACAAAGATAGAAACACAAACACCCAGACCGAGAATAGAAATTTAAACTCATCATTCAAATATCCGTTTCGCCAGGAATCGAACTCGGTACCCCTCAAGTGGCAGTCTGGCATGGTAACCATTGCGCCACGCGAGTCGATAAAGTCGTTTATTAGACCAGAATGTGGGTAATGTCAAGTCTAGGCCTTTACAAAAAGGTCAACGGCAAAGGTTACTGTAGGTCAATCAACCAAAATTTTAAAAATTAATTAGTGCCTGTTGAAATCCTAAAAATAAATTACATAGGTAAAGCGATATAAATACCTCTTAATTTCCTATTCCGTGAACTATTAATTAAAACGCCTGACTAATAATTAAAAATGTTTCGTTTTTGTCATTATAAGACCTTTGTAAATGGAAAGAGGAAGATAAAACCTTATACAGTATACCTGAACAGCATCATTTACGATTTTAAAGCGGGAAGATAAGATAAAATGTATAAAACACGCGACACGGGTAACTAGGCTTATTCCACTTCGGCCACAGCCAGGGTGTAATCATCAAGTCGAGACATTACTTATAAAATACTTTAATGTACTCAAAGTTGGAGTTACATTACCTATTATCCTATCTTAAACGTACTTTTTACTATAGGTAATAATCTAAATCTAAGCTAAATGTAAAATTGGTGAGACGCGTCCGATGATTGGCACGGGAATGCACGTTCGTGGGAACGATGCACGACACCTGCACGCCATCAAATGTCGCCAACGTCAGCACCCGAGTCACTTTGTCCGTACGTAACAAGCTTCCCCGATGCGGCTTAAAGATGTAATCATTTCTTTTCACCATTGGTTTTCTTTTTTTTTTTTTTTATATGATTAAAGTCACCAAAATATGATAAAACTGCGGTAATGATCATTTATTTTGTTCATAGATGCCCACAAAAGCTTATTAAATTATTGGAAAGACTATATTTGAAGCTTAAATTTTATAAAATGTATTGACCCTAGGTAATATTTGTTTAGTCCCTGTAGCTACGGGATTAAGAATAGAGCTACGGTATCCCCTGCCTGATCGTAAGAGTAAGAGGTGACTAAAAGGGGGCTTCCGTGGCTGCGGGCGGTGAGAGTGGGAGCTCGACCCGTCCAGCCAGCAGCCCCGGGAAAGACGGCGGTGTGTGCGTGGCCACATGCCGCCGTAAGCATCAGAAGGTGCAGGAGATCACATCTGCTCTCCCAAAGAAACGGGCGGGAACGGGCCCACGTTCCAGGGTGTCGCGTATGGAGGACACCGGTGCGTTCCATGGGAGATCCCTGAGTCCTCCCCAAACGCAGAGGAAGGCCACCGAGGGGGTTTTAGTGAGGTTCAAATCCCACATAACCCGGTGTCCTCTCCCAAGGTGCTGGGTACCTTTTGAAGGTTCCCCCCCGATACCAAAAAAAAAAGGTAATATTTGTTTAAAAGAAATGATGAAATAATCATGAAAAGGCGTTTTGTAAAGGAGTGTTTGGTTTTACTATATACTTCTACACATTTATACAGTAAATTGATACCCGCAGCTTAATTTTACCTAAAACAGACTGAATAAAAGTAGTACATTACGCATACATAATTTATAATAACAAAACTTATTTTAATTTGCACACCACCACACCAAATTGAATGTAATTAAAATGAATTAATTGAAAAATAAATATTTGCAAAGGAAATAAGTAAGTAAGCACTATACTTATAAGAATTTTATTCACGTACTTTGATAATTAATAAGCTACATATTTATTGTAATGCAGTCGCAAAAATTGCTAAAAGTAGGTACAGTGATATGCTATTTTACGACTTCAAAAATGATATCATACAACCATAGTCAAATTAAAGTTTAACGCTATACAGCCCAAGGGCCCAAATTGAACTTATAAGAGCCGTACAAAAGAAATACTATATAAGCGATATCTTTGTAATGCTTTGCGTATGACCTCAGGCTATTGTAAGTTTAATATTTTTCTGTTCGGTGCTGGTTGAGTATCCGTCCAGACCACCGTGTCCTACTTCATTTAGGATTGCAAAAGCACAATTCAATTTAATTTAAAGCATTATAAAGAATTTTCAACTGTGAAACTCTTTGGTCTTATCTGAATTTTAAACTTAAAACTAACACTGCTTATCTTTTAGAACCATTGTACCCATTAATCACTGTCAACAGCCGGAAATTCACTTGAAAATACAAGGCAAAACGTTAACTGTGCTTTAAAACCGCAACTTCTACAAAAAGTTTTAATGATACCTACATAGAATTGCTTATAATGCAAATTTTTGTGATAATAAATATGAATTCTAAATTTTAAAAAGTGATAGCATTCATAAAAAGAGTATAGTTTGCAAAGAGAGTCTTAAAAAGGTTTTTTTACCCTTTTTATGAGTCCAGTCTAGTCTAGGCACATAACTTCTCTCGAAAGTGAGAGAATGTAGTTTTTCAATATACAATAATGGCATCGCAAACTCTGTGCATACATACCTATTGCCAGCGTCAAGTATAATTTTTGTATCACTTAATAGTCAAAGAAATAACCAGTAAGTCGTCAGTCAGGCTATAAGCGATGGCTACTTTGCTAGAACGTGTCCGATGGAGTTTTGGAAACAAGCCAAAAAACATGATTTCGCACTGTTATTTTATTTCACAAAAATCGTGCACTGTTATTAAACTATATCGAACAAAATGCCATCAACTTTGTCCGATATAAATCAAAAATACACCAAGAAAATGAAAATAAAATAAGAGCACAAGATGCCCCTTCAGACATCCCGCCAAAACTCTGGAACGTAGTGCTAGGGAGTGTATATTATAATTTTTGACAGTGCTACGCCATATGGTTTAGTCCCTGTAGCTTCGGGATTAAGAATAGAGCTACGGTATATTTTGCCTGATCGTAAGTGGTGACTAAAAGGGGGCTATGAAGCTATAACACCAAACTGGATCTATCCTCCCAAGATTTTAACTGAGCAAGCATTTTCAATGACATAAAATAGTACATTTCTCAACGACTTTTTTCGAATACCCACAACCCATGCATAGCCAGTATGACGGATTTGTTACTGATGGTTGTAATCCCACAATAATTTATTGGTAATTTTAAATACTAGTATTTTTCCAGGAGCCGCCAGCGGCAAGCCCTCTACGCCTCCATTGAAGAACGGCAATGAGCTGCGAGAATCCGGGTATTTAATAGCTGTAGGCTCCAGGACAGCACGGTAAGAATACAATTTTTGAGTCCCACTACTTGGCATCAAATTATGAAGCTCTAGGCCTACCCAATTGGGTAGGCCTAGAGCTTAATCCAACACACTGCTCCAATGCGAGTTGATGAGGTGCGGGTTCGTTGCCAAGTCTCTGTAAGAAAGATTCGCTTAATGAATGTCATTTTTTTCCAGTCATCGCCTTTAGGTGCCAGTTTGGGCTAGATGTTGAGCTGAGAGAAAAAAGGCGGCATTATATATTTGAGATAACAGAATGGCTATGGGTTGATAATGGGCACACGTGACAGCTGATCGTGTGATATAGGTACTATATTAACATCGTTAATTCGATTGCTAGCTATTGATAATGGAAACCGCACATGACTCTATGACTGGCGTAGAACGCAAGCAATCTACGTAGTTAAGTGATACGGGAGTGGTCGAGTGAAAGACTGGTGACCAGGGGCGCTCTCAGCCTTCAATATTGGAGGTCACCAAGAAATTTTGGGGGGGTCACTAAGAAATTTTGGGGAAAAGGTGTCCCAAATTAGCTTGTTTCGCCTTCCATATACGCATGACTGATGGATTTTGGGGGGGATCATGTCCCCTGTGAGCCCCCCTCCCTGGGACCGCGCCTGCTGGTGACCGCTATTAGAAAATTTCCTGTGTGTTTCTGTGCTATGTCGGTCCCAGTTATTATAGATAGATAGCAGTTGGTTAACCTTTTGGGAGGCATTATGGTAGGTTGAAAATATCCCATAGTAGCGGGTTGGCTACTAACCTGAATCTTCACCATCCCGCATTGGCGCAGTGAGCTCCAGGCCTCCCCCATTTATGGAGAAAGACACGCGCCCAGCAGTGGAGTGCCAAAAGAGCTGCGAATTTTATATTTATGTTTGTTCAATTATTGAAAAGACCTAAAAATAATCCATGTTTTCTTGTTTCAGATTTCGACGGAAACACAGGAACAAATTATTTATTATAATAATTATTATATTATTCTTAGTATTATTGGCCCTAGCTATAGCACTAACAGTTTTATGTAAGTACTTTTCATACTTTATCACGTCATTATTAAATAACCTTACTTATAAGTCTTTTGATCTAACGCCAGATCAGCCAGTTTACCAAGCTTACGGGATACACCCCTATTACCCCTTACGGGATACGCACCCAGCAGCAACCGACATATTCATTTGGGAGCTTGTATACATGAAAGATATTATGAAAACTTCGATAGCGTGATAATAAAACATCCCCTAATAAAATAATAAAAATAATAAAACATCTATGTCAAAAGTCTTAAATCGTTATTGCACATTGACTCTGTGTGTGTTAACTAAAAAGCTGTTAATGAATCATTAGTTACTTTAGTTACGAGCAGCGATGGGTGAGCTGTAAAACCCGCGGACTCCGACGCGAAGATACCGGGTTAAAACCCCCGGCGCAAACCTCTGACAGAGAAATTTGTTTAAAAAAGTGCGTATTTATCGCTGCTCCGCGACGAGAGAATATATGGTGTTATTCCATTAATTTCGATGTTTTCCATCACCATGACTCTCTAGCATGCCTTGAGAATAACTCATGTTTTCTCGATGATATTATATCCATCAAGCCACACTTAGCCAGCGTAGTTGACAATTTCCTCTAACTTAACTAGCCAATAGGCATTAGGCTAAACTCCTGTTTAAATCCTAGTTAAAAGAGTTTGCAAAAAAAAATTCAAGAGGAAACCCTCTAACTTTCAAGAGGAGACCTGTGTCGGACACAGTGTGTCCAGCAGTGGCACAAAAAAAGGTTGAAATAAGCAGTGAATAACAGCTTCTTAGATAATGCATTCACCCCGACTTTGTAGTGAGCCGATAAATAAGAGAATAGCTTTTATCTTTTATATGGCTGCAACCTCTTTTACGTCCCACTGCTGGACACAGGTCGTTCCCCATTATTGGGGAGGCCTGGAGCTTACTACACCACGCTGCTCCAATGCGGGTTGGTGGAGATGCGGGTTAGTAGCCAACCCGCTGTTGGATGTTTTCAAACCGCCCATAAGGCCTCTGAGAAGGTTTGACGACTGTTATCTATCGACAACAACCGGAACCGACGGCTTAACGTGCCTTCTGAAGCACGGAAACGCGAACGAATTTTTTGCCACCAGAGCGGTCACCCATCTTACACCCGACCGCACCCGTTTGGCTTAGTCGCATAGATCGCTTGCGTTCTACGCTAACCTCCGGGCCACGCGCGCTTTAAGGTATATAATTTTATCTATTTTTAGACATAAAACTAAAAAGAAACAAAGCTTTGAATATATGCGAGAGTAAAGAATGCCTACGATCAGCTGCAAACCTTGCGCTGTCCATGGATAGAACAGCGGACCCTTGCCAGGACTTCTACCAGGTAATGTAAGATATTTATTTAATTTTTTAATTTAATTTATTTAATTTAATATTATCAAGTAAACATAACAGATATTTTATAATCTAATTCGCTTATTTAATACACAAATTTTCTGCGTTACCTTTAGCACTTTTAAGAAATACAGCAGGTGCTGAATTAAAAACGTCTAAACTAGGATACTCAGCCAGTAAATCACTAAGCATTGTCAGGGATATGTTGATACCATTACACGAAAGTACGTACATTTCAAGCCGACGCAACGTTTCTTGTAAAATCTACCAAGACTGAAAGTTTTATTTCGGTTTCAACTGGAAATTCAAATTCTAAGAAAAATATATTAGACGCCATTTAGGTACATGTACGGAAGGTCTTGCTAATTTGTGACATACCTTTGTCCAAAATAGTTTAACTTTATTGCATCCTATAATTCTTCTAAATTGAATTCTTTCTAAAAAAGCTACACTTGTAAGTATTTGAACTGCATTTTTGTCATATAATACTTCTGTTCATTCATTTATGGGATAGCTGCAATAGCTTTGAATCTAGTTCAAAGTCTTTATACAACCTTAAACTTATAAATTTAATATTTTGTAGCGTTCATATAAGGCCTGATTGTTATAGCATTATTATGTTCTAGTCACAAGCAAGCCGAGCCTTGCCTAAGGTCGTTTGTAGTTAACTGACACTCCAAAGCCTGGCCAGCAATTGCAGCATTCCACCAAAACACAACAGAATTGGATCACGGCCTACGAATAGAATAGCCGCAGCAGTGGTATTTCATCAGAAAACCATAAAAGGTCTGGCTGCAACGCTTTGTACGTCCCACTGCTGGGCACGGATCTCTCCCCATTATTGGGAGGCCTGAAGCTTACTCCACCACGCTGCTCCAATGCGGGTTGGTGGAAATGCGGGTTAGTAGCCAACCCGCTGTTGAATATTTTCAAACCGTCTATAAGGCCTCCGACAAGGTTTAACGACTGTTATCTATCGACAACAACCGGGACCGACGGCTTAACGTATCCTCCGAAGCACGGAAACGCACATGAATTTTTTTGCCACTAGCAGTCACCCGTCACACACCCGACCGCGCCCGTTTGGCTTAGTTGCATAGATCGCTTGCATTCTACGTCTCTAAAAGGTCTACCACCTATAAAATTAATTTACAAACTGTTTTTGTTTCCTAGTATGTCTGTGGTAACTGGGCGGAAGACCATCCACGTCCCGATGCGTACCCTTCGTACGACTGGTTCCGAGAGAAGCAGAGTAAAGTGTACTCCGTAGTGAGGGACTTTCTCAGCAAAAACTCCTCGAACCAGCCCCGACCTGTTCAGCAGGCCAAAGACATGTATGCTGCTTGCATGGATACTGGTAATTCATATTTTATTGATTGATTTGTCTTAGTCATTTAAAAGTCAATATAACTTTTAATAGATATGTAAATATGCTTTTTGGTGGCGTGATCCATTTAATTCGTGTTACGTGTCTGTTATAAAATATATCAATAAATGGATCAGTAGATGATTACCCCTCCATTACAGCCACGCTTTTTATAAATTTAAATGTCCAGGGCATCTGTGTGACACGCTTAAATTACGTTAGCTTTAGTCAATAACGTTTTGTTTCTTTCAGAGACTTTAGATAAGCGTGGAATAAAACCAGTATTGAAAATTCTAGAAACCCTTGGACTTCCTCCGTACCCAACTTATGTTAATGTCACTGATAATACTGACTACTCAACGTACACTTTCAACTGGCTAGAAGTAGTTATAAAAATCAAAATCGAACTGGGGATGGACGTTCTTATAGGGTTTGATATTTTTACTGACCCTAAGAATTCATCCGTTTACCGATTAGTCATGGGATCACCAGAGACAACAAATCCTTTTCCAAGGTAACAAAAATCGATCTACTATCTATAAAACTGCGTATCGTGATTCGGACTTGGGTTTAATTTCTACATCCCTACTATTCACACATCCATACAGACACAAACACCTTTGAATACCAGTTTGATGAAATGTTTTTTTTCAGCATGCACAAAAAGAAAAATCACATTGGGCGTAAAACTGTACAAAGTATTCCTAAAACTGTTAATTTACATAATATATTAAAAGACTTTGGCTATGAAAATGAAATACACAATGACAGAGATGAAGATGATGAAAAAACAGCCCAAATATATAAACTATATTACGCAGAATTAATAAAGATATTTATATTAGACTCGGGAGCGACTAAAGACTCAAACCTTAGCGAAGTTGAATTGGACCAAAATATTTTTTTAGCTGCAAATGAATATTACAATATAGACGATGTTTTATATGAGGTTATTATAATTACGTAATTTTATTTTATTTATAATTTTTTCACTTAAATGTGTATCTTCGTGACATGATAACATACGAACAGATAGGGTTTTAGCAAAAATATTTTTCTTTAATACTTTTGCATATGAATTTCTCTCAGGCATGCTCGGCGATGGAGAACATCGTAATCAATTAAATATTTATATTTTCCATCCCCGTGGAGCATCAATCCCTCAATACGCACTTGTGCAGCGTGGCCTAAATCCCTCTCACTTGTGAGACGAGACCTGTGTCCAGCAGTAGGACATAAAAAAGGTTGAAAAAAATAATCATATGCTATCAATTTAAATTTCACGTTTTTCAGGTAGATACCGGCAATGATACTTTATCAGATGAAGACTATTATTTAAGTATCCCAGAATACACTGTTAGTGAAATTCAAGCTCATACAGATATGATTGTTGACAGTTACAATGCAACAGCCATGCCAATTTGGAAGAAATATATAGAAAGCGTTTTTAGTATTAGTGATGTGACTATAGATTTTGAAAAAGATAAAATATTGGTTTCGGATCCTGATCTGAAGTATATGGCTCTAATGGCAGCAATTGTAGCAAAAAAGTCGCCTGTGTCACTTGAGTTGTACATTTGGCTAAAGGTTTGAATATTTAATTATAAAACTCTTTTTTATGTAACGAAGTACGTGCAATCCAACCACATTGTTATAAGAGTTTTTAACATCTAGGTACTTGCAACTTAAAGCAATAATAAAAATTAAATTATTTTTATTTATTAAATTAAATAACCTTTAAGTGTTATTTGAATCCGCATGCATCATTACAGAATATGTCTGTGCGTCCCATCTTTCTACTCCAGAATTGCTTCACAGTAGTTATGATTGCAGCAGTTATACCATATAAGTTGTAGCTCCTATATTTTTTTCAATTCCGAGAAACACGAGAATGAAAAATATTTGCAGCAAAACAAATGACCTTCTGCCTATTTTTTTTTTATTCAATCACCATTTATACAAAGGTAACAGAAGTAATGGCAGTCCATACCACAACAGAGATACGGGCCCTATTCCAAAAGACATACGAGCAGTTGCATGCCGGCAAAGTGACGACAGTACCACCACGCAGTCTACAATGTGCCAGCGCCGTCAATGACATGTTGGGTATGGCAGTGTCGTATGCTATTGCCGATTCTCATTTCATCGACGTTACTAAACCTAAGGTGGGTAAAATTCTTTGTAATTTATTTTTGTTGAATAAATAAAACTGCTGGATTTTAATATCAGCGATGAAAAAATCGTAACTGCTGAGGGTTTTTTTCATCCAGCTATTTTATCTCAACTTCATACTTTGCCAAAAAGAGTAGTAGATGACCGCAAATTGGCCTAGTGACTTTTACTACGCGAATATTTGTATTTAAATTTGAATTAACAATTTATGTGTTAATGGACATACTTATAACTTTAAGATACATGAAATGCTGAATGAAATGAAAAACGCTTTAGCACGACTTGTGGGAAAAGCAAAATGGATGGACGATGACACAAAATTAGCAACGTACCAAAAGATAATACAAATGAAAACGTTAGTTGGGTTCCCGGATTGGCTCCTCGAAGAGGGGAAACTAGAAATGTACTACAATGGACTTGAAATTAAAACATCTACACATCTGCAAAATATGATCAATATCGTTAAATCTAAAGTCAAGAAGGCACTCAACAGATTCCGTGAAGGAAATAACTTTACTTGGGCAACAGATCCCACTGAAGTCAATGCATATCATACTTTTCAAGAAAATACTATTAGTAAGTAATGAAATCATAAACTATTTCGTGTTTGTAGTACACTACAAGCTACTTAAATACAGAAAAATATGACTACACCTTTTACAACTTTTGATAATGTTGGACGCAGCTGTACCTCTGGTGATGTTGCAATATCCATTTTTCGATTTGGGGCTGGAGTAAGTATCTTTTCTCAAATTAAATGAATTTCTACTCGTACATCCCTGCAAACATTACATGATATCTTATTATTTTCAGTTCCCTAAACTTTGGCTCCCTAGGGACTGTACTTGGACATGAAATTACTCATGGCTTCGATAACTTCGGTAATAATGATTGTTGTTTATTTATTTTAGAAATGAAAACCAGAAGCAGAATATTTAGAACACCATTTAATTCACAAAGCCTTTGATACAATTTACAGGTAACGATTTAAGGTTTCTAATTAACATTTCCTTATACAACAACAATAATAAGTAAGCACGACACAGAATTTCAGTACGCAATCGGGCAGAGTTACAGCCGTTATCAAGATTAAAGCACTAATAATCCTCCCTTAGAGGAGGCCTCGCTTTTATAGGCGTTTTCTCCTACTTCGTCATATTTTTTATTCAACTACCGGCGTTGATTCCTAACACGGCCTCTCCTGACATCCTGGCGTCCCCGCCAGGCGGTGAAGGTCCTTCAATGCCATACACTTAAGTAGCAGTGCACTGAAGCTCTTGAGCGCCTGGTGCCACGTAGAAGCACACGAGAGCGCCACGTACCGTACAGTGGCGGAGGCAGCAGCCTTCAAACGCATGATGACATCTCAAGGATTAGCTTCTGCAAATGAGAACAAATCAAACTAAATACCAAACTTAAAGATCGGCCTGTTGTCTGCAGCACTTTTTGAAATTTAAAGTTTTTTTTTTGTAATAAATCTAGCAATTAGGTTTTGAATCATAAAGCATGAGATGTTCTAGTGACTTAACTGCAATTTATAACAAGCGCTTCTAGATAAGAATTAAGCTTATGAGATATTTCATTAAAGTTTTGGAACAGTCATTAAAACTAAGCTTCAGAATTAAAACAAAAATAGTAATGGAACTTTGAAGCGAAAGGTAAAAGAACACAGTAAAATAAATAAAATAAATGGCTATAAATAGAATAATAATTAACAGGTTGTTGCTTTTTCTAAATGAATGTACTCGTAGCGCCATCTAGTTCAAAAGTTTAACATAACAACTGAGCTCCTTTTTAACGATAACATCCGGCCGTCCTGTTTACACGTTCGTCCTCGATCGTGTGGGTCTGATTCAAGAACTGCAAAATGAAACAAGTCCTGTTAAAACCTTATATTTTTCTTAAATTTTTATGACTTCTTACAATACCGGCTTGCATGTGAACTTGAGTAGCCCAAACTTAAACACGGCTTGACCTAGGTGATGTTCGTACAATATTACACTAGTCGTGTATCACCGCATTGCAATCTGTAACAACAGTGTTCATCACGGATCTCTGTTAACAATAACACGGCTTCAACTAGATGTTTATATAGGATCCCACTAGTCTTGTATCACCGCATTGCAATCTGTAACAACAGTGTTCATCACGGATTTCTGTTAACAATAACACGGCTTCAACTAGATGTTTATATAGGATCACACTAGTCTTGTATCACCGCATTTCCAATCTGTAAAAACAGTGTTCATCGTAGATTTCTGTTGTACATATGTTGTTCACAGGCACTCTTTATAGGTAACATTAAATGCGCAGCCGATATTGCAGAGAATGTATTAGACTTATTAATTGTTCGAAAGGCAATCGTTTAGAACACTTAACTATATCAAAAAAGAAATATGAATCAGGTTTCATTTTATGGTAACAGTTTCAAAAATGACATGTAAAGAAAATTAATATATTTGTGCATAAATTAGGAACAACGTACTTAGAAGAACTTTTAGGTCCAATAAAACTAACAAAAATTTACCAATATAGAAAAAAAAAAAACTTGGGTCAGATAGGATGTAAAAAATGAAGTCACCAGTAAAGCCCCCCGGGGTTACAGAGCCCGCGGGTTGTATGCTAGCATTTTTCTTAATATTTTCATCTTGCTGTCAATAGTACACAGTGTGTTACACTTTGTTACAAATGTTTATAGCACCATGGTAAAAGCGTGCTTAAACCAGTAGAATGTTTTATTACAAGTTCAGCCAATATCGTCACGCTGTCATCACTAGTAATACCCAGGCATTACACAGTCTTGGCCAACAGACGACACTGGCATTTACCAAAAATAAAAATTCGATAGCAGACATAATGACAAGTTTAGTATCACGCGAAAAAAAAACTTATTTGCACATTGAAACACAAGCGTAACATTAAGAAAATGAAATTTTATGAACAAACTTTTAAAGGAAAAGTAATTTGTTATTATGAAAGATTTATGTAACTCACTGCCGGTTCACTATTGCTACCAGCTAGAATAACAATGTGCACAGTTAGAACTGACCAAATCACATGTCCTCGTGTTCTCCCGTAGTAAAGGTACACAGGTTGAAGCTCGGCCTACCTGACATTACTCTGCTACAACTTACAAAACCGTTTCTGATATCTTTACTAATCGCAGTCAGTAACGAATATTCAAATTGGTCAGCGGTAAAGGTATATAGGTAGCCGAAAAAAAAAACTCCCTGTACCTATTTCATCTGAAAATGGTTTAGCAATTTGTGCGTTAACAAAATGATTAACAAAGTAGGTAGGTAGTCAAAAAAGAACGATAGTATCCATTATAAACCTTGTCTGTAAATGCACTAGACATCAATTAAATCTGACAAACAAAACTGTTATATCACATTATACCGTTGGTTTATAATTGAGCTTGCTTAATGTCACTTATTTACCTTAAAAAATCATTAATCATAAAAAGTAAGTAATAGGTAAAGAGAGCAACTTTCTTTTTAGTACTGTTATTCTTGGTTGTCAACACTACTTCAACCACTGATCTAGAGTGTCATTTTTAAGCTTCCAGCACCCATTCTCAACTTGCTTCCTTCATTAGAGGAGAGTCTGAAAACTCAAGAAAAAATCTCAAGGTTTTGTCCCATGTTACTTGAATAAAAATTGATAAATACTCGTAACTCTCAGCCAACAATTTTGATAGTTAATTATACGAATACTCATAGCATATGCAATCTATATAAAATATCAACTGTCACTTTTAACTTTAAGATTGTATTCGGTTATTTATGCAAGTTTGCTAAAATTTACTTTTGGTACAGACCAACTAATTCAATTTTTGAAGTAAAGATTAAACGTCTTTTGTTTAATGCTTACATTTGTAGGTATTCAGAAAAATATCAGATACCAAGTTTATAAATTGACTTCTTGCTTTGAAATGACTACAAATATTCAAAAACACTGTTTCACGGAAATAATTGCGTGCACTCTCGATTCGGAAATATTTAACAAAAATGTTGCCATTACTTACTCCCCAGTGACGGTACTGTACTCGTTGGGTACAAATAAATTCTTTTGAAAAGGTAAAATTAACCGACTGCAAGAACTATAGTTCATTCGCGTTAAGAAAATAGTGACTCATCACCGACTGCCGGCCAAGCCACGCCCCCTAGCCAATTAAAACGCTAGAAATTAGTAAGGCGAGTTCACAGTGCTCAGTTGAAGTCAGACCTTCGAACTGATCGATGACGTCATGGAACATGCAGAACAAAATTCATTCGTAATAAATGTAACGGGAGAATCTAGCGATACTGATTAGCGATTTAAGTACTTAGTTTTAAGACAATTTTGTATTTTTTTACTTAGTACTTATTTTATTACCATTAATCCAAATATGTGTTACTCTACTAATATAGCGTTTAAGTTGACATTAAAAATTACCTTAATAGGAATATTTTAACATGTTTAAAATCATTGATACTTTATTATTTTTCTATTAAACTTATTTAATGTTTTGAAAAAAAAATGTTTAATTTTTTTCTCCATTATAAATACACCCTTACCCTGCAGTTGCACTGATGAGTCACTATTTTCTTAACGCGAATGAACTATAGGTACTCATTTTCTTCATACATAAACTTATCTCAAAAGCAAAGGATAAGCAGAGTATTTTTAAAGTAACAAAAAAAATGCTTTTTCACTTGGATTCGCAAAACTAATAAGTAACAAATGTAGCATTAAATTTTTATCATGGATAGACGTATCCATCGTCGAATCTTCGATACAGAATACTACTCTGGGGAAACTACAGATTTCAATAAAGCGTTTATAGCACAAAAGAGATGTATTCGCGCTATAGCTAATACCACTCCATTAACAAGCTGCGAGCCTCTCTTTAAAAGGTTTAAAATATTAAGTGTGCCCTGTCTGTACATATATGAAGCCCGTTTAATTGTAAAGACACAACTTTTTATTTACAAGGAAAGATGAATATTGTAATATTTTTTTTTACTTGTTTTCCTGATAAGACTATTGGTGCCTGTCAATAACCTAGTCAGCTATAAGGTCAAAAATTGCTACCACATGTGCGTCAAAATTAACAATAAATTACCGACAAATATTTAAAACTTCACTATGGTAAAATTTAACATAAAACTATACCACATATACTACATACCGCAAATAAATATTTTCTTAAAAGAATTATTTTTTACTTACGGGTTCTGACCTTACCCAACGTTTTCAAATATACGAGTAAGTATACGAGTAAGTCTCACTCCGAGAGTTATCACTGAACTGGTACAGATTGTTTAATCGATACACGAAAAATGTAAAGAAACGTGCGTACTGATTTCTGCATTTGTTCAGGATGAAACTTTAAATGTGGGGCGCGCGTCTATCCCACTTCTGATTTTAGAAATGAAAACCAGAAGCAGAATATTTAGATCACCATTTAATTCACAAAGCCTTTGATACAATTTACAGGTAACGATTTAAGGTTTCTAATTAACATTTCCTTATACAACAACAATAATAAGTAAGCACAGACACAGAATTTCAGTACGCAATCGGGCAGAGTTACAGCCGTTATCAAGATTAAAGCACTAATAATCCTCCCTTAGAGGAGGCCTCGCTTTTATAGGCGTTTTCTCCTACTTCGTCATATTTTTTATTCAACTACCGGCGTTGATTCCTAACATTTACTTACGTTACTTACTGAATGAGGGCCAATTTTTAATTCACACATAAAGTTATTAGTCAGTTATTATTATCGCTATCCTTTTTATGTCATAGATGTAACAGCATTGAGAGCACTAACAACTATTCGATGAATAGTTTTATCCAGGGCTTGAAAAATAGACCCTAAAAGGACTAGAGCATAAAAAAATAACGTTTCACACTCATGGCCCCATAGTAGGGTAGATATACCCTGTGTCGTGGGTACCATGGACACACAGAGAGACAGAATCACAAACACCCAGACCGAGAACTATTAAACTATTAAATCGAAAATTGAATGATGAGTTTAACTATCTGTTCTCGGTCTGGGTGTTTTGTATTTATCTCTTTGTGTGTGTCCATGGTACCCACGACACAAGGTATAATATCTACCCTACTGTGAGGCTATGATTGTGAAGCGTTATTTATTTATTTACTGCCTTTATACTGTTTTCTTGTGATGTTCTTAGGACGTCAGTTTGATAAAAATGGCAATCTGCTACCATGGTGGACTAACGAAACTATAGAGTCATTTGTGAATATGACGCAGTGTTTTGTGGATCAATACTCTTCGTATTACGTTCCTGAATTAGATGAGCATGTAAGTAAAAGTTGTCAATTATGTAACACATTATTTTGAATGCTGTTTTATTTATTGAAAATTATTGACTTCCATAAGGATTTTCTAAGGCTTAATAATAATTATAATTACAGCAACGGTTCCTCCTTAAAACCTCGTAATTTGTCGGCCAGCAGTATGTCAATTGGAGTTAACTTTTACAGTAATTTTTGTGTAATGTTAAACTCTTATGCAAAGTTGTTACCCGGCGCCTCAGTCACGTACTAAAATTGTAAAAATGTGGTATCTAAATTGTGGACGTTCTTTATAAAATCTGAAATGTACTTAGTTTACAAGTGAAGAATGTGTACACTGTGCGTAACGATTTCTTTCAAATTTCATAGGGAACTGATGAGCTTCTTTAAAAGTTTCCAGAGAAAGTTTTCAAGCAATAAATTAATCGAATTATTGTTTTGTCTTGGCTAGTTCCACAGAGATAATGAATAATAGTAGAGGTGCCCTAACCTACTATTTGCACCAGAACTAGTGTCGCCATCAAATAGTGTGAACTTACCATTATTTGGACAAGACATTAATTAATTGATTTAGTTCTTTAGTTTCATAATCGTAAAGAACTATTGCGGGTGTCAGTAGTAAGAGGTGTTTAAGACATAATCGTTTAAGCGTTTCGGTATATTATTATGTATATATACAAATGTACTCTGTGTTTACGAGCAACTGTCGGCCCTGAAGCATAAGAATAGTTATTGTTTATTCTTATGCCTGAAGTGTTTGGTGCCATTTAGCGTAGCGTGATCGCGCTCACCTCTCACGCTAGCGATACTTTATGCCATCTCCTCTCGGGAGTGTGCGTTATTTAAAACTCCGTGGCTACTTCGGTCAATAAATTATAATGGTTTTCTCAGGTGGATGGTAAGAAGACTTTGGGAGAGAACATAGCAGACAATGGAGGACTGAGAGAAGCTTTGGTGGCCCTCAGAGAGCATCTGAGGAAGCATGGACCAGAGGCCAAGCTTCCTGGCTTTGAACATATGACTCCAGAACAGCTATTCTTCTTGTCTTATGGAAACGTAAGGACTCGATTTTTATATATTTTTTTTAAATTAAGGCGACTTTTAACTGAAAATAAAATTGAAAATTCATCAAAATGTGCAGCATACGCACATATACATATACATATAGATGGTTCAATGACATCCTCGCACCATTTTTCTTAATGTCAATCATTTAAACGCTATCAAAGAGAGACACTTCCAATTAGTAAAATGTGATATCCCCCTTTAGAAATTTTAAAATGGAAAAGTTAAATATCTTTAAAAAATAAGGGAATTTAAAATAAAAGAATGATAAAAGATTGAAGATCTTCATCATCACTAATATTACAAATACAGATAGTCCAGAATTATGATTTTGTTAATAAAAGTTTTTAAAGATTATGTTTATTTCTATTATTATTGCAAAATAAATACTATATAAATACTCTTTTCATTTTTATATTCATAATTTAATTAGTTTTCAATGTAATATTTAAATCATGAAGGTAAATATGGCGAGCCAAATGTATAAGAATAACTTTATGCAATTAAGTCGTGAGTCTTTGTCTATGATTTTTTCCATGTTTTCAGTTGTGGTGTGGCGTATCAACAAAAGTCTCTCTGCAGGCCGATCTGGAAGACGAGCATTCACCCCAGCAGTTTCGAGCGAGGGGATCTCTTCAAAATAGCGAGGATTTTGCCAGAGTGTGGCACTGCCCGCCTGGATCACCCATGAACCCAAAGAAAAAATGCATAGTTTTCTAAAAAAATATAATGTTCAAAAAGAAATATTGCCCTTGTATTACTGAGAAAACACTGAACTACTATGAATTCGTATTACCTATCAGTATTAGATTATTCTTTAGTACAAAATAACATTTGTGTGTTTATATTCGCGTTATTTACTCTTTTTCTTTCGTGTAGTGTTAGTTTATTTATAATAATTCAAGTGTTAAATTTAAATACTGTTGTAAATATTTATAAATAGTCATAAAATCGGTAAAACTGTAAACTTAAAATGTTCATCAAGTTAAGAATCAATACATATGCGTATGCAATACAACCTTTTAATCCTAAAACATATTATTATTCAAACAAAATATATTATTATTAAAAAAATATTATTAAAACAATAAATATTATCAATCGATATTTATTATAATAGCATAAGAATAGTCTTATTTACTACTCGAAATTTTAAATATAATATCGTTCGATGATTTCTATATTGAATCAACATACCTAATTCTGTACTTTGTAGAAAATTCTACAATATCGTTCCTTACATACTTTCGTACCTGTAAAAAGTTTGTTACTAAGATTTAAATACAGTTTTCATATATTACAACCGATTGTTTCAATCACTTTATTAGTCCACATCAAGCATCATCAGATACATACAACAGATAAACTTGTACATAACACGTTAATTGTCAAATCTTAGTGGCTATTGTACGTAGAGTAGTGGTTGGTGTATCCAGAGCCGAGGGAGTGTCCACCGTAACCGTAACCGTAACCGCCGTAGCTTCCGTAGCCTCCGTAGCCTCCACCGAGTCCGCCACCTACCGCTATTGTGGAAACAGCCGGAACAGCTGCCACAGCGGCAACCGCTGGCACTGGCACTTTCCTCTCAACTACCACCGGCTGAGGCACAGCCACTGGCCTGTCGACAACAACCGGGTGCGGCACTGGAACGGGCCTGTCCACGTGGACTGGAACGGGGACGTTTACTGGTCGGTCAACGTACACTGGGTGAGGAACCGCGACCTGGCGGTCGATGTACACGGGCCGGTCGACGGGAACGTGCTTCTCCACTGTGACCGGGTACGGAACGGGCACGGATACCGGCACTTTTACTGGATACGGCACTCGCTTCTCGTAGTACACAGGCACTTGCCTCGTCACCTCAACTGGAACCTTGTGAATGACATGAACAGGCCGGTCCACCGGCACAGGGTATGGCACTTTCACGGGCACTGGAACCTGGCGGTCCACGGGATATGGCACCGGCACTTGGACGGGCACCTGGACGTCTCTCGTGATCGTCCTTGTTATATACCTTGGTACTTCCTGTCGAAGGATCACGGGGTTCGGTTCTACTGATACTGAGGTTTGTACTTGTGGGGCGGGGAGGGCCACTGCGGGGGCAGCCGCGACGGCAGGCCCTGCTGCCACTCCGATGGCTCCCCCACCTACTGCGATTCCAGGCCCGGAGACAGCGTATCCAGGAGATGACAATCCAACTGAGGCAACTCCTACTGCTGGTCCAAACCCAACACCGTGGCCACCGTAGCCCAGATCTCCTCCCACGTAAGTGCTGTATCCGTGACCGCTAGAATAGATTCCTCTCTTGACTCCCTTTCCGGGAGATGGCTCGTCTTTTATACCGTTCTCTAGGAGTTCCGATATTTTCTGTTTCTGATCAATCTCCTTTGCATTTGATAGACTGCTCGCTATAAGCAGCGTCTGAAATGAAATGAAAAAGACTACAATCAATGAGAGTTCAAATGAAGTTTTTTTTTATTTTTTTATTTGAATGAAGTAGCAGACGAGCATGCAAGCCACGTAGTGTTAAGTGGTCGCTGCAGCCCATGGACATCTACACACAACCTCAAGCAAGCATAGGTAAGTATTGTCTGAGGTCGCATGCAGTTGCGCTGCTACTCCGGAGGCTGGTGGTCGCCTCATGTAAGCGTGGCCGGCAACTGCAACTTTCCACCGAAACACAGTAGAATTTGTTCACGGCAGAAGTGGGTGCAGCGGTGATACTTCCCCGGGCGAACTATAATAGTTCTACCACCTACAATTTGATAATAGTTCTACACCTACAAAGTTGAAAATCCTCATCCAAATCTTGAGTAATACTCGTGTTTATCAGCAATAGGGTTTCATTCATTCACACATCATAGTTGAGTTATCAACAACTTCACCTTTTAAAAGACCGACAATAGATTTGTTTCACGGCAACTAAACGAAAACGCATCATATAATATCAACATTATTGTTTTAAAACTTACTGATATCAAATCAATTAATGTCAAAAGTCATAGCTGCTCTATCGATTACTAAACGATTCGACTAGTCGACTAATACGTAGTAAAATATGAAATCTATTTGTAAAGAATTAGATCAAAACTACAAGTTATAAAGTTAGACTTGGCTGCGACCCTTTTTGCGTCTGCTGACTCGACTCGAATGCTGAGCACGGGTCTCTCCCCATTATTGGGGAGGCCTGGAGCTTACTCCACTGCTGCTCCATTGCGGGTTGGTGGAGATGCGGGTTAGTGGCCAATCCGCTGTCGGATGTTTTTAAACCGCCTCCGACAAGGTTTAACGATAACAACCGGGACCGACGGCTTAACGTGCCCTCCGAAGCATGGAAACGCGCATGAAATGTTTTTGCCACTAGCGGTCACCCATCTCACACCCGATCGCGCCCGTTTGGCTTAGTTTCATAGATCGTTTTGCGTTAACCGCCGGACCATGCGTGCTTCTTAATAAGTTAGACTTAGAGGCAGTCAATTACTATGATGCTCTAAGAAGATTGATAATAATTTACAAACCTTCTATACATACCTATACGAAAATATTTTTATAGCCTCACTGGCAGAGTTTAAACTATAGAAACTACAAACTTTAGGCTATTGGTTGTTTTTATTTTTATTTAAATGGAGTAGCAGATGAGTATTCAGGCCACGTTACGTTAAGTGGTCGCTGTAACATGTACCTATTTTTGCACACAAGCTCAATATAGACCCCTTTCTTGTGAGGTCATTTGATGTTGCGCTGTTACTCCGGAAGCTAACGATCACTTCAAGTCAGTCTCCCCGGCAACTTTTTTTATTATTTGAATGGAGTAGCAGACGAGCATGCAGGCCACGTGGTGTTAAGTAGTCGCTGCAGCCCATGGACATCTACATACAACCTCGAGCAAGCATAGGTATTTCTTGTCTGAGGTCGTATGCAGTTGCGCTGCTACTCCGGAGGCTGGTGGTCGCCTCATGTAAGTGTGGCCGGCAACTGCACCTTTCCACCAAAACAGAATAGAGTTGGTTCACGGCAGAAGTGGGTGCAGCAGTGGTACACTTCCTAGGGCGAACGATAATAGTTCTACCACCTTTTAAACTATACCTAAGGGATGGGCTATATATAAGGGATGAAAAGGTACAAAAGTTTGTCTACAGAAAGTTTGTTTTCCGAATTTTGAAGCAGCATTGAGACAAATTGAGACAAATTGAGAGAAAGCAAAATACCTATGTAATTTAGATTTTTTGGCTCTTATTTCGAGGCAAGCGAAGTCGCGAGTTCCAGGTAATGTATAGTAAAGGTGTAATAGGTATGCTTAAGGTACTGCAGGCTTATCAATGTCTGCCACTTGTCCGGTCAAGGTAATATTAGACGAGGTCGAGCGGATATGGTCCGCCCGGTGAAAACTATAACCTAAACCTACATTCAAGAAATAGATCTAGGCATAATCTTGGCCTTTATTTATGCAGCTCTCTTGCAAAGAGCTTTTATACAATTTTAAAGTTTCTTTAAAGTAGCTTTGTAGTCAGTGCATGTATTAAATTGTTTTATTTACTAAACAATAGGATGTTTACTGTAAAATAAATTAAAAATAATAATACAAACAAACAATTAACTATAAAAAAAAACCCATCTAAAAGTTGCGCTTGTGGCATTGTGCCCAGAACGCTGCCGCGCTGGCAACATTTCCCCTCTGAACAAGTAAATTTTTATGCGAAAAATAGCAGCCAGATCTCGGTCACCCGAGACTAGAATCAGTGCCTATGTTAGATTCTCGTATAGTGATGTCTTTGGCGAGCTACAAAAGTTTGCCGACGGAGTTTCGTGACAAAACGTGATGACAAAAACTTGATTTTCGTAAAGAAACTATTATAAACGAATTTATGTGCAGGATTTGCAATATTTAACTTTAAGCCAAAATATTTCTAGAAAATGAACCAGTCTTCATAGTTTTTAATGATCCATTCTTGAATAATATATTATATGATATATTATCTGAATGTTGAACTTTGATAAAACGTATATTATATTCGAGTACGTTGCAGGCTTGTTTAACGTCCTATGCTGTTACGGTGCTACGCGGGAGGCCTCATGTACTCGTAAATGAAGACTGCAGCTGTTTACCGAAACCAGCTGCTGCTGCGACTTAACAAAAAAACGCATACGTCACACCTGAACCTGAACCTGTAGCTATAATATTACTATGTCGTCTACTACGGTACCGCTATCGTAAGAAAAAAAGAAAATAAGAAAAAATATTTATACATAATATTCGCTTAATGAATGTCATTTTCCCCGGTCATCGCCTTTAGGTGCCCGTTTGGGCTAGACGTTGAGCTGAGAGAAAAAAGGCAGCGGAAAAAACTCCCAGCAGCACTCTTTTAGAGGAAATTTTAATATTTGAGATAACAGAATGGCTTTGGGTTTATAAAGGACACACGTGACCGCTGATCGTGTGACGCATGTGTGTCGTATCGATCGTAAGTGACGGTAGTATAATTTCCTGATAAAATTATATTATTACTACTACTATTACTACTAGTTTTAACTTACTACTACTACTAGCTATTGAAAATTTATCCGAAATTCGGTATAAATATTTTGTTTATCTACTTGCCAACGCCGGAAATACGCTTCATAATGAACATTTTTCTTTTTAAAGTTTAGAGATCTATTAATTCTGCATCTGCTAATTAGAAAAATGTTTTTTTTTTATTATCGCGTACGACGTAGGTACGAATCTATCAGATTGAGGGGGGATTAAAAATTACTCGCATTAAGAATCAAATATTAGCTTCGTAACAATACAAGTGGCCTTATTTTACTTGTCAATTTATTGCTCTGTTGTATGCTCCAGTTTGGACTATGCAGACTAATTTATTCATACTACACAACTAAAGATCTCAATATTTTTACGTATACTGTAAATTTCGTATACAAACGTAAAAGGTAAGCTAATAATTCTTTCGTTATTGCTTCTAATAAATATTAATCTTTTAAAAAAAGAGCTTCATCCATATTGTAACTCGTCCAAATATCTACCGACAATTCTTAAAATTCCTCGAAACATATCACGATCTCTTAACTATTTCAGATTAACTGAACATCCGTTCTGGCAGGAAATGGTGCAAATGTCCAAATATGTATAGCTTTTACTAAGCAGTCAACATGGACTTCAAAAATTCCCTTATAAAGAAATAAACACGCCTAAAATGTACATGTAAGGCATTATTACAAGTTTTTTGCCACTTTTAGACCGCGCCGCGAATTCCTGGCTGAATTTGCGCCCATAAAAATATTTATAGGTGTAAAGCGAATATTTTGTAAGCCGTAATTTTAATAAATTATTTATACGCGACGAAATCAAGCGTTTGATTTTATTGACACTATCAATAGAGTACAAATAGAGTACATTTTTTGATAAAGTACAAAAATGAGTGCATTGATTTTTATTTTTAGTTTTATTTTTTACATTTAAAATGGAAATCCCTAAACATTATTTTCTTATTCATTTGTCAGTTTGCCAAATCCTTTTTTTTTTCAGAAAAGCGTGATCATATTGTATGGTTTAAATAAAACATTTAAGTCTGCAAACCTTTAAAGTTATAAAAAAAATGTAACTTCTAACCAAACAATCAAAAGATATTTTTTGTATTTCACACTTTTCGCAAGAAAAATAAAACCTTTTTTTTACTATCGGGGGAGGGGGGGGGAGACCTTCAAAAGGTACCCGGCACCTTGGTAGAGGATACCTGGTTATGTGGGATTTGTACCGCACTAAAACGACCTCGGTGCTGCCTCTGCGCTTTGGAAGGACTCCGGGATCTCCAGTGGGACGCACCTAGTCCTCCACGCGCGGAGCCCAGCACGGGCCCATCTTCGGAAGAGCAGATGTACTCTCCTGTACCCTCAGGCGCTCACGACGGCATGCGGCCACTCACACACCGCCGTCCTTCCTTGGGCTGCTGACTGGACGGATCGAGCTCCCACTCCCACAGTCTGCAACCCCGGAAGCCTCCTTTTAGTCACCTCTTACTATCAGGCTGGGGATACCATAGCTCTATTCTTAATCTCCTCAAGCTCAACCTCAAGCTTCCATACTCTTGACTTAAAGTAATGAGATTATGCAAGCATTTTTTTCTGATTTTTTTCTGAAAACTTATAAGATTTTTTAAGCCATTTGCTTTGTGACGAGAATTTTAATCTATATTAAAATATAGCTATAGTTTTCATAAAGGAGACAGATACATAGTTATAAAAATGGAGTAAATTTACTCCAAGTTTATTAATAAGCTTTGTATACGGATATTATTATGGAACTAAACTCTGTGTGGCGAGATTTAATTCGAACCGCATTAACTGATAAATAGTGCAATTCTGCAGTAAATAAATCATTTATGTACTTCGGATCAATAACTTTATTATTTGCCCAGTAGACCGCGACTACCATAATATGAATTCCATGCGCGTAACATTATCCAAGAATTATTCTCGCTACCAATAAATAACCTAACGTAATAGAAAAAGTAATGTTTACTGGCAAATTGATGAACTCCAATACAAACTGACGCAAGAATATTCATGCTCCGTTTTTTCTTAAGACATAGTTTTTTTCTCTTTTGTAACCGCCTTTATCGATCTCCCTTTACCTTAAGGTTGACTTGGAGAGAATGCTTTGAACATCAAGTTCGCCTTCCGTCCGATACTTTTGTTCGTTGGATAATTTTAAATCAAAATAAATAAATAAATAGCTGTGGTAAACGATTTTGGGCCTACTTTTTTCAAATCCTTGTTGATTTTAGGTCAATTGGTATTCTGTTGTCTCTGCTTTCGGCTAAAATCTATATACATTCAATCTCAATTAAACACGATTTTTGCATGAGGGCGTATGTATGCAGTTGCGCTGCTCCTCGGGGACTAATAGTTAAAATATGCCACCAACCTATATATATTTTTTTATTTGAATGTTGTAGCAGACGAGCATGCAGACCAAGTGGTGTGAAGTGGTCGCTGTAGCCCGTGGACATCTACATATATACAACCTCAAGCAAGCATAGATAGTCTTGTCTGAGTTCGTATGCAGTTGCGCTGCTACTCCGGAGGCTGGTGGTCGCCTCATGTAAGTGTGGCCGGCAACTGCACCTTTCTACCGAAACACAATAGAATTGGCTCACGGCAGAAGTGGGTGCAGCGGTGGTACTTCCCCGAGCTAACGTTAATAGTTCTACCTCCTACAAAAACTACTACTACCATCTTCACAAGCTATTCTGGATATACTGGGAGAGATACTGGAATATATGGAACCGTACTATAAAAATTCCGCCGAAATTGCTCGTCCTTCAGTCATGTCGAAGATGTGTGAGACAGCTTCGTCCACGAGCGTTCAAGATGGTGACGGCTACACACATTTTATTTTATTTATTTATTTATTGAACACGGTATTTTTACAAACCATGTTCTAAATCATGCAATCTTACAATAATAATTACATCTTAAATTATGTAAACTTTACTGAACCAACTAATAAACCAACATCTGCATGCACTACTTCACAAAATCAGTTACAACAAAACTAAGTTATAAATGTAAAAAATAGAAATTATAAATTGTAGCCTTCGTTCGATTCGTTAAGAAAAGTACATTGGTTTATCCTAAATTAATATACAGTCTACCTTTATACTTAAAAAGGTTTGATTAATTCGTTATTGCTAGGACTACTACCCAGTCCCTGTAGCTTCCGGATTAAGAATAGAGCTACGGTATCCCCTATCTGATCGTAAGAGGTGACTAAAAGGGGGCTTCCGAGATTGCGGACGTTGAGAGTGGGAACTTTACCCGTCCAGTCAGCAGCCCCGGGAGGGACGGCGGTATGTGCGTAGCCGCAGTGATGGGTACCTTTCGATGGTCTTCCCCCCTTATACCAAAAAAAAGGACTACTACCCAGTTCCAAGTTGCTTTTCAAAACGCAAAACGTCTAATAAATAGAAACAATGGCGTCAGCCTATTCGAAGGCCATATATAGCCATAGCCATTAGCCATTAGTTTTGCCTATATTGACGTCACATCACGTGAAACGTCACGTCACGTCACGTCAAAGTTTGGAGAACAGTCAGTCCAAAAATATTGTGTTGTCGATGTATTGGACGATAATCTATCTTCTATACATATAATAAAACTGTAAGCAGGGTCAATTCTGTACATTGCATATAAATTTAAAAAAATACTTCTAGGGGTCTTTTTATAAGTAACAGAAGCTAAATATATAAGTTTTGAAATTATTGTCTGTCTGTCTGTCTGTCTGTCTGTCTGTCTGTCTGTCTGTCTGTCTGTCTGTCTGTTGTTAGCTTTTCACGCAAAAACTACTGGACGGATTTTGATGAAACTTTTTTGTTTTATATATATTGGTCCTCGCTAACATTTAGGCTATAGATAATTTTAAAAATCACCCTTTAAGGGTGTGAAATGAGCGATGAAAATTTGTATGGAAAACTTGGATTTCTTCAATAGATTTTCTTGAAATTTGGTATAAATATTTTATAACCAAAATAAAAGAATATGTGTTTCAGCATTTCCCGAAATTCACCCTTTAAATGTCAATTTTCTTTGAAACTCTTTGAAAATTGAGTGTCGAAACTTGATGTACAGAATATTTTTGTGCAGAGTAATATACTTATAATTTTGTATTTGTAATTTTTACTAACATAGTAAGAATTCTATTTAAGCTTTTTTCAAAACTACCCCTCAATAGCAAATAAAGTGGATTCGAAAGTTGGTATCTCAAGCGTACAATAATTAACCTTAACTTAATATTTCATTCTCAAATTCTTTTCCCTTCTTTGAATGATGTGTTTACTGATTTATTGTTGAATGAATTTCCGTAGCATTAGTGTGTATTTCATATCAATCGGGTGATAAACAAAAAAGTTATGTTCATTTACACAATACGCGGTCACTTTGGGGAATTTGTATGAAAGTTTCGGTAACAGCCCATTCAAAACCATAAATAAAAGTTTAAATTTAAATTGACAGCCTCCGTGGCGTAGTGGGTGATGAGCCGACTGCGAAACGGGAGATCGTGGGTTCGATTCCCACCCAGGACAAATATTTGTGTGATGAACATGACTATTTGTTCTGTGTCTGAGTGTTAATTTATCTATTTAAGTATGTATTTAGAATTATATAAGTATGTTTATCAGCTTTCTGATTACCATAGTACAAGCTCTGCTTAGTTTGGAATCAGATGGTGTTGTGTGAATTGTCCAAAGATATTTATTATTATTTATTTATTTATTATTTAATAAATAAAATTATTTTGAACTCTCACTAATATTGTCGACTATATTAAATATACTTAGATCAGCTTACTGTATTTTCTTTCGTTGGCCGAGTATGGCTAGACTATAGGTACCTAATAAGCGCATCTCGAGCCTTACCGCCGCCGAACCTTACATCACAGGCTCCATTGAGTTAGTTGCTCAGCTTATTAGTCTTCTTTTGGGGTGGAAGATTATGAACAGGCTGCAGCTGAAACGATTATTATCGCTACATTATATCAAGCTGCAACCTTTTTAGCATTCCACTGCTGAGCATGGAGCTCTCCCAATATTGAGGAGGCCTCAAGCTCCGATGAACCGAAATCCAAATCTTACAATCTCAATGAATGCAGCATTAAGGTTGTAAGATACGGAATCTAAACCTTCATACAGAATGTACAAAGCCTTAACAAAACGAGACTACTGCAGACATTTAGGTGACGAATAGTTAAACTTTTAGTGAACCAACTGTTAATCTCAATATCTACCTATTTGGTAATTTGACATTCGATTTATCAACCACAAAGTTTACATGTCATACGGTAGATGGCGTTATTGAACAATATTCATTTCTTCTCCAAAGTGAATCGATGGAGATAATTTCAAATAAAAGCCTTAAGTCTAATAAAAGTAAGTACATAGTGTAAAAAAAATAAAAAATAACATTTCACACGTATAGCCTCACATTAGGGTAGATATACCCTGTGTCGCGGGTGCCATGAACACACATAGAGACAGAAACACAACCACCCAGACCGAGAACAGTTTAAACTCATCATTGAAATTTCTGCTTCGCCCGGATTCTAACCCGGGACAGTTCGATTAGCAGTCCGGCATGGTAAACATTGCGCCACGCGGGTTGTCCCATCGTTGGGTAGGTATACGTATGATGCTGAACATTGTTAAATTGGACCAATGATAACTTAACTCATTTTTTGCGTCTCTTTATTGCGTACGGGCTGAGGGCTCATCCACACACGTTGATTGATGGAGATATTAAGGATTCTTTATAAAAATATTCTTTATTTCCAAATACAGATAGCACACTGTGTAGAGACCCTGCCTTCTGCTTTAGTTTTCACACTGTTGTGTGTTATATGAGTTATGACTTATGACCAAATTGCTGTCCGCAAGTTTTAAACCTATAGTTTATTAATTGACCTTACAATTATTTTTCCGATTGTTTAATCCTAAGCACGTGTATGTTTAGAAATTTTATCTCCCAACTACAAGTAGTTGTATAGTGCACCTCTTTTCTGCAGTAGGTTAAAGCTATGTATATAGAATGAGTCTATACATTCTTTGCAATATAAATTCACCCAATTTACTAAATATACTATTTTTAACATAGATGAAGCCACGGGCACAGCAGTATAGGTACATATTTGTAAAGAGAATCTGATTGCGCGAGAAAAGCGAAACGTGAGAAAAGTGGATAGTAAGATCAGTACAGTTAGCATTCCTTACTGTTATAGGTTTGAAGGATTTAGAAAAAATACATTAAGTTTCTTCTGAACATTGTATTATAAGTGATTTCATTATATGTAAGAATAATCTACCTACTACTTATTCAATGCAAATAAATAATCTTTAATTTTTAATCAATCCATTTTATAATAGTCTTTATACACGCGGACGACGTCGCGGGCACAGCTAGTTTTTCAATAACGAAGTGGAATCAGCGGACGCCTCATAATCTTTCAAAACAAAAGCTCTGAACAATATACTCGTAAATTCCATAAGAAGCCTACTATTTATTTTGCTCTACTTTTAGCTTCTTTGTAAGTAGTTTAGACAAGAGAAAATATTTAAGAAAATTATTATAATATGTCAAATGCTTGCTACAAAAACGATAATACTGTTATTTATGAATCTTGTTATATTTACAGTTATACATATAATAAAATAGAACTTAAATTCCATTCTCTTCGACTCTATCTACACCCATTAACAAATTTAATTATATACTATGTATTTGAAAAAATTTATCACATTTTACAAGAAAATTGTTCCTAACTATGTATATTAATTTGGGGTAAATTTCACACATTATTGCTTTCTATGGAACCGGACGAGCATTTCTTAGCTATCTTCAAAATCTTTACAACATACGTACCATCAAAATGTGGATCGCCGCCATGTTGAAATTGTCCTTATAAAATATCACAGCAAAATCACATTAGTTATAATAATATATCGACAATCGCCCGATCGTGGTGATATGTGGTGAGTATCTGGTGGCGGCGACGGTCCGAGCAGCTTATATATGTAGATACCTACATGAACATGTGCACCAAGACGCTTCCATATGTATCCTAGCCCTCGGATTAGGTTCTTGTAGACATACATATGCTAAATTTTCGGATAAATTCGCATTTGATTTATTTTTCCAGTAAAGACATCGCAAGATCTATGCATGTTGCCCGTAGCAAGGAATAACATTTGAATCCAACTTTTTACCGTTTCTTCGAAGATTATAATATTATAATAATAATATAATAATAGTCTTAAATCTTCTACCAGCTTCCTAACTATGTCTAATAAAATATAATCTAATACATATAAAGTTCTGTCTAATAAATATAAAGTTTTAGATGAACTCGAAAAGGTATATATTGTTATTTTAATCCATAACATTCAGATACTGCAATGTTATTAACATATTGAATTAACATATATTACGAAATTATATCTATATTTATAATTAAATAAATAAATAAACGTTTCACACTCATAGCCCCACAGTAAAATACCCTGTGTCGTGGGTGCCATGGACACACACAAGACAGAAACACCCAGATCGAAGACAGAAATATAAACTCATAATTCAATTTTCTGCTTTGCCGGGAATCGAACCCAGGACACTTTAATCGGCAGTCCGGCATGATAACCATGGCGCCACAGGGGTCGTCAATCTATAAATATATCTACTCGTATAAATCTGTATTTTTCTATGTATCATAGATGTCTACAATAGAAATACTATTTAAATGCAGTCATAACATGTCTAATAATTAAATTATAATAATATTGAACATTTAAGAGTGCACGGCAGTTTCTCCCATCATAAAAACTGTGACTAATAATTTTCTATTTTTTATTCGATTCTTTAAATTCGTGACGACATTATTATGATCAATCTCTACGGACTACGCAAGCCATGAGAGAAAATTTTGGACGACTCACACATTTTGAAGCTTTCGCATCATGATCAAAAGTATCAAAACATAGCAAATTCGTTATCACGTAGTAATCCAACATCCAATAGATTGGGATAGGTTAATAACACAAAAAGTATCCTATCTACTTTTTTAATTGGCTCTGGCAGTATAGTTTACATGTCGTAATGTAAGAGCAAAAAAAACTATTATGACGCGCAATTTGAAAATGGAACAATGTTCAAATATTTTCAGAAAGCGCGATAGTAAGATCACACAGAATACAAAGGTAATATTAAGTTACTGATGGGTTTTAAGATTGTTAATGAAATATTGTTATTGTTGAAAGAGTGAATCTTAATTATAATGTTATCAAATATAAATTATTGTTATGCTGAATGTACCAGGAATGACTTATATTGAAAAAAGATAAATTACACTATCAATTAACCATCTGAGGCGTCTGATTTCATCACACACATAACTTTGGAACACCTACAAAATCAAGTTTTTAGTGTATCTGTGTATACGACAGCGATAGCGGTACCAAATATGGATTCGGCTACAGGCATCAAGAACTAACCTTATCAAGAAACCACCTTTTGTATACATAAACAGGAATATTTAAAACTCCCAAGAATTGAATAGTCTGAAACAAGTAGCATTTATTATAAAAAAGAAATGTAGTGTGAAGTCGCATAACGCGTAGTATGAACAAAGATTTCGTAGCACGACGTAGTCTTTTTGACGTAGTGTCAACTTTTGATTTATTTGCATAATTTTTAGCATCTAAAGAAGAACATAACTTTTTCATTTTAATTTTTTTGCGAGAATGTCTTAGAATTATGTAAGAAACTATGAAGAAATTAACCATTCAAAAACAATTTCCAAACAAAATTTAAATTTTTTAATAAATCTTATGAAAAAGACAATATGTATACATTGTTTATAGAATATTAAAAATACAGATATATATTCAGAACGCCTAAATCAGTTGTATATATAGTCTGTATTTTTACAAATAAAGCAAATAAATACTTATGTAAAACTTAGAAAACTAAAGCCAATAAATATGTAAAACTTAAATCGAAACACAATAAAATTGTTTTGCAAACCATGAGTTCTACCATCAGCAAAATATTTTTATATTTTATAATATATTTCATAACTGTCATGGCTTAAAATTTATTTGTTACATCACTTTAGTGACTTCTGAGTGCCGCACGTGCATAATCAGAAACATTGCCCAATCATAGTCCATCGTGAACTAAACGCACCGGTGCACCGATGATTGGAAACTATAAATTTAGTGAACTATATAATTACACCACTGTATAAGATTAATAAAATATGAAATTAACAGCACGGAGCGCTCATGTAATTTAAAAGTATCGGTCACGCAAGATTATGCTAATACACTAACTTTGTCAACTTTGGTCTGGACGATTAACCGCAAAAATTATGAATGTTTGAATCATATAGCTATTTCACATCTTCCACTGCTTTATACATTTGAGATTTTGTACGGTGTACAAATTCATAAAATATTATTTAGAATTATCGTAGCCTTAATAACCTTACGATACTAAACATGTCTAAATACTATAAGAGTCAATACAAAGTATATTATGTTAGTGTTTCCGCATCCAATCAATTCACACAACTTTGAACTTAGTTGACAATATGTTTCAGCAGTTTATTACTTATGCTACGGAGAATAAAAAGCTGGACGTAATACAATTTTCTTTCATTTCCTTAAAGTATTTAGGGAGCCCCTGAAGTCCCAAAAACTTACCCAGCGAGTGACTACATAATAATACTAGCCTTCCACCAGAGGCTTCGACCGCGTGGACCCGTTTAATGGGTCGACGTAGGATAAAAATTAGCCTATGTGCTATTCCAGGCTTCATTGCTATATTAAAATCATAGGCGTTTAGCCATTTGCTTCAAACGCGGTTGAATTACCCTAAACCTAAAACCTTATTACCCGTTTTCACGTAGGAATGAAGCATTTTCCCGCTGTAAAAAGTAGCTGTAGGCTGTAGTAGTCCTCAGGGTGAATGTAGCTTTCTAATGGTGAAAGAATTTTTGAAATCGGAATAGTAGTTTTTGAGTTTATTCATTACAAACATACAAAAATACAAATGTTTCCTCTTTATAATATTTGTATAGATAACATATAGCATAAATCCTTGTCAGCTTTGATATTAGTGCCCAGTAGTGAGACATGAAAGTTTGTTGTTAGTGGTTGTATTTGCGTTTCAGATAACTTAACCGGCTGAAGATGGACAATAAACACTCATGTTGTCATACAACTTATAACAATTACCCATGACATCTTAAGATGCCCTAAGAACAATTATGTATTGCCTTCGCTTTGGCTTTTGAAGCATTTGATCTACTACTTAACTAAGTGTGTTAATGAAAGATTCCTACTAAACATAAATCGAATTCTTGTATGACTTCGGAAGGCTGCACTAGTTTATTTATTTATTAGTTATTAATTGGTAGGCGAATACCGCAAGCATTATCTATACCTGTGCAGTTACTATATTGGATAAAGAATGCAACCCTTTTGCGACCCACTGCTGGGCATGGGTCTCTTCACATTATTGGGGTGGCCTGGAGCTTACTCTACCACGGTAATAATGCGGGTTAGTGGCCTAAGACAAGGTTTTACGACTGTTATCTATCGATATATCTGAGGGCTTAACTGACCGCGCACGTTTGCCTTGATTTACGAAGGAAAATCTTGCGTCCTATGCCAGCCGCCAGGCCATTATAAAATATTTTTTAATTTAGTAGCTAATTAACAAAAGAGTTTACAGGTCACCACTGCAACCTATAAAAATCCACCTAATCTAATATCCAACTACAAGATATCTATTCTATCTTTAAATATGTAGTACCGTGGCATTTGGGGCGTCCATGGTAAGGAATGTTACCAGTGTGGATATCTTGGCCCCATAGCATATCTGCGACACTGCGGAAAAAAATATGTCAGAAATGTCGTCCAGACTTGTTCTAGCATGTAGAACTCAAGAACTGCTGAGTATTTCCTGCACCCTCAGGTGCTCACGGCGGCATGCGACCACGCACATACCGCCGTCCTTCCCGGGGCTGCTGGCTGGATGAGTCGAGCTCCCACTCTTACCGTCCGCAACTCTATTTTTAATCCCGAAGCTACAGGGACTACGTATTGTTTGCGGGTTCTTGCAAAGTATTTTAAAACAAACTTTTTTTTAATAGACCGTTACGATTTTAATAAATAATGGGCTCCAGACACACTGGTTGATTAGGGCATGAAAATTGGCACTGATTGTAGATATAACTTTGACGTTAAGTAGTTCATTTGTAAATTTATTTCGTGGCCAACGCTTAAGACACATCATGATAGACCACGTACGGCGCGCCGCTCCCAACTTGAGCATTTCAATTAATGATTCTCGACTACTAATGTGATCTAGTTTCGAGCAACATGCTTGCAAAGATTTGCATCAAGCCTTATTCAACCCTGGCAACGTACGTGGACAGCTTTCTTAGAGTAAACAACAGTGCTTGATTAATGGAATGTCATAATTAAAGAGTTCATTAAACTTATACTCGGAGGTTTTTGGCGGATAGTCCGAAAGGACACGTAGTACTCTTGTTTTGTTTTCATTTTCTTGGTGTATTTTTTATTTACCTATACTCATATTATAAAGAGGAAAAATTTGTATTTTTGTATGTTTGTAATAAATAAACTCAAAAACTACTGTTCCGATTTCAAAAACTCTGACCATTAGAAAGCTACATTCACCCTGAGTAACAAAGGCTACTTTTTAACCCGGGAAAATGCTTCATTCCTACGTGAAAACGGGTAATAGGATCAACGCGGTTGAAGCAACTGGCTAAACGCCTATGATTTTAATATAGCAATGAAGCCTGGAATAGCACATAGGATATTTTTTATCCTACGGTGACCCATTAAACGGACCGGCTTAACGTGCCCTCCGAAGCACGGTAGGCGCATGAATTTTTTTGCCACTAGCGGTCACCCATCTCACACCAGCGGCCCATGACCCCTGTGCAAATTTTCAAAAAAATTCACCCTATAACCCGCATCTCCACCAACCCGCATTGGAGCAGCGTGGTAGAGTAAGCTCCAGGCCTTCCCAATAAGGAGCACCCATGCCCAGCAGTGGGACGCAAAAAGGGTTACAGCCAGCCATATGTCATTTTATCGTTTTCTAATCCTATAGTGGGGCTAGCGGCTATTAGGTTATTACGCATTGTATAAGTAGTTTGGAAAGCCATGATTATGAAGAGTCGCCACGCCGAAAATCAGTGTAACTCACCACATTAAAATATTTTCGTATGAAATAAAATTGTTATGTCAGTGCAGTAAGTATAAAACAAAATATTACGTACAAAAACTTCACTGAGTCATAAACAATTGCAACACAAGACACGGTTTCAGAACGTGTGTGCTAAATCGCAGGAATCCGTTTTGCAAGAAGGAAATGAAAGGATAAGTTATGTTTGTTGTCTATGGGCGGTGCATTTCGCTCCATTTCGGATCCATTCAGCTTCCTGCTGTCACATGTCTGGTAGTAACTTGGTAGCAAGCTTAACTTTATTGAACCTTCTCGAAGTTAATGAGACAGACGCATTAGCTTTTGCGGGGTGTCATAAAAAGCGATGCCAAATTTTGAATGATGAATATTGTTATAAGTATTTCCAATTATATGGAGTAGGTATTTTCTCTATTTCAAATTTTTATATTATCTTTCAATACATTATATTTATATTCATGTACTAGGTAATGAAGTGAAATTATGATTGTAAGAACATTGTATGGTAAACACTGCCCACTATACATATTATTATGTTTGATTATTGTTTTTTGTATGATTGTACATAAGTATTCTTGTAACAATGTATATCGTGGGGTGACAAAAAAATCTCACTATCTACGGTTTTGAAATAATTCCCTTTTTGTCACTAATTTGATTATTTTTTGCTAAACTTTTGATTTTTTGAAGATTATTTTCGGTTAAGAAAAACCCTTTAATCTAGATGTATATTGACAAATCTGAATTTTAGTAACAAAATATGTTTTTATAATAACAATCTCCAAACAGCCTCTATGCTATTAATGTAATACTTGTCACCCCACGATATGCATATTTTCAATAAATCATTTCATTTTATTTCACTATAGATAGGTATTTACAGATTTTTGAAGTGAAAACTTCTTTAGCGGCGTTGTGCACTTTTTTTGGGATGGGTAAAAAATGTTAAACTCGCATCAGGACAAGTGGCCTGATCGAATATTCGTAAGACGGAGGGGTGACAGCTGATGATGGCTCGACTATCTACGTCTACTACGTCTATACTTGTAAAATTCGTTTATATCAAGTACTAGCTGTACCCTGCCACGCTTCGCTGTGGCACATTGTGATTGACTGTTTTTTCGCGGTCGCGGATATGTGACTGATGCAAAAAATAGATAAAGACAATCCTATAAGCAGATTATATATCATGCTAAAATTTCAGCTCAATCGGTGCAGAACTTTTTCAGTTTTTGAAACGTACACAAACCAACATAACATTTATATATATATATAGATTTAAAATATGGACATTGAACAAAGTGCATCAATTAATGAAAAAAGTGACGAAGAAATAGTGAAAGAAAATGAGTGAGTACTTTATAAAAAATACTGGATGAAAACCTACTGAAAATACTACATGAAAAATAATACTGATAATAAAAGCAATTCGTGCGAAATTATTCCCTAACCATTCCAAAATATCAAAAATGCACAACGTTAATGTTCAAGTTTTCACATCTGCCAGTACTACCGGAGTGCAACCCGTTGTTATTTTTTCATCCACATTAGTTTCAGTTAGTGTGCTCAGAAAGAAAACTACAGAAAATCTAAAAATACTGTTATATCTCAGAAATGAAATTTGGTCTTTTGTGTCTTAACGATCGTAATGAATTATGAAAGAAATAAAATTATCTTTCCGTATTTTCAAGACTCGATAGATTTAGTTTATAGTGGGTGGATCTATGAAGAACTGATTCAATTAATGAGACTCTCATTATGAGACCAAGCAGTCTGACTCAGTTATCCCAATAAAGACGGCCAACTGACGAACCAGTCACACCCAATTTAGCTTACTTTGACGTGAAGGCTAGTTTTCCGATAAGGCTGTGTCTGTGCAATTTCCTCCATGTTAATGTAACCAAAATTAGTTAACATGTGTTTGGAAGTAGTGAATGTTTGATATTCTTTTCAACACTATCCTATGGATATGGCTTCACTTGTTTACGAGTCCCGGCTGAGTCTAAGGAAATGAAAACTTTAAATCAAATCAAGACAAAATGTAGTCCACGTATCAGTAGAAGTCTGAGATCCGCCCAGAAAATTTAGGCGTTCTACTGGAAACCATTGCTTGTTTTGTATTTTTTCATTAAACAAACTAGCAGATAAGTAAGACTGTAGTGGTGTCATGTGGTCGCCTAGCTGGACGTTCACAACAAGATTTTGTTTTTTTAATTTCGGTCTATGAGATTTTGTGTCTTGTCTGGGGAGCTGATAAACCTGGTACTTTTTTCCTTTTGAGGCACTAAATCTTGAATTGATTTTTTTTTTTAAACGAACATAAATAAAACTTACGATTCAGGTTTTATGAACTATTGACTAATTGAAATACAAGCTCAAATGCGAAGAATGACTGAATTTATAATATTAATTTGTTTGGACAGAACCTAATCCGTTTAAAGCACGTAAGGACAATTTATTTGCAATTTCCTGTGTTGCAACGTCTGTGTACCAAGTCGGCCATGTTGGTAATGAACTAATGAATATTAGTAAATAAGATTTTATTGAAGTTTGATATAAAATATTTTTTAATTCAAATAAAATAAATATAGCCAAAAAATATCGGGTTAAATGACTGCGCTCAAAATTTCGGTTAATTTTGGGATACGGTAAACCGGTCAAATAATCGTATTTTCTTTATTCAATAGGGCAATTTTCGAAGTGAAAACTTCACTAGCGGCGTTGTGCACTTTTTTTGGGATGTGTAAAAAATGTTAAACTCGTGTCAGGACACGTGGCTGATCGAAAATTCGTAAGATGGTAGAGGAGACGTGGAAGATCAACCTTCACCGATCTGATAACTCGATGAGACATATTTTTTATCAAATATAATTTATAAACATATAAATATTGTATATATATAATATATTGTTATTATTATATTTATTTATATACAAGAGTGAGGTGATGAAAGAAAATTGATTAAAATTAATTATATTAAGCTAGCTATAAACACTTTTCGATAGGAAAGTTATCATAGGTATGTATTTTTATAAATTATATTTGATAAAAAATATGTTTCATCGAGTTATCAGATCGGTGAAGGTCGATCTTCACCGGCTCTTAGACCAAGACGGAGGGGTGACAGCTGATGACGGCTCGACTGTCTATACTTGTAAAATTCGTTTTTATACAAGTATTTAAAATATGGACATTGAACAAAGTGCATCTATTAATGAAAAAAGTGACGAAGAAATAGTGAAAGAAAATGAGTGAGTACTTTATAAAAATACTAGATGAAAACCTACTGAAAATACTAGATGAAAAATAATACTGATAACAAAAGCATTTCGTGTGAAATTATTCCCTAACCATTCCAAAATTTTGTAAGTTTTTCTTGTGTGTCTTGATTGTGTCTACATAAATGAAATCCCTGCTAATATTATAAATTCGAAAGTAACTCGGTCTGTCTGTCTGCTACGCTTTCCCGCTTAAACTACTGAACCAATTTTAAAGAAATTTGGAACACAGACAGAGTGGACCTTGGGAAAGGACATATGATGGTTTTTATCCTACAGGAACCTGTAAAACGGGTTCACGCGGGCGAAGCCGCTGGCAGAAGGCTAGTAAAAAAAATAAAAATAAAAAGGATAATGGATGTTTTCCTCATATTAAATTTATCGTCAGTTTTTGTCAGTGTCCCAGTCGGTACTCGTTATTCATACGATAGATCCGTTTTTCTATGGACTGACGAGTACTATAGAGTACGCTGGGGACATTATGGACGTTTACTTTACCGAAGTTTGAATATGACGAAACGGAGTTCAAATTCTAACTCTACACTTTGCCCATGATGATGTCTTATCCTGAAATAACGATTTGATTTTATTTTTATTTTAATGGAGTGCAATCTTTCACGCAGGCAACCTGGTTATAAGTGGTCGCTGCATCCCATGCACGTCTAAATACAATCTTAAGCAAAAGATAGTCTCGTCCGATATCTATCATTGCGTTGCAAATGTTCATCTCCTTTCAGAAAAAATAAAGACTGTCATGTGAAGACTCTAACATACACCTTTGTGCAGTTTTAGCCCAAACACGGCTTTGTCCCATCAAATCGTGATATATGGTTCGATATTCGATAGTTCCGAGACACAAGTAACATAATCTAGTAATAGGTGAGGCGATCCGATTCCTGGGTTGCGAAATTCACGCTGGCCTACTTGTAAACGGGTTCAGAGGCCTTAGTGTAAGTGTGCACACGCGAAAACGTTACTATCGCGTTTGCTTTAAGAATTTAATTATCGACCTTTTTCCTTTCAGGTTAAGATCTATCTGTCCAATTTTAACTCTGAGGCAGTAGTAAAGTTTGCGCGTTTACAAACTCACACTAAGGGCTCAGTTTGTCGATACGCCTAAACTACGTTTCACACTCATAACGTTTCACATTCATAGCCCCACAGCAAGGTAGATATACCCTGTGTCGTGGGTACCATGAATACATACAATGACAGAAACACAAACACCCAGACCGAGAACAGAAACTCATCATTCGAATTTCTGTTTACTCGGGAATCGAACCCGGGACTCTTCGATTGGCAGTCCGACATGGTAACCATTGCGCCACGGAGGTCGTCAAACTCGATGAGTTTTATGAATGTGTTTAAAGGTTCTTTGAATGTTTGTGTATTTAATGAGCAAATCTCTAATTAAGTCTGTTTGTATTTTCATGCATTTGTACGGTAACATCGATAGAATATGGAAATCATGTAACATGATCGTTATTCAGTCCCTTAAAATGGAACCCAAAGCAAAATACTGCGCGTGGCGCAATGGTTACCATGCCGGACTGCCAGTCGAAGGGTCCCGGGTTCGATTCCCGGTTTCCCGATTCTGAATTTGAAAGATGAATTTAAATTTCTGTTCGCAGTCTGGGTGTTTGTGGGCCTGTCTTTGTGTGTGTCCATGGTACCCACGACCCAAGGTATTTATTACCTTACTGTGGGGCTATATAAAAAATAGCATCATTGTACATATTCCGAAATACCGATATCCGAATATACGAAGAACGATCTTGTGAGTGAATGCGCATGTGTGCGTAATCTTTTGAAGAGATAGCAAAGACATCTGAACATCTCTGCTGCTTAAAAAAACACTTTTAAAAATACAACTCTTTTACGTTTAGGTATATCCACAACGCTTGCAATTTTTGAATATACAAATAAAATACTTGAATTCCTAAATGATAAACACTATGCAGTGGGTATACTACTCGATATGACCAAGGCCTATGACCGGGTATGCCACCGAATATTATTAGAAAAATTGTGGAACATAGGCATCCGCGGCCAAGCTTACAATTGGCTAAAATCATATCTCAGTAATCGTAAACAGTTTGTGAGTATTGAATATCACAATGAAATTAACTATACTATAGAAAAAATTGTATCGACAGAAAAGATCTTATGTCAGTCCATTCCTCAGGGAAGTGTTTTAGGTTGCGTATTGTTTTTAATTTACATAAATGATTTACCAATACAATTAAATGTTGACATGATTTTATTTGCAGACGACATCTCTATTATCTTAAAGACGAAAGGCAATTCAAATTTAACTGAAAGACTGTTTGAAATATTTGAAAATGTCTCGACTTGGTTAAGACATCACAATTTAATTCTAAATTTTGACAAGACAAAATTAATGCAATTTTATCCTTATCAAAAGAATCCAATTGACATCTCTTTTAAATTTGATAACAAAGACATAGAAATAGTTGAAAATTTTAATTTATTAGGTGTAAGTATTGACTCAAATTTGACTTGGAACTCACATATTGACATAGTTAAAAATAAACTAAATCAATTTATTTACGGCTTGCGAGAAATAAAGAAATGTACTAATATAAAATCTGCACTATCTGCGTATTACGCATATGCGCATGCTTGGATTAAATATGGTATGTTATATGGGGAAGTTGTACAAATAGTCACGATGTGCTCATTTGTCAAAAAAAGTGCATACGTGCAATAACCGGAATAAAAACCTTAGATAGTTGCAGACCATGGTTTAAAGAATTAAAAGTTCTAACAGTACCGTGCATTTACATACTAGAATTGTTAAAGTTTGTGCGCCAACATCCTCATCTCTTTAAATTAAATAGTGATATGTACAATGTTAGACGTAAATATAATTTAGCATGGCCCCAAGGTAAAAAACTAGGTTTAGTCGCCAAAGGCACCTATTATATGGCCATAAAATTTTATAACAAACTACCAAACGCCATTAAAGAGATATCTAAGGAGACTTTGTTTTTAAAGAAAATAAAACATTTATTAATAACTAGCTGTGCCCGCGACGTCGTCCACGTGTATAAAGACTTTTATAATTTGGATTGATTAAAAATTAAAGATTATTTATTTGCATTGAATAAGTAGTAGGTAGAATATTCTTACATATAGTGAAATCACTTATAATACAATGTTCATATGTTCAGAAGAAACTTAATGTATTTTTTCTAAATCCTTCAAACCTAAAACAGTAAGGAATGCTTACTGTACTGATCTTACTATCCACTTTTCTCACGTTTCGCTTGTCTCTCGCAATCAGATTCTCTTTACAAATATGTACCTCGTTTATTAAAGTTAAGAGATACTGCTGTGCCCGAGGCTTCATCTATGTTAAAAATAGTATCTTTAGTAAATTGGGTGAATTTATACTGCAAAGAATGTATAGACTCATTCTATATACATAGCTTTAACCTACTGCAGAAAAGAGGTGCACTATACAACTACTTGTAGTTGGGAGATAAAATTTCTAAACATACACGTGCTTAGGATTAAACAATCAGAAAAATAATTGTAAGGTCAATTAATAAACTATAGGTTTAAAACTTGCGGACAGCAATTTGGTCATAAGTCATAACTCATATAACATTGTGAAAACTAAAGCAGAAGGCAGGGTCTCTACACAGTGTGCTATCTGTATTTGGAAATAAAGAATATTTTTATAAAGAATCTTTAAAGAATCCTTAATATCTCCATCAATCAACGTGTGTGGATGAGCCCTCAGCCCGTACGCAATAAAGAGACGCAAAAAATGAGTTAAGTTATCATTGGTCCAATTAACAATGTTCAGCATCATACGTATACCTACCCAACGATGGGACAACCCGCGTGGCGCAATGTTTACCATGCCGGACTGCTAATCGAACTGTCCCGGGTTAGAATCCGGGCGAAGCAGAAATTTCAATGATGAGTTTAAACTGTTCTCGGTCTGGGTGGTTGTGTTTCTGTCTCTATGTGTGTTCATGGCACCCGCGACACAGGGTATATCTACCCTAATGTGAGGCTATACGTGTGAAATGTTATTTTTTATTTTTTTTACACTATGTACTTACTTTTATTAGACTTAAGGCTTTTATTTGAAATTATCTCCATCGATTCACTTTGGAGAAGAAATGAATATTGCTCAATAGCGCCATCTACCGTATGACATGTAAATTTTGTGGTTGATAAATCGAATGTCAAATTACCAAATAGGTAGATATTGAGATTAACAGTTGGTTCATTAAAAGTTTAACTATTCGTCACCTAGATGTCTGCAGTAGTCTTGTTTTGTTAAGGCTTTGTACATTCTGTATGAAGGTTTAGATTCCGTATCTTATAACCTTAATGCTGGATTCATTGAGATTGTAAGATTTGGATTTCGGTTCATCGGAGCTTAAGGCCTCCTCAATATTGGGAGAGCTCCATGCTCAGCAGTGGAATGCTAAAAAGGTTGCAGCTTGATATAATGTAGCGATAATAATCGTTTCAGCTGCAGCCTGTTAATAATCTTCCACCCCAAAAGAAGACTAATAAGCTGAGCAACTAACTCAATGGAGCCTGTGATGTAAGGTTCGGCGGCGGTAAGGCTCGCGATGCGCTTATTAGGTAGCCATATTCGGCCAACGAAAGAAAATACAGTAAGCTGATCTAAGTATATTTAATATAGTCGACAATATTAGTGAGAGTTCAAAATAATTTTACTTAAATTTAAACTTTTGTTTATGGTTTTGAATGGGCTGTTACCGAAACTTTCATACAAATTCCCCAAAGTGCCTTTTAAGTTTATGTCGCGTATTGTGTAAATGAACATAACTTTTTTGTTTATCACCCGATTGATATGAAATACACACTAATGTTACGGAAATTCATTCAACAATAAATCAGTAAACACATCATTCAAAGAAGGGAAAAGAATTTGAGAATAAAATATTAAGTTAAGGTTAATTATTGTACGCTTGAGATACCAACTTTCGAATCCACTTTATTTGCTATTGAGGGGTAGTTTTGAAAAAAGCTTAAATAGAATTCTTACTATGTTAGTAAAGATTACAAATACAAAATTATAAGTATATTACTCTGCACAAAAATATTCTGTACATCAAGTTTCGACACTCAATTTTCAAAGAGTTTCAAAGAAAATTGACATTTAAAGGGTGAATTTCGGGAAATGCTGAAACACGTATTCTTTTATTTTGGTTAGAAAATATTTATACCAAATTTCAAGAAAATCTATTGAAAAAATCCAAGTTTTCCATACAAATTTTCATCGCTCATTTCACACCTTTAAAGGGTGATTTTTAAAATTATCTATAGCCTAAATGTTAGCGAGGACCAATATATATAAAACAAAAAAAGTTTCATCAAAATCCGTCCAGTAGTTTTTGCGTGAAAAGCTAACAACAGACAGACAGACAGACAGACAGACAATAATTTCAAAACTTATATTTTTAGCTTCTGTTACTTATAAAAAGTCCCCTAGAAGTATTTTTTTAAATTTATATGCAATGTACAGAATTGACCCTGCTTACAGTTTTATTATATGTATAGATGAAATGCTATTACAGTTATAATGAATATTTAAATGATAAGCTGGACATATAGCTATAGAAATAAAATATAATGGTTTGTGTATAAAATTAACAAAAATAAATATATATTATGTATTAAAATAAAAATGTTAATGAATTAATGGAAAATTTTATAGTGTTTAAATAAATTTTAATATAATGTATTTTAATGTATGTTTTGGTTCCATGTATTATTATATTGGCATTAACTGAATTGACATTGACATTGTTGTTTGGAACGCCTTAACCGGCAAATCTATTTTTGGAGCTTATATTTATGTACATATTTATGTAATTTTAAGGTGAAATTATTGTACCCAAAAATAGTCCAAATAAAGATTATGATTATGATTATATGTACCTAATGCTTACGTTACTTGACACACTGAGTACTCTCGAGGCACGGACGGACTTCATGACATAAAACATAACAGATACTATCGTAGTGAGTCAGGGTTGTTGATTATACACATCGTCAGTGTTGCCAACCCCAGGAAAGCAAAAAGCCGCAAATGGAACTTAAAAAAACAGCAGAAAACATTTTACTGTTTTCTAATTGTAATTTAAAAACATCAAATCTACTGTCCATAACATCCGTCCATAACATCCGACATAACATTTATAGAATCGATAAATAGTTATACAACTACTGTTAGATTTACTGCAAATTACCTATATTAAAGGAATTTCTAGGAATAGTAAAGTAATTAAAGTCCAAATGTAAAGATTTAATCAAAACAATTTATTTAATTACAATGGAAAAATTACTCATTAACATTTAATTTTTCAATTTCGCGGTATTCAACGTTTTCGAAATATTTTTTTTTAAATTAAAATCGTATACATGTTCTTATTTAATTGCCGTCGTGGACATTTTATTTCTTAACTTCATTTTCAATAAGTATATGTTTATGCCTGAAAAAAAGCCTTTCTACGGCTTTTTTTTAATGGAAGTACGCAATAAGTGAGCATAGAGCAGCATAAATATAAGAATCTCTGCTATTGCTTAAATTGATTCCTCTACTCCATGAAACTAAAAGGGGAATATGCCTATGCCGCAAGAGGCCAGCTAGTGATACCAATTCACAATAATAATTGTAAAAAGGCGTGTGACCGATGCATACAAAAACTATCTTTACTGCTTTCTCTAAAAGGTTATTCCGGTTTGACATGTTGGTTGTGACCTATTGTGATTTGGAATTAATTGTTTTTTACGCAGTTCGAAATTTAGATACATCATCTTACATCTAAAAACAGTAGAAATACGAACTAAAACAGAAAACAGGGATGTCAAGGCGAAAACAGTAAATCTACTGTTAAAACAGTAGAGTTGGCAACAGTGTTCAAAAGAGACATCAAAAATCTCTATGAAGCCTTGGAAAAAATATTTTTTTAAACTCATCATATTTTGATTTCTATAGTAATGGCTAATTGCAGGCCTTTTTACGTCTCACTGTAGTTCACGGGCCTCCCTAATACTGAGGCCTGGAGCTCATCTCCGCTGCTCCCATTTTAGATGTCAGAGATGAAAGCAAGTGTGGACAACCTGCTAAGCGCTATCCGTAATACGATGTTTTAAATATTGGCCTCCGAGGTTGCTTTACTTATCTATCAATAATAGCTGGAATTGGCTTAACGTGTTATGAAGCACAGAAATGCGCATGAAATATTAGCGCGACCCATATTAACCCAAATCGCCTTTTCGATTATCTGCAGCCAGTCTATGGCTTGCGTTCCATGCTAGTTGACACGCTAGCATGGAACGCATGGGTCATGGGCGCTTCCAGGGAGAAATCAAACTAGGTTTGGCAAAGGGAGATCTCCCGCCGGGCGAGGTAGCCATGCCCGGGGAGCGTCCGCGCTCCAACAGACTCAATTCGGGGCTTGTATATATGGTCGGATATTCAGAAAACTTCGATAGCGTGATTCAGGAATACCCGTTGAGCCATCTCTTGATGAGTAGCGGAAGGTCGCTACATAGGTATTATTACATTTTAATATTAACTACCAAATCAGTTTGTGAAGCCTGTGTTTACTAAAATTTGTTTATTAAATATTCGTAACGTAAGTTATAAAGGTAATGGTAGAATAATCACAGTAAGTAGTTATAGTACCTACATTACGTAATAATAATAATTAACTTATCAATTTTTGGACCATACTTATATTACCGTGATACAGAAACAAACAAAACAAAACAAAAAATACGATAATAAATCTATACATATAATAAAACTGTAAGCAGGGTCAATTCTGTACATTGCATAGAAATTTAAAAAAATACTTCTAGGGGTCTTTTTATAAGTAATAGAAGCTAAAAATATAAGTTTTGTAATTTTTGTCTGTCTGTCTGTCTGTCTGTCTGTCTGTTGTTAGCTTTTCACGCAAAAACTACTGGACGGATTTTAATGAAACTTTTTTTGTTTTATAAATATTGGTCCTCGCTAACATTTAGGCTATAGCTAATTTTAAAAATCGCCCTATAAGGGTGTGAAATGAGGGATGAAAATTTGTATGGAAAATTTGGTATTTTTCAATAGATTTTCTTGAAATTTGGCATAAATATTTTCTAACCAAAATAAAAAAAATATGTGTTTCAGCATTTCTCGAAATTCACCCTTTAAATGTCAATTTTCTTTGAAACTCTTTGAAAATTGAGTGTCGAGACTTGATGTACAGAATGTTTTTGTGCAGAGCATTTTACTTATAATTTTGTATTTGTAATCTTTATTAACATAGTAAGAAACATATTTAAGCTTTTTTCAAAACTACTCCTCAATAGCAAATAAAATGAATTCTAAAGTTGGTATCTCAAGCGTACAATAATTAACCTTAACTTTGTATTTCATTCTCAAATTCTTTTCCCTTCTTTGAACGATGTGTTTACTGGTATATTGTTGAATTAATTTCCATAACATGAGTGTGTTTTTCATATCAATAAGCCATAAACAAAAACGTTAAGTTCATTTAAACAATACGCGACATTAACTTAAAAGACACTTTGGGGAATTTGGATGAAAGATTCGTTAACAGCCCTTTCAAAACCATAAATAAAAGTTTAAATTTAAGTAAAATTATTTTGAACTATCATTAATATGGTCGACCATGTTAAATATACTTAGATCAGCTTACTGTATTTTCTTTCGTTGGCCGAGTATGGCAAAACTATAGGTACCTAAAGAGCGCATCGCGAGCCTCACCGCCGCCAAACCTTCCGTCACAGGCTCCATTAAGTAAGTTGCTCAGCTTATTAGTCTTCATTTGGGGTGGAAGATTATGAACAGGCTGCAGCTGAAACGACTGTTATCGCTACATTATATCAGGCTGCAACCTTTTTAGCGTTCCATTGCTGGGCATGAAGCTCTCCTAATATTGAGGAGGCCTCGAGCTCCGACTAACCGATATCCAAATCTTACAACCTCAATGTTCTAATCCTTCATACAGAATGTAAAAAGCCTTAACAAAACGAGACTACTGCAGACATCTAGGTGACGAATAGTTAAACTTTTACTTAACCAATTGTTAATCGCAATATCTACCTATTTGGTATTTTGACATTCGATTTATCAACCACAAAGTTTACATGCCATACGGTAGATGGCGTTATTGAGCAATATTCATTCCTTCTGCAAAGTGAATCGATGGAGATAATTTCAAATAAAAGCCTAAAGTCTAATAAAAGTAAGTAGTACATAGTGTAAAAAATAACGTTTCACACTTAAAGCATCACGGTATGGTAGATATACCCTATGTCGTGGGTGCCATGAACACAGACAGAAACACAACCACCCAGACGGAGAACAGAAACTCATCATTGAAATTTCTGATTCGCCGGGATTCGAACCCGGGACCCTTTGATTTGCAGTCCGGCATGGTAAACATTGCGTCACGCGGCTTGTCCCGTCGTTGGGTATACGTTATGATGCTGAACATGGTTAATTGGACCAATGATAACTTAACAAATTTTTTTGCGTCTCTTTATTGCATACGGGCTCATCCACACACGTTGGTTGATGGAGATATTAAAGATTCTTTATTTTCTAATACAGATAGCACACTGTTTAGAGACCCTGCCTTCTGTTTTAGTTTTCAGAGTGTTACCTATATGAGTTATGACTTATGACCAAACTGCTGTCCGCAAGTTTTAAATCTTTAGTCTATTAATTGGTCTTATAATTTTTCCGACTGTTTAATCCTAAGCACGTGTATGTTTAGAAATTTTGTCTCCCAACTACAAGTAGTTGTATAGTGCACCTCTTTTCTGCAGTAGGTTAAAGCTATGTATCCTATGCATTCTTTGCAATATAAATTCACTCAATTTACTTAAGATACTATTTATTTTTAACATAGATGAAGCCACGGGCACAGCAGTACTAAGTATCTCTTAACTTTAATAAACGAGCTAAATATTTGTGAAGAGAATCTGATTGCGCTAGAAAAGCGAAGCATGCGAAAACTGGATAGTAAGGTCTGAGTACAGTAAGCATTCCTTACTGTTTTAGGTTTGAAGGATTTAGAAAAAATAAATAAGGTGTCTTCTGAACATATGAACATTTCATTATAAGTGATTTCACTATAATATGTAAGAATAATCTACCTACTACTTATTCAATGCAAATAAATAATCTTTAATCAATCCCTTTTATACAAGTCTTTATTCACGCGGACGACGTCGCGGGCACAGCTAGTATAATAATATAAGTTCATAACAAAAATTTAATATGATAACTTCTCAAGGAAAACCTCGTTATCGAATAAATATTTACAGTTTAAACCGAGCGAGCTTTGAAAACCTTTTTTATAAATCCAACACTGTCATGTAATGTAAACAACCGACGTCCTAACTAACGTAATGTAAATTTATGTTTAGATTTATTTAACAAATAACTTAACGTATGTGTACTTAAGAAAGCGTGTGTGAAACTGGTGAAATAACCGTTGGATTAGGCAGTAAGGTCGATTAACTAGGGTATAATTCCTTACATAGGGCATCTCAGGAATTACAACCAAATGCAACCTCGAATAGGTAAATTAATTGAGAATTCCAAGCTCGTACGCGACCGAAATAAAACTGACGGGCGTTTTTGTAACGCTAGACTAGTTTTTGAACGATTCGCTTGTTAGGAAAACATGCTAAGTTGATTTTATAAAATTCGGTCCTAGGACGAATACTTGTAGGTGATTTACGGTTATTTACACCAATAGTGTAATTTTTCACGCTTTTTGAATATGTGGTGTTTAACTGACTCGGTGAACAACGAGATGGCTAACCAAATTAAACAAAGTGTTTCCAGTTAGTAAACATAATAATGACTGTACTTGGTAAGTAGGTCTGTTTTGAATTTAATAATTTCTACTATCTGAAATTAGTAAACTTAGTTAAGATTTTTTATAAATTAAAATTTTTAATTTAAAAAATCCGACCCTAATAATAAAATAATCTGGAGCACAATTAAATGACGACCCACGTGGCGCAATGGTTACATGCTGGACTGCCAATCAAAGGGTTCCGGGTTCGATTCCCGGCAAAGTAGTAATTAGAATGATGAGTTTAAATTTCTGTTCTCGGTCTGGGCGTTTGTGTTTCTGTCCCTGTGTGTGTCCATGGTACCCACGACACAGGGTATATCTACGCTACCCCCCGAGTGTGAAACGAAACGAAAGGTTATTTCATAATCGAATTTTAAAATAGGTTAAATTGCGTATAAGTAAGTAATAGTATATTTCATTACAAGTGCGGAAAGGCTGTCATTGTAAGGAGTTCCGACAAATGTCTACCCGAGCCGAGGCGCAGCCGAAGGTGAGGGTTGACAGTCGGAACTCCTTCCAATGACGGTTCCGCACGTGTACTGAACGACTATTTTTAATACAGTTGCGAAAAAATGAAGCAATTTAATAAAATAATAAAAAGTCGCAAAGAACGTTTTTGAAAAATGGCGCCAACCGTAAAAGAATACCTATCATAAGAATAAATAATACTACGTACCTATGCCTAATGCAGAGATTTTTTTTTGTTTTCTTCACCCATTCTGGGTAGGTAAAGGGAACTATGCCGAACAGCCAAGTCTTCAGTAGATTTTTTTTTATTGATATGAAATGAAAATGTTAATGAGATGAAATGAAATGAAACCTAACCTAACACATTGAATCAAATCATTAAATCTGATATTGAAACAAATTAGTAGCTCCTTTTTAGAAATATTTGCATTAATCATAAAAACTTCTAAAACTCCGTGGTTGGTTTTTTTCTTTTTAATAGACATTATTTTGACAGTTGGGAAAGAGAACGCACGAGTGCGGAAAAGATAAAGAAAAAGCACGAGTGTGTAATAGCCCACTTCCCGCACGCTAAACGTCCCTGCAATACGTCACTTTTTGAGCAACTGTATTAAAAAATGTGTTTCATTAGCGGGACAGCAAATTGTAGATGTAGTGGCATTAGTGTAATGTTTTACCTTACCGCAAAAAAGGTGGTCAAAATAAAAACTAGCCTATAGTAGCCTATCCTTGAAAAATGTGTAATTTACTTATACACTTAGAGCATTACAAGTACTGACAGGTATGACACCCGTCAGAAGAGTGGCCTTTAGAAGCTATTCACACTTATAGGAAACCGATTTTGTGTCGGCTCCGACAAGAAATGTCGGGTGTTTTGCCAGCCCTCTACGCCCGGAAAAAAATCGTGTCAGTTCTCGTTCGCCTATGATTAAGAATGGTGCTGTTCACATTTGTCGGGTGTCGGGGCTTATTTTCACCGATATTTTAGCAAGTAGATTGTTGAATGTAGATATTGAAATCCTAAAATAATTAAAAAACTTGATTTCATCACTTCTCAATTCTATTATTAGGTAGGTTCTGAAATGTTCCCAAACTAAATCGTTCTCTTAGGATTGGGTGCACCCAATATTTTCTTTCCTTCACTCTCTTCTTTTGTTTTCTTCTTACATAATACATAACAACAAGAACTTCGTCGACATCCATCGTGCACAGTCGCCTCACGTAGAGTGCTTAAAATTAGACCTTCGGCTGTGGTGGCCGACAGCCGATAAGTGTGAATAAATGCGCCGACATCCGATTATTATAGGGATCCGCCAGCCGACAAGTGGGAACGAGCTCTTACGGGCGAACCCCTTGTACAGATACTTCAACTCAGTTGTGCGCGCGGCGCTATGTGTGGGTAAACCTGTATATACACAGTGACTTTGTGTGCGTGACACGTACGGCGTGACAAGAGGTACAGTGAAGTTGCTCGGACGATCACGGCCGCGTCACTGTCACACAAATTAAAACTGCATAATTACTAGCCCACGCACACATAGCGCCGCGCGCACAACTGAGTTGAAGTATCCCAACGTTCATGCACAAATTGCCTTCTAGTTATACAACTATTGTCAGTGTGTGTTGGTGTCAGTGTTGACGGTGCATAGAAAATGACGTTGTTAATTTAAATTGACATATTTAGAAATGTATGCGTCTGTAGCGATGAAAGAATATTTGTGAATGTGTGACAAAATTAAAATGTGTGCGTTCTTTCTCCGCACCAGATTTGGCAAAAAATTATGTATGGAAGCGAGGCGCTATGCCGTCTCTCCTGAAGGGTGAGTCAGTAACTTTGATAATAAACTAACGATCGAGATCACGTGACATTTAGTTAGCTAATGTCAATCCCATACACACTGGCCAACATCATTCTATTCTACAAGCGTTTACGATGGTAGAATGTCATGTAACGCCTAATATAATCAGTCGGAGTTTTGGCGGGAAGTCGAAAAAGACATATTGTGCTCTTGTTTTATTTTCATTTCCTTGGTGTATTTTTGAGTTATATCGGATAAAGCTGATGGCATTTTGTTTGATATAGGTTAATTACAGTGCACGAGTGTTTGTGAAATAGAATAACAGTGCTAAAATGTGCTTTTTCTGCTTGCCTCCAAAATTCCATCGGACGCGTTCTAGTAAAGTTGCCATCACTTTACTTGAATGTTGGACTGACTAGATTCGTCCAGTTTCATTGAAACTGGAAAAATTGATGCAAAAATAAACCTTGACGCTGGCAGTATGCACAGAGTTTGCGATAAAAAAAATTATATATCTGTCATCTTGAAAGAACTGTGCACTTCTCTACCTAAACCTTCTGGTGGGAGTTTTGGCGGGAAGTCTGAAAGGACAAGTTGTGCTCTTGTTTTATTTTCATTTTCTCAGTGTATTTTTGAGTTATATCGGATAAAGTTGATGGCATTTTGCTCGATGTAGGTTAATGACAGTGCACGAGTATTGTGAAATAAAATGACAGTGCAGAAACATGTTTCATCGGCTTGCCTCCAAGACTCCATCGGACATGTTCTGGTAAAGTAGCCATCACTTTACTTGAACATTTCACTGACTAGACTGACTGAAACCTGATGACTAACTGATTTTTTCTACGACTAAGTACTAAATACTAAGTGATGCAAAAATTATACTTGACGCTGGCAATATGCTTAGAGTTTGCGACGCCACTATTTAAAAAAAACCTTCTGGTGTTTTTAAAATGGAAAGGATTTAAATAAAAGTCTCTTGTAATAAAATAAAACGTTTATTACAACGATAAAACTGAAACAGTCATTAAATATTTCTCTAACTATAATAAATAGCTTATTCTAAAATAAATAACTTAACTAAATTATATTGTAACTAGTTGTTTACAAGCTTTTAAAGGCTTATTTTAACAGTCGCAATCATACCGTTCTACCTTCCTTCCTACTGTCTAATAAGAAATGCTACACTCAGACGAACTAAAAATGGTCTGTGATGCTACATAAAATCCTTTATTTTCTTATCTGACTTTCGTAAATCCGTCCCGTTATATTTAAGTAATATAAATGAACCTTTGAGAAACAAAATTAATTGAAAATTCACAATTTAGGTACTTTCATATTTCATATTCCACACAACAGGTACCAGGCTTATACATAAATATTTTCTTGATTTAGAAATAGAAATAGAAAAAAATGTATTTAGTCACACAAATTACAAGTATATCTTAATGAACATTGTATGACGAAACGGGTCCACGCTCAGCCTCAGAAGATTTCAGAAATATAATATATTTTTCAATTTGATTAACTATTGTGCAAGTTGTAAGTCCAATGCAAGCAATGTTCCCTTGTTTTATAGATTTCTAGTAGATCATTATTGCTCCGGACCTTACTTTAAAAATAGAATTATGATATTTTAAAGTAAAAGACGCAGATCTATACGTTACCTATAGTTACTACCACAGAACATATTAAAAGAATGTGCTCCTGAAATCTGATACAATAGTTAATCTTCCCTCATAAAAGAGTTAGTGCTCTCGAAATTTTGACTTAATAATATTATTATTAATATGGTATCGCGCTCTTCATCTTCTTTTTTCTTATAACAAATTCAAAAATGCTGTCCTGTTTTTTCATTGTGTTACTTTTTATTAACAAATAGCTGTCAATCACACGTTCCTAAACTGAAATTTCATACTGATAACCATAGATATTTTATTTTGAACGTAGTATATATAAAAAATCTACGCTGATAACATGCTTACGATTTTTCATCTTATGACAAGCAATAAAAGAGGAGTTATTCAGTCTCATTTTCACCAGTGTTGGCCTCACTCGTCGTCTCTTGTGCAGCTGCAGTCGTGGTTCCAGGCTCCTCTGAGCTGGTCAATATGGCCTCGGTAGAGTTATCTGAGATGGCTGCCACGGTGGACGTCATGCCGTCCGGGATGTTCTCGCAGTTCCGACCGCTGATCCCTGGGGGACAATCGCACCGGAAGTGGCCATCGCCAGCCTCAAGAGATTGGCATTTTCCACCGTTCTTGCAGGTGCCTGGGTTCTTCTCGCAGTAGTTCAGCTCTGAAAACGGTATAAGGAATTTATACTATCAATGAAGCAAATGTTGGAAAGTATTTTTAAAAAAATTACTACCAAAGATTCGGGAGCTGTATTTAAAATGTGTAATTTAACTAAACTATGTATTTAAAAATATGATTAACTGTATTTGATATGATTAACTATAAGTGACTACTCATTACGATACTTTCCTTCACCATAAATCTCCAAAAATTATCCAATAGTGCCATAGACCACCATCAATAGACCAGCTTACTCTAAACCAACGTGGAGGACTACCTGTTGCCTGAATTCTCCTTTAATATTTAGTGAATAATCTTGAGCAAATAAAAATATTCCGCCCGGCGACAGTGCCTGGGGAGCGGCTAGACTCTGACGGTTTCATTTCGAAGCTGGTAAATATGCAAGATTCCATTAATGGATTCAGGATACCCGTGACCCCATCTGTTGGCCAGTTGGGGAAGGTCACCACAATGAATTTTATCGACATTCATATTTATTCTCACCTTCATCACAGAGCATGCCGCCCCAACCCTTCTTGCAGAGACACTCCCAAGGTCGGTTGCAGGTCCCATGCACGCAGCCAGGGTAGCGGTGACACTGAGCGCAAGTGGGGCCAGTCCAGCCCACCTTGCAGCGACATTCTCCAGGCCGTCGGCAGTAGCCGCGCTCGCCGTGGCAACCAGCGGAACATATTGCTGGAATTCATTTTGGATTATTAGAAAAAATTGGAAGAACGACGTAGTACCTACTGACATCAAAAATTCTTGTGATTTTTATATTCAAATTTGATTTCCTGCAATTATTAATGCGTGAGCAGCGGTAGCCGAGTGCTAAACTCATCGCTCTCCGACACAGGTCCTGATTTAAAACACTGGCTCGCACCTCTGACTAAGATAACGTATGTATTAATCGATACTCCACTATTTCATTACGATGTTTTCCAACTCGGTCAGTTGAAGCTATAGAAGATCGGTAGAAGCGTGGTGAACTGGAACCTGAATCCATCTTGATTTCAATTTCAAGTACAGGTCTCCTATCTGCACTCCGCTTTATGAAATCACACAGTTCACAGCTATGCGCAGGTCTACAAGTGGATATAAGAGAGGTTTAAGGGGAAATGAGAATTTTTTGAAGAATCACAAGCATACTCACGTGTTTGACATAGCAGGCCAGTATACCCAGGCAAGCACTTGCATTCCAGAGGCTTCTCACAGTAGCCATGCTGACAGCCTGGTAGAGGTTGGCAGGCGCGACAGGTAGGCCCGGCCCAACCCAGCCGACATCTACATTCGCCAGGTGACTCGCAGAAACCGCGGGTAGCGTGGCAGTCGGAACGGCAGATTGCTGAAAAATCATTAAATTTTTTACTAATGCAAAACGTTAATTATAATTGGGATGGCTCATTTCTGGATTAGCAAATGCGGAGTGATGTCCATTGAGCACCGCTAAGCTTTATTCTGTTCTCCCCTATGATAATTGCATTGTACGATGACGAGGTTTTCTATTGGGAGTTTCTTATCTATCCCTAATTGAACGGGCATTTATAGGAAGAAATGGCTTTTTTTTACGTCCCTCTAGTAAGGAAAAAACAGTTATACTAGGTTGTTCTGTTTGCTAAAGTAACAAAGGAAAGGAGGCAGACTCATGAGCGTACCGAGGGGGGAAGTGGGGTGGCAGCTGCCCTCCCCCTGGATCAAGGTCCCGATTCAGGGATTCAAGAATGCTAAAAGATCTCCCAAACAAAAAAGTAACCTATAAAGGATAAGCTAGATATGCTTACTTCCTGCTGTTTCCTTTGTATATTATTGTGTCAGTGGATGGCAAATTTACACGCGGTACCCAGCTTGATAAGAACTCCATGCCCATGCCCATGGGCAGACATGTCTTAAACTGCCACCTGAAGGAGACCAGTACATTTTATGAGACATCCCAGAGCCGCTTAACATACTGACGCCGACGCAAAAATGCTGTCTTTCATTAAACAGTTCCTGTTCTCATAAACGGTTGACTTTAAAAAAAGTCTTCTCCGAAACTAGAAAATTCTTACGCTCAGAGCAGAAGAGGCCGTCCCAGCCGTCGCGGCAGATGCACTCGAAGGACTGGTTGCAGTAGCCGTGCTGGCAGCCGGGCAGCGGGATGCACTTGTTGCACTTCTCCCCGTAGAACCCTAGCTTACACCGGCACTCGCCTGGGCGCTTACAGTAGCCTGCAATTTTTTTATTCGTGTTAGATGTCATGTATGTGAAGTTTGAAGGTAATCGTATGGTAAAAAGCAATTGGTAGAGAATTCTGCTCCACATTCTATCAGAGCCACTTTTTGTGGTTCATATTAACTATTTTAGATGTACTTAAAATTCTCTAACTTATCATTGGTGGAATAAATGTCCCGTACTTTATAAGTACCAGAATACCTCAGTGCCTGAAGTCGAAAGTTTTCGAGCAGTGTGTGTTGCCAGTGATGACCTACGGCGCTGAGACGTGGTCTTTTACAGTTAGCCTTTTCCATAAGCTCAGGGTCGCCCAGCGAGCGATGGAGAGGGCTATGCTTGGTATTTCTCTACGCGACAGAATTCGTAATGATGAAATCCGTAGAAGAACTAAGGTCACCGACATAGCTCTCAAAATCTGCAAGCTGAAGTGGCAATGCGCAGGCCATATAGTAAGGAGGACCGACAACCGATGGGGAAGAAAGGTCCTTGAATGGAGACCACGTCTCGGCAAAAGGAGTACAGGCCGCCCTCCAACCAGGTGGACTGACGACCTGAAGAAGACAGCGGGTAGTCGCTGGATTCAGAAGGCCCAGGACCGGGAGGAGTGGCGAACGTTAGGGGAGGCCTATGTCCAGCAGTGGACGGTAAAAGGCTGATGGATGGACTTTATAAGTATTTGAGGAGAGGCGGTTTCTATAAGGCAACTCGAATCTTTATTCATTCCTGAACTAAATGAAATGCTAAACGTAATGATTTATCAAAAACAATAGAAATTGACTGATTGATTCATATTTGCATATATAAACTAAGCTGTAACTGTTAGTATCTGGGCAAAATAACATAACTTCAAAGTTCTTACCTAGCAACGGATCGCATCCCTTCTTGCAGATGGGCACGTCACACAGGTCTCCCTGCCATCCAGGGTGGCACTTGGGCTCGCCCTTCTCATCGCACACGTAGTGGCTGTACTCGCTCTGCACGGCCGGCAGCTCGCACGCCTGCACACTCTTAGATGCAGACAGCCACATCAGCGTGCGGTGCGGGGTTAGCACAGGGTTAGGTGACAAAATGAACATGCTTTAATTGTGTTGAATTAAGTAACAAAGATACGAGTAGATAGGGTACAAACAAGAAACATAGAAAATGTCGCAGTCTACTCGTTAAATCAGACTTTTAATTAACATTTGTTTATTCTGGGCACACACCCTCAGGACAGTAATTTGGATGCAGTTTTTTACAGTAATTAAATTATACTTTTATTTTTAGTTGTAGTTTATTATTTAATGTTAGTTTATTAATTATTTTTAAATGTATATATTTTTAATTTTTAATGTTAATTTGTTGAATAAAAACAGTTCTATTAACAACTTAAAACTTTGTTTAAGAAAACTATATCGCAGCTGCAAAAAGGATGATAAATAGGACAGAGAGGGGGATGTTAAGATCAAAGCCCTTCGCTAAGAAAAAGAAACTTTTGAAACATAGTAATACGAAAGGTCTGTTTAGGATAGATTTCTTCAGAAAAAGAGGAGCGCAGCGAGGTTCTGTCGATATTTATAACGTACTACCTGGTATTTTAACATTATTGCCATGGTTGCTAGCGGGAAATGTTGCTATGCCTATTCATTTAATTCATAATTGTATAGCAGCCCATGCAATAATACAAAAGTTCATGATTTATTAGGTGAATTGCATTTGACGTATTGATTGGCTGAATGTTCGCCTGAACATTGCCTTATTGTTCAGTGTTTACAATGGATTGCTGAAAGGCTGATTTGACGAGTTGGCTGCGACACATAAATGTGGTGCGTTTGGTGACATACAGTGTGAATTTAAAAGTAATAAATACCTAGCTAATGAGTGTCTTATTTATTGAGGGTCAAGCAATAATTCAAGGCGAACACTAGAATTATTTTGGTAGTGAATCTGTTCAGTAGACAACGTGTATAAAAATGGGTTAAGACAATCAAGAAGTGCATTCGGCCACATACACATGCAATAAATGTGCTCACAAATTTGAACATTTGGAATATAACATTTGGAAAATGATAAATTGCATGGTTTGAAAGGAGAACCACCACCGCTGTTCATATTTCTGCTGTGAACATATCCTATGGTTTTTCGGTGAGAAGGTGATTGCCAAGCAGACTGATAAGTGGCGACCAACAGCCTCCGAAGGAACAGAGCAATTGCATACGAACACTGATACGACTCGAAACATTTTGTGGTTGTATATAGATGTCCACTGGCTGCAACGATCACTTAACGTAGCATGAACGTGTGTTTCTTCATTTAACTAAATAAAAAACTCTGATTTAAGTACAAATTTTAGAAAATAAAGAATTGCAAATGTACTTATAGGAGAATGGATAGTTCTGTTGGGGAATCTGTTAGTTCTGCTGCAATAGACGACGTACATCTTCGTAAGGTAAGGTAAACATCCATAATGTCGACAGTGTATTAGTACTCGTCATTCCATAGAGAAAAACGGCCAAAAATTACACTTTTTCTATGAATGATGAGTATCGGGACACTAACAAAACTGACAGTGGTACGGACAAAAAATTAATAGAATCAGGCGTTACTTTGCGGAACTCCATTGTTATAAAGTTAGGTAAAAACTACTTTGCAACAATCCGCAATCTGAACGTATGATGGTGTATACTTTTTCCATGCAATAGCACCTCCCTCCCTCCCACATAGGACACATGCACATGCATGTGTTACCCGCAAACTTACTTTGCGGGTAACTGTCGTAGAGTCAATAACCCTGATGATGCTCTGTTTTGGGGCGAAACACGTGTTGGTGGTGGTACGTATGTTGGTGTATACTTTTGGTTGTTGCATGTGCATGTGTCCTATGTGGGAGGGAGGGAGGTGCTATTGCATGGAAAAAGTATATACCATCATACGTTCAGATTGCGGATTGTTGCAAAGTAGTTTTTACCTAACTTTATAAGTGGTACGGACGTTTACCTTTAATGATCTATAATGACTATTAATGACCAATTATTTTTTTTTCAACCTTTTTATGTCCTACTACTGGGCACAGGTCTCCTCTCATTAGTGAGAGGGATTTAGGCCATAGTCCACCACTTAGCCAAGTGCGGATTGGTGGACGATGATCAATTAACCCAACTTTATTCGCATTATTTGGTTTTATAGGTACTAGTTCAAGTAACGATTCTGTTTGAGTTTTCCTTATGCTTATTTGCTACTAGTTTATCATTTTCAGAAAAAATAATTACGTTCATTATATGGCGGTTGTTCAAAATAGTTTACATTTAATATTTTACTTTTTATGTAACAAAGTTGATCGTTTATCAATCCAGCACAAAAGCAGAGTGTGCACGCATTTCTTTTTACTTTTGTCATGAAAAGATCGTTTGTTCCAAAACAATAATACTTAGTCGCGTAACGGAAGCCTTTGTTCTTTTATTTCATCCTAACAGGACGTGAAGACGCCGTGAGTCACTTGAACTTTCTAATAACAAGACACGTGAAAGCCGCACGAAAGTATGCCGCGATGAAAACATCGGAGAAAACATGCAACGCTCTCAAAATAATCTTAATCCGATAATATATGTGATAATAAAAATAAACTGGTCAATAAGGCCAGGTAACGGGTTAGTCTCATTGTCATTAAGATCGGTTTTATTTTTGGTAATTACCAGATTGCTCCCATTTTGGATAGTAACTTTAAAAGAAATGGCACGCAAGATCAATACAATTTTAGAATTTTTGGATCTTCGTCTAGAAGCGGAGTTAAAGACTGGTGGGGTTTTTTGCCTTTTCATGGCTGTAAAATTTAAAGATAATTCATAAGTTCTTCAGTTCCAAATTCTCCTGTCAAGTCACGATACGATCCTTAGTACAGAGAAGACGTCATAACTTCATTAAGTCAGTCGGACAGAAATAATTCTTCTTCTTTAATTATGGTTATCATTATAATTATCAATAGCCCATGTGATTGTTCGTTGCTAGAAACCAACTTCTTCACCAATCCAAATTATAGCAGCATGGTAGAGTGCTTACTCCAGACCTCCCCAATCATAATTGGGGAGGTCTGGACACTGCTTTGCCACCCATGCCAAGCAGTGGTGGCAAAAAAAGCGTTGTAGAAAAACAGCAACGGGATTTAAGTTATATCAAGTCCATCCTACTGACTAGTCGACCTACTGACCGTGGTGGCTGAAGCATGCAGTCAACGATGTTTTCTTTCAACGTCACAGTTTTAGTAGGTGGTAGAAGTATTATGGTTCGCCCGGAGAAGTATCACCGCTGCACCCACTTCTGCCGTGAAGCAATTCTATTGTGTTTCGGTGGAAAAATGCAGTTGCCGGCCACACTTACATGAGTCGACCACCAGTCTCCGTAGTAGCAGCGCAACTGCATTCGACCTCAGACAAGACTTACCTATGCTTGCTTGAGGTTGCATGTAGATCTCCATGGGCTGCAGCGACCACTTAACTACTAACCACGTTACTCCATTCAAATAAAAAAAACATAGAGGACATTTTGAAATACGTCTTCGCCGAATCTATATCCCCACCGAGGCATTCTGAACCCACGGAACAAAAAAATACTTAAATATTTCTTTTCTGTGCCTTGTCGTATTAAGCTATTACTTCTTCCTTTTATGGTCTGTTCTGTATGACTGAAGAACAAGTATACTGCCCAATGTAGGCAAGGTGAGCCGATCTGCGGATTAGTTTGCTTGAAATTGTTCACACCATTTTTTAGCAAGTCAAACTGGTTGTGAACTGCCTATTTCGATATTGGAATTCACACAAAAAGTTTATATTTTAAATCACCGCAATGCACTTTTTGTAAGAACTTAAAACAAGATTCTTATCGTGATCTCAAAAGGTATGTCGACTTAATAATCTGACTTTTAAATTCAAGTTAAAAATGTGGAATTACAATTACGAGTACATATATAGGCATACATACGTTATTTGTGTATCAATCAAATCCATCTGTTTCAATATAAACATTTGCATTGCAAAGTTTACAAAAAATCCAAAAAATGTTTACAAAAAATATAATTATTATCTATGGTTTTAACCATGGTCATCAAAATTTGAAACTTGAAAGAATTAATTATTTCAATTCCTTTGCTGAAACCGCGCTTTAGGCCGTGCCGCGTTCCTAAAGGAATTAAGGAACCCACAATTCGATCAAAAATATTTTTATGTAAAATGTAGAGCCAAACTATGGGGGATGGGACAAATTTTTACTTTAGCCGTACGCTCTACACGCTATAAAAAAATCACAAGCTCTCGATATACTTCAGTCGAAATTCGTGGCTTGGCCGTTTTGCTACCGTCACATGAGCGTTAGTAATAAATGTTATTCACTGTTTATTTATTTCCGTTACCTATACAGTACCTACTTCTTGTAACACATTGATGTTAATATCTGACTTTATGCAATTATATTGTTTACAACTCTACTATTGTCATCATAGCCCGAGAATCTTATTTCTGGTATCTATAACCCAAACCCAAGTTCTAAGGAGTTCAAAAAACGACGAAGCAATGCTATTGTATAGTTTCAGGGATAGTGTCAGGATGTGTATGGTATGGATTTGTAAGAGTTAGTGCATGCAATCTCACCTGTTTCTTCCATTTCGGAAGATACCGCGCCGGCAGGACGACCGGCGTAACACAACAAACGACAACCAAAAAGACAATATTCTTCATCTTCTCCTACTCCATCTACTGATCACACTTTTAGCTTACTCTCTTTAAAGATGCAGTTCGAATACGAACGATTATTGGAAATCGAAACACTTTTGAAACTCGTCTTAAATTACGGGATTTTCTGTTACAATGCAACGTATTGCCGGCAAATGCAAGATAACGGTCCTATGCGTGGTCTCACCGCCAACCTCGGAATGGTACTGTTATGCTGTGTTATTGAACTTGAATTGAGGGCTACTTTCGCCGCAGTTGCTTAGCAGAGCCACAGAACGAGCGGTGAAAGTGAAATTGATTTATTGGGTCCATTATTGATATTGTTGTGTAATCCGAGTGAAGGCCACCCCCATACACAGTTTTTTTTACGCTGGGAATTGCTTTTACTCACACCTCTCAATGTTCCCGAGGGATTCAAGAGGCGTGTGGGACTCGAAGGCATAATGCCATAATATCCACTAAAACTCAGCGGTACCCTCAGCACCATTGGTTGAGACAATATGGGATCGCTTGCGCATGCTACCATTAGAGTCTCGGCGAAATCCATCGGTTTGGTCTCATCCTTCTGGGAGTGCCCCGGTACTCCCAAGTCTCAGTGGGAGGGGGGAATACATGGAAACCCCATCTCTATGGCAAAGGAAGAAGCTGCGCATAGTGCCGTCTCCTTCCCCCTGGATGTCTTTAGCGGATAGGGTCCGCCCGCGAGCGCATCAACTTCACACTGCTTTTCTGCCGCCTCTTTTGCTAACATCGCAAATCTCGCAAAAGGAAACCATGGCCAACCAACACCTCTCGCTGTCAAGCATGGCAGTAATGACGCTCGGCAGCGAGAGGTCTTCCCCAAATTTAGATGCGAGATCTTGACGCAGTGGCTCCCAGGCAGGGCAGCTCATGAGGGTGTGTTGTGCTGAATCCAATGGCGTATCACACTCGTTACACTTGGTAGTTGTCTCTCGTCAAATCTGGTGCAGGTACTTACCGAAACAGCCGTGCCCGTAAGCACTTGCGTCAGTCTTAACGACATGCCGTGGCGTCTAGTAATCCAGCGCCTAAGACTGGGACGAACTGCCTCGACGGTTATTACCCCAGCCGCAGGGTATTCAAGTACCGCCTCCCATCTTAGTGGTAATACCTCAACGGCAAGCTCCCTCAAGTAGCTCCTAAAGTAGCCTCTTCTTTTGATGGCAACTCATCCCTAGCCCTGGCACCCGCTCGGAAGTAATCATAGCTAGAAGTTTTACCCATTCTGTCATGTCTGGAAAGGTCAGAATGCAGGGCCACCTGTGTAATCCCTCAGACAACACTTGAATTTCTATTATTAATGATAACTTCTCTATTGTAAATTTTAATATTTCCATAAAACACAGAATAGAAATCAGATTACAAAATGGCCATATATCTCGCTTAAAGCCGCAGTTTTCGTGGCCGCAGCGCCCCACAAGGAAGATCAGTCTCCGAGAGAAATGACTCGTCGCTAACCGGACCGGGTAATTCCTTGCAGTTTTATTGCAGACCTACATACATGTTCTATGAGCTTCATGGAATTGGAGAATTCATATTAGCCGCTTTATCGGAACAGTTATTAGAAGGAAAACTTTAGACTTTAACGAACGCCAAAAAAATTTTAGAATCCGGTTTTTAATACGCACCAACTCGCATTTGAACAAACAAACTACTACGGTACTAAGTTTTTCTTTGTCTATTGTTTATAACTGAAAGGCGAGAGCCAACATACTCTGAGGGCCTACATTGTACGTCCGTATTCGAAAATTCGTGAATTTGCGGGCATCATTTTTGGATAACATTATAGAAATTCTACCTTGCTAGAAGCAGCTTAATGTTCAGACTTCTCCAAAAGGTCCAAAACCTCCCTTTAGTAGAAGTCTGAACAAATCATAGATTTTTTATGACTTTGACTAGAACAAATCTTAGCAATATTTATACGCTAATCTTATTAAATAAACAAACGAAAGTATTATAAGTCTGTGGGACTGACTGACAGCATTTACATTCGTCCGTCCTTGCCCGTTGCCGTTTGCCCTGTCGTACACATTGCCCAAATGTTGCTGTGGCAACCTCAACACAACAGGAATGAGTAGGTATTTGTAACGCCGCTTCGCTGCAGTTCGCATTGCCGCGCCGTGAAGTCAGGAAGGAAAACCACCAAAAGGGGCAAAGCCGGGCAATGCGCACGGCAACCTCAATGGCAATGCAAATCAACTGTTTACGTTCTCGCATACCCCAGTTTATTCTCCATGTTCCTGCTCATTGCTGAGGCAATGGGAAATATTAAGGCACACAAAGAGAATGAAATGTGCTTGTGCATAGTTGCAGTGTAGGGCTGTAAAGCCCTACACTAAAAGTCTACAACCATAGATTTAATAGAGCTGCGCCTGTACTATGTACAAAATTCTGTAGATAGATAGTATTAAACATCTAAAAAAGGTTTACGGTCGGCTATAAGGCCGCTATCCCACTGACATACGAGCTTGTCAATGGGATAGCGGCCTTACTATTTGGCTTTGTACTGGACTAAACGCTTTGTGTAACTCAGATTTACTTAACCCCTTTTATGTAGTACTACCACCATCTACTACAATACAGAGCTTGTGTAGTGTGATACTACTATACAGGGCGGCTAGACAAGTGACATTCTATTATCGTAAACGCTTGTAGAATAGAATGAAAATGTATTTTGAGATTGACATTTAGCAAACGATCGAGATCACGTGATATTTTGTTAGCAAACGTCAGTTAACTAACGCCAGTACTTGAGCATCAAAGGTACTGACTCACTCTTCAGTAGAGACGGCATAGCGCCTCGCTTCGAAACATAATTTTTGTGCCAAATCTGCTGCGGGGGAAGAACGCACACATTTTAATTTTGTCACACATTCACAAATATTCCTTCATCGCTACAGACGCATACATTTCTAAATATGTCAATTTCAATTAACGTCATTTTCTATGCACCGTCAACACTGACACCGACAAACACTGACACACTAGTTGTATAACTAGAAGTCACATTGTGCATGGACGTTGGGACGAGGGGTTCGCCCGTAAAGGCCACTCCTCTGACGGGTATCATACCTGTCATACCTTGACGCTCTAAGACCTACTTAGATTATTACAAAAGTATTTTTCTATTCATTGTATTTATCTAAGAGTAAATAAAACAATATGCTTCCTTCATATCATAATACATATTTATTTATGTATACTTTTTATGTACACTTTATATTGTAAAGCTATATACACACAGTTTAGGTCCATATTACATCATCATTATATCTCAAAGCTCCGAACAATATAAAGTTCAATTAAATGTTTACAACAAGAGCTATAAATATTAAAAATGGCTGGCTACATTTGCACACATCGCATTTAAAATTGTTGAGAAATTATTATTAAAATCACTTTTTATACTCATACTCCTAAAATCGTCCGATCAAGTAAAGATCCAATTGGTAAATAGTATATTTCATTACAAGTGCGGAAAGGCTGTCATTGCAAGGAGATCCGACAAATGTCCACCCGAGCCGAGGCGCAGCCGAAGGTGAGGGTTGACAGTCGGAACTCCTTCCAATGACGGTTCCGCACGTGTACTGAACGACTATTTTTAATACAGTTGCGAAAAAATGAAGCAATTTAATAAAATAATAAAAACTCGCAAAGAACATTTTTGAAAAATGGCGCCAACCGTAAAAGAATACCTATATGCAGAGATGTTTTTTGTTTTCTTCACCCATTCTGGATAGGCAAAGGGAACTATGCCCATACAGCCAAGTCTTTAGTAGATTTTTTTTATTGATATGAAATGAAAATATTAATGAGATGAAATGAAATGCAACCTAACCTAACTCATTGAATCAAATCATTAAATCTGATATTGAAACAAATTAATTTTAGAAATATTTGCATGTATCATAAAAACTTCTAAACCTTCGTGGTTGATTTTTTTCTTTTTAATATACATTATTTTGACAGTTGGGAAAGAGAACGCACGAGTGCGGAAAAGGTAATGAAAAAGCACGAGTGTGTAATAGCCCACTTCCCGCACGCCAAACGTCCCTGCAATACGTCACTTTTTGAGCAACTGTATTAAAAAAATATTTTAAGGTTAGATTAAAAACTAAGAGTAAAATTTTCACTATTATACATTAAAAACAATGCGTATTCGCACAAATGTAACCTAACGCATCGTGCAACAGCCTACAACTCAGATAATAATTATAAAACATTCGGCTTACCAACAATAACACAACACAATCCGTAAAAACATGTGCTCATAACATATTTTATTGTAAACTAGGTACTGTTCCGTGCTTGACAGATCTGTATAGAATTTTAAAACTTTAGGCCTATTTCAATATGATTCAAGAACCAGTTGGTTAAGAGAATTAAAACATGCCATAATTACATTACTATACCTAAACGTATGTACACAATGTTTTATAATAAAAGTTTTATGAGGTGTTACATAGTAAGTATGCACCGGGAGATATCAAACATAATTCACTAGCCCTAGCCTAGCCAATATTTCTATACTGGTATTGATTTTAACCTTTATTGATATTTCAATTTATTTTTATAAGCATTTGGTAGAAATTACATTAAAAAGTTACTTCCCATTATAGAGAAACTGGCCATTACCATAAGAATAAATAATAATATTCTTATGCCATTACATCAATACAGTACATTGTTGTATGAATAGAGAATACAGATATATTTAGTAATTAAATTATTGAAATTATAGTGATTATAACATTATGTATGATTGATAGGTTAAAAATTATAAATTATGTGACTTGTGTTGTGTATAAATGTTATAATATCAATTATAATGCAAATACTTTTTATATGTCCATTTTACGATCCGATATGCTCATAAAATGTTGGCAAGACCTTTTTGTGAAAGTTGCGAAAAGATTTGATAAGGCTAATGGAATATCATGGAACGAAAGCGTGTGTATTTAGATATTAGACGAGCTTTTTAAATATATTTTATTTCACGGTATAACGGTATACCTACAAAGATTGTGGGAATATATTCTCGTGTACCTAAGTTGCCTAAGAAGTCAACCTAGCGGCCGGTCTAGATGCCATTGTGTCTATAGTAACCTGTTGTCAATAACAATGTACACGTGCCCACACACCTATAAGCTGGTATTTATGAGAAAAAAGAAATATACCAAAAGCAACCAGAATAACTACAAGATTAAACATATACGGGCACGTGCAAAAATATCTACGAATAAATATTTTGAGGGTGCTAAATAAATATATTTTAGCTATGCAATATTGTTTATAGCAATAGCTGTGATTATGCATAACATTACATATTATAATAACTTGTACGCAGATTTCATTATCACGATTCAACAGTCCGTCACGATTACATGTTATACTAGTTGAATGAACACTGGAATTGGCATAAAATGAAATTAAACACACTTATGATATAACACCATAAGGTAATATTTGGGAACTATAAAACCTTGCATTAAATTTGTTGTGCATGCATTAAGAGAAATTCATAATTTCTCGAATGCATGACGTCCACCAATCCGCACTTGGCCAGCGTGGTGGACTATGGCCTAAATCCCTCTCGCTTATGAGGAGACCTGTGCCCAGCAGTGGGACATAAAAAAAAGGTTGAAAAAAAAAAAAAACCTTTTATAAAATAAGATTCAATTTTATTGTAGGGTAGGTATTGGTATATATCAACCTACATTGTAAATCGGGCGAACAGTAACGTTTGCGACGCTTCAAACTTGAAGATGAAATTAAACTGGAGTGAAAAGAAATAAAAAATTACTAAATTAACTTTAGTTATTAAATATTATTTTGTTTAATAATAACTTGGTTAATAGTTGTTTAAAATTATTAAAAATTAAATGTTTGGAATTCAAATTTAATAAAATAAACTTCTAAGACTAAAAAAAAATAATTTCATCAATTAGCATTTCCGTTTAATAGCGATGCAACTTATGAAATCTTTGAGCACCATTTAGAAAGTATTATCTAGTTTGTAGACAGCGTGCAATCTAGTACAGCTATGGTATTCAATTATATTAAACAAAAATGTTTTCTGAGTATCATATAATTTTCAGCGATTAATTTTTTTTATCTTGGCGTATATAATTTTCGCCAGTTACTGTACCAATAAAAATTGCGTAAGTCTACTTATAAGAGTAAATGCATTTCAGACATATACATCGTATGTACGCAAGATAATAAATTTGTAATAAAACTGATATAATATACTATATTTTCTTTATATTATCATTCACGCTACCAAGGCAAACGGGTGAACATGATACAAATAGCTACATATAATTGTTATTATCCAATACAAGTCGGTCATCTTAGCACGTGACAGTATATTTAATATTAAAACCCCCTTTCTTTCAAGCATGTAACACGAAAAATAAAGATTCTCCCAGAAATATAAATACACATACCTACAAAGATTATAAAAATAATAAAATTCAGCTCCAACATGACCTAATAAATAAATAATAATCATAAGTTAACCTTAACACTTTAGCTTGAAAACTTTACAGTAAGTCTAAATAATACGCCGAAAGGTACAACGAAATTCGATCTATGGACTACGGATGTTATTTTCCAAAATCATTTAAAATAAATCATTTTAAATTTTATAAAATATTCAGGAGCATAAATTCTAAATTTCTGATCCGTAAATGCTTCTAGAATATTCTAGATGAATTGAATTTCGGAAACCTTTCATTCATTAGTTCATTACTTATACAATTTATTGTATTGTAAGACAGTGCGTGGCAATCATAAATTAAATAGCGAAATATAAAAAAACGTAACAATACAAAAAATGTAAGAAAAAAATTATTTTAAACGAGAAATAAATTTAATCTCATTTTTGTGAGGAAACTTTGCAACCTACATCAAGATCAGTATTTTTATCACTAACGATAATGGACAACAGAAAATCCCAATATTTTTTTTATAATTATTAAGTTGCAGTGATTCATTATTACATTAAACAAGTAATTATTGTATATTTTTATAAACTATTTATTTATACTTGAATATAGAACAGCAAAATATTTTGTGCCTAAAGCAGTCTATAGGTGTTTCAATAAATTTAACTTAGGTATGTACACCATTTGAGATTAACATACAAAATAAATTATTAAAGTATTTAAAAATATTGTTTATTGTATGAATAAGTATTGAGCTTACAAACACCAAGTATATATATTATAATATAAATAATAAGAATAAATAATAAATTATCACATTAAACGAAATGATATTGCCTAATTACTTACATATTATATTATTATCGAACCATTGATTCCTTGAGAATTCTTAATTTAAAAACTATATTGTATAGACATATACTGTATAATAGTTTTAAACATTCTAAAACCGTTTCAGAAATTATGTTTTGCATATGTTGATTTTTTTCATAATATATTATGCCTGCACTTTAGACTTTGCATATTGCAACCAAAACAAGTGGTTAACTAAGTTACTTTTAACATTATAATACAAAAACTAAGAGTCGAAAATACTGTATTGAAAATGCAATAACTTCTAACTTCTTAGCGCATATGGTCAAACGAAGATTGTTACAATACATGAGTAAGATATATGGATTGGAATGTGAATACATGAAGTCAGGAGGATCTAATCTATTGTATACGAGAAGGAAAAGCCCATAAATATATTTTAACAGTTAGGCCCGTACTATTGTCGGTACTAAAAAATTGTTTCCAAAATCCGAAATTCATTTTATGGCACGTTTATTCCTAATTTACTTTCTTGTATATCAGCCTAAATTTTATCAAAAAAATTTAATAAAATGGATTTAAATATTAAAATTTTTCTTCAATAGGTATATCAATAAAAATCTTAGAAACGCCTGCAAATAAGATGATTCAACTACTTGATAAATGAGCTAGAATGTAAGGAGTCTTATGGAATGTGTACAGGATTACTATAAAAGGAATTACAGTTCTTTTATCGCATGAATTTCGGTTTACTAAAGTTCTGAACATTATCAAGCAGCCATTAGTTACTTCAGTTATCAGTCATGTTCAATAGTTACCAACTGATAACTAGGGGAAGTCGGAAAACACATGTGCTCTTATTATGCTGTTATTTTCATTTTCTTGGTGTATTTTGAGTTATGTCGGATAAAGTTGATAGTGTTTTGTTCAATATAGGTTAATTACAGTGTATGAGTGTTGTGAAATAAAATAACAGTGCGAAACATGTTTCGGCTTGCCTCCAAAACTCCATCGGGCACGTTCTGGTAAACTGACTGACTAGACTGACTGATTACTAACGACTTACTGATTTTTTCTATAACTACTGAGAGTACTGAGTGATGCAAAAATTATACTTGACGTTGCTGGCAAAATGCACAGAGTTTGCGATGCCAATAATCAAAAAACTGATATAATAATATATAGTATATATATATATAGATAGGTATCTATCAACCCGCATTGGAGTAGCGGGTGGAGTAAGCTTCAGGATCATCCAATAATGACCCGTACGCAACAATGGGACGCAAAAATTGGTTGAAGTCAAGCCAACCATACTATAGTGACCTGGCTGGCTAACATGTGGTGTGAAAAGAAAGAAGAAAGGATGAAAAGAAAGAAATGAGGTAGTTAGAGTAGGAAAATACATAGTGGGGTAAGCCTTGCCTGTATGAGTGAAAGAGACTAATAAAAGAATGATATTGTATAAGGCATGAAAGTGCAAGAGGCATACAAGCGACTATTATGAATGCAGAAAATTATAAAAAAAGAGCGAACCTTTGGATAATGCACACAGAACAGAGCATTGAAGTATGGTAATCGGTTATTCGTAACGTAAAAGAACTATACTAATATGTAGAATAATGTGTATAACAAAATAATGAGATGATGAAGGTTTTAATACTACATTGCTGTATAGTAATAATCAGACTGCGATAAAAATACCTGTCTGCAGTCTGATTATTACTATACAGCAATGTCTTTTCTTTTCTAGCTTCACGAGTTCTTTAAGGTAAGCCAGAGTAAAGTAACTATAGTTTAAATAAAAGAGAGAGTGATGAATATCTAGAATATTACTTATGAGCAAATATAATGATATAAAGATTATAATTTATATCATACATATTATGGAGATTACATGGAGGCCATTCCGTTAATATTGAAAAAGAATACTGATAAACAAAGAAAACAATATTTTGAGCGAGTTTCGATTACAAACTATTAAAAAACAATAGATATTATGCTAAATATTGCAAATAATCTGTTTGCATGACATTAAATACAAGTTCAATATACTAAAAATGATGAAATATGGTATTGGTCCATTTCACGTCAAAAAAAAAATATTACGCAATCCAATTAAATTGCCTAGTTAAAATAAAATAATCTCATTCATTTCCTAATTGGTTGCATCAGATCTTGAAATATTCAAAGTGGACAAATAAATCCGATCTAGGAAGAGTAAAACTTAAAATAATGTGAAAACAAGTAAGCGTTACGAATATTATCGTTAAAATTTTAAAATATTATTTAAACACTAGGTTGTTTTTAACATGGCTAAAGAATAAAAATGGAACCCTAGTCTCTATCCAACTGAAAGGAAAATTAAAAAACTAACCTTTAATAGTAATGTTCAATGTATTTACATAAGAATGACAAAATAAATTATTCAAACCGTTTGAAGAAAATAACTTAACTGAGTTAAATTTTAATAGTGACGTCACTATACTGTACTGCTCTCTGTCTCACGTTAAATTTGCAACATACGACCCAAGATGAGCATAAGCATTTAAGCTTTTCAATTTTAATATTTTACTATAGCTAGAACACAGGTTCAGCTGTGTCTTGAAAACAATTAATATTTTATTTATTTATTTAATAATAATATATCGTAAAATTAATATTAATATGTCAACAGCCAATTTCGTAAACTCCCATAACTATATTTAAGTCACGCCCTTGTACGTAATTCGATCTTATTAGAGTATACGTAATACGGGTAGTATTACAAAAGTACCTTCGAAACACAATCATTAAAAGAAAATTAATACGGCATATATAGGCGTACTGCCTATATTGCGCATTGTAAAATTCTGTACATACCTCGACGAACTTGAAAAAGTTTATGTTATAATTACTTTTACCTTCAAGTAAAGTGACAAGTACCCTAATTGTCGGTTAAAGTCACCCGTAACTTCAATTTCAATTTCACGATGTTCGAGTAGCACTATATCATATGATAAACTGCTACTCTACTCACAGCTTTTACTTGCGAATTAACTTTACTTGGGACGTAACTAATCAACACTTTACTTGGAGATGGTGAACGAGGCCCTAAGTGTTCTAGTCAAAATATGTGTTTTTAGTTGGTCAAGCTAAAAAATTTTAAACATTGTGATACCATATTATGAATGACGAATCCCTAACATAGTTACATAATATATCATATCAATAACAATAAAATTATAATAATGAAGTGTCATTATTATAACAAATTGACGTAAAATCATTTTTACACATCATAACGTCAAACAACTTTATGGATGGTACTTTTACAAAAATACTGTTAATTACATATTTTTAAACAACACCAACACTTTCAGAACTGACACCTGCAAAATTTATTCACTGTAATTATACCGTTTTGCATTCCAACAAAACGGTTATTATGTGTGTGAAAAAACACACAGCATTTGTTGAAGAAGCGTCTAAAGATTTATCCTATAAAGCCAGAAAATATTGTACTTTACCTCATTATTCCTTGGTCTGTATGTACCTGTCTCTTTCACACAGCAGCGCGCGGCCATTTTCCAAGATGCCAAGCCTGACATTTGTCAATGTCAAATCATAGTCGGTTCACCAGCAAGCTCCTTGCTCAAATGCTGTGTGTTTTTTCACACACATAATAACCGTTTTGTTGGAATGCAAAACGGTATAATTATATGTGTTTCCAAAACACACAGCATTTGTTGAAGACCTGTTTGTGATCTGCTGGGGGAAGTATACAATTAAATGCTATGTTGAAAAATAATCATTAAATAATATGATATAATTAAATCTTGTTTCATACATTTTGAAATATTTAGAGTAATAAAATTAATGAACATATTACTATGTTAACAAGAAGCTGACAAACTAAAGAACAACAATAACAACTTGCTGCCAATAATCTGAATTCAACAGAAAATATAAAGCTTCTGCCTTTTAATAGTATTTTTAGGAAAAGGATTGCAAATAATAATGAAAACACTAAAAGTGAGATCAATTGATTTGATTTGAGTGAATTGATCACACTACAATATTAAGGCTCTGTGCCTTAAAGGCATTAAGTTTTTGGACATTAATTAAGTGTAGTGTACTGTAGCATATATTTACTTTTACGTGTAGCAACTGCTACTCCGCTACAACCTATTTTTAAGAGTTTCAGAACTCCTCCAATTATTCTCCTCAGAATCTCATCAGTTGGTCTATTTTCTAAGCAACTCCTATACACAATAGCAGACATACTGTACACTACCAGGAACTGCATTTATGCCAGCTGCTTTAAAAAATGTTTCTGATCCAACCAGCTATCATAATGGGAGTAGCTGTTCTTTTATTAAAATAAACAGACTAATTAGATCAGGTTTACTGAACCAAAACTTTGCTTCAGCAACCATCCTGACTGTCAACTGTTAGTATTATCTGTTTTAGATACAAACTTGCCAATGCATGATCTGATTATTGCTTAGCTTTCTTTTTATTTACCTTCCGATAATTTTAATAGGTTAAAATCATGAATTCTACAACTAGATCTTATAAAATATTACCTTATAGCTATATCAAATAGCCACCTTGAGACCACTTAAGCCAATTAAAGATCAGCTGTGTTTCAAGTTTGCATCATTCTATCCTCAGATAGGAGCTAAAAAGCTTTACTAGATACAGCTTTCAAAACTTAGTACACATTTTTTTTATTGCTGTGCTTGATGCTGTAGATCTACATTAAATGTAGAAGTATTTTTCTATAAGTAAACTTGTCTTCCTAAATATAGTAATTGTAACCAAAAAACTAGTTATCTCGCATTCATTCTAGGCAACATTATTGTGCACACAATACCCAATATCTGATTGAGCTTAATACAAGTAAAAATTAAATAAAATGAATAGAAAGATGTTGAATCTCACCAACTCTTCTTTGGAAAATCCATCTCTGCCGAGGTCTAGTGAGCTATCTGATCTGCCCACCCCAACTCTCCATGCTGGAATATACAGCTTTTCCACCTGAGGTGGGGGCCTCCCAGTAATGAGGTTTATCAGGTTCTTGTTCAAATTTATTATTGGATATAGCTCTTCTAGAGCTCTCGTCTTTGAATCTGTTAGAACCTCGGAATCAGATTTGGTGGTGGGTTTTACCTACCCAAGCTTGTAGTTCCAATAACGACTGAATGCGTCGTAAAAAATTGGCTGACCCATCTGTGCAGTCCAGCGTTACATAGTGGTGTATGACCACGCTTGCCCAATCGTAAAAAATTGGCTGACTTATCTCTGGAGTCCAGCGTTACATAGCGGTCTATGACCGCGCTTGCCCGACAAGCTTAATAATCAACTTCAGGTATGCCCCAACTTTTGCAAACGGCCTCCGAGGCCGGGGGCAATATATGCCATTCCGGCATATGTAGGTCTGTTTCGAGATTGGCGGTCGGCTATGCCGTTGTATCTCCCCGAGAGGTACGCCGCCCAGAGCATGATATTCAAACGCTCTGTCAATTCCAATAGCTTCCATGTCAGGTTAAGCAGGGCTCGTGTGATCGGGCAAATCCCTGTACATTCAGAAAGATAATTCCAAATATCAGCTAAGAGTGTCCTGTTGTCTTACTGCACTATTACATGTAAGTTCTCCAGGAACCTTTACTGACGACTTATGGCACCATAATAAAATATTGTGAACAACTCTTTGAGGTTCATGTACCAGGTGGTGTACTAACCATGTGCCTGACATGTATTTGCTATTCATGTGAGCACTCCAGCTCGCATCCGATGCGTCTGTAGTGAGTGGCTCACTTCTTGTGCAGAACCACCGAGCTGTGGTATATGGCGTTCCGCCACCAAGATAATCTATCTTGCTGCACTAAAAGAGGAATCTTCCTCTTTACTGGAATTGATTAAGGCCTCTTAGAAGCTCTGCATATGTATTCGCCATTCATGTGAGCACTCCAGCTCGCATCCGATGCGTCTGTAGTGAGTGGCTCACTTCTTGTGCAGAACCACCGAGGTGTGGTATATGGCGTTCCGCCACCAAGATAATCTATCTTGCTGCACTAAAAGAGGAATCCTCTTTACTGGAATTGATTAAGTCCTCTTAGAAGCTCTGTATATGGCAACAATGCAGTCACTCTTTTGGTGTGGTTAAACTTGCAAAATCAAGTAACCCTAGTAAGTACATCAATGTACTTCAAACTATTAAAATAGTTGATATTTTCAACTTTATAAAGCCATGGTACAACCTCCAGCACTCTATACCAGGACATGGGTTGGGGTTAATACTGACATCTGCTAGTTAGCATTCCAGTAACTCTTAACTAAGGTCCCGAGGCCTGTTAACTCAATTTTGTCTGATATTTGTTTACCAGGATGTAACAGTCTTACATAGACCATAAGTCTTATGCCACTTATGCATAAAGTCTCACGAGACCCATCTGGACAGTGGCAAGGATTATGCGGGCAAGAAATTACAATATTGTAATAAATTTGCAGAAATCTATGGAATAGTTCAGGTAAATATGCCTGTTGTACTGTTGGAGTAAGTTCCAGGCTACCCCAATACTTAAGGAGAGAACCACACCCAGCAATGCAATGGGATGCAAAAAAGGGGTCGCAGCCAGGATACATCCAATTGAGATGAAAATCTTAGATTCTTATCAGAATCTTACTTAGATCCCCTCAGTTTGAGTATGGGATGCATGTCTCCATTTTGCTTTTCTTATATAGAAAGCCTATGTTTACAACTGGTGACATTTTTAATATAAGAACTCTTGACCCCTTGTTTGGGAATTTTTTCAATACATTGGGACTAGTTTTGCATTGGGATTCTCATTTTAAATGTTATTTGGCCATGTGTTTCTAATAAACATGTACATACATTCTTTGATTTCTCAAAATTGGTCATGTTTATAATATTAAGGTAATGAATACAAAAAATAAATAAATAAACACCTAGGTATTTAAAATAAGTTGTGTTGCCACCAATCCCGTCATTCCTATGTGTGTTATTTATGCAGCCCCCCTTGAAAACATGTAAATTTGGTAGCACAGTGTAAAGTTATTTGTATTGATTAAAAATATATATAGGGAAATTTCTGAAAGTTAGGATTATTTCCAAATGCCTGATTGGATTTTGTGATCAAATTAATCACTCTTTTTATAAATAGTAACAGTCTGATGAAATATATTATTTGTAACCAAAGGACTATTCAGGATAATATTCAGGTTGGTTAAGGCACTCTGTGCCACCACATGACTGCATAACAAGCTACAAAGCCTGAAAATTGAAAATATACTTAGCACTTGGGAGGTTTTCTCTTAACAATAGGGCTTAAGATAGTACTCCTAACAATAAGAAGTCTAACAATAAGGTTATTAATTTCTTTTATAATACCTTTTTCTGACCTTCCACAAATCATCTGAACACTTTTAAGTAGGTGTGTTCCAGGCCCAAATAGTTCTGTCACCTTACTAAATAAGGAGGTAGACTTAAGTTCACCTGACCTTCTACCTGCCCAGTTATGTAGCTCCTGCAGACCCTGTTTTAACAACTACTGGTGTAATTCTACATAGGTCAATATGGCTAAGGTCAGAAGGTCTTTGGTTTTGTTGAAGTAATATAACTTCTCATTAATTTTAGGGGCCACAAAGCCATAAGAGGTTTCATTTCTTTGTTTATGACTAATAATGGGTATATTATATTAAATATAATACAGAATTCGTCTATATACCAAAATTTTATAATTTGGCTAAAGTGAAATTGTCACTACTATTACGAGGATTCACTAATCTCCAAGACAAAGCTACTAGGTAGACTGAGAGTGCATATCTCCTTAGAATCATCTTTTTGATTTGATTTAGTGTTGTATGTGTTTATTTCTCTATTGTAGCTAGCGATATAACAGGGAATCAATTCGCGGGTCACTAGACCCGTACTTGTTTAACTACGCCTTTTATTGGGATTCGGCGAGGCTTAACCCTCCACAGGCTCCACATCTTCCGAAGATGAGGAAACATCTGCGTATCGACCTTGAGGTCGGGGTCGAGATGGCCGTTCTCCATCCGAAGCAACGGCAATTTGCTAACACTATCATCACTAATCTTACCTTGTTCAGAATAAGCACTCAACACAAAAAACTGCGACACATTGCTAACACTCATCGTTAGTCTTACCTTGTGCAGATTTCGCACTTATCTTAGAACAAAACTGTAACAAATCACTTAACTTTTTGAAAAGTGATTTTTATAACAAAAAATAACTCTGATAAATATCAGTTTAACTTAGAAACAAACAATATTTGCTGTTTTTTGTTTGATGGAAAAAAATTACCGGCTTACACGAGGAAATCTTTAAATGCTATGATTTGACATTGACAAATGTCAGGCTTGGCATCTTGGAAAATGGCCGCGCGCTGCTGCGTGAAAGAGACAGGTACATACAGACCAAGGAATAATGAGGTAAAGTACAATATTTTCTGGCTTTATAGGATAAATCTTTAGACGCTTCTTCAACAAATGCTGTGTGTTTTGGAAACACATATAATATACTGGAATCCATTGCATAACTTCACGGTCATTTATTACGCATTAATCCATACACTAAGTTCTTTTATCTGAGAAATGATGGCGTGTGAGGGTATATGAACACGCGCATTGGCTCTGTGTGTGTTACCTAAGAAGCTGTCAATCAGTGATCAACGTTTTTTTAAACCCTTTTTTATGTCCCACTGCTGGGCATAGGTCTCCTCTCGGAAGTGAGAGGGATTTAGGCCATATTCAATCACGCTGGCCAAGTGCGGATTGGTGGATGTCGTTGTCATGCCTTTCAGAAATTATGAGTGTCTCTGGTATGCACGGTGAAGGAAAACATCGTAATTAAATATCACAATATTTTCCCTCACAGTGCAACAGCGTTAACACGCACTTAAGTAATTTCTTTGTCAGAGATTTGGGGTTTGAACTCGATATCCCCATTTCTTTAACCGTTTTACCGTTTAGCCATCGCTGGTCTACTACAACTGTACTAGTTAGATCACTAAAGTTACCAACAGGTGACTATTGTAACTACAATTAACATTAGTAACTTTAGTCATCTAACTAGTAGATTGGATATGACTGACTGACAGATGTATCACACACAGACACAACATTCGCGTTTATATACGCCCACAACCAAGGTAAGGCCGTATTTAAAAGATAAAAGTGCTATACCAGAGGGTATTTAAGCAAAGTCTATAACTCCTTTTGCCTTGTGTCGTACAAGGGGACTTGTTTGTACTCGGGGAATGGATATAAGACTAGATGGTCCGCTGTTTTGTACCACGGTATTAGGCCGTTCTGAAACAAGAGTAAAATTATTAGGGGAATTATAAAACGAGCGAATAAAAAAAACTTTGCGACTGATGATGACATACAGTTTTAATAACTTGAGCGGTATGAATTAGATTAAGCGAAAAATTTACTAAACTAACGACGAATATTGATAATAATAAAATCCAGAACGAACTTACAAAAAGTGGATTGTGATTAATCCATTTCAGATATTAAAATTTTATCCGAGCGACTACATTACTAAGTGAGCGACTGGAAAAAAACCACTCTGCATTCTATAAGTTTACACACAACGTTTGACTACCATGGCGTCTCCGAAGCCCTTTGCTCCTGTGTCTGAAAAATACCCAAAACCAAATCAGAGCACCCCACTATCCACGTAGTCTTATCTGTACTACCCCTAGAGTGTATTTAAAAAGCCGAAGGCGCGGAGGGAGAACACTCCCCGCCCGCCGTAGGAAAGCGCAGGCACCAAGAGAGCCGTGCGAAGGCGAGCGCAGGTGCCGCGCTTTCTTACGCTGGGGCGGAGGGAGTGGTTTTCCCGCAGCGCCGGAGAAGTCACGGAGCCAGAGCTTCTTCCCACCTCCATTTATGATGGGAAAAATCGCTGTACGCTGTAAGCTGCTCAACTTGTATTTTAAGTAGTTCAAATTAATGTTTGTAAGTTGCTGTTCTGTTGATTTCTCGTCAATCGCAGACAGTCGCTCACTTAATAATTCTATAACGCAAATTGATTAATTTTGACACTTAAAAGTGTAATTTACAGTCACTCGTTTTATTGCTACCCAAATTATTATATACATTGGTATTTCTATTACATAATCTAGCGCTGTAACAAAAATACATAGCTTGGTGATTTAATGTAGACATACATTTTATATTCATATTTATACTACTCCTGTAGTGAAATAAAATCGTTACTTTTATGTTCGCTGGTTAAATCAAAACCCGCAAAGGAATGTTTAGATATTTAGATGTTCTAGGTAACATTGTCCGTTCGGCTATGAATGTTGTGAGGCGTGCACATACACATTGTTTTAGTGTGCGTACATCTAGAGCGTTTAGTGTAGAGTAACATCAACATGACAACTAAACGTAGAAGAGTTGTGTTAGTAAGCCTTAATCACTGAGTAATATTTTTATAGTTCTTTTGATAGTGACAGTGATGTTTAGATTTTGCTAACGCTTCAAAAGCTTACGCACACAAGCGCACTAGCCCGTACACATCCCTACTGCTACCAGAGCCGATCGGACTTCGTGAAATAGAATATCTATAGTATGATGCTGTAAAAAGAAAGATTATCAAACTTTGTAATCTTACCATATTTGTTCTTTTGTTTGTTCCTCGTCCGTACCCATTCCAGTGATTGCCAGCTACTCCTATTAAGTCACCGACCTGTACACAAAAACACAGTTTAGCACATATTTTACATATTATGTAACAGAACACTATTTAGAACTGTTATATTGTGTAGATGTCACAAAAGATTTTTGGATATCTTTATTACTTACAGTAACTTGTAACTCAACGTGATAGAGTCAGAAATGATGAAATCCGTAAACAAACGAGGGTTACTGACATAGTTCTCAAAATCTGCAAGCTAATGTTTCAGTAGGCAGGTCATATAATTAGGAGAACGGAAAACCGATGGGGAAGACAGGTCCTCGAATGGCGACCGCGTCTCGGCAAAAGGAGTAAAGATCGCCCTCGAACAAGGTGGACTGATGACCTAAAGAAGACAACTGACCAGAGACCATGTTTGACAGCTCCGTGGCGTAGTGGGTGATGAGCCGACTACGAAAAGATTGTGGGTTCGATTCCCACCCAGAACAAATATTTGTGTGATGAACATGACTATTTGTTCTGTGTCTGGGTTGTAATTTATCTAAGTATGTATTTAGAATTATATAAGTATGTTTATCAGCTTTTTGATTACCTTAGTACAAGCTCTGCTTAGTTTGGAATCAGATGATGTGTGAATTGTCCAAAGATATTTATATTTATTTTTATGACAACCATAGGAGAGGCAGGGTAAATAGTAAATATATTGAGTTTTTTTTTCTTCAATTATGGCATCGCGAACTCTGCATATTGCCAGCGTCATGTATAATTTTTGCATCACGTTTTGCCAGTTTCGTTGAAACTGAACGAGTAATAATAGGTAACGTCAGTAGTACCGGAGGCTTTGTAAATTTAATAGAAGAAAACCCACGAGAGGGACCGCCGAAATTCGACACTCCGCAAAACGATCCCATTGTCATCACTGCCAAATATACCGAAATTATGCTGGGAAGCAAAATCCTTAAGACAGCCGAAGCAGTCACAGGGCTAGAAGAGGATAGCAGATCCGGTAAGCCGTGGACAGTACCCGAAATAAAATGGGTAAACGGAGTACCCGGCTGCGGGAAGACTACGTGGATCGTGAGAAACACCAAACCGGAGGAAGGCGACCTCATAGTGACCACCACATGCGAAGGAGCGAAAGATCTGAGGGACAAATTCGAGAAAAGAAGAGGCGTTGACTGCAAGAGCAAATTAGAACAATGGCTTCTATTTTGGTAAATGGGGTAAAAGAATCAACAACAAGACTGGTGGTTGATGAAGCCTTAATGAACCATTTCGGGGCTATCATCTTAGCAGCTCGACTATGTGAAGCCAGTAAAATTGACCTCATAGGTGACATCAACCAGCTACCGTACATTGACCGGGAGAACCTCTTCGAGCTCAAATATCACCGCCCAAATCTCCTTGCGGCCATAAGTTAAGAACTCCTCTGTACACATCGTAACCCAAAAGACGTAGCCTATGCCCTTAAAGACGTTTACAATGGCATCTACTCTTCCAGCCAGAAGATTCACTCCCTGGACATGAAACGGTACACGGGCACACACATCCAAAGATCCGCCCAAAAGACTCTGTTGTCCACACGCAAGCAGAAAAAACATTCCTTAGTATCGCAGGCTGTGGATCTAGTGAAGGATCACGTATCCTCACCATAAACGAAGCCCAGGGACTGACCTTCGAAAAAGTCGTAATAGTGAACACTAAGCTAGAGAAAGGGAAGGTGCACAACAGCGTCGCCCACGCAGTCGTCGCCATCACCAGACACACTTGCTCCTGTGTCGCCTATTCCGACGTCAAAGATGATGCTATTGGGAACTTCATACAGGCGGCTTTAAAAGCAACAACAGCGACGATCAATGACTACAACTTGGCAACTGCCATCAGCCACAGGGACATGACGGTCATTGACGAAACATTAAAACAACTCCCGGGACCACACGCCGGGACCTCAACGGACTAAATACTAACATCACTAACAATAACAATAACAAAATAGTTTTAAAAATACAAAAAAAAATACTAACACACTAAATAAAAAAATCTGGAGCAATAGGATCTTGGACACTGCACAAAAAAATTCAAAATCCTTATCTTAAAAAGGTTGCACTAAATCGCGCTTGGAAAGCAATATAATTGTTAATTCTTTTTTGGACATGATTTATATTACCGTTTAAATAAGGTAACTAATAATAATTAAGTCAATTGACTATATATGATAAGTGACGTCACTAATCATTTTCTCATACAAAATGTATGGGAATGTCACGTTTTGACAGCTCATTAAAAGTATCTCAATTGACTTGGTAGTCCAAGACCGGATTAATCGTGACAAAAAAAAAAAGAAAAATTAAAGTAAAAAAGAAAACAAAATATCTTGACGCAAAAAAACACTAAGTCTGTGGAGTTTAACTATTGTAATTTAAAAAAAAAAATAGGTAAAGTCAGTAAGTAGTCATTAATCAGTCAGTCAAGTCCGTCAGACATTCAAGTAAAGCGATGGCTTCTTTACCAGAACGTGGCCAATGGAATTTTGGAGGCAAGCCGAAAAAACCTATTTTCGCACTGTTATTTTAATTCACAACACTCGTGCACCTAACCTATATCGAACAAAATGCCATCAAATTTATCCGATATAACTCAAAAATACACCAAGAAAATGAAAATAAAACAAGAGCACAATATGTCTTTTCCGACTTCCCGCCAAAACTCAAATGCAAGAGTGGAATGAAGAAGTAGTCCGCACCTGGAAGGAAATCTCCTGGCTGGCGCGCGGCGCGTGCGGCATGACGGCGCGGCGGTTGTGCGCGTTCTGGCCGCCGAAGTAGTAGATGTCGTCCAGCGAGTAGAAGCTGTCGGACGCGTCCACGCGGTTCGTCTGCATCATCTCGTACGCCACGCGGCCCACCTGCTCAAATGGATAATTATAATAGAATAAAATAACAAGAGCATAAAAATTTTTAATGTCCCCTTGAATCGAACTCAGTGAGGGTGTTAAAACTAAAAACCTTTTTAGGTCGGAAGTCTGCAAATTCTGGGCAGTTTAAAAAAATAGGTATCTTCTTACATATTAATAGCGTAAGCGAATTTTTTTCTCAGTCATTATGAGACAATAGCTGCATATTTTAAAGACGTCCAGCTGTGGGATGTGCAATAAAATAGAGAGGATTCTTTAATGGGATATACGTAATAGTTGCTTAGGTTAGTATTTGGTTTTCAAGGAAATATGACGATTTTGTAATGGTAAGTAGAAGAAAGGAAGATACTCCTCGCTGTATACTGAAAACAAAATATTATTGTATAAGCGGGTCCTCATGCCCGTATGGACCTATGGTATTCAGCTACGGGCTGTACCAAATCGAGCAACATAGATATCATTCAAAGATTCCAAAACAAAGTACTTAGGGGAATTGCAAATGCATCGTGGTACGTAAGAAACGAAGATCTACATCGGGACCACAGTAGACATCGTTAAAAACGTCATAAAAGTCTATGCAGAAGTTCATCAACAAAGACTTCACCATCACGTGAATGTTGACGCTATCCAGCTCCTCGACACCACGGACCTAGTGCGAAGACTCAAACGCAAAATACCGTTTGAATTAGTGATATACTGTAGTGCAGTGATATTAAAGCAGTAACTTAGAAAAAACTTATTATAAGTTTGGTTAAGTATTAATATTGATTACTCTCCACCAACCCGCATTGGAGCAGCGTGGTGGAGTTAGCATCAGGCCTCCCCAATAATTGGGAGAGACCCGTGCCCAGCAGTGGGACGCAAAAAGGGTTGCAGCCATTGATAACTCTTAATAAAGGATTCATAGCGAAAACACGCCTTCTCATTTACGTACGAGCCTGCTACGTCACTTATAACTGAATACTAAGTTATAAAGTTTCCATCTCACCTGGCTGCTGAACGTACACACGAGGTAGTCACACATGGACAGCATGTGCAAGTCGACCAAAAGTCCCGTAAGGGATAGCGGAGTGTACCTCCTATGCGTCGCAGCCGTCTTCGCTATAGAGGGATCGCCGAGGAATTCGTACTCGGGATACTTCTTCCGCGCGTCTTCTAGGACCTGAAGAGAAATATTATTTTTAATACAGTTGCTCAAAAAGTGACGTATTGCAGGGACGTATAGCGTGCGGGAATTAAGTGGGCTATTACACACTCGTGCTTTTTCTTTACCTTTTCCGCACTCGTGCGTTCTCTTTCCCAACTGTCAAAATAATGCATATAAAAAGAAAAAAACCAACCACGAAGTTTTAGAAGTTTTTATGATTCATGCAAATATTTCTAAAAAGAAGCTACTAATTTGTTTCAATATCAGATTTAAATTATTAAAAATATTTTTTCAATTCGAACCAGTAGTTCCTGAAATTAGCGCGTTCAAACAAACAAACCTTCAGCTTTATATATTAGTATAGATTACTGTTAATAAGGTTATAATGAATTAAGATAATCAGGATTTTGTGATCCAAAAGAACAACAATTAAGAATGTTTCAGAAATGTGTATTGCCAGTGATGACCTATTGCGCTAGACCTGCTCTTTTACCGTTAGCCTTTTTCATATGTTCCATATCACTCAACAAGCGATGGAAAGAGTTATGCTTGGTACGTGATAATGGTTTTCAAGTTTTTTTTCTTCATTTATGGCACGACTAAGTCTGCATATTGCCCGCGTTAAGTATAATTTTTGCAAAAATCTTTTGTCAGTCTCAATGAAATTGAAAAGTCGTCAGTAATCAGTCAGCCACGTCAGTCAAACATTCAAGTAAAGCGATGGCTACTTTACCAGATGTGTGTCTGATGGAATTTTGGAGGCAAGCAGAAAAAACATATTTTAGCACCGTTATTCTATTTCACAACACTCTTAACTTCATCCGATATAACTCTAAAATACACCAAGAAAATGAAAATATAACAAGAGCATATTATGTCTTTTCCGACTTCCCGGCTTTGAAGTTAGGTACAAACGACTGCAAGTGCTATTGTGTAAAAAGTATTTCAATTGGTTTAAAACAATTTTTTACTTCTCCTTAGGAGACTGATAATGGATTATGGAAGACGGATGATGGGTGTTGGGTGATCGATGATGGGTGATGGATGATGGAAAATGGAAGAGGGAGGATAGGTGTTGGATGTATATATGTATGGATGCATCTATGTATGTATAGATGTGGTCGATCCACCAGGACGCCGGGTCACCGTTGAAGCGAACTATCCTGGACGACAAGCCGAAACAAACTGGATGCATCCATATATGTATAGATAATGCATAAGGGTTGGATGCATGGATGGATAGATGGATGGGTGGGTGGATGGTTGGATGGATGGAGGGGTGGATGGAGGGGTGGATGGATGGATGGATAAGTGGTTGGGTGGTTGTATGGGTTGAGTGGATGGATGAATGGATGGATGGACGGTAGGACGGATGGATGGATGGACGATAGGACGAATGGACGGATGGTACACTCACGTTGGCGTCGTCAGTGGCGAGGTACACTCGACGCTTGTCCACGCGGCGCGTGAGCTGCAGCTGCGTGTAGTAGTCGTGCACGTGCGACATGTACTCGTCGATGTGGTGGAACGCCGCCTCCGTGCCCACCTTGTCCGTGCGGCGGATGTGAACTCTGTATGCGAACAAACAATGGTTTCACGATCAGCCCCAACCGCTGATATCAGTCAAACAGGAATAAAATTTCGTCGGCGGCCAACTCTACCAGTCTTCCTTTGCTATGCTTGAGCTTTGACCCTTAGAATTGCCGTTATGTGTACGTACAATTGGGGCACGTACAAAGGGTAACTTTGAATATTTTTTACATTATTTTTATTATTAAAACTGATTTCAATTTATGACACCTTTATTTTATTGAATGAATAGTGTCCCTTTGAGTTGTTTTTTTTTCTAACAAAATAAATTTACGGAAGAAACAACAGAACTACCCATAATTTCCCCTAAAACTTGAATTTTAATTTATCATGAATTTTGGCTAACTTTGAATTTTTTTTAGAATGTAAAAACCTTAATATTTTAAGGTTTAGGTAAAATAAAAAGAAGGTATTATTAAATTTAAAAACTTAATCTATAAAAATGTCATCTACACTGACGTACAAAAGTAACCAATAGCTTGGTTTTGCCATATGAATCAAAGTGGACTAGTTTAAGGGCATGCATCAATAAAAAAGGGGTATTGTAATTGAATATGTTTCATTTTGTAGAAACGACTGGAGAATAGTTTTTACATAATCTGAATTTTCATTATATTTACTAAATTTTTATGCAACTGAAAACACGATGCCATAAAATTTTCTCGATAGAATTATTTTTCAAAATTAGGTCAATATTTTCAATTTTTATCATTTTATGTCAAAACGAGTTTGAATATATTTATCATTATTTTTTTACAACAAGCTAATGTTACTATAAAGCTTTCTATGCAAACAGTTTTCTATGTTTTGTTTTAGTTTTTTAACGAAAAATGTTTTTCGATTTGGCGCTTACGACATTCAAAATAAGATGATGCTTTCTTTTCCTCGCGAGCGCTGAAGTAACGCATGCCATCACTCTCTTCGCCACTCCCATACCACCCGTGACCACTGTCAACGATGGACGCGTACTTACTTATGCCCGAATCGCCCACGAAATACGAAAATTTCAAAATATATTTAATTTTGTTTAGTTTTTGAAAATATATTTTTTTTTTCTTAGTAAGTAAGTATTAGGTGTAAGTTATTATTTTTAGTAAGAATTAGGTAATTTTAAAGTTTAGAAAATGGGAAACAAAAGTAAAAATAAATTATCAAAACGGAAATATTTACGAAGAAAAAAGGTAAATAAAAAAATTAATAAAAAAGGTAAGTACAACTCTTGCACTTGTATTTAGTTAGAAACAATACCCCTGTAATCGATTTACAATAATTTTATTCGTAATATATTTTATTTTAGGCTAGCTGTCTATTTATGAGCAAAGAATATTTAGGTTACTCGGTAGTCAGACCAAGTCTTGGTCCTTATATCACGATTTGGAAAGTAGCGTCTGTAGTCCAGTTTTTGAAGTCTTGTTTTACTCACGTTTGCAATACGACTCGGGTTCGATCCCCAGCGTAGCATATGTTTTTTATATTATATAAATTTATATTTTTTTACTATTTTAAAATTACAAATATTTTTTACAATAAAAAAGCTTATAAAAAGACAGACTGAAAACATAAATATTTGAAATTCTTACGGCCGAAAAAAGTCTACATGAACAAAATAAAAGTACGTAAGTAACCTAGGTACAAAGCTATGATTCATTTTATATATACTTTAGGTGTTTATTTTTTACACCGTAATCAATTTTGTTTCATAAATAAAAACCTACAATTACACTGCTAGCGTCTGTCGTCCAGTTTTTGAAGTCTTGTTTTACTCACATTTGCAATACGACTCGGGTTCGATCCCCAGCGTAGCATATGTTTTTTATATTATATAAATTTATATTTTTTTACTATTTTAAAATTACAAATATTTTTTACAATAAAAAAGCTTATAAAAAGACAGACTGAAAACATAAATATTTGAAATTCTTACGGCCGAAAAAAGTCTACATGAACAAAATAAAAGTACGTAAGTAACCTAGGTACAAAGCTATGATTCATTTTATATATACTTTAGGTGTTTATTTTTTACACCGTAATCAATTTTGTTTCATAAATAAAAACCTACAATTACACTGCTAGCGTCTGTAGTCCAGTTTTTGAAGTCTTGTTTTACTCACATTTGCAATACGACTCGGGTTCGATCCCCAGCGTAGCATATGTTTTTTATATTATATAAATTTATATTTTTTTACTATTTTAAAATTACAAATATTTTTTACAATAAAAAAGCTTATAAAAAGACAGACTGAAAACATAAATATTTGAAATTCTTACGGCCGAAAAAAGTCTACATGAACAAAATAAAAGTACGTAAGTAACCTAGGTACAAAGCTATGATTCATTTTATATATACTTTAGGCGTTTATTTTTTACACCGTAATCAATTTTGTTTCATAAATAAAAACCTACAATTACACTGCCCCTCCCCCCTATCTATATCGACTGAGTCGATAGATAGACTGACGACAGCGAGAAATCCTTACCTACGTAATTTGTAGCCATATCCTTTATTTCACAACTAGTAAAGTAGTGAGCGTAGCTCATAATAAAGTCTCGTGTATTACGTATGAGTGTTCTGGGTTCGATTCCCACTTGTATAGTTTTTGTAAAATTAGTCCTCAACCACAAATATATTTTTTACAGTGAAAACGTTTTTCCGTTTCTGATTCATTAATAAAGTGAACAAAATTGTGAATTTATTTTAATTATCGATTTTTTTACTTTATTTATAATTTTACATAATATGAGCTGCGGCCCACTGTACAATCGTAGAATAGTCGAAACTGTACATTTGTATTTTTTGCAATTTTTAAGTACTGTAGGTAAGTACTTACAATCAGAGCTTCATAACGTTATAAAAAATATCAAAATATAATGTTATATAACGTTATAGGTGAATAACGGTATCAAAAGAATAGCGTTATAGAATATCGAAATCGAAATAAAATAACGTTATAATATCGTTATTTTATTTCGATTACTACGATATTTACGCGACGTTGTCAGCTCGCTGCATCCTGACCTTGTTTTGTGTAGTTTGTATTTTAGCACTCCCATTTGCTCCGCCGTTTGAAAGTCTACGTTCTTATAGTAGAGGAGCCCAAGAGAGGATTTTTTGGATTTACTCGAGCGTGTGAGATAATTTTTTGAGCAGATTATTTTTATTTCTGTCTTATGTAAATGTAATATGGACAATTGTCTGAAATAAAAATATATTATATGAAATGAAATGAAATGAAATATTCTTTATTCACTGTACGGTTCATTTACAAACTCTTAGTGAACGTTATTTTTTTTGTTCTGTCTGCTCTGGGTGCGCTTAGGCAATGCTGAGCTGAAGAAAAGAGCAGACGGAGAAAAACTTCAGCCCTGTTTTAAAATATGAGGTATACAATAATAAGCTTTCTTACAGAGTAGCTATGGGCAGATAAGGAACATACGTGACAGCTACCGCATGTGTCAATGTCGTCCCACAGCCATCTGTTAACATTGGCAGTTTGATTGATTTAAAACTATTACATCAGTTATAGAAACAGCCTTGTGGGAATACAGCTCAATCCCAAGCTTTTTTATCAATTAAATAGTCCTTAAGATCGTAATAAGCCTTGCGGCAAAGGACTTGTTTGACTTTCTTTTTAAATCTGTGCAAAGGAAGGGATTGAACACTTTCCGGGATTTTATTATATATTCTGATCGACATCCCGATAAAAGAGTGGCTCTTTTTGCGGAGCCTACACTTGGGGAATGCAAGTTTGTGGCCATTCCTTGTCGAAACACAGTTCGAACTATGTAAATCCAAAAAAGTCATAAATTCGTGTTTATTTTTACGAACGTACATTATATTTTCATAAATATATTGCGATGCAAATGTTAGTATATTCGTTTCCTTAAATTTTTCTCTCAGAGACTCTCTAGAATTTAATTTATAAATTGCGCGAATAGCCCTCTTCTGCAAAATAAATATTGTGTCGATATTAGCAGCATTTCCCCACAGTAAAATACCATACGACATTATACTATGGAAATAACTAAAATAGACCAGTCTAGCTGTATCGACATTTGTAAGTGATCTTATTTTTTTTATTGCAAAGACGGCAGAACTTAGTCTATTCGCTAACCGACAGATATGGGATCCCCATTGAAGCCTAGAATCTACAGTTAACCCAAGAAATACAGCTTCATCAACAAAGCTCATTTCCTCGCCATTCAATTGTGGTTTTACAATAATATCTTTAACATTAGGTGGTGAAAACTTAATACAATTGGTCTTTTTATTATTGAGTAGTAAGTTATTTACATTAAACCAATTTACCACCTCAGAGAGAGCATTGTTCACATCGTCATAATCATCAGTTTGTCTGTTAGTTTTGAAAATTAAGGAAGTATCATCTGCAAACAATACTATCTCGTGATTATTCTCCACCATATATGGCAGATCGTTAATATATATTAAAAATAAGAAGGGGCCGAGGATTGAGCCCTGTGGGACCCCCAAATGAACTACAGACCCGTTTGACCTTTTACCGTTCACTTCAACCTTCTGGATCCTATCACTCAGATAAGACTCCAGAAGCCTGAGCGCGGTATAATTATATAAGCTACGGGGTAAACCTTGCATCTTTTTTAACATAATTAAAAATGTCGTCTATATAGGAACGCTAAAGTTTTTAGATATTTTGTCTTACTTTCGGTAGTCAAAATCGGCAGATTAGAATATGACGTTATCGTTTGATAATTTTTTTTTCAATAGAAATATCATAACAATGCGAACTCTACCAAGAGTGCCGAGAAGATATTTTTTTTATTTTGCAGTTTTGTGTCCATCCCACCCATTTACTTTTAAAAAAATCGTCTGATTATTGAAATGTTACCTAATATGCATTAAATCTTTTCTATCTTAAATTGTCGAGCTCAGTAATTAACCCGACGCTCTAAAAATATTTGGTTCTAAAAGTTTCGAAAACCTGTAGTAGATGCTTTTCTCACCGGTGAAACGGAAACTATTATACAACCTTTTTTCCTTCCTACTAAATGTACTAGGTTCACATGACGCTCGAGTCTTCGTTCGCATTCCAACATCCAATAAAATGGGTATGTATTATTTTTTCAAGCCTGAAGCCAATATGATGAAATATTTAATGATGATGAGATGAGGGTCATTCTGGGGCAGATACGATTGAAATGTTATAGAATTGATGTATCTTCCTCTTCTTCTTTACGAATGGCATCTCGGTCGTTTGACCATTTTGCCAGTGTCAAATTAATATTTGTATTCAGATTTTGTTGTTTCGTTGAATAGGATGACATATTATTAAAAATGACGTCAAGCCAGTCTTCAGAAATTCAGTAAGATATTCAAGTCGACTCGCTCGGGTATAGACCCGAACGTGTCAGATAGAGATTTGGAGGCAAGCTGAAAAACCATTTTATGCACTGTTATTTTATTTCACAATACTTGTGTAATTATTAATTAACCTATATCGAACCAAATCTATCAACTTTATCCAATATGATTCAAAAATACATCAAGAAAATTAAAATAAAACAAGAGCGCAATATGTCTTTTCAGGTCCCGCCTAAAACTACAATCGTTTTTTTTTTTTTATATGTAAACCGAACAAAAAGGCAGACGGGCCGCGTGGTGTTAAGCGATAACCGTCGCCTATGGACACGAGCAACCCCAGGGGAGCCACCCGAGCATTGCCGGCTTTGGAGGAGAGCTTTTTTTTACAGCTTTCTTGAAGAACCCCATGTTATAGTCCATTGGGAATGCCTCAGCTGGAAGGTTGTCCCATAACCTACACGTCCGTGGTAAAAAGGAGCGTGCAAAGCGGACTGTATTTATATAGATATTATGTGAATTGTCCAAAATATGACGATATCCTACTTCCTACTAATATTATAAACGTGAAAGTTTGTAAGTATGGATGTTTGTTACACTTTAACATAAAAACTGCTGAATGGATTTTAATGAAACTTTATAATGATATAGCTGATACATCAGAATAATACATAGGCTACAATTTATATAGATATTGTGCGAATTGTCCAAAATATGACTATATCCTACTTCCTACTAAGATTATAAACGCGAAAGTTTGTAAGTATGGATGTTTGTTACTCTTTAACGTTACGACGATGACAAACCGAGTGTGCGATACAACGGTGCGGTCCAGCTGCAATTCAGACCTTATTAGTCTCCCGAAGTTACAGCCTTCACTGCACTACACTCTTGCCTACGCACTATTCTCTAGATCAAAGTTCTTAGTAGTTCTTCTTTATTAAAGAATTTTCTAAAAACATTTATTGTTCAGAATCAGATTGTCTACGATTTTATTATAAGTATGGATTGTAGTTTGGGGGGGGGGGGGACACTATGAAGATTGGGGGAAGAGGTGTCCCAAATTGGCTTGTTTCGCCTTCCATCTACGCATGACTGATGGATTTTGGGAGGGGTCATGTCCCCTGTGAACCCCCCCTGGGACCGCGCATGATTGTAGTCGATTACGAATATTATATTTTTGTACCACTCATATTATGTTCAATAAATCTTTAAATTATAGCAAGTTTTTAATAATTTCTAGGTTAGTAAAGTACATCATATACTAAATATACTAAACTATAGTACTAGTCGACCGCGAAAATTAGATACTGGAATGATCTAGTATATTGTTTTCTATGAAGAATTAATCTAGTATATTGTTTTCTATGAAGAAAACAATATTCAAACAATATTTCTCTGAAGAAAACAATATAAGGATTACACTGTAATTCCAATACGGCACGGTACTCTTCCCATTACTAGGGAGGCCTTAGCTTACTCCACGCTGCTCCAATGTCAATATTTAGTAAGAATAATTTATATCCTCTTTGAGCTGAGTGCCTAACTCAGCTCAACGGGTATTACTCGGCAAGGTAGGTAAAGTATGAAGGTATACCTGGGTTCATCGATTATAATATTATACTAGTGGTAGATGCAAATCAGCACGATGAAATGCAGAGCAGCGATGGCCGAGTGGTAAAAAACCGCGGTCTTCGACGCGACCGATCCCGGGTTCAAATCCTCGGCGCGACCTCTGACAAAGGTATTTGTAATGTGCGCATTTATCGCTGCTCCACGGTGATGGAAAATATCGCGATATTTAATTGATTACGATGCTCTCCATCGCCGTGCATGCCTGAGAGAAATTCATAATTTCTCGAAAGCATGACGTCCACCAATCCGCATCTGGCCAGCGTGGTGGACTATGGCCTAAATCCCTCTCACTTGTGAGAAGAAGACCTGTGCCCAGCAGTGGGACATAAATAAAAGATGCAAAGTTCCATACAAAATCGAGTCAAATCAAAAGTTATCCCCGCGCGTAAATACGTACTTATTATAGATGTATACAAGTATTCTAAATTAATTATTTTTATCTATTTTAAGCCTTATAGTACTGACATAAGTAAGAAAATAAATCCATGTTAAATTGTCACTTATCAGTTATCACCATCTGGTTCGATGACAAGAAGGCGATACGAAATATGAGTGTATTGAATAAAGAAACGTAAATCATTATAAATTACAATAAAGCACACCCAATACAATAAATTAGTTACTGTGTACTTTTTGTTTATCCGCCGCTCAACAAAACATATACCTACAAGAATGCACAGTTTGACAACTTCGCACTCAGCAGTCCGTTATAACGTTATTTATATCGTTATTTTCTAAATAGCGTTTACTGATATAGCGTTATTATGATTTGCAAATAACGTTTAGTTGAAAAAAGTTTTGTTTTTTATAACGATACGGGCACAAGGAGTTAATAACGTTATAATTTTATAGCGGTATTTGAAGCTCTGCTTATAATAAATATCAGCAAAGGTGACGAATTACTAAATTTTTCAAATTGTTTGCCTGTGCGCACATCACGCAAAAGCTACTAAACCGATTTCTTGAAATTTGGTATGCAGCTTCATAATTAGCCGGGTCAACATTTAGGATTTTATTTATACCGGGAAAGTGTACCTAAGGATAATAAAACAACTGCCACAAATCTGAAATCCACATGGACGGAATCGCGGACAGAAGTCAAGTCTCCGCGTTGCTTATAATATATTATAGGTACGTATTTGTTCAAAATTTTGTTACTAAATGACATTGTTGCAAGACAGTTATTTGAGCTTCTTCGTTGTATCAGAGCTTCTTCGTTGTTCCGCTAGGTGACGCTGGCTCGTAATTTAAAAATCAACTTATTTTTACTTAAAGTCACCGATAGATGGCGAATCCCCGCAAGGGGAGCATCACCCCGCCGCAGGCTAGAGGCGTGGCTTGTGATTAGGTATTTCGCATTGATGCATGCCCTTAAGATTCCAAATCAGATCTTAAAAACTTCCAGCAACTTCACCACAGAAAAGGCGGGAATTTTCAGAATTATATTTTTTAATTTTCATTTGGCACAAAAACATTCTGGCAATGCATTATAAACAATTATTATATTGAAACATCAAAAAGTTTCGATGTAATAAATTGTTAAATCTTTTTTCCAACTTTGATCAAAGTTAAACGTCAATTCAAAGTTACCCACAATGACTGTATATGTAATAGTGTAAATATTTTCATTCTAAGATTTACAAATTTTATACAGATTGCATACTACATAATATTAAACGATAAAGTCCTGGGCTTCTATACTGTGTCAAATTAAATCAATAATTTGCATTTGGATGGTGCGTGACTATTTTTGTTACGAAGTCCTTTTTTTCATGTAAAGAATTAAACTATAAATAGATTTACCCTTTTATACCTAATGAATCATGTTTTTAATATAAAAACATTGACCAAAAATATGCTTTTAATTTGTTCAAAATGTAAAAAAATATTTATCCTATCTATGAATTTAAGATTCAATAAAAATTGCAATCGATCCTATAATAATATGATCACGTAATCAATAATTCTAAGTAATAATGAAGCGCGCATGGCTCGGCGGTTAGCGTAGAACGCAAACGATCTATGCAACTAAGCCAAACGGGCGCGGTCGGGTGTGAGATGGGTGACCGCTAGTGGCAAAAAAAATTCATGCGCGTTTCCGTGCTTCGGAGTGCACGTTAAGCCGTCGGTCCCGGTTGTTGTCGATAGATAACAGTCGTTAAACCTTGTCGGAGGCCGGAGGCCTTATGGGCGGTTTGAAAACATCCGAAAGCGAGTTGGCCACTAACCCGCATCTCCACCAACCCGCATTGGAGCAGCGTGGTGGAGTAAGCTCCAGGCCTTCCCAATAATGGGGAGAGGCCCGTGCCCAGCAGTGGGACGCAAAAAGGGTTGCAGCCAATCAATAATTCAATGTGCTTGTTTAACAACTCAATAGACTACAATGATAAATAATAATTAACTGCAATATTTCATAGGTACATATCAATGTGCAGACTGCAGATAAATCCTCAGCAACAATAACTGACAGTCTGTACCCAAACTGTGGAGAACCATATTGGTTGATTAATACTAGTTGATTAACCTGTAACTATCCTAAACTAAATCACAAGAGAAACAAACTAACAATATACGTAGCTTACCCGACTATAGGCGTTTTGAAGTTCATCTTGGCCACCGTGTCGTTGATGGCTTTCTGCATGGCCTCGCGAGGCTTCAGGATGTACTTCAGCATCTGGCCGATCCACCAGGACGCCGGGTCACCGTTGAAGCGAACTATCCTGGACGACAAGCCGAAACAAACTAGTTACATTACAGGTCATATAATAACTTCGACAAAAACATTATAAAAAGGTTGCAATAAAACACGCTCTTAAATAATAATAAAAAATTGAAAATTAAAGATTGAAATTTAAAATTAAAAAAATAATATTCAGATTTAGTCAATTAAGATTAGGATTCAGTCAATTGCCTATAAATGATTTCTGACATCAAAAATTATTTTCTTACACAAAATTTATTGGGATGTTATGTATTGACAGCTCATTAAAAGTATTTCAATTGATTTGGTGGTCCAACTTCAGGTCCAAGACCGAATGCAATAAGTGTGGAAAAATGGGCAAGAAGCTAAATTTTATAGGAGTAAAACTTTCACTATTCGAACGGGGAAATACCATAGTGCCGTACCTACCTACCGATTCTTTTGTAATTTAGGTGGAAACGTGCGGTTACCAACGCGACTTTACACAACACTCAGATGTGCATGAAGTTTTGTAATATATGTCCACGATCTGGACTACAATACAATCTGCTGAAGAGGTTAGAATGGAGTTGTGGGCGGGGCAGACGCGCCAAGGATATGAGCAACCCTCATATCTCTACAGAAACACGCTAAAATTGGCTAGATTTGAAATTGTAAATATGTGCGTAAGCTTCATATTTATTTAAGTACAGTTGTAGTAGGGGTGAAACGTGGCGCTGGATCGACGACACCGGTTTTTATACGAACGGCGCATTATTGCCATTCTACCTCTTTGAATATGTTCTGTGATTTGAAAGAAAAAAATAAAAATCGTTTTAAAAATCCATTTCGGAGATGGCTGACCGAATTTGATACGACTTCCTTAATTTATTTTACATTAAGTCACATTAACAAAAGAGATGCCCGGCTTAATCCCCAGAACAATAACAACAAAAATTAAGGATTTTTTGGACTCCCTAGAGTTTTGATGTAAAAAATTGTTAAATGTTAATTTTATAGAATAAAATCTTCACTCATACCTATGCGCCAAATCCTGCGGAATCGCCAGGGGAAGGAACTTGGGCTTCTGCGAAATGGAGTCGATGAACGGCAGCGACACGACCTTCGCATCGTACGACCCTGGAACTAGCGAATACGACACTACACAACAGTAAGCTGAAGGTACCGCTTTTGGTAGAAGGCTCAGATAAATGTATACAGCGTAAGTAGTATGCGACAACCCCATATGACTGTGACAATTCCATTGAAAATTTTAAGCCCAGTTATGTATTTTTTACTCAATAAGTGATATTAAAATTCACAGGATTTCAAAAAAATGTGCAATATATAAAAACCAAACATTTAACAATATTTGCAATATATTGTCATAATTCTTAACCTAAGACCCTGTAGCTTCAGGATTAAGAATAGAGCTACGGTATCCCCTGCCTGATCGTAAAAGGCGCCTAAAAGGGCGTTTTCGGGGTTGCGGGCGGTGAGAGTGGGAGCTCGATCCGTCCAGCCAGCAGCCCCGGGTAGGACGGCGGTGTGTGCGTGGCCGCATGCCGCCGTAAGCATCGGAAGTGCAGGGGAGCACATCTGCTCTCCCGAAGATGGGCCCTTTCTGGGGCGCCGCGTGTGGAGGATCGCTTTAAGATTAAGCTTATCAGTCCAGTGCAGAACATTATCACCGAACACAATAGTACGAGATTTGATTGAAAATGAACCTTATCAAAACGACTTAAGGTCGCAAGCTTACCAGGCCATTGCAGAACTTTGTCATCATATGCAGTGGTACAGCTATCAGAGATGGGGTGGAAGACGTACTCCCATCCCTTGTTGTTGTACCTCCAGCCCTTCGAGTTGAGGATGAGCGTTCTTTCCGTGGCGTACGCAAATATCAGGCAGTACACTATGTGGTGGAGTTGACAGCCGAAGCCGCAGCCCTGAAAATGAGAAATTAAATTTATATTGAACCAGTGATCAGACCCATCTTCGCTCGGGTGCTTTGGACTTTATACGGTTATATTAATCTTTTGTAGAAACAACTAAAATTATAATTAGAAAACTTCGAAGAAACTCCGATCGGGGCTGCCATTAAATGAACTAGTTTTGTAGTTTTATAGTAACATGATTTAGAAATATGTTATTGCTACACTTATGTATATTTATGTTAAAATTTAAAATAGCGACGACAGCCCCCGACAGACTTTCTTGGGTTTTTAAGCTATTGCATAGCTTTTATCGCGGGCTTTGAGCGCGGCGACTGGATCAATAAATTCCGTAACGAAAAAACCTGACAATCGTCTAAGTTCGGCAGACTTCGGTACGACATGTATGTCGCAGTCAGATTGCATAGAAAAGAAAGAAAACGGACGAGAGTCACCGTGACAACTTTGTAAACAAGACTTGGTTACTCATTTTCGCTAAATAATAATAGAATTGTGATTTTACGAAGGTGAAATTTGTGTTCTGACGAAATTTAACGTACAAAATGGTGTTTTATTTAATAAATGGAGGGACGTACGCCGATATCAGAAGTGGCGGATCCACCCCAGGATCAATCATTGGACGGTTCAATGGTGGAATAGATGTCATTATTTTCCGCTGGTATGGAAGCAATTTTTACAAAAATCGCTGAAAATATAACCGCCTGTTGACCTGTTCTGATCACACACACTGAGAACACAACAACTAAATTTGTAAATTTAGATCCGGATGAGCCAGAATCTGACATAGAAAACTGGTGTACGTTAACCGAAATGATCATCGAGAAGAAGAAGATAGAAGGTATTGATCTGATACTTGCACTTACACACTCACTGAAAGGCCGCGCTGCTACGTGCTTAACTAAGTTACAGCATATATTATTTATTCTTATGGTTACAGCCTCAACAATTACCATGGATAATGGATAATATCAAAGAAATACCTACTAATGTCGACGTTTTCTAAGCCGATGACAATGCAAGACTACTTCGACCAGATAATAAAGTTTCAAATGAACACCAATAAAAAATGTATAAATAATTATAATTGCATAAGTTGATAAAAAATGCTATGCATCTTTACCGCGGCAGTTCCCGAGTGCCACTTATAATTTTTTTTATTAAGTTTCGGGTTTCCTAATTATAGCCGGTTTTTTTTTAATTATGTTATACTTTTTCAATTAATTACTTAATAACCGTCGCGGGTTTTAAAATAAAATGCTTCTTTTTACTACATATATTAAATGTATTTTATTTCATTTACTTTAAAAGGTATTTCGCATGGTAATGATTATTAAAATTATTTTAGAGTCGGGCCCTTAGTAATAGGCGTACCTTTCGTTCGGAATGGGCGCCGACTTCAAATAGTTATAGAGTCAGTTCATTACAATTAGCAAAAATATGCCAAGTATTAACAATTTTATTTTTATATTTTGAAGTCGGTTTTATTTTTTGTTATAAAACTTATTTAAAGTAACCTTTTCCTTATTCTTAATCTTCTTGTTGTTATGGATTACCCTGTTTTAAATAACGGTAAAGTTTTAATTTATTCTCGGTAGATACTAAAGTCAAAACATAATCATGTATTACCTAGCACTATCAAAAAATATTGTTTTAGTAGTCATCTTTATAATTATTGAAATGATTTATTTATATTACTGTGAATTGCTCTTTGACTTTATTGCAGTCATGCGTAATAAAATTCTAAATACATATACCTAAACGAAATTAAAAGCGAAAAGTCGTGACGCCAAATAAATAACATAACAATATATATCTAATTATATTTATTATAATTAATGCAAACTTGAAACGATACAAAAAATATACAACATTTATTTATCTATTAAACATGTTGAACACGTGTTCCAAAACTTTTTAAAACAAAAGACTAATTTATGGGCAGCTAACCTATTTTATAATTTAGCAAATTAATAATTTCTCGGTTCATTTCTTCTCTTCAGCTCACTAAGTCAAGCGTGAACTATTTTTAGTCTGTCGATCTGATTTTATTCACTAAATGGACGTTAAAACCCATGTTTACGTAACTTTTTACCACCGTAACAATATTGGTTGTTGGACTTCTGCGCATCTAAGTATTCAAAACATTCCAATACTTACATATCGGTACATAGTAAGTATTACGAAGTTATCTCCGACTATCTATTTTCCATTCCAATCTGTGACTTAAAGCTCTGTAGTATAATTCCACATTGTAGAACTTATTCCACTTTATAGCGGACTTTGATGGTCTCCGCAGCTAAGCCAATAAGGTGCGGTCGGGTGTGAGATGGGTGGCTTGTGACAAATTTCATGCACATTTTTGTGCTTGGGGGTCACGTTACGCCATCGTTTCCGGTGGTTATCGATAGATAGCCGCCGTTTAATTTAATAGGAGTCATTATCCCCACATCCCCAGCAACCCGCAGTAAAACAGCATGCGTTACAGAAGAACAGCTTGTTTGATTTACTATCACTTATTATCACTTAAAAACACCATACTTTAGTACCTACGCTACAATAAAGTAGTAAGGTACCAAGTAAATGTGTTAAAATGTCATTGACCGTGACCCGTGTTTGCATGCGTGACCGCTACGGTGACGAATGATGGGCACGATATTTTGTTTGTCCTCACTAGTTCATAAATAGAAAGCAATATTGTCATATATGTATTATGACCTCACGGCACTGATTGTGTTATAAAAGGTCATCGACCGTATCAAATGTATCAATTGTGACAGTTAACCAGTGTAGCGGATAGCGAGATTTTTGTGTATCTAATTTAATCACCTTTTTATGTTTTTCGTCATCTGTAATGAGATGCTTCGCAAAATATAACAAGACTAGCCTTCCGTCAGCGGCTTCGCCCGCGTGGACCCGTTTAATGGGTCCCCGTAAATAAAAAATAGCCTATGTGCTATTCCAGGCTTCATTGCTATATTAAAATCATAGGCGTTTAGCCAGTTGCTGCAACCGGGTCAACGACCCTATTACCCGTTTTCACGTAGGAATGAAGCATTTTCCCGCGGTAAAAAGTAGCATGTTAATCAGGGTGAATGTAGCTTTCTAATGGTGAAAGAATTTTTGAAATCGGAACAGTAGTTTTTAGTTTATTCATTACAAACATACAAAAATACAAATCTTTCCTCTTTATAATATGTATTAGTAAAGATATCTAATGTTAGAGGATAATTTAAATGATGACCACCACACTGTTTCACTGTTCTTTTATTCACTGCACCACAGATAATTACAGACTAACCCTTAATCCTATTACACCTGCCTTATATAAACTTCTCTCCCTTCCTACCACAAGACATGCCACTCCTCCACTAACTAATGCTGCCATCTTGTCAACCGGAAGTGAATCAATTTTATTTAAACTACAGTTCTATTATTGCGACAACAACCAAATTATTATGTGAATATTATTTTATAAACCTTAAGATTAAAAATTAGATATCCTAAAGATCTTTCTTTACAACTAATAGCCATTTGTTTAATTTAACAAGTGCTTCCGTTTGATTAACCGGAAGTGCTAATAAAATACGTGCAACACATTTAATTTATTTTTATAATAAACTAACACTCGGCCTTTCCTGAAATATGAAATCACGTCCTCGTATTTCACAAAAACGTTAAGACTTAAAGTTTAATTTTATTATCCTACAATTTCTCATACTCAAGTGATCAAAGACTTAAATATTTTATTATTCTACAATATCCTCAAATTTATGACACTCAAAGTGATCAACTTATTTCATTACAAAACACACAAAAAAAACAATTATGCTGTAAAGTTCTGACACTCTTATGAATTATCATCGGCCTTCTTGACAATCATGATTACGTCCTCGTAATAACTAAATTATTGTTAAATATTTTGCTATCTCATATTTCTATAATCACCGTATATGTAATTAGTTAAATGAAAAGTTAATAAGCACCGGACATACCAGGCAGCTTGAATATATTTTTTTTATCACTGGACACACCAGGTTTTCATTACTATAAGTCACCGGAAACACCATGGAGACTTCACATAATAATGTAGGTCATCGGACATACCAGAAAGACCTATTTTATTCCTCATTAATCACCAGACACACCAGGTTTCAATTACTATAAGTCACCGGACACACCATGAAAACTAGTTTACAAAATATAAAAATTTCATGTCCTTCCAGTGAATTTCATATCATTTTATTTAGTGACAGTAACTAAACGCCAACATATATTAGTTTTATTTTTATTACGTCCAAGAATCAAGTTATCAAACACATTTTATTTTAAGACTACCCACAAGTTAGTTCTAAATTTATCCTAAAATTTTGCTGCATTGTAGTGTTCAGAAAAATAAATATTAAATTTGTTATTAAAATGTCAGTAAGGTTGTGTAAAGTAAATATCCTGACCGTTTTCGATTCGTTTGTGGTGAATTTATTTTATCTAACAATGGACATCCCATAACGGAATCTCTGAAAGAAGCATATTTTCTTTATTTCAAAATTTCCTTCTCACCAAGACAAAATGGCAGACTGGCCAGTTAGAAAAGAATAAATCCCTGGTAAACTGAATATAATGCATAAATATCTGATAACTCCGCAAAAATTGTTGCTTCACATAAAATTAGGATTGGAAAAAAACATTGTCAGGCTTTAGATACTCGTAAAACTAACATAGCTTTTAACCATTTGTGCTGTTTTTCCTATCTTTCCGAGGCGAAATTGAAAGAAGGTATTTTTATTTTACCACAAATAAAAAAAAATAAAAGAACATGGAGAGCGTTTTAATAAGGATTTGATTTTTTTTTTAACAAAATTATCAAGTGTACTGTGACTAAGCCATGTTAGATGATAATTACTGGTCTGTTATAAGAGACACGGACTCAAATAAATACAAGAAAAAAAACTATGGCAATCATTTTTTTTTAAATATTTTATAGGCAATTTTTGTTAATCAAAAATAATAAATATTTTGGAAACGTGACTTATTGGATTTTTTTCATATATATATTTTTTCATTTCTAGGACACTTCATTTCTAGGACAAAACCATGTAAACTATATTTAGGTCATCGGACACACCAGGAAGACCTATTCTATTCCTCGTCTGGACACACCAGAGAGACCTCTTCTATTACATCACCTGGACACACCAAGGCATTTATCTTATTGCCAGAAAATATTCTTTACAGTCTTTGATTTTATATGAATTATAGTGATTATAGAAAAATGTACCTAAGATAAGACTTGTACAAGTAACAATGAAAATATACATATTTTAATATTTAACTAAATAACATCAGTTTTCTTCTTCACTGATCTGCAGCTATTACATTCTGTCACTACAGTTTCCCATGGACGAAATCCCCTACTTTAAAATTAATACAAGGCAACTTAGATTTCTTTGAAGTTTCGACTATATTTGAGCTTGAACTCGCAGTTCAGGTAGGTTGCTTACTGTATTGTTAGAAAGTCTGTATAGAACCGAAGTTTAAAACCATACATTAAATTATAGCGGCATTTTTTTTTTACTAATTTCTACCTTTTGCTACCGATCACTATTCTTTTCATCTGCATACGCCATCAGATATTGTTATTTAAATATACATATTTTTTTTTGTAATAAATTCATTTATTAATAAGGGTTTTAATCTGACAAAATAACTGTATTAGTTCGAAATAAAATTTATTATATATTCTGATTTTTTATACAATTAATTTAATTTATTCGTTAATTTTATAAAGCATCACTAACACATTAGGATTCCTGTAATGTTAGATGTTAATTATGGGATGAAATAATTAAATAAATAATTTCTATTCAACTAATCGGAAATCGAACAAATTATTTTAATTTTTCTTTATTTAATTGATACTGTATTAAAAAAATACATTCTATTATTATTTAATTAACATACAAGTATTCGCATACCAGTCTAGGCGAATATGAGTGTTATATAATTTATTAGATATTTTTTTTGAATTTAAAATATGTTAAATTTCCTTTTAAAACGTGCTGAATTTGTTTTTAAAAGTGTTGAATTTGTTTTAATTTGCAGTACCTAGTTATCAAACTCATGACCAGTAAAAGCCTTGCCACCGTCAGTTATATTCTTAAGACGGATTGAAAGACCGTTAACAGACGAATCAGAAAATTCACAGTGTAAACCACATGTGTTGTAGAAGTATTTTTTGGAATAAATATTATAGTTCGATAATGACTTTCTCATCGATCAAATGGACCAGACAGATGAACAGTTCCATGCAAAATAGAGTGAAAGCTATTCCCGCGTAAATACGTACGTATTATAGATGTGTGCAAGTGTTTTAAATATTAAAAATATCCTTACCATTACAAGTATTTCTTTTAATCTATTTTAAACCGTATAATACCGACATAAGTAAGAAAATTACACCTTTTGGTTTGATTACTATAATAAGGCAATAAAATTTTACGAATTTAGGTTTATGATTTTTTTTTATCAAAGCATTACAATAACTAAGTAGTTACTTTTTACTTTTTGCTTATGAAAGCTCCCGCGAGAGTAAAATGGATACATGCGTATCCTGCATGCCATGGTAAATCCAACAGAATTTATTAAAATAACAATAAATAACCTTAAATATAATAAATATACGTTTTAAACATATATGACATACTCAATGGAAGTACGAAAATTTTAATTTTTTTTTTTGCAATTTTAGTGTGTAATTTTTGCTTTGACTTTTTGACACGCGGGTGGCCGCCTAGCAAATAAAAGCGAAACAAGGAATATCACTGTCGTTACTCCTTCTTTGCCGATACCACTTTTATGCGGAGACTGCATCTACCACTGACTATTGTATATCGATGGTCTTTATAATTAAATTTTGTGATATTTTCGATCCCCTTCATCTACAGGTGAATATTAAATATATTTTTTTCGCAACTATCATTTTGAGCAGAGCTGGTACTAAGTTTGGATGTCTTGACGTATTGAATTATTTTGAAGATTAACAATCTTCGCGGACATACCCGATTTAGGTTGCAATGTGAACATTTTTCTAAATAACTTCATTTTAAATATATTTTATTATTAATTTTAGCCACATGTAAAATATTTGAATCTGTTAAAGTCGCTACAAATAGTGTCATTAATTTAAAATCATAGATATTTTATTTTGACTACGTCAAGATAGATTGACAATATAAAAGAGAAAGAACATAGTTACGCGTGCGTTAGAGCGAGGTAGATATAATATGTCATTCACGTACACTATATGGTATTATATTGTCCTAGCGTAATTCGTGAACGAAATAAATTCATATTATTCATATTATTCTCCTAAAATATAAAGATTTAAAGTTTGAAGTGGTGTTTATTTGACATAAACAATTATGGTTACGTGTAAAGTGCCTGGATGTTACTCATATAAGAAAGAAACGAATGTTTAGCAGTCTACATGAAATGTTTTGAATCTGATATAAAAATGTTCTATATGAACAGGTGGGAAAAAATATGCCATTTTATTATATTAATACTTTAAAAATACATTAATTTAAGAATAATAATACTATAACAATAATTATATTTAAGATAATTATAAATACTTGAATACCTCATGTTAGGCTTATCGGTGTGTCTCTTACCGTTTAAACTGCGTTCTGGTTGATAATTTATATTATTTTCATAAATAAATTAATTATTTTTGGAGGAAAATAAAAATTGTTTTGTGTGTGTAGTTTTATTTTAGTTAATGTACCCTTAGACCTGTGTCTAATCAAGACATATACAACTATCGATAAGCTTTAATGTACCGAGATCGACAACTAAGTTGGAAATAGTCACGCGCAACACTATTTGTCAAGCACACATGCGCTTCACACGCATACTGAGGTATTCTGTTTTTGGTCTCGCCTAGTTACGCTTCTGCCAATCTTCTATATGTAGTATATATAAAAAAAATCTGCGTTTAAAATGTACAGTACCTATCAATTGCTGCATCTCTTAGTAATTTAACGCGTATCCCTACAACCTGAACCACGAGCCCTGCCTTTAACAGAAGGAACGGCCAATGTATAAATTATTACATCACATATACTATTATTAAACTCACAAAAATTGCCTTGTGCTGTTTTTTTATTATAGTAGAAGCCGAGTACCTCTTCCCGTCGTTTGTTGGTAGTAACAAATTCATGAGGCTTGGCAGCAAGTCCCCGGCTGGCAGGGAAGTAGTCGGCCAGACGCTTCTTCTATTCCTCCCATGAGATATCAATGCCTTCTTGATGTCCAAACCACAGCAGCGCGTTTCCGTCCAACTTGCCGGTCATTTGGTGATAAGCATTTTTTCGTCCCCATCGTAGATCTTCGCCAAGGACTCCAAACGGTGTACCCATGTGTAAACAGACAAAGTATTATAATTCCCATCAAATTTTGGTAAATTATCTTGTTTTTATATGAATCTATTCAAAATTCTACTGTTATTGATTCAAAATTCTGTTATATGTATATTTTAATACTATTGTTTATGCATGCTGTGTTTATTTACCTTAAAATGTTATGTACTGTATGAAAATTATCTGTAGTTGTATAAGTTAATGTTAATTAGAAATTGATTTAATGAAATTGTTTTTTTTTTATTTCTAAAAGTTTGCTACACTCGTCACAATAATATTATTTTGAGGTCGTACCTGTACAGACAATATATTCCTGTATGTTTCTTCCTTGCATAACTTCAACTCCTGTATCACTTGATTGCTCAGGCGGCATCCTATTTCTTTGCTGAACTAATTGCTGAAGTAGTTTTACCAGTTTATCGATTCGTTAGCTGTTGTTCGGTCGCCGCATACTTCGTTGACTCCGTTGCTTTTTGGAGACTGAGGAGGCTGCTAGACCTAGGCGTGGAGCACCGTGTCGGTGAACGGTTCACTTCTGATATGTTAGAGGATAATTTAAATGATGACCACCACACTGTTTCACTGTTCTTTTATTCACTGCACCACAGATAATTACAGACTAACCCTTAATCCTATTACACCTGCCTTATATAAACTTCTCTCCCTTCCTACCACAAGACATGCCACTCCTCCACTAACTAATGCTGCCATCTTGTCAACCGGAAGTGAATCAATTTTATTTAAACTACAGTTCTATTATTGCGACAACAACCAAATTATTATGTGAATATTATTTTATAAACCTTAAGATTAAAAATTAGATATCCTAAAGATCTTTCTTTACAACTAATAGCCATTTGTTTAATTTAACAAGTGCTTCCGTTTGATTAACCGGAAGTGCTAATAAAATACGTGCAACACATTTAATTTATTTTTATAATAAACTAACACTAAATATAGGATGGTAGATTAGATTTATGTTCTATTAAGCACTTTACGATTATTATAAAAAAATTAGGGCTGGGCTCTCCGTACATGGGAAGTTCAATATTTACAAACCGCATACTATGAAAATAACACTATGAAATAGTATATTGTGTGGCAAGGGGTGAAACAAGACGATTTCTGACGAGGGCAAGAGGTGACTGCCCGAGCAAAGCGAGGGCTGTCATCGCCCTGGTCTGAAATCATGTTTCATCCCGTGCCACACACTGTATTTTTTATATCACATGTAATGAAACAAAGAGTTTTGATTTCTGTAGCCAATCGAAGTAAGACTATTTCAGACAAATAGCGCAGTAATATCTTTTGACAACGATTTGACGACAGTTGTCAATGTGATTCTGAAAGACTTGAAATAAAGACGTAAATAATAAATAAATGAAGGTGCCGGGTAGAAATAACGTTGTTTCTCCCCTAGGGCAGAAACAACGTTGTTTCTGACTGACACATTCGCATTGGTTTGAAATTGTCTTATTTCGACTGGCAAAAAAGAGATCAAAACGCGCTGTTTCAATGCATGTGGTATGAAAAACTATTTTTAACGGTAATGATGTTATAAGGCGATTAGGATTGATAGGCAAATCCCTGAATAGGCAATTCCGACTCGCGCTGGCCACTCTTTTTCTATCATTGTTCTAACCCGTGTCTCCCCGCGTGTGACACCCTCGGTGACAAGCGACGTCACGGTGGTTGTTTGTCTAATTATACACAAGCGTTCCGGGAAACGGCGGGATCGGGAACAAAAACGCTTTGTGAAATTGTTGCCGAAAGGAAGCTTTCGTTTATGCAGTGATTAGACTGTTTTGATACTTTGTGTGGTTTTTAAATTCTTATCTTTTTATCTTCTTTTAAATTTAAATTCTTATTTTATATTTTATGAAATATAATACTAAACAAAAAATTACAACCACCCCCATAAAGTTAAAACATATAATTGTTAATTCACATACGATAGTTTTCCTTGATAACGATTACCTCTTGAAGCTATTTTGGAGTTGAGCTCTTAGTAAAAGGCGAACATTTCGTACTGAATGGGTACCAACACCAAAATAGTATTTTTAATACAGTTGCTCAAAAAGTGACGTATTACAGGGATGTTTAGCGTGCGGGAAGTGGACTATTACACACTCGTGCTATTCCTTTACCTTTTCCGCACTCGTGCGTTCTCTTTCCCAACTGTCAAAATAATGTCTTTTTAAAAGAAAAAACCAACCACGAAGTTTTAGAAGTTTTTATGATTCATGCAAATATTTCTAAAAAGAAGCTACTAATTTGTTTCAATATCAGATTAAATGATTTGATTCAATGAGTTAGGTTAGGTTTAATTTCATTTCACCTCATTAACATTTTTATTTCATATCAATAAAAAATTCTACTGAAGACTTGGCTGTATGGACATAGTTCCCTTTTGCCTACCCAGAATGGGTGAAGAAAACAAAAAAAATCTCTGCATATAGGTATTCTTTTACGGCTTGGAGTTTTGGCGGGAAGTCTGAAGGGACAAGTTGTTCTCTTTTTTTTTCATTTTCTTGGTGTATTTTTGAGTTATATCGGATAAATTTGATGGCGTTTTTTTTCGATTTAAGTTAAAAACAGTGCACGAGTGTTGTGAAATAGAATAACAGCGCGAAAACATGTTGTTTCGGCTTGCCTCCAAAGCTCCTTCGGACATGTTCTCGTAAAGTAGCCATCGCTTTACTTGAACATCTGACTGACTAGACTGACTGATACCTGACGACTTACTGTTTTATATAGAATAATAGATGCAGAAATTATACTTGATACTGGCAATATGCACAGAGCGCGATGCCATTATTTAATATTGAAACGAAAATATTGAATGGCTGCAAGGATTTTATCTAATGCCGTAAAATGAATTTAAAAAAACTTTTACTGCTGGCGCCATTTTTCAAAAATGTTCTTTGCGAGTTTTTATTATTTTATAAATTGCTTCATTTTTTCGCAACTGTATTAAAAAAAGTTGTTCATTACACGTGCGGAACCGTCATTGGAAGGAGTTCCGACTGTCCACCCTCACCTTCGGCTGCGCCTCGGCTCGGGTAGACATTTGTCGGAACTCCTTGCAATGACAGCCTTTCCGCACTTGTAATGAAATATACTATTTTACTTTATACTACATTTTATCCAATGCCGTTTACTTTCCACTAAGTTTGTAGTGTATGTAACTATGTATGTACTTGCTGTGTATTGGTGTGTACAATAACGAATATTTTATTTTACGATTATAATCTTGGTTTAACCTGTGGTTATTTATACCCAACAAATCCATACTAATGATGATTGGGAAATAACAATCATTATTATTGTAATGACATAATGATACAATTTGCCGTCCGTAGCACAGTTTTATAGCGCACATACTAATAGGTACGTTGTCATCCGATGAGAGGCGTAGCGTGACATTATTGTTGCGAACTCATCTAAAGCTTCCGTAATTATATGCTCGAATCGCGTTCACAACGTTCACAACGTAATTATCATTCTCATTTGCATCTATGAGTCAACCACAGGGCTGATGAAAATTAGAACAAGTAAGATAAATAGATATCATCTTCAGCTTTTATAGTTCGGGACCAGAATTCGTTCTAAAATATCCTACGGACGAACGGCCGAAACCAATAAATAACTAGTTATAAATAAATAAATTATTAAATAAAAATATAGTAGCTGACTTAGTAACAGAGACTGTCTTGTAACCTAATAAGTCTAGCTCTGCCTCTACCGCTGACAGGGTCGGTTTATTTATTTACCCCTTATTGTTTTTAGAATGTTCGGGCTTAATGCCTGATGTGGTTTAGAGACCTAAGTTATAATAATAAAAGTAATAGAGAAATAATTAAGAAGCTTTTTTCTCTTGTACAACCAGAGATCAACTACGTAATTACGTAACACAAGTCCCAATTCCAAACATACATTTTTTTATAAAAATCAGTAATGCTGTTTTGGAGATTGGCATACAAGTGATGTTACTCGAGTAACTCATACTCATACTCAGTATGAGTTATACTATGATAACGATTTACAATTAAACAGGCATGATTTGACGTAATCTAAGCGTAGGCACAGACCGAGCATTAATATTTCCGCAGTTTTTCCTATCCGCTGAATCTGCATACAATCACACTGGCCTGTTACACCAGCAAGTTTAGTGTTTAATTAAAAACGGCTTGTTTTTGTGCATTTGCTTATTAGAATAAACAAGCTTAAAACCTGTTAATTTAATGTCAAAGCAGAACTTGATTATTGTGAGTGCTTCTGAGTCATTAAATTATTCTTAGTTTTTCAATTTACGGGCGTACCCCTCGTCCCAACGTCCATGCACAATGTGCCTTCTAGTTATACAACTAGTGTGTCAGTGTGTGTCGGTGTCAGTGTTGACGGTGCATAGAAAATGACGTTGTTAATTGAAATTGACATATTTAGAAATGTATGCGTTTGTAGCGATGAAAGAATATTTGTGAATGTGTGACAAAATGAAAATGTGTGCGTTCTTTCCCCGCACCAGATTTGGCACAAAAATTGTGTATCGAATCGAGGCGCTATGCCGTCTCTCCTGAAGGGTGAGTCAGTAACTTTGATGCTCTAAGGATTTTGGTGTTCATTCCTTCCACTTTTCATTTTCAAATAAATTAATGTATGCCGTACAAACAACGCAGCGCTGTACTGTATCTAACAGTGTGTATTGCTAACAGAAATAAAATTAGCACACCCAATATTACTTTAAAAGTAAACAGGCTGACGGACTGCGTGATAGTAAGCCGTCACCGTCGCCTATGGACACGAGCAATCCCAGGGGAATCACCTGTTGCTATGGCGGGTAGTACCTCGTTTTTTGTCGCGCAATGGTAACCATGCCGGACTGCCAATCGGAGGGTCCCGGGTTCGATTCCCGCCGAGGCAGAGATTTGAATGATGAGTTTTAATTACTGTTCTCGGTCTGGGTGTTTGTGTTTCTGTCTCTGTGTGTGGCCATGGTACCCACGACACGGAATCCTAGTATGGGGTTATGAGTGTGTAGCGTTTTATTATTATTGAAAAATGTTCATGGGCTGCCGACTTAGCACCACTTGACCTGTTTTCGCCCTTATGCTGGGGGCGACAAGGCACAATTCCTATTATTGGGAAGCCTTGGGGTGCTTACTCCAACACGCTGCCCCAATGCGTGTTAGTAGTGATGCAGGTTAGTGGCCAACCCGGTGTCGGATTCTTTCAAACGGGTGATTTGACGGGCTTCCGACAAAGTTTAACAACTATTATCTATCGTTAACACCCAGCACGGCCGGTTTAACGTTCCCTCCAAAACACGGAAAACACTTGAAATAATCGCAATTTATTGCATTTATCGGTAACGCGACCTTAGCAACAGTTGCTAGATCGAGGAAAATATTGCTAATTTTTAATATCATAATTGGTACAAAGTCCAAGGTTCCACACTTTTATGGTCAGCTGCGCGGATGAAGATTTAATTAATTATTATAATAAATTGTTGAATATCATTTTCCTTTTCTTTATTCGTGATAAAAATAATATTAATTTACTTTTTTCTATAACTAATTCTTTTTATATGACCATGAAAGAAAGTGACTTAGGTTGAGCTTGTTGGTTTGCGGAATTATAATCCTTTTAAAATTTACGATTTTTTTTATTGTGCATTTATAAAACTTTAAGAAAAATCGGACAGCGATTTAAATATACGTGGAATCTCTCTGTCGCCAGACGTGGGATTTACCGATTTATTTATAGACTAATAAGATTCCTTTTAATATTAAGTAAAGAACTATTTTCTGTATTTTTTTAAATTCTGACAAGTGTTTTTCGGAAATAAGCGGGAGATCAATTATTGTCTCATTTAAATGATAACAAAACGTAAAAACCCATCAAGTATCAAGAGAACTGAGTCCACCACAGATATTTATAGTGAAAATTAGCGCGTCTGACTGTGCGCACCGGTCACTAATACGTAAAATTAGGCTGTTTCAACACTTCCAACATATCCACGTGACAGGCCAATGTATCAGTGCTACGCGCTTCCGCAATAAAAACTAAAAGCTGACTACAAAAATGAAAACAAAAATAAAAGTTTAAAACTAGTGGCTTGGAAAATATTTTCTAGCCACTTAATATATCACAAAAATGTCGTGTCACAGTGAGTTATTTTTTTATATAAGTATGTTTGTAAGGTATGAGAATAGGACATAAGTAAAGTACATTTGAAAGCGCTAGCTGAGGAGGATATCACTATGCAGTTATATTCTCTCTATTCACTTCATGATAATGATCTTTTTTAACACGAGTGAAAACGCGGGGCTCAGCTAGTAATAATAAATTTTCTTTTTTAACCATTTATCAGTCTCCTCTCGTTACCGACTGAGTAGGATTTAGTAGCCATGTGCGGGGTAGAAAACCATCGTTATAATTTATAATATATAGGTATTGCCATGTTTTACTGTTATAATACAAACAAACACCCTGTGATGTGGTGATACCCAAAACCAACGATCAGATCCGATCCGAAATATAAATAAATAAATATTTTAATTTGTAAAAGGCGCAGTATGGGAACAAATAACAATAAAAAATAGACCTAAATGTATATTTTTGTAATTGTGTTATAATTAAGTTTTTCTCTTTTATATTTTTATCTTAGAAATATTTGCATATCTCACGAAGGTAAAAATGGCAACAACTTTCGTAAACACCCATATTTGTACAAATAAAAGTCTTGGTCTTTGTCTTACAAGCAAGAAATAAATAGAGCAAGTGATAAATGTGCACATAAGATGCACCAGGGTATAAGCCTGTATAGTATATCACAGTGGTCACAAAATTATAGATTATAAGAAGATAGTCGATAAGAAGTCATTTTACACCCCTTATAGTATTTAAAAAGAAGTGATGACATTGTACAATATTGGACATATTGCAAAGTGGTCACCATACCGGTGTGTCATGCAGCCAGAAGTACTGGGTTCTATTTCTAGCGGAGGACATATCTAAATAATGAATTTAAAGCATTTTCCTGGTCTAGACGTTTGTGTCCTCGTCTTTGTGTGTCCGAGATACAAGGTATCCTTTTGTGGGGCTGAGTTTGAAACATTATAATTACACCACCTGTAGTTTCGCCGTAATCGGTACAAATACATACCGTATATCGCTTATAAGGACCATTGAGTTTTATCGCAGTAATGCCGCATACACGAAATTAATGTCAAACGAAACATATGTACATTACGCTTATCGGCTAACGTATTATGTTTGTTTAGTGTTTAGCGAATTTTATTGTTACCGAAGGTTCATAAGGAAGACTGTTTTATCTAAATGTTATGAAATATTGTATAATTTTATTATTTATACGTAAAGATAAATCAAAACAGTTATCTATAATCTGTAAAGCAAATTTAAGCTATACATATATGTACCTAATTTAAAATATAAGCGTTAATAATTAAAAAAATATCTATTTTAAACTTTTTTTAAACCAAAATCAGGTATCATCATTATTAGGCTAATACAATAGTTTTCTGTTTACTGAATGGCTGCAACTCTTTTTGCGTCCCACTGCTGGGCACGGGTCTCCCCCCCATTATTAGGGTCTGGAGGTTACTCCACCACGCTCCAATGCGGATTGGTGGAAGTTTTTGGCCGTGATCGTCTAGTGGTTAGGACGCTACGTTGTTTACTGAATGTGATGTGTTAATTATTGTGATTGCTTACTACATATAAAAATTCTAAAAAAAGACAGACGCTATTATCAAGTTTCTTTCAACATAACGGTAATATTCTTCTTTAGCATAAGATAATAATACGATAACTATACAATCCTATAATAGACCTATTAAACTCGCAATTTGAGGAATGAGAAAGACAGATATTCGATCGATTCGTACCTACAATTTAAGATAAATTTTTGGTATACATGTTTATTTTACGAAGTGCATGTGACGCGTGCACTTACCCATTGTATTAGTTTAGTGTGTTTTAGTTTAGATATAATTATGGTGATTACCTCGAAAGCGCTCAGTGTCGAGTAACATCAGCATGTCAACTAAACGTAGAAGACTTATTCGTAGTAAATTAAATTTTTTAAAGGTTTTTTTAACCTTTTTGTATGTCCCACTGCTGGGCACAGGTCTCCTCTCACAAGTGAGAGTGACTTAGGCCGTAGTCCACCACGCTGGCTTAGTGCGGATTGGTGGACGTCATGCTTTCGAGAAATTATGAATTTCTCTCAAGCATGCACGGCGATGGAGAACATCGTAATCAATTAAATATCACGATATTTTTCAAATATCTTTGTCAGAGGCGCGCGCCGAGAATTTGAACTTGGGATCGGCCGCGTCGAAGATCGCGGCTTTTTACCACTCGGTCATCGCTGCTCGGTTTTATAAGTTTTATCCCTACTAATATTATAAATTCGAAAGTAACTGTCCGTCTGTCTGCTACGCTTTCACACACACAGATAGAGTGGACCTTGGGAAAAGACATAGTATGTTTTTTATCCTACGGAACCTATAAAACGGATCCACGCGGGCGAAGCCGCTGGCGGAAAGATATTATAACGAATAACATAATTAATCGTCATGCATTATCATTTATCATTTAAAAATAAGTCGTCACAATTAATAACGATTACCTTATTCAAGTTGCAGATGACCTTCCTGGCCTCCCGGCAGTCGGAAGGGTTCTGCAGGTAGCGCAGCCTCCTCTGTATGAGGTCGCTGACGTCGGCCGCCTCCGCCTGCCGCCACTCGTGGTAGCCGTCCAGCTCTGGCAGCTTCTGCTGGTCTGATAGCAGTGTCCTAAAGGGAAGGAAGAAGGATCATTATCTTCATTGCAGATCATAGACATCTAGCTCAATACCGAATCCTGTCTCATATCATAAATATTCATCATTTTGAATTTAAAATTCATTTTAAAGCTTAAGCTGGTCTGCTAGCAGCGTCCTAAAGCAATGTAAAGGAGGTTAAGTATCTTACAGTTATTTTGCAGCCCACTAACATGTAGCTCAATAAAAAAAAATGCGTGAGGTTTTTAATGTATCCGTCACCTTTCAAAGATTGGAAATAACGTTTCAAACTCATAGCCTCCATCCTTGTGTTATGTTCGACGACCCATGTGGCGTAATGGTTACCATGCCGGACTGCCAATCGAGGGTCCCGGGTTCGATTCCCGACGAAACAGAAATTTGAATGATGAGTTTTGGGTGTTTGTGTTTCTCTCTTTGTATGTGTCCATGGTACTCACGACACAGGGTATATACACCCTACTGTGAGGCTATGATTGTGAAGCGTTGTTTATTTATTTCGTCTAGTCCTATTCCTAGAAATGCAACGGTTTCCGATGTCTTCTTGAAATCGTCACTCCATGAAGTGACGTGATTATAAGGAATTCGTACCGCAATAAAACCCAATCCCCAATGGGTGATCTCAGTTCTTCCGGAGATCTCCAGTATCTCCAGCGGAAGTTTTGTTTTATTATCATTTTCTTGGTGTATTTTATAAGGTGAATAAATTTGATGGAATTTTTTAATTTATTTATTAATCTTTTATTGACCAAATTTTACAATTTGAACAAAAGGCGAGCTTAATGCCTATTGGCATTTTCTACCAGCTAACCTTAAGAAGTGCAGAAAATATAAAGGCGGTGCAACAAGAATCAAAAAGATGTACCTGAGAGAAGGATCAGAATAGAAGTGAAAAATTTTTGTTCGATATTGATTAACTACAGTGACCCCGAGAGTGGTGAATAAAAACAGTGCGAAATATGGCTTTACGGGTTACATCTCAAATTCCGTCAGACACATTCTAGTAAACTAGTCACCGCTGTACTCCGATACCTGATTACTGCTAATCTCTACTAATATTAAAAGCTAAGAAAATGTTTGTTAGAAAGCGCTAATCTAGCGCAATAAAGTTTCAAATAGAAAAAATATTTTTGTGTTTGATAATCCATTTGTAGAGGAAGTTTTTAGGCTATAACATCACGCTATATGCAAGTAAAACCGCCAGGCACATCTAGTTTACTGATCTTTTTAGTTTACTATTATGTGGCCCTTTTCGATTGTGCGGTCTATCATTACTAAAAGAAGAAACCTTACCGCTTCCTATTGCCGACTTCTTCCAAGATGGCCTGGATCTTCTCCGGCTTGACCTCCTCCTTGAGCAGCTTGCTGAGCTCATGGTTCACGTAGTACCAGATCTCCTTCGTGTTGGAGAAGATCCTGCGGCGCAGGTTCTCGTACTCCTCCGTGGGCCCCTGGCTCGCCTCGAGCAGGAGAGCGCCCGTGTCTATGTCCTTCAGGTTCCCGCTGGAAACATACAACTCAGTTAGGTCATGTATCATAAATAGGGCTGGGGTAGTTCTACGTTAGATATCACAGATAGTGCTAAAAGGTGATTCTTTAGATTATTTAAATAGGTTAAGTTAAAAGACATTTATTCTCATAAAGACTTACATTAGTCACTTACATGAGAACATTAAAAATAATAACAAAAATTTAATTCGTTATGTCCGTCATCTATATCTATACATATAATAAATCTGTAACAAGTCGGTTTCTGTACATTGAAGATATTTGAAAAAAATTGTCACTAGGGCTATTTATTAGCGTAATAGAACCCAAAACAATGATTTTTAGAATTATTGTCTGTTTGTCTGTTTGTCTGTTTATCTGTTCGTTTGTGCGCGCTAATCTCAGGAACGGCTTAACGTAGAAGGATACGGTTTTCACTGATGTATTGGTATTTTTTTGGATTAACATTTAGGGTTTGTTTTATTTAAATCGGTTAACAAACAAAAAAGTTACGTCAATTTCAAGAATTGAATTAAAGACTGAAGCGACCATTACCGATACAAACTAAATAGCTGCATCCTTTTAACGTCTCGCTCCTCTCCTGGGCTTCCCATTATTGGGGAGGCCTGGAGATTAGTTAACCACGCTGCTCCAATGCGGGTTTTTAAATTTAAGTGTATAACTTTTGTAAGAGAATAAATTTAATGCGAGCGGTCACACCACAAGTTTCGATAATTACTAACATCTCTTAATATTCTGATAGCAAGTTTTCATTCACTTATGCTAGATTTCATCTCTAGATATTTAAAAAAACCATACGTATCATCACATATTCAAAGAAATCCTCAATACAAAATTAATGTACAAAACCTTAACAAAACGAGGCTACTGCCGACATCTATGTTCATATTCAGAACTATTTAGTGATCTGTTGCAAATTCGGTATATCGACAATTTAGTTTACACGCTATACGATAGATGTCATTGTTACGCAATAACGCTATTACAAAGTGGATTGGTGGAGATTATTTCAAATAATTAATTACGAGTATATTTACTTAATAAAATATCTAATAAAAAAATTAATAACTTAGAGACCTTTGGAACTGGCGCTGACTGACAATGAGTACAATTCATTGTGGTAGAGCATTATGGAGGCGCGGCGCGGTGGTTACATCCACATATTATTGGTATCGAACTTATTTAATAGACAATAAAAATTATCGACTCGCGCAGGCGCGGTCCCAGGGGACATGTCCCCCCCCCCCCCCCCCCAAAATCCCTCATCCGTAGATGGAAGGCGAAACAAGCCAATTTGAGACACCTCTTCCCCCAAATTTCTTAGTGACCCCCCACCAAAATTTCTTGGCGACCCCTCCCCCCCCCCCCAATTGAAGGCTGCGACCGCGCCTGGACTCCAATCCGGAAGTTACCATGCCGGACTGCCAATCGAAGGGTCTCGAGTTTGATTCCCGGCGAAGCAGAAATTTGAACGATGAGTTTAATTTTCTGTTCTCGGTTTAAGTGTTTGTATTTCTGTCTCTGTGTGTCTCATGGTTCCCATTACACAGTGTATATTTACCGTACTCTGGGGCTATCAGTGTGAAACGTAAAAAAAAATCAAAGTGTTCTACCGACTTTACTATGCTTAGTGATCTTTTCAAAATGATAGCTATGTCACCATATCATGATTACACCACCAGTCGAAGGTTAAAGTTCCACAGGCCGCTTTGCACGCTCCTTTTGATGTTTGAACGGATGTTTAAGTTATGGGACAACCTTCCAGCTGAGGCATTTCCAGTGGACTTTGACATAGGGTTCTTCAAGAAAGCTGTAAAGAAAGCTCTTCTTGAAAGCCGGCAGTGCTCGGGTGGCTCCGCTGGGGTTGCCCGTTTCCATAGGCGACAGTGATCGCTTAACCACGCGGCCTTTCTGCCTCTTTGTTCGGTTTACTTATAAATAAGTGATTTCGAATAAACGAATAACCAATTGCCGAGGCACTAATAAAAAAAATATTGAAATGAGCAAACGTTTTCAGTGGTTAATTTAATAAGAGCTATTACATACATACGCAGTACTGGCACTGGTGTTACACTAATATGATAAAGCGTCACGGCAGCAGCACGGCATGGTGGTCACGCCCAGATTAATATTAGTAATCGATATATTTATTTCTGATGCTGTGTGAAGGGTTGTTAATAGAACTAATTGACTCTTAATCGAGTAGGGCCTGATCCTCTCACGCTGCTCCAATTCAGGTTGATGACATCTTCATTGTTAGTGGCCTAACTGCTGTCGCAAGTTTTAAATCGCTCAAAAGACCTCCATTAAGTATGAACGACAGTATGTTAACGACAATTGCAACCAACGTGTAAGCAACCAAGAATTTGACTCCCAACTACTAACCACGCCTGACATAGCGTAGACATTTCACCACCTTTCTGCAATATATTTAAGTTACATAATGATAATGAATCTGTGCATTATTTGCAGCACAAATTATTTAATTATAATGATACTTTCCGCGGGCACAGCAGTACTATCTAAACACTTTAAAAACATGCTATTATAATACGTTTAATTTGTAAAGAGAAACTGATGATAACGACTGAAAAGTCGGTATTATAAGAGGAGTACGAATTGTAAGTAGTAAGAAAGAATTGTAAGGACTCAGGAAGAATGTATCTACTCAACATAATAATATGAACTTTTGTATCATAAGTAATTTCATAAAAGGTAACAATAATCCAAGGGACAGTGGAGGGCAAGCGGTCACGAACGAAATTGCAACCTCATCAGCCACGACCACTCTGTCAAGAGTGAACGACTAAGGAGGAGGAGGAACAAATAATCCAAGCCTTTTGTACAAGTCTATCTACGCGGACGGCGTCGCGGGCACAGCTAGTTGTAAATATGTGGGTACTCACACATTCGTCAAATATGTGGGTATTAACACATTCGACTATTTTGTGTAATTTTTCGAATGTGTTAAATGAGTGTACATTTTTAATGTGAGCATGTTTTTCTACCATAGGAAGTTTTAGTTTTGGGTAGGATAAGTCAGTCAGTCAGTAATCTCGTTCTTCGTTGTCTGAGGTGTTTTGCTTTTGTGAAAGTGATACTGGAATGAATGTTTTTGTCAATAATATTCCGGATTAAAAGACATCAGTGGTAAATGTATAACTGTTGTAAATAAATAAATAAACGTTACACACGTTAAGGTAATTATACCCTGTGTCGTGGATACCATGGACAAATAAAAAGACAGCAACACAAACACCCAGCCGGTATGGATGGATGGTACCCACGACACAGAGTATATCTACCCTACATCGATATTATTGTAAGGGAGATAATATACAGCAAAGAAACCGCTAGAATTATGAGGAAAACAAATACAATATACGGATTAATATAATGCGAAATCTTCTGATACAAACGTTGTTTCGCTGGAATAGGTGACGCAAACTATCAGACTATAAATAATCTATACCTAAAAGAAACCTCCCTCTCAGCAATAAAATGTTCAGTTCACGTAATAAATTTTCAGTTCGACGACCCGTGTGGCGCAATGGATAGGTTACCGGACTGCCAGTCGAGGGGTCCCGGGTTCGATTCCCGGCGAAACAGAAGTTGTTCTCGGTCTGGGTGTTTGAGTTCCTGTCTTTGTACGTATGAATAACTTTCATACAGTCGAGGGCAATAACCAGTAACTTGGTAGTAAAAACGCCCTCCCAACCCAACAGTCCCAACACATGTACACAAGTACACATGTCACCTTGCGTAGAACAATGCCCTATGGAGTTACTGATAAGGACAGGTTCCGATTACAATAAATTAGTTTCGCCTCAACTATATGTATAATTTTAACTTTAAAGTACTTTTAATAGAATTACGGAATATTTATCACAATAAGCTAAACAATTTCTTTTAATTGTATCTTATCTTACTAATGTAAATGTGACAGTTTAACAATTGGAGTCCTTTCTTTTTGCTTACATATGATCACTTGAGTAATCTTTCGGTAATTATATATGTTTAATAATAGAAGGGTCGCTTTATTTAAATGAATATTTAATTGTATCGCCGCAAAAAATATTACGACAGTGTTAACTTCCACACCCTGGTCAGTATGGTAGATAAAATATAGAGAAAAAAGATTTATTTTACAGTTCAGAATACTATTACTTATAAAAATAAATAAATACTATAAAATTGATGGTAAATCCAATGACCAAGATCGCCGAACAGCAAGAAATCAAGCACAAAGAGAAATTCTAATGCATTTAAAAACAGTACACTATTATTATTTTCTAAGAACATTTTAGAAAAAATATCTATATAAGAGGGACCTGGCCATACTGCAGTCATAGCGAACTGAAATAGAAGCTGACAGATCAAAGGACTAGAGCACGCTCAATTTAAGAGCAATTACTCAATCACCTCGCTCGGGGAGGTCAAAGAAAACACTGTAATGGATCCTTGCACGTCTATTACGCGCTAGAAGCTAACAATCTTTAAACTAAAGGTTTATCAAATTATTGTAGTCTAATTTTCTCATGGTAAATTCAATGTGGCCGACAGTAGGTCAGGAAAACGCTCCACTAATACGATTTATAAGCAATTACTCAATAGCAGCTCAATAATGAGCAGCTTACTAAACCAACCCACATTGGAGCAGCTTGACGGAGTAAGCTCCAGGCCTCCCCAATAATGGGGAGAGACCCGTGCCCAGCAGTGGGACGCAAAAAGGGTTGCAGCGAATGAGCAGCATTAGTGTCCCTCTGTTGGACACGCATCTCCTCTCACAAGTAAGGAGAATTTAGTCCATAATCCATTACCCTGGTCAAGTGCGGATTGGTGGACTTGGTGGACCTTCAAGAAATTATGAGTTTCTCTCGGGCATGCACGGTGATTGAATACATCGTAAAATATTAAATCCCAATATTTTCCATCACCGTGGAGCAGCGACGAATTTTAACCTAGTATCTCCGTGTCGGAGACCGCAGTCTTTATCACTCAATAGTATTTAAACTAGCGAATTGTAACAGGATTGAGGTCCGTGGTAAATTAAGTATGGCCGATAAGAGGTCAATAATATACTCCGCTAATAAAATTTAAAAGCAATTACTCAATAACGTCGAATAAACTCTGTAATGAATTATACTTACTAACTTATTCTTTTCAATTACGTGCTACCAAGCCATAATTTTTTATAGTGCACTGTATAATTTATTAGTGACTATCAAAGTTACTTAGTTTAGTTAGTTATCACGACATTACGCGCATAAGCTTGTAACTAATGGGTTGGTGAAGCGCGCATGGCCCGGCGGTTAGCGTAGAACGCAAGCGATCTATGCAACTAAGTCAAACGGGCGCGGTCGGGTGTGAGATGGGTGACCGCTAGTGGCAAAAAAAACATGCGCGTTTCCGTGCTTCGGATGTCACGTTAAGCCGTTGGGCCCGGTTGTTGTTATCGACCGAGAACACTCGTTAAACCTTGTACGAGGCCTTATGGGCGGTTTGAAAACATCCGACAGCGGGTTCTCGCAACCCGCATCTCTACCAACCCGCATTAGTGGAGGAGTAAGCTCCAATAATGGGTAGAGACCGGTGCCCAGCAGTGGGACGCAAAAAAAGGGTTAGAGCCAATGGGTCAATAACTTAAAAGTAAAATGTTATTCGAACATGATTGATAAGACAGTGGGGATCGTCAAACTAAATCATCTAAGCAATGATGGAAAAAGAATGGAACGATCTGTCTTTTCCGCGACGGGTCACCCCACCCCGTTCAGACCCGTAGTGCAGGAATTAATAAACACGTTTCACACTCATAGCCCCACAGTAGGGTAGATGTAACCCGTGTCGTGGTTGCCATGGACACAACACACAAAGACAGAAACACCCAGAACGAGAACAGATATTCAAACTCATCATTCAAATTTCTGTTTCGCCGAGAAACGAACCCGGGTCCCTTCGATTGGCAGTCCGGAATGGTAACCATTGCGCCACACGGGTCGTCAAATTAAGATATTATTTCATTGTCAATATTATATTTACTATATCAAGCAAGAGTACCATGTTATGATTACGTTGATATTGTTGATGCTCACAAATGAATGCTCCACGTCTACATACAGACAGACAGAGACAAGAGCTTGTCCTGGAATTCTAGTAATAATAATTCACGACTGCCGGTATATCAATACACATTTTCATTCGTGCGAGGCAAGGCATATGTTACCTAAAAAGCTGGAAAATTACAGCCTAATGACTAAACTGGCGTTCGTCAGAAAAATTTATAGAATTATATAGAGCTACACTTTATCGGCAATATAAGACTTACCCAGGAGACTTCCGTATCTGCGCGATGAGGTTGCTGTGCTGCTGCTTTAGCGATTCCAGCTGCGCGGAGACAGTCTTCAGTCGGTCCTGGAACTCCAGCGCTTCATCTACTCCGGTGCCGCTGCATCTGGAAATAATTGCACTGTTATTGTACGGTCTTTTAGGAGTGACAAACCATATTGCAGCATCCGAAATAGCAATGCTCTTACTCGAGTTTTAATGTAAGGCTGCAACTATTTTTGCGTTCCACATCCCAAAAATGGTGAGATCATCACCACTCTGCTCCAATGCGTGTTGGTGAACATGCGAGTTGGCAACTAATATGACTATCGGATGTTTCAAATCGCATATTTTGTCTATAGATATTATCTCGATAACCATTGACGCCTCAAAGTGTCGTCCGTAAAATGGAAACGCGCATAAAATATGCAACTAGAGGTTACCCGTCTTACACCTGACAGCGCCTTTTTAGGTCAGTCGTATCTAATAGATCGCTTGCGGCTAGCGGCATGGCCACGAGCTCTTCGCATATTTGCATGGGCTGCAGAAACCACTTTAAGAAGATTCGTAAATACCAATTACACCAAAAACATTTTCATGTCAAATGTTGCCACAAGTACATGCTTATAGTAAGACAGGATAAGCTACGGCTTACCAAGTGAAAAAGATATCAGATCTCACCACCCAAGCTCCTGAATAAGCACGCCCTAACTCTATCAGACCTAGCTTCACCAACTTTGTAGGTGGTAGAACTATAATGGTTCGCACGGGGAAGTACCACCGCTGCACCCACTTCTGCCGTGAACCAATTCTGTTGTGTTTCGGTGGAAAGGTGAAGTTGCCGGCCACACTTACATGAGGCGAGCACCATCCTCCGGAGTAGCAGCGCAACTGCATATGACCTCAGACAAGACTTACATACCTATGCTTGCTTGAGGTATTGTAGATGTCCATGAGCTGCAGCGACCACTTACCACCACGTGGCCTGTATGCTCGTCTGCTACTCCATTCAAATAAAAAAACCTCTAAATCTCAATCGAAATGTGTTGCTTCTTTCTGTAATGTATGATTTGCACGATTTTTCTTAAAAATTCGTATGTGAGCACTGAGCAGTGTCCGTGATCAAAAACAATCTAACAAATGTTTAGTTTACATCGCGCAAATAAACAAAGATCCCGAACGCAAATGACGCAAATTCCTTGTAATCGAAACATTTTAAAATGTAATGTACATAACAGTAAAGATTTTTTATTCTTCGGAGAAGCAGCCATAGTAAATCAAGAGACTTGTGCCTCAAGCAAGAGCGTGCTTTAAGCAAGGTTCAAGAATTGTCTTAGGAAAGACTTGTATGCAGACAAGAGATGGTCGGCGTACGTGAGTGTGGCTGGCAACTTGGTGAAGTTGCCAAAATGCAGTCAAATTGATTCACGGCAGAAATTAATACAGCAGTGATATATGCCAAGACGAACCATAGAAGTTCTACCAATTTTAAGTACCAATAGCGAAAATATTATCAAAGGATCGCGTGCAGACAGGATTTAAAATCACCTTTTCAAATAATAAACCAGTGTTTGTACAATCAAATCTAAATCAACAATCAAACCTTCAATAACTTAAGAGCATCAAAATCCTTGACAAGAAACACACCACACATAATAGTGTGATACCACGCAAGTAATGTGATCTTAGTGTTATTTTACGTTAGCTTATTGGCATAAATCACGTTAGATTGCTATGATAAATTCTCCAGGGATGCTTCAGTACAGCGTCCGGTCTAGACTACTCTAGACAATCTATACAAGTAATAATATTATAAAAGACCAACGTATGATGAGGGATATTGAATAAAAACGGATGTGGGTCCTAATTAGAGCAATAGAAGTCGAAACGATAGCATGATATTGAATACAATTTGAAGCAACAAAATGCTAGATGTCTGATTTAAAATAAAGGCTCAAGTTTACTAAGGAATAAACCGGCCAAGTGCGAGTCGGACTTACGCACGAAGGGTTCCATACCATTATCTATAAAAAATCAAGTTTATTGTATGGGAGCCCCCTTAAATATTTATTTTATTCTATTTTTAGTATTTGTATAACAATAGCGGCAACAGAAATACATCATTGCTTTTGATGATCCATAGAAATCATTGCATTAATATTGAATGAAAGGTAAATTGTGGTTTACGATTTATGATGTATTAAAAAAACTACTTACTAGGTCTCGGTGGAAGTTTACATCGTAATTGTACATCATATATTTTTTTTAGTTTTATCATTCTCTTATTTTAGAAGTTACAGGGGAGGACACACATATTTTACCACTTTGGAAGTGTCTCTCGCGCAAACTATTCAGTTTAGAAAAAATTGATATCAGAAACCTTAATATCATTTTTGAAGACCTATCAGATACCTCACACGTATGGGTTTGATAGAAAAAAAATTGAGTTTCAGTTCTAAGTATGGGGAACCCTCAAAATTTATTGCTTTTTTCTATTTTTGTGTGAAAATCTGAATGTTGTTCACAGAATACATCTACGTACCGAGTTTCAACAGTATAGTTCTTATAGTTTCGGAAAAAAGTGGCTGTGACATACGGACGGACAGACAGACATCACGAATCTATAAGGGTTCCGTTTTTTGCCATTTGGCTACGGAACCCTAAAAAGATTATTTCGTTTTTTTATAAATTTAATAACTCAATGCAAAATCAACAGATTTTAAAGGAAAGTCGCGCATCACTTACAAGAACAGAAAAATTAGTGGTTCTGTATAATTGGTAATTGTATAACTCAAAAAATAGTTGGTGCTGTTAATAGTGTTAATCATAATCGATCTTAACCGATTACGACTAACATTCTATGAAATCTCGCGAGTATATTCATCTTCACCTTAAACGAGAGAGAAACTGCGTGGATTTAGAATTTAGATACATCTACTGAAAAACATTTCTTCTCGTTTCCGCTTCAGACATCTCCGCACATCACCGCATTGGTCAAGTCTGGGCCTAAAACTCTTTGTCTTAATGTCTTACACGTAGGTACCCTTAGTTTCATACAAGCATTTGTTCAGAATGTATGTATATAAAGATAAGGTCGAAGTTAAGTTGTACGACACGTTACGTTACGTTCATTAGTAGACGTAAAGTTTGAACAATGATATTAACAAAATCGCAATTACGTAGAAATTGTTTATAAAGGAAGATGCTAAAATTAGACGGAGTTAATCTTTTTCATGTGGGCTCTCACACCCAAATGAAAATAAGTAACATAATATATAACGGAATACGATAGCATAGAAATAGGGGGAAAGACTCCCCAAAAAAAGACAATTTAAAAGTGTTATGAAAGTTCTACGGATATAATAAACTTACAGATACAAATATGTATCTACAAAACTTCCAAGTTTTAAATTAGGTATAAGTTTTGAGCGCTTGCTCGCTGCACAGACTCCTGTGCTCGCTGCTCGCAAATATGTACATTGTATACGTCCCGTCTAGGCTTTGAAATGCAAATTAACCTAGCCTAGCGTATACAAGTTGTATGTACAAAATCCGTCAGCGAATGTTTCTTTCAAAACATACAATTTTGTAGTTCCCAATACAAACTGTGGTTTTCGTAATAACAAAACTCGACTTTCGCATAAAAACTTTTCACTAAAAATAGGAAATCTGTACGATGTATGTTACGAGTATATGGGAAGGAACTGACTTCTGCAACACAGTGAAAACTAAAGCAGAGGGCAGGGTCTCTCTCTACACAGTGAACTATCTGTATTTGGAAATAAAGAATCTTTAATCTCTCTATATTAATGTGTTAAACTAACACACTGTAATAGTAGTAAATGTTACGTATATTATGAAGAATCACAAGGAACAAAGAAAATAGAGTCAATATATGTATATATGTACAACGTCATAAATAATATTTATTCGATTGATTCACAAGATACGAGTACTCGTACAAATATCGATACAGAAAAGGCGACAAACCTATAAACTCATTTTAATGGTCAAAGGTCTCTCCAAATTCTACTCCAACGTTTCAGATTTTTTAAGGAATAAACATAAAAATACCTATAAAATAATAAAATATATATAAAATATTATAAAATTGGAAAAATTAAATATTATAAAATTGGAAAAATATGGTACACCAGAGAAATATGGTAAGTACGCCATATTTAAGGTGGAAAGAGATAATGCCTTTTTTTAGCAGTTAATGATAGCTAAAATAAGTATTTAGTAGGAAAAACCAATATCATTTATTAGTACGGAACATTAATGCCTGATTGACCAATTTTACGTCAGAGTAAGTAGTTTAACCCATATAGCCCCGCCGTGCCCAAACGAGGACTTCTTAACAAATACCCCCAATTTATTAATGTTTTAGATTTTCCTTTTTTGTACTGTGAATACTCAAAGGTTAAGAAGCATTTAACGTGTATATATACCAGGACGTGAAAAATAAGTAGTTTAAAGTGATATTACTGTGCATTTATTGGAGCATATTGAAGCGTCAGAGATTGCTTACATTAAGTAATTTTTATTTTTGACTTTTACGTCTAGGATTGTTGTCTTTTTTACATAAAATACATAAATGTAATATATAGCATTAAGTAAAATTAAATTATGACTATTTGATCAATACTGATTATAGAGAGAGTAATTTTATAACAGTGTCCCCAATTGGGGACGATGGGCACATCAGAGGTAATTTTTTCGTGGTTTTGTCATTTGGTAATTATTTGATAAACGATGTCTATACGAACATTCTGCAGTCTCAACGACTACCATGGGCTTTAAAAACTCTCAATGCTGTAATTCTTGAAAAAGATTATGATGCAGAGCTACAATTAGTTACTTTAGCTCCAGAACCAAGTGCGCTTACCAACGAAGAAGAAGGAGATGAGGACAAAATAAACAGTAACAACATTCTGCGCGGCACACCAGGTACAATCGAAGTGTTCACAGTAAGAGATGAAGAGGAATGGGATAGCAGCGATAATGAAATGCTCGCTGAAAATATGAGACATAAAACTTTACCCAAACCACCACAAAATATACAGGCATCCTGGTGGCTAAGACCAAGCCAACCTACGAACAATTGGCGTAGGGGTTGTAAAACAATTTGAGAAGAAGGTTCGTGCTGAGTTTGACTACCGTTTCAACGAATCAAGTTCTTTTCATTCGTTGACTGGATAATAATCACAATGGGGTCAAACTATGGCAACGTCCTACTTCTAGTAAAAGTAAAACGTTGAAGCACTGTGGAGAAGAAAAGAAGTGGAAGTTGTTATCCCGCATGTATTTCAAGGGTATATGTATAAGTATACTATAAGTTTACAAGGGAATAGGCGGTGTAGATAAAGGAGATCAGTCAATTTACGTATGGCACTGCTATATGTGGGAAAAGTGGTGGTGGGTACTTTTTACATACATGTTGGACCTTGCAATTGCAAATGCATGGCGCCTACGCCTTCTAGAAAATGATACCAAACTAGATCAGCTTCAGTTTCGTCGCTATATTGCTTGTCATTATTTGAGACATTCCGGGAGTCAAACTTTGTGACTACTAACCAGCCTCTGTGGAGCCAAGCTTGCAGTATGCCGGAATTGGCCACTTTCAATCTTCTCAAACAATTGCGATGTGCCGTGTGTCATAATAAAACACTTTGACAATGTAATACGTGTATAACAACATTGTATATTGAAAAAAATGCTTCGAAGATTTCCACTCCATATGAACCCATAGTCCCCATTTGAGGACGCCTGTTTTTTTCTATGAAGAAATATATATACTTTCAATTAATTTATTTTTTATTTATAAGAATATGTGTTTTAAACAGTTAATAAAGATTTTTTGTAATTTGCACTAGTTGATTACATTTGGGCCCAAATGGGTTAACACACTTCGTATCACATTATTCACATTGTGGCGGACGGCTAATGCCGCCCCGCAACTTAGCGAGATTGCGTCCTTTGTACGCTAGGACATAGGGTCAGTTCGCCAGTTCGCCGACCGCCGCCAGTTTTCGACTTTTTCGTCGACCTGTTTGATTAATCGACATAAAATAGAAATAATAAATACATTAGAAACTTAAAAAAATACTATGGCAATCCCTAAGAGTTTAGTTGTATTCATACATAGGCAAAATGGCTGATTGTCTACAAAAAAATACACAATATGCGGATCGCAACGGTCGTGTCAGGACGCGTGCTTTATTACGTAAAAAATAGTGAGGAGCCCCACAGTTCATGATGAGTTGTTAAATGTTGTTATATGTTTTTAATTTGTTTTTTACTTGTATTGATAGACAATGAGCTGAAGTATTTACTAAAAATAATTGTTACGCTAAATTTCTTTGGAAAAAGTATAATACTGAATAGTCGGTAACTGGCTACGGCGTTTTCGTAGAATACCTACTTCTCGACGGTGCGGTCGAAAACTGGTGTGACAGAGTCCAGTAAAGTTGCATCTTTTTTGACATATTATCAAATAGAACTATTGATTCTAATTTCAGAATTGAATCTTATTTAGACCAAGAATTTGTCAGCCAATTTTCGACCGGATTATTTTAAATGTCTTAAAAATACCACATGTCATAAAACTATCTTGGTCGAAAATGAGATTATGTCATCACAGTAAGCCATATTCCGACTACCATATTCGAATTATTATACATTTTTACAGTTAAATTATATTTTTTTGTACATTAAATTCATCACACGATGTACCATCATCAGCAACCTTTATCAGTCCACAGCTGGACATAGGCCTTTCCCAAGGCGTGCCACTGAGCCCGATCTTCGGCTCTACGCATCCAGTTGCCTCTCGCTACCCGGCGCAGATCGTCGCCCCACCTTGCAGGGGGGCGTCCTACACTACGTTTTCCTAAACGTGGTCTCCACTCTAAAAGCCGTCTTGTCCACTGATTGTCAGCTCTACGATAGATGTGTCCAGCCCACTGCCACTTCAGCTTGCTAGCACTTGAAGCTGTCGGTGACCTTAGTCCGTCTCCGGATTTCTGGATTTAGGATCTTATCTCGGAGGGACACACCGAGCATAGCCCTCTCCATTGCTCGCTGCGCGACCTTGAGGTTCTGGACCAGTCCCACCGTCAGTGTCCACGTTTCGGCTCCGTAGGTCATAACGGGTAGGATGCACTGATTGAAGACTTTCGTCTTGAGGCTCTGCGGTATAGATGACGAGAGTATGTGACAGAGCTTCCCGAATGCAGCCCAGCCCAACTGAATCCTTCTATCGGTTTCCTTCTCGAATTCCTTTCCTTCGACGATGATGGGGGTAGGAATAATGTGTACATTGAACATGACCTTGGTCTTGTCCACGTTCATTCCTAGCCCCACTCGCCGGGAGGCTTCATTTTGGTCGGACAATATTTCCTGCAACTCCTGCAGCGTCTCTGTCATAAGGACTATGTCATCGTCAAAATGCTAATACGAGAGATATTCGCCGTCTGTGCGTATGCTACATCCTTTCCAGTCCAATAACTTGAAGACATCTTCCAGTGCACAGGTTTCGGTGACAAAATATCAGCTTGTCTCACACCTCTGTGCAGCTGGATAGATTTTGTTTGGGAAATCTGAATTTGGACGGACATATTGGCTGAGTTATATAAGCTTCTCAACACATCGATGTATCGATAGTCAACTTGGCACCGCTGCAGGGATTCCAGAACAGCCCAGGTTTCAATCAAGTCCAAAAGCTTTTTTACAGTCCACTAACTCTAGACACAGGGGCTGATTGTACTCGTGAGTCTTTTGTATAATCTGCCTCACTGTGAGAATATGGTCTATGGTGCTAAAATCTCGTCGGAACCCGGCCTGCTCCGGTGGCTGGAATTCGTCTAGTCGTCTAGCGAGTCGATTCGTTATGATCCTCGAAAACAACTTATAGACGTGGCTCAGGAGCGAGATTGGGCAGTAGTTTTTCAGCAGAGTTTTGTCCCCCTTTTTATGGAACAAAACTACAATGCTCCAGTTCCACGCCTGCGGAGTTCTCCCTGTTTGCAAGACTGAATAAATATTTGGGCTAGTCTTGTGAGAATCACTGTGCCGCCGGCTTTAAGAAGTTCTGTTGTTATTCCGTCCGAACCAGGGGCTTTTCCGTTTTTAAGCTGTTTGAGAGCCAACGCAATCTCCTCCCGACTGACTTCGGGAAGGAATCTGTGGCTTGGCTATCAGGTTATGGTACACGTGAGGCATATAATCGGCTGTAGAAGTCCTCAATCTAGTAGAGTACCTCTGGCTTAGAAGCGACCGTTTTTCCGTTCTGCGTCTGGAGTTTTGAGTCAGTGTTTTTGCCCCTGTTAAAGCATATTGGACAAAAAACTGTACGAAACTTTCTTTCAAGACCAGAAAATAAAATTCACATTCATAAATTACAGACTAATTTTATGCTACCTTTGAGGTATTATTTAGACTAAGTGCCAAGTGTAAGTGTGTGTTGCCAGTGATGACCTACGGTGCTGAGACGTGGTCCTTTACAGTTAGCCTTTTCCAAAAGCTTAAGAACGCTCAGCGAGCGATGGAGAGGGCTATGCTTGGTATTTCTCTACGCGACAGAATCCGTAACAATGAAATCCGTAGAAAAACGAAGGTTACCGACATAGCTCTCAAAATAGGCAAGCTGAAGTGGCAGTGGGCAGGCCATATAGTAAGGAAGACCGACAACCGATGGGGAAGAAAGGTCCTCGAATGGCGACCACGTCTCGGCAAAAGGAGTAAAGGCCGCCCTCCAACCAGGTGGACTGATGACCTGAAGAAGGCAGCGGGTAGTCGCTGGATTCATAAGGCCCAGGACCGGGAGGAGTGGCGAACGTTAGAGGAGGCCTATGTCCAGTAGTGGACTATAAAATGATGGATGGAATGTTGTCACATTAAATTTAGTCATGTTCTAGGCAAAAAATTGTTTAAAAATTATAATATTTCTGTACTCTAATCTAAATAATGTTAATCCATTCCAGCAGTTTTCTTATAGAACAGGCTGCTTTGTCATAATCTGAGATACCAAGTTTAGAATACCAAATTTTTCATTCCACAAAAGTGAAAAAAGTGGGATTTTATTTCTGTGATTAAAAATATGATTAAATCAAAAATTGATCTAGTTATGTGTTTTATTTTGTTGTATTAAGGTTTTATACACTTTATATTTGAACATAATATGGGTTTTTATTCAATAATAAATGAAAATAACTGAGTATTTTAAATATTTATCTTAATAATCCAATAGTCGAGAACTGGAGAAAATAAAGTCGGAAAGTGGAAATTTCGGTCGAAAACTAGGAAAACGGGCATTTCCGGCTTTAATGTTTTTTATTTAAATATTCTTTGGTTTTATTTAAAAATAAACAACATTCAATGAAAGTAGACTTATATGACAATGTGTGTTATTTTTTTCCATTACTTAATCATATAAATTCTATTTATTTCTTCGTTCTGAACTTGACAACTCCACTAATCGGTCGAGAACTGGCGAAACCACCCTATCACGGTTTCAAACAAGTCTGAGTATAAAAACGTCTGCGGTTTCATTTCTTCCAGTGCATCTAAGTTACATAAAAAGAAAAATCTTCCAGCGCATCTAATACTATTATATTTATGTAAAGTTAAATGCTGGTAAATGCGGAACATTATCTGATGATTTGGATTCACATCACACTGCACCCATTTCGTACAGAGTCGAGTAATGCCTGCCCTACACGTTGCGATAAATCGGTCAGATTACTTCAGATTTCTCTGAAGAAACCTGTTTCTTCAGATTTCTCGCAACGTGTGGATGGAAATCGTTCCGATTCGTTTCAATTTCTCGGACGTCGTCGGCAGTATGAAATTTCATCAGAGAAATCGTTCGTCGGCGGTTCGGGCGGCTTCGGGATCGCTCGGCTGAACTCGGCTCGGCACTCGACAGTTCGCCGGCTTCGTCTCGGACCCCGCTTGTTTTCGGACAAAGAGTGCTTTATGCAATAATATGTATGCTCCTCGATTTTTTTCCTTTAAGCACATAATTAGGCCCCTACAAGTGCCCTCCAAGTGAAATCTACACCCGCAAATTGCGCACTCTAAATAGTCACAAATTATATGAATGTACATACATACATACATCGAACCAAGTTATCTTTGACATCTGGAAATAGTTTTATTATGACAATTAGAATATACAACCAACTACCTGATAAATTGAAAAGTTACGATTATTTTAGACTTAAACAATAATTGTTTCAAAAAATATATTTTTAACTTTTTAAAACGACTTATCAAACAGCCCTCGTTTATTTTGTCGGACATTATTATAATAATAAATAATAAATATTTCACACTCAAAGCCCCCACAGTAAGGCAGATATACCCTGTGTCGTGGGTGCCATGGACACACACACAGACACAAACACAAACACCCAGACCGAGGACAGAAATTTTTAAACTCGTCATTCAAATTTCTACTTCGCCGGGAATCGAACCCGGGACCCTCTCGGCAGACTGGCAAGATAACCATTGCGCCACAGGGGTCGTCGTTATATAACAATATTATAATTGTATTATTGACATTTAATGATAAATATTCAGTTCCTTACATAATTACTGTTTTAATATTCTATTTTGTAAGTTTACAATATTATGATGTGTGAAGCCTGAAAAGGTAGCATTTATTTGAACTCGTATTATGCATTAAGACCTGCAAATATTGTACTAAATGCCTCACACTAATGTTTAAATGAATAAATTAATAAATAACGCAAGAGCGACATCATCATTTTTCATCTTGATAACATGTTTATTGTGCGAACTTCTGCGGAAAACTGACGATCGAATCAGATATCGGTGACGTGTGGAGGCACTATGGGCTTCCGATTTCTCTGTTCAGAGAAAAATCGGCCGATCTCTGAACGATTTCTCGCAACGTGTAGGGCAGGTCTAACAGACATCGCAGCGCATTGTGGCGGACAGCCGCTGCAACTTGCGAAATTGCGTCTTTTGTGCATCGTTGGGACATGTCTGTCACATGTGTCACAGAACTTTTACGGATATATTTCTCCCGGGGCTTTCTGTTTATTTTAAATGACAAACCTTCTAGCCTATCTAATATTGTGGTTTTAGTTTAATAATTTCATGCACCGGTACGGAACATTATTGCCTGATTTCACTTCACACTTGACCATTTTTTCTTAGAGTAGAACACAATTTTGCGGTGGACGACCACCCGGTGTCTTAGCGAGATTGCGTCCTTTGTACGCTGGGGCATGTTGCCTGTCATAGTTTCACACATTTTCCGTATAAAGCGTATGCGTCACAAAAACGTCTGCAGCTTTTTTCTCGCAGTGCATTCAAGTTACTTTAAAAGAGAGATCTAGAGCATCTGGCACTATTGTTTTTTATGTAAATTTATTGTTCACTTTTATTAATATTAGGTTGATTAATGCATGTAAGTACCTTAGTATTAGTAATCTATTCCATACGTATTGCGGAATATTATTGCCTGATTCCACTTCACACTTGACACGTTTTCCCTACAGAGTATTCGCATAGTTGTGTGTGTGACAGAAAAGGCACTTTGTGGTGGAGGGCCACCGAAATTGCATCCTTTGTGCATCGCTGGGACATGTGTCACAGAACTTTTACGGATATGTTTCTCCCGGGGCTTCCACTTCACTTAAGACAAAAATATCTAGCGTATACAAAAATGTCATCTTAGTTTAAGCTAATGCTCACATTATAAAATATTTATTTGGTGAATACACCTAATTCAGTAGGAACCATAAATTTTAGAAAAAGTTTGTCTGATTCCTCTTCTGACTTGACTTTTCAGTGTAGAGACGTAGCACCGCATAGTGGCGGACGTCCGCTGCAACTTAGAAAGATTGCGTCCTTTGCAAAATGCGAGGACATGTTGCCTGTCAGGTTTTCAAATATTTTCATTACAAATACATGTGTAGCACAACGTATGCGATATTCCTTTTCAAGCGTTCATTTCTATAGCTTCTGGCCGTGCCGTCTTAGCTTATTTTAGCTTTGATATGAAGCTTGTCTTACAATAATTTACTTAATTATATTTTTTAAATTAAATAATTATAGTAGTAGTTAATAGGAGTAACCTATATCTAATCGGAATATTTTAAAATACAATTAATCTCATAAACCAATAACCAAATAAAAGGTAAGCGTTATCAGAATGCGTCATTGAGAAAATTTCAGATTTATTTTAATAAATTACTTCATAATGTGATGTGACTGATGTGAGTAATTCGATTGAAATAGGTTACCTATTGGTTGAAATTTTCGTCTTGCATTACAAAGTCAATAAGTAAATTGAAAAGTAAAAAATTTCGAGTCTAACGTAATAACATACGAGAAACCCACAGTTTTTCCTCTGTTAGTCGAAATACCTTCTTATCCATTTCACATTGAATTCTTGTTCCATTCTATTTATATCCCTATCGAAAGGAGATAAGGTCGATATTTTAATGATTCTGCCAGGGCATGTTAAGCAATCCGCAATCTAGTCTGCAGTCTGCACTATCCCTAATGCGACACGATGAGATGCGGCGTTTGAAGCACATTTACAAGTAGTAATAGATTATAGACTACCGGTTCTAGTTTGATGTCATCGGTATAGACGATATTTTTAGGTCCTTACATATGAAATTGCTGATACTCAATACTGGCAACTTTAAAATCAAATATATCTTGCGTTTCATTAGGAATTCCAAATTCAAATTTGGCTGGCTGGATGCAACCCTTTTTGCGTCCCACTGCTGGGCACGGGTCTCTCCCCATTATTGGGGAGGCCTGGAGCTTACTCCACCACGCTGCTCCAATGCGGGTTGGCGGAAAATTCAAATTTATTTTGAAATAAAGCCAGAAAAATATTGTTCTAAAATTCCTATTTCCTATGTTTTTAAATTACCGTTTTTCACATCATTTGTTTGAGCTTCAACATCGCTATAACAAAAACTATGGACATATTGAAAATTCGCGATATTTACGAATACGAGTTCCACCGTGGCACCAGTGCTGCAGAAACAACTCGAAGAATTAACGACGTGTACGTACCAAGCACCGCTAACTGTCTGAAGCAAACCAACAAACACGCGTTGCTTGCTGCGTTTCTTTGCTCAATCGTCATAATAATGAGAGGATTTTGGACCGTATCATGACTTGTGATGAGAAACGGATCCTGTACGACCATCGGAAGCGATCATCACAATGGCTTAACTCTGGAGAAACGGCAAAAATTTGCCCTAAGCGAAAACTGACCAAAAAGAAGATTCTGCTTAGTGTTCTGTGGACCCATGCTGGTGTTATCCACTACAGCTTCATGAGATCAGGCCAGACGATTACTACAGACTTGTATTGCTAACAATTGCAAACAATGATGGAAAAGCTCGCCAATAAACAACCGAGACTGGTGAATTACTCTAGCCCACTGCTCCTTCAAGATAACGCTAGACCACACACTGCACATCAAACGGTCACCAAGTTAGAGGAGCTGCTGCTGGAACCTCTGCGTCACCCACCATACTTTCTAGATTTTGCCCCAACCGATTACCACTTTTTTTCAAAATTTGGATAACTTTATGCAAGGAAAAATAATTCTAATCTGATGAGGCAGTCAAAAGCGCCATCAAACAGTTCATAGACTCTCGCTCCCAGAATTTTTTTTCCCAAAAGGATCAATGATCTGCCTATAAAATGGCGGAAGTGTATCGATAACAACGGCGCATACCTACTTCGATTGATTAAATAAGAATTTCATAAAAAAACTTGTTTCATTATTTTAATACTGCACAGCAATTTCATATGTGCATATGTGTGTTTCATATGAGCAGCGATGGCTGAGTGGTAAAGAACCGCGGTGTTCGATGCGAACGATCCCAGGTTCAAATCCTCGGCTCGCACCTCTGACAAAGAAATTTGTAATGTGCGAATTTATCGCTGCTCCACGGTGATGGAAAATATCGTGATATTTCATTGATTACGATGTTCTCCATCGCCGTGCATGCCTGAGAGAAATTCATAATTTCTCGCAAGCATGACGTCCACCAATCCGCACTTGGCCAGCGTGGTGGACTATGGCCTGAATCCCTCTCAATTGTGTGAGAAGGAGACCTGTGCCCAGCAGTGGGACATGAAAAAGGTTGAAAAAAATAATAATTCATATGTAAGGACCTAATATACCATCTGGTGGAAAACACTTAAAGTAACACCAAGTAGCACCAGATGGTTAAAGAATCAAAAAAATATTTTTTTCAATCCTTTATAACATCTCACACAGAACACCCGAAATTGAGAGAAGGCTGCAGTCCAACACGCTGGCCAACTACGGGTTTATGGATATAACATGCCTTTTAATTAAATACCAATATTATAAATTCGAAAGAAACTCTGTCTGTCTGTCTGTTTGTCTGCTACGATTTCCCGCTTAAACTACAGAACCAGTTTTAATGAAATTTGAAACACAGATAGAGTGGACCTTGGGAAAGGACATAGGTTGGTTTTTATTGCACAGGAGCCTATAAAACGGGTATATAGTTAAATATATATTTTTAGGGCCAAATGCAGTTAGGCGGACATGACATTTCTTTGAGAATTTCATTGTAACTCTCAGTTCTCAGGTAGGCGCCTCTGCCTACATTAGAAAGTAATATGGTATACCTACGTCTCGGCAAAAAGACGATAGGCCGCCGTCCACCCAGGTGGACTGACGACCTAACCAAAGATAGCGGAAAACTGCCGGATTCAGAGGGCGCAGGACCGGATGAAGTGGGGAACGTTAGGCCATGTCCAGTAGTGTACTATGAAAGGATAATAGATATGGATAGGGATATGGTATATAAACGCACTGCTTAATCCTTCAGGAATAGGTACATCACAATATTCACATCACATGAGAATGTTATTTACATAATACATACAATACAATATGTAATTAACCATCACCTGTAAGCCCTTTCAAACATTTTCGTTGAAATTCTATAAGTTTGTTCCCCATAATAATAAAAAACAACATACAGCCATGTGTACCCATTACACGCATAGGTTGAGTTTTACGATTTGCCATTGCGTGAATATTTTATCGCTCCGACAATTTGCCTTTAACGATATCGATCATAAAATTACTTTCGAAATTGTTATTATTCAAATTTCTGGTAGGAAAATCAATTTTGAAGTCATAAAAATGAAATTGAGAGCTTGCCAACAGCGTGGTCTCTTTAAATTTCTGAAGACGCGTGAGGCGCAACGGTTACCATGCCGGGGTCGTAATCGGTCGGTAAACGGAGGTCCCGGGTTCAATTCCCGTCGAAGCAGAGATTGAAATTATGAGTTTCAGGTTCTGTTTCTCGGTTAGGGTGTTTATACGTCATTTTGTGTGTCCACGACACAGGGTATATCTACCCTGTCTTCTACACTGTCGAGGTATAAGTGTGAAACATATTTATATATATATATATATATATAAACACCACTTTGGGCACATAGTTGATCCAGCCGTAGCCCCGAACATATCTTACTCCACCTTTAAACCGTAATTTCTTGGCTCTGGTTGAATATTTCTAAGTCGGAGCGGCAACGTCTCAATCTCGTAGGCGAGGTTGCCAAACGTATTCGGTCACAAAACTTAAAACTCAATATTTTGAAGATTCAACTCCCGAGTCTAAGTTGATCCCTAACGGAAATTTTTCGCGTACTCGTAATTACTTTGTAGCTCCGCGACTTTTCAAAATTAGTACAAATGTGGCTCCATTTTATATAATAATATATTCAATATATGCCGGTTATTTTAAGTTATCTTTAAGATTTTAATGACTATGTTGCTCCAATAGTTTTTATATTCGCAAAGCTTGGTAATTTTTAGATCCATGTTTCATACGGGGGGATGAAGGGGCAGGAGGGGGAGGAACACCTTCCGCCGCCGAGCCCGCGCGCCGCAGTCGGCAGTGTTACCAATTTAGCATATTTTATGCTAAATTTAGTATATTTTTACGTTGGTTAGCATAATTATTTGTTGTTTAGCTTATAGCATACTAGATCTCCGCCCGGCTCTTGGATAAATTTTAAAGTTTCTAAAAGGTTAATAAAAATAAAAGCTTTTCTTTTTATTCACCTTTATTATTTCTCTTGCCGGCAAAATACATATATAACACGCTTCTATTAAAAAATAAATTTGTTGATAATGTACCTATAAAATAGTATACTCATATTTCTTATCAGAATTAAATTATTTTTAACCTTTTAGGTGTAAGGGAGCATAAGATCTTAAGTTCCAAAAGTCAACCTCACCTGCACGCGGTACACCCTGCTAAAAAACCGACGAGGCTCTGACGACCGACTAATGGCGGGATAACCATCACACATCAACACCGGGCACTAAGTGCAGTGTACGGTGACGGGCAGCAGCGTCATCGTTTGATAATGCCCAGGTGTCTGCGATCGCCAACCCGCTTGCCCAGCGTGGCTGGCGATTAGGGCAAAACCTTCACATGGATCGTGCCAAATACAAAGGGCCCCCAGTTCCCGGCTGCCCCACCAGGCCGGGCCAACCGGGTATCGGTGGGGCAGGGGGTGCGAAGAATCCCCGGGCTACGGCAGGCTACCATAAACATCTGACACTGGCGACGTACAACGGACGAACGTTAAGGCTGGACGAGAACTTGGCTGAGCTCGAGGTAGAGTTAGAGAATATAAATTGGCAGATTTTAGGATTATCTGAAGTCCGAAGACAGGGCGAGGACACGATAACTCTTAAATCTGGCCATCTCCTCTACTTCCGGGAGGGAGACCAACAATCCCAAGGCGGAGTAGGATTCCTCGTCAACAAAATCCTCACTGACAACGTTGTAGAAATATCCATTGTGTCGAGCCGGGTTGCTTACCTTGTACTGAGACTATCCAAACGATATTCTCTTAAGATAGTACAAGCTTACGCGCCAACCTTGACACATATGGACGAGGAGGTTGAAACAATGTATGAAAACATTGTTCGGGCCTTAAACAACACCACAAAGGCACACTTCAACATTGTCATGGGGGATTTCAACGCCAAGGTGGGTATACAGACTGGCATTGAATCTTGTATTGGACCTCACGGTTATGGAAGGAGAAACCATCGAGGGCAAATGCTGGTTAATTTCCTCGAAAGCCAGAGGCTGTTCTTGATGAATTCCTTCTACAAGAAAAAGCCTCAGAGGAAGTGGACGTGGCGAAGCCCTGATGATAAGTCCAAAAACGAGATAGACTTCATCATTACGGACTACAAGCGGATATTTAAAGACGTCTCCGTGATCAATAGGTTTAACACCTGTAGTGATCAAGAGGCTCTTTAAATATAGATCTTCAGCTCGAGCGACGCCGTATGTTGAAGTCTACGCTCCGACCAAATCTCCTCCAAATCGAAACGGAGTCCAATCAATTTCAGCTGGAACTGAAAAACTGGTTTGAGGCCTTGGAACTTGGAACCCACCGTCGATATTGACGAGGAATATGAAAATGTGGTAAATATCTTAAGGGACGAAGGTAACAGGTTCTGTTGGACAAGGCATATGGGCCGGAAGTCTAAGCTCACGGATGAGACTCTCGCGCTTATGAAGCAAAGACGTGAAGACCAAAACGCCACGCCATCAGAACTCCGATGTCTTACAAAAGACATCCGAAAGCATATACGCAAAGACCTTCGGCGCTCCAAAACATTTATTGTAAAACAGGCAATTGAGAAGAACGAGATCCCCAAGGTATTCACGCATCGTCTGGGTGTAAGTCATCTCTCTAAACTCCAGACGCAGAACGGCAAAACGGTAGCTTCTAAGCCAGAGGCACTCTTCGAGATTGAGGACTTCTATAGCCGATTATATGCCTCACGTGTACCACAGCCTGATAACCAATCCACAGATCCCAGAGCCACATTAACACGCCACTATACTGACGAGCTTCCCGAAGTCAGTCGTGAGGAGATCGCGTTGGCCCTCAAACAACTTAAAAACGGAAAAGCCCCTGGTGCGGACGGAATAACAACAGAACTTCTTAAAGCCGGCGGCACACCAATTCTCACAAGACTAGCCCAAATTTTTTTATCCGTCTTGCAAACAGGGAGAACTCCGCAGGCGTGGAACAGGAGCATTGTAGTTTTGTTCCATAAAAAGGGAGACAAAACTGCTGAAAAACTACCGCCCAATCTCGCTTCTGAACCACGTCTATAAGTTGTTTTCGAGGGTCATAACGAATCGACTCGCTAGACGACTAGACGAATTCCAGCCACCGGACCAGGCCGGGTTCCGACGAGACTTTAGCACCATAGACCACATTCTCACAGTGAGGCAGATTATACAAAAGACGCACGAGTATAATCAGCCCCTGTGCCTAGCGTTTGTGGACTATGAAAAAGCTTTTGACTCGATTGAAACCTGGGCTGTTCTGGAATCCCTGCAGCGGTGCCAAGTTGACTATCGATACATCGATGTGTTGAGAAACTTATATAACTCAGCCACTATTTCCGTCCGAATTCAGAACTCCCAAACAAGACCTATCCAGCTGCACAGAGGTGTGAGACAAGGTGACATTTTGTCACCGAAACTATTTACCTGTGCACTGGAAGATGTCTTCAAGTTATTGGACTGGAAGGGACGTGGCATACACATAGACGGCGAATATCTCTCACATTTGCGTTTTGCCGATGACATAGTCCTTATGGCAGAAAGTCTGCAGAAGTTGCAGGAAATGTTGTCCAGCCTAAATGAAGCCTCCCGGGTGGGGCTAGGAATAAACTTGGACAAGACCAAGGTCATGTTCAACGCACACATAATTCCTATCCCCATCATCGTCGAAGGAACGACACTCGAAGCTGTTCAAGAATACGTTTACCTTGGGCAGTCCATCCAGCTTCATAAAAAACAGCTTCGAGAAGGAATCCGATAGGAGGATTCAGTTGGGCTGGGCAGCATTCGGGAAGCTCCGTCACATACTCTCGTCATATATACCGCAAAGCCTCAAGACGAAAGTCTTCGACCAGTGCGTCCTACCCGTTGTCCACGAGTGTCCACGTTTCGGATCCGTAGGTCATACGGAGCCGAAACGTGGACACTGACGGTGGGACTGGTTCACAAGCTCAAGGTTGCGCAGCGAGCAATGGAGAGGGCTATGCTCGGTGTGTCTCTCCGAGATAAGATCCTAAATCAGGAAATCCGGAGACGGACTAAGGTCACCGACATAGCTTTAAGAGCCAGCAAGCTGAAGTGGCAGTGGGCTGGTCACATCTGTCGTACAGCTGACAATCGGTGGACAAGACGACTTTTAGAGTAGAGACCGCGCTTAGGCAAACGTGGTGTAGGACGCCCCCTGCAAGGTGGCGCGACGATCTGCGCCGGGTGGCGGGAGGTAACTGGATGCGTTGAGCCGAAGATCGGGCTCAGTGGCACGCCTTGGGAGCTATGTCCAGCAGTGGACTGATATAGGCTGATGATGATGATGAACCTTTTAGTTCCTTTTATGAACAAGTAACAAAAGCTAATTAAAAAATAGTATATTTTCATTACAAGTACGAAAAGACTGTCATTGCAATGAGTTCCGACAAATGTCTACCGGAGCCAAGGCGTAGCCGAAGGTGAGTCGGAACTCTTAGCAATGACGGTACCGCACGTGTACTGAACAACTATTTTTAATACAGTTGCGAAAAACTGAAGCAATTTAATAAAAACTCGCAAAGAACATTTTTGAAAAATGGTGCCAACCGTAAAAGAATACCTATATGCGGAGATTTTTTTTTGTTTTCTTCACCCATTCTGAGTTGGCAAAGGGAACTATGCCGATACAGCCAAGTCTTCAGTAGAATTTTTTTATTGATTTGAAATGAAAATGTTAATGAGATGAAATGAAATGAAACCTAACCTATCTCATTGAATCAAATCATTAAATCTGATATTGAAACAAATTAGTAGCTTCTTTTTAGAAATATTTGCATGAATCATAAAAACTTCTAAAACTTCGTGGTTGGTTTTTTCTTTTTAATAGACATTATTTTGACAGTCGGAAAAGAAAATGCACAAGTTAGGAAAAGGTAAAGAAAAAGCACGAGTGTGTAATATAGCCCACATCCCGAACGCTATACGTCCCTGCAATACGCCACTTTTTGAGCAACTGTATTAAAAAAAACATTTTCTATTTTTACTTTTCAGTATTTATGATTCGAATGGGAAGAGGGCTTCAGTACAACAGGGTTCGCCCTGGTACACTGAGGCGTAACATTAGTGATATGACATTTTTATACACCCTCATACCATCCATCCATCTAATCAAATAGAATTTACATTCATAACAAATGGAACGAACTTATTTTATTAAATCTGATGGAGTTGCATATCATATGGATATTATCTAGGACGAAAGTACTCGTCAAGACGAATCAAACGAGCCCAAACTCGATGGGATTGTGTCGTTTTATTACGGACTTCCTATGGCCACCTTCCAACTCCATCATCAGACCCTGGATATCATCTGCAGACAAAGTACTCATCGAGACGAATCATACGAGCCCAAACTCGATAGGGTTATGTCGTATTATAACGGAGTTTCTATGGCCACCTTCCAGCTCCATCATTAGATCAGCTCCATCTCATCATAATATTGCATTGTCACGCGATATACATACGCGTGCAAAAATTTTACTCAATGGGAAACTAGGAAGTGTGTCAAATTTAACTTGCAAGATTTGATTACAGACAAAGGGACAGGTGAAAGAAAAAAATAAAAGGTAATAAAAAAAAGTTTTCGAATCTTATGGAGAACTAAGCTCCTAATCTACATGTCCTAACTTAACACTGACTTGCTTTCATCATAGCGTATAGATTTATTAATATATTTATTTATTTATTTCACACGTTATTTTACACGTTTCACAAACCATGATCTAAATCATGCAATCTTACAATAGTAATGACTTCTTAAGTTATGTAAACGTTAGTGAAACACCTGGATTTACAAAAACCTAAAACCAACACTATCTGCATACACTATTTCACAAAAATCAGTTACAACAAAACTAAGTCATAATGTAAAAATAGAGATTATAAATAGTACCAACCTAGATTCGTTAAGAAAATACATTGGATTATTCTAAATTGATAAACAATCAACCTTTATATTTAATATGGTTTGATTAATTCGTTATTGCTAGGATTACTTCCCAGTTCCAAGTAGCAAAACATCTAATAAGTTGACACAATGGCGTCGACCTAATCGATGGTAACAAATAGAAAAACTTTTATGTATTTTATTGCCTTTTTAGTGTGTAAACATTAACATTAATTTATACATATTCGTATTATTATAAGGTTATATTATATAATCACACCTTTAACAAAACATACCTCATAAATAGGTGCATAAAATATTTATAGCTGTTCATATTTTATTAATAAAAGATTAAATAAAATAAAAATGTTAATTGTAACTGGGTATTTTTGTTTCACCTTACCATCCTAAATAACTAATACAAACTAACTCTAAGGTTATAGCTTCCTATTGAGAATTTGTTACTATAACGTATCGGACAAAGCTAAGCGGGAGTAAAACCGATCTGTTGATGTTGGTTGATAATAATAATAATAATAAAAATCTTTATTTGTGTGATTGATTTGACGTTTCTTTTAACAAAATTTTAAAAATTTATTCCCAGCTATAATTACAATAAAAAATGTTTTTTGGTTTTTAAAATTATGACTGGTATGATGGTGATTCTTAAGCTACTTTTTAAATTTATCTCCATAATGTTAATGTTGGTTGATGTGATTGATTTGAAGTTTCATTTATCAAAATTTTTAAAATGTATTCCTAGAATATTCCTGCTGAAATAGAACCAATCCATCGAGAAAAGTAACGGGCCAATCAGGGCAGTCCTTCGCTGTGATTGGCTCATTTGAATCGGATCAAGAAGTGCCCGAATGCCTAAAAGGTGGATATGTATATGATGGCTTAATTATTATTATTTTTTGGGGCCACTTTTGTGGCTCCGAGCGGTACCACATACGTACGGCTATCTCTCTCTGGATCAAGAAAGGAGGGTCGGATCAACAAGTGCAAACGGAGCCAACAAATACTACCTATATGGCACGTCAGATCAACTAAGTGCCCAGGGGGATATCTATATATATATATATATATATATATATATATATATATATATATATATATTGAAATACTAGCCTTTCGCCAGCGGCTTCGCCTGCGTGGACCCGTTTTATAGGTTCCCGTAGGATAAAAACCATCCTTTGTCCTTTCCCCAGGTCTACTCTATCTGTGTTCCAAATTTGATTAAAATTGGTTCAGTGGTTTAAGCGGGAAAGCGTAGCAAACAGACAGACAGACAGACAGACAGACAGATAGACAGACAGACAGATAGACAGACAGAGTTCTGTACTTTCGAATTTATAATATTAGTATAGATTGGCTGCAACCCTATTTGCATGTCACTGCCGGTCTTTCTCCATGATTGCAAAGGCCTGGAGCTTACTTCACTATGCGTATTGCACTTCTGGCGTTAGTGGTTTTTGGCCAATGCGCAATCGAATAAAACTGACACTGGAGTAGCGTGGTACACTTAACATCACCCTTTCCAATTTATGGAGAAAGACTTATGCCCCAGCACGAACAGCAGCAGCAGAAAAAATTAAAAGACGTAAATAGGCTAGTTAGTAGTAGCTTTACGTGAGGCGACCCTCAGCAGCACATCAATGGGCCTGGACAATAACGTCACATTTTTCATTCTATTCTACAAGAGCGTGTAAAATAGTAGAATGCCACTTGTTAAGGCCCGCCTTAAAACATCAAAGTTACTGACTCACCCTCTCAGTGGAGAGAGCATTGCGCATACATATTTTTTTTGTCAAATCTGGTGCGGGGGAAGAACGCACACATTTTAATTATGTCACACATTCACAAATATACTTTCATCCAGACGCATAGATTTCTAAATATGTCAATTTGAATTAACAACGTCATTTTCCATGCACCGACAACACTGACACCGACACACACTCACACTAGTTGTATATAACTAGAAGGCACATTGTGCATGCACGTTGAGACGAGCGGTTCGCCCGTAAAGGCCACTCCTCTGACGGGTGTCATACCTGTCAGTAAATTTGATGCTCTAAGAGGCCCGCTGAATATCCAGCAAGATGAACGTTTGCTTGAGGTGGTGGGGTCCGTTAAAAAAAAAAACGTTTAATTCAATTTTGGATACGGATATACTCTTAATGTACTCAAAAGCACTCTTTTTAATGACAGTTGTTATAGCATTGGCTGCATCGAGCACTTAAAAGCATGTGGTCCGCATATTTCTCTGTAACTCTATTAAAGTGTGTTAGGTAGTGTTTTAAAGCAGCGCATGTAGTGTGGAACTAACCTTAACGGCGATATGACGAGGTACGTGACCACCATCCACACCACCAGCAGTAGAACGGCGACGCGTTTCCATTTCGTCAGGTACATCATGAAGCAGCCATCGACAGCGGTGTGGCTCCTCGGGAAGCCCTTCATCATGAGTCACGCATCATTGGGTCTCGTCAGCCACCGTTTAGAAATCTGTCAAAAAGAATAACTCTTTTTTATCAAATGCATTAGAAAAAAACACTCATTTGGCTCCAAGCTTAGAGCATCAAAGTTACTGACTCACCCTTCAGGAGAGACGGGCATAGCGCCTCACTTCGATACATAATTTTTGTGCCAAATCTGGTGCGGGGAAAGAACGCACACATTTTAATTTTGTCACACATTCACAAATATTCTTTCATCGCTACAGACGCATATATTTCTAAATACATATGTCAATTTCAATTAACAACGTCATTTTCTATGCACCGTCAACACTGACACCGACACACACTGACACAATAGTTGTATAACTAGAAGGCACATTGTGCATGGACGTTGGGGCGGCTGACGGCTGTCATACCTGACATACCTTGATGCTTTAATTCTCCAAGCTACGCACGCTTAATGCAGTTTTAAGTAAAACTTCAGATTTACATGGGGCTTCAAACACCATCAGACAATACTCATGCTTATATGAGATTGCACGTAGATATCCACGCGCTGCAGCGACCATGTGGCCTGCATACTGGTATTCTCCTCCACCCAAATAAATTAAAAATAAAATCATAATTTCAATAACTTATAGACATCTATTCTAATATCAACCTAAAGTAAGTAAGGGATCACACAATCAGACTTAAAGACCAAGTGCAAGACGGATTTGCGCACATAGGGCTCTTTACCATTATATAAAATAAAATCATGTTTATTGTTTAGGAGCCCCCTTAAATATTTATTTTATTCTATTTTTTAGTATTTGTTGTTATAACTGCAACAGAAATACATCATCTGTGAAAATTTCTAATGTCTAACCATCACAGTTCATGAGATACGGCCTGATGAGATGACAGACAGATGGACTGACTAACAGCAGAGGCTTAGTAATAGGGTCCCATTGGCATAAAATAAATTTTTATAAAATCATCTGTTTTATTTTTGGTATCTTCTAGTGTAAAATGTAAAATATAAATTACTGGCCTTCCGCCAGCGGCTTCGACTGCGTGGACCCGTTTTATAGGTTTCCATAGGATAAAAACCATCCTATGTCCTTTTTCAAGGTACACTCTATCCGTGTTCCGAATTTCATTAAAATTGGTTCAGTAGTGTAAGCGGGAAAGCGTAGCAGGCAGACAGACAGAGTTACTTTCAAATTTATAATCTATACATATAAAAGAGGATGTTTGTATATATGACATCGCAAAACTCAGAAACTATTCGACCGATTATTATGAAAATTGGTATGTATATGTATTTTTTCACGGAGGTTTATATGCTATCCATTATTATTATTATTATTTAATATTTAAACGCGATACGGAGTTCGCGGGGTCAGCTAGTCTATCTTATATATACATATAAAAGAGGATGTTTGTATATATGACATCGCAAAACTCAGAAACTATTCGACCGATTATTATGAAAATTGGTATGTATATGTATTTTTTCACGGAGAAGGTTTATATATGCTATCCATTATTATTATTATTATTTAATATTTAAACGCGATACGGAGTTCGCGGGGTCAGCTAGTATTGAAGTAAGGATATGGATAAAAATAGTCTGTTGTCATAAACAAGTGAATAATGACTGAAAATCCTTATTTACAAGTTTGTTGCTAAAACACTAATAATTTATTTGTTCAACATCAACAACCTCTTGATCTGATGACGGCTTCCATGCGCTCCCTCATGGATCGCACCAATTTTAGGATCTCTTCTTGAGGGATACTGTCCCATTCCTCAAAAAGGCGTCTTCGAGCTCCTGAAGAGTCGTGGGAGCGGGATCACGGGACCTAACCTTGCGTTTTAACTGGTCCCAGAGGTGCTCTATCTACACTGCATGACAGGGATCCCAACCTCTTGAAGGTAGCCGCGCACAATTCCAGCAGTGTGCGCGCGTTCGTTATCGTGCATTAATGTGAACCCGTCGCCAATAAATCCAGCATAGGGGACCACATGATCTTCCAGGATCTCTGTGATGTACCGGTGAGCAGTCATCGACCCTTGCCCACGAGTACCTCCGGTCCGGGAGACGCAAGTAAAGTTTTGCCGTCGGCCGACATGCCGCCCCAGAACATGCAGGAACCTCCCCCGTACCCTACCGTCTCTTGGATGTAGGATTGGGCAAAACATTCCCATTGTCTTCTGTATACTCTTTTGCGTCTATCGTTGCAGAAAAGGCAGACTCTCATTTCGTCTGAGAAGAGAACAGCTCTCCATTCGGCCTGGGTCCAATTGACGAGGGCGCGAGCAAATTGCAGGCGTGCTCGCCGATTCGCTGCGGTTAATTTTGGACCCGTAGCAGGTCTTCTAGCCACTATATTTCTCCCCTTTAGTCTTCTTCTAACTGTAGAGACACACACGGCCCTTCTACGAACTGCTTGAAGCTGCTGTTGCGACTCAACAGCATTAGAGAACCGATTTCTTAAAGACTTCGATACGATGAATCGGTCGTCTCTCGCAGAGGTGCAGCGACGTCTACCAGACCCACGCGGTGGCTTTGTCCTGAGTTTGACACCGGTGGGTCTGCAGGAACCTCTGGTACACTCTTCGAACAGAAAAGCGGCTCAAGTGCAATTGCCGAGCGACATCACACTGTCGTAGTCTTGATTGCAGTAGTGCGATCACTTGGTCGGCTTCAGCAGCAATAGTGTCCATCTTCAAGCACGTTTTTCTGGTGGAAGATCTTCTTCTGTGTCTTCTTCGACGGTTGGTAGCGAATTTATCCCCCAATAAGCTTGCATCGACCCTTTATACCCAAAAAACAAAACAATACAAACAAAATTTCAAGAGGAGAATCAGTTCCATTTTCATTCATAGTGACTTGTAGTGTCAAGCTTTTTCTTTATTCAAATGAAATGGATATTTTTTAAACAGTTTTTATAGGGCTTTCAAATGATACCAATATTGGTAGGAATAATTGCTTGTCATAAGGATTAATAATGCTTGAAGTTTTTTTTTTTTTGCGGTGGTGCGTATTTTTTTGATGTCGAGTTTATATAAGTTGTACCTGTAACTATCTTCACATAGAATTAATTGACATTAGATAAAGAATGAAGCACGCATTAAATTAAATCCTACCACACACAGTTAAAAAATTTAACCAAAATCAATGAAACACCTTGAGAATTACTCCAAAATTTAACACAAAGTAGCACTGCAGCTGCAAATGCCATTAATTTATATGTACTAATATTGTAAATTCAAAGTTTGGAGTTTGCTGCGCAAGAACTGCTGAACAGATCAAGATAAAATTTGGCACAGAGCTAGATTGAAGTCTGGCATAGCACATACTCTACTTTTAATTCCAGAAAAAGTACTTTTACAGTGGGATAGATAGGTGGGATAGACATAAAAACTCAAATTACCAAGTGAAGCCAAGTCAGATCACTAGTGAATCATAAATTGTCTTGTTTAAAATAAGAAAAAAACAGTATCAGCCTGATTTTAAGTCCTATCTGAATAAACAATACTCTTACCTTATAAACTGAACTTATTCCACATGAAACAAGGAAAACTGTGCCCCTCAAGTCACTTGCATTGTTATTAAATAGAAAAACATAATAATATATTATGGTGTTTGTTTCTATCCTAGTAAAACATTGTATACTGACCCCAATTCTCTTCAATGTAGGAAAATTCCTTAGAAATGACAAGTACTCCATGCGAAGGTATTATTACAAAGCATTACTTAGAATATATTAATGTTATTGAATACATTTGCATGAATGAATGTTAAGCATGTTGTCCATATGACACTTATTGCTATGAAGTCTACTTTTCGAACTAAATTAAGCTAAGTATTTTATCTGATTTTTTTAACACCTTTTTGTAACACTATAGCCGCTATCACTCTATTGTAAGATGTTATTTGATTAAAATTTTATTCTAGAAGCAACATGGACTCCATCGATTTTAAAATAAATAAATTCTCTGAGTTTTACTATTTTTTTAATACCAATATCACAAAGTTTGCTTTATCCATAGTACATGTCCCTACATCCTATGCAAGTTTATAAAATAATAGGGCCTAAATAAAGATTGACAGAACACAAAACATGCTTATATAAGAATCACTTAGGAAAGAGCACCTTATTTTTTTACAATATTAAAATTTTGTTTCACTTGCAAATTGTTAATATGTCACATTTCATAATAGAATTTGGTGCTTTAAGCATTTTTCTGCAGGTATGTGATACAGTTGCTTACTAACAAGCAATTGTTACATGCATAGTTTTGTAAACAATACAAAGGCTTGTAAAGAATCAGCATCATTTGAATGTGGCTTCTCATGTTTTAAACATGGAACAGTTTATATACAGTCATTACGGGTAACTTTGAATTGACGTTTAACTTTGAACAAAGTTGAAAAAAATTTATTACATCGAAACTTTTTGATATTTCAATATAATAACTGTGTTAAATGGATTGCCAAAATGTTTTTGTACCAAATGAAAATTAAAGAAATAAACTGTCAATGCCATAATTCTGAAAATTCGCACCTTTTCCGTCGTGAAGTTGCTGGAAGTTTTTGAGCTCTGATTTGGAATCGTAAACTAGTCCACTTTGATTCATATGGCAAAAACAAAGCTATTTGTTACTTTTTTTACGTCAGTGTAGATATCATTTTTATAGATAAGGTTTTTAAATTTAATAATACCTTCTTTTTGTTTTACCTAAACATTAAAATATTAAGGTTTTTTTACATTTTAAAAAAAATTATTCAAAGTTACCCAAAACTTTGAATTCGAGTTTTAGGGGAAATTATGGGTAGTTCTGTTGTTTCTTCCGCAAATTTATTTTGTTAGACAGAAAAACCAACTCAAAAGGACACTATTCATTCAATAAAATAAAGGTGTCATAAATATAAATCAGTTTTAATAATACAAATAATGTAAAAAATGTTCAAAGTTACCCGAACTGTACGTAGTTTATATACAGTAAAATTAATTTATAAGACATATATACAGAATGATTTGTAATAGGTGTAAATCTTTTTACTGGGTGAAAGAAAAACTGCTCTTTAAAATCAATCATGTAACATCTGATTTTCAGTAGTTTCAGAGATATTTGATGATGTATAGTTTTTTACGAAAATACCACAATTTTAAGGAAAATGATAAACTACACAAAATATACTGCTCATACAAAGAATCAGATAGCTGGTTGGTCACCAACCCGCTTTATGCCTGCCCTACATGTTACAAGAAATCTTTCAGATTTCTCTGAACAGACCTAATTCTTCAGATTTATCGCAAACGATTTACCATCCACACATGAGATAAATCTGAACAAACAGGTCTGTTCAGAGAAATCTGAACGATTTCTCGTAACATGTAGAGCAGGCATTAGAGCAGTGGTGTGAAGTAAGCTCTAGGCCTCCCCTATTATGAGGAATCACCTGTGACCAGCATTGAGATGTGATAAGGGTTGCAGTGAAATATATTAAGAAATGATGGGTTGACTTAAGCAAATACTAACAACACTTCAATGGATTAATCTAACTGCAATTTACATGTAAAAACAATATTTTTATGGTAGGTGAGTTGAGTTTGGACTTACAGACCACTAAAATACAATTTTATTTTGTTTTGTAACAATCTCTTAACTAAAACTCAAATCGGAGGTTCTGGTGTGTGTAATAAAACTACAAGGGTCAAAGTGGGCACTGAGAATCAACCCCTCCGGATATAACTAATTTAAATCAAACACTAACATAGCAACATAGCATAGATTCAATAAATGTAAGTAATGTAATGTAAATATTTCGTGACAGTCCGTGTAGTTCGTGAAGTGTATCGAAAAATTTAAAAACTGTCTTTATTGATTTAAGTGAAATCCTTAACTTACCCAAATGTTATGTTTGCTTCTCATACAAAGTTCACTGATTTTTATTTAACACAAATATAACTACTGCTAATTATTAAAACAATAACAGCAAAGTTTACAGATCTAGCAATAAGAAATTCACCATTATCAGTCTTATTTATTTCTTACTGCATCATTCATCTGGCGCATTACACGTAATAAAACACTGCACAAAACTATTTGAGATTGCGGCAAGAAAAAGTCCAGCAGCTGGACTCCAGCTTCACTTCATCACATTAGAACACGCCATAGCAGTGTGACCATCTCAAAATTGGCGAATCTGCCACAGGCTGGGTCTAAATTCTGCCAAATCTGCCACAGGCTGGGCCAATTCTGCCAAATCCACTGCCACTTGAGTTTTTCGGGACATTACAGGGGAGGGGGGGGGGATATTAACTATATACAATACTAATATGTTACAAATTTCTTCAGTAAAAAAAACAATAACAATTTATGATCAATAATAAATGTACAACAGTGAAATGTCAATTAGATATGTCTATAGCATACAATTAGTCAGTGATAATAATATTGTTACGACTTTGAGTACCTATATCTCGAAAACAAAGCGTCGTACAGCAGAACCCCAAAAACTCATAAACAGGTATTAGGTCTACTATCGAACAGTGAAGAAAGTTCTCGAAAAATCAGTCATAACAAAAACATCGATTTCTACGAGTAAACAAATCCGCGGTGAGTACCTACGTACCTATATATAGCGTACATGTATAGGTTGTTTACATCGCGGGTCGCGGCTATTGTTAATGACTACATAAGCTGTACATAGGTGCGTAATAACATAAAGGAAGGTTCGGGACGGGCCTATTGTATTTGGTGGTTCGGGAAATTTCTAGACAATCATGGGTAGCCGTATATAAGGCACGCGCCGAGCCGCGACTGGGCAGTTTATTTCCGGAAGTGAAACCGAAGCGATCTCTACCAAGCGATTATAGTGATTGTGCATTGTGATTTGGACTCTGCTAAGTGGATTTTTGTGGAAGCTGACAATAAACGCCTGCTACGTTACCAACGGCATTTTCATTACCCATAGCGCGTAACATTATGATTTAAATAAACGTTACACACTCATAGGCCCACAGTAAGGTAATTAATACCCTGTGTCGTGGGTACCATGGACACACACAAGACCGAGAACAGAAATTTAAACTAATCATTGAAATTTCTGATTGGCAGTCCGGCATGGTAACCATTGCGCCACACGGGTAGGCATAAAATGAATTTTGCACAATTTTTATATTGCCTTCATCCATGACATGCTCCTAAAGACCTCAACCTTTCTGTTTTTGCACGATTGAGCAACAAACATCCAAGCTTTTGCGTTTTCAATACGTTGCCAGTTCGGAGAAATCATTTTAGATCTACGTTATAAGTATTATTATGTATACCAAATGTTACATTTATAAAAAAATACTCATTAAACATTTAAATTATGAGATTTTATGTCTCAAAATATCGTGATTCCTAAAATCTTCTAAATCTGCCAAAATCTGCCATTTTTATAATTCGTCACCATAATCTGCCAAAGACAAAATTTAGGAGTGAAATCTGCCAAAATGGCAGAAATCTGCCACAAATGGTCACACTGCGCCATAGAGTACATTTATACATCATAGGGGGAAGAACACACGCTCGCCTGACTTCGCTCTCTCGCTAGGGATGCAAACGAAAGATACATCGATGTTTAGAAAACATCGATGTTTCGTTTAAAAACATCGATGTTAATATCGATGTTTTTAAATACGATGTATCGCCGATACATCGGTGACATAACGGTAAACATCGATGTTAACATCGAATGAAAAGTATCAACGTACGATGAGTGAATCGATTGATAAACATCGATGTTTTCGGTAACTAATAAAACTGTACATTTTACTTATTGTTTTAGTCTAAGTAATAAGTTAAAAATTTTGAAAAATTGCGTTACTACCCTTAAAGATACATGCGATAGCTCATTCTGTCCGGAATAATATCAACTAAATGTTTCGGAAGCGTTTATCAGCATGTTAAAATTTGCAAAAGTTATTAATAAATTATGCAAAAACTTATTTCGCTTTTTAAAACACCAAGTAGGATTATTTAATCTCGTGTAATTTATCCACTTTTTTACAAGATAACATAAAAAGGGAACAATAGCTAGCAATTATATTACTGCAAGGAGAAAGAAATAATAATACAATGCAGAATAAAGATAAGAATAATATACTACATATACATGTTACCATAATTGGTAACTATTATTTCATTTCCGATGTTTCATTATTTATAAAAAATAGTAAATCAATTTCGCTTCCACTTCGCAACACAAGTTTACTCACAACTCACAACACTTCACTCTCACGAAGAATGAAGCGAGGAAAGAAAGACGTTTGGACGCGAAGGTTGAATTGAAGTTGACACTATTTTTTATCCCTTGAGAAATTCAAATGAATAACAAACTATTCGTAGGTACCTACAGCTTACTCCGGTTAGGTTGATCAGTGCCATCTGGTGGAAAATAGTTAAATTTGATAGTCACCTGGGTACAAACAATCTAAATAGGTTGAAGTTCCCTGGGGCTGGACTGACACAGCACGAGCCTCTCCATTCAAACAAAAAAAAAATAGTCGCCTAATCATTTTTTAACTCTATAGTTGAAGCTGGTACACGCTAGATAGCGTCCTAAATATTAATTGACGTTTCGATGATTTATTCTAATAACATCAATGTGTCGATGATATCGAGGACACATCGATATCAAACTCAAAACATCGATGTTTTTCAGCTAAACATCGATATTTATTTAACATTTATCGAGTTCATTTATGACATAAATGACATTTCACATTCATTCATTGACTAGCATTTGGGAATTTGTGATGGAAAAAACATCGAAAACATCGATGTATCGTATTTTTTTACCGATTTTTTTCAACATCGATGTTTTTGGAACGATGTTGCATCCCTATCTCTCGCTCGAAACCTCGTCGAACGAAACTAACCGCTAAAAATAGTATAGTACTCTACTCTATGAACGAAACGAAGCGAAACTCGACCGACCGAACGAAATGGTACTCTGTGTGACGGTCGGTACTAGAGATGAAAACGATACATCGATGTTTGGAAAACATCGATGTTTCGTTCATAGACTTCGATGTTAACATTGATGTTTTTAAATACGATGTATCGCCGATACATCGGCGGCATAACTATGGCATAACGGTCAACATCGATGTTAACGTCGAATGAAAAGTATCAATGTACGATGAGTATATCGATGGATAAACATCGATTTTTTCGGTAACAAATAAAACTGTACATTTTATTTATATGTTTTAGTCTAAGCAATAAGTTGAACATTTTGAAAATTTGCGATACTGCCCTTAAAGATACATGCGATAGTTTATTCTGTCCGGAATAATATCAACAAAATGTTTCGGAAGCATTTATCAGCAAGTTAATATTTGCATATGTAGCGACCTTCCGCTGCTCATCAAGAGATGGCGCCACGGGTATTCCTGAATCACGCTATCGAAATTTTCGGAATATCCTACCATATATAGGTACAAGCTCCGAATTGAGTCCATAGAGAACAGATTGAGTCAGTGGGAGCGCGGCCGTTCCCCGGGTCATGACCACCTCGCCCGGCGGGAGATCTCCCTTTGCCAAAGCAAAGTTAATAATAAATTAAGTTATTAATAAATTATGTTGCAATATAAAACTTATTCCGCTTATTGTCACACGAAAACAGCAAGCAGGAACAGTTAATCTCGTGTAAATTATCCACTTTTTTCACAAGTCAACATAAAAAGGGAACAGGGATACAGCGAGCAATTATATCACTGCAAGGAGAAAGAAATAATAATAAAATGCAGAATAATATACTATTTTAACAAATATATATACATATATACCTATATATATGGGTGTACTTCCGAAAAAGGAAAACCGAATTTCGTCACGAAATTTGGCACGGACATTCCATTTGGGTATCTAAGAGTGTCCTTAAAAGGATTTTTGGCGACTCGCAATATTTTCCGAAATATTCAATTTTTTGAGTACGCCGTCAAGAGATCGTAGCTGTATGGAAGTGGGAGATATGCAAAGTAGTAGGGATGGCTTAGAGGACAAAGTGTTAATTGTTTTAGTTCTTAAGTTTATTGTTTTTAGTTTAGGTTTATAAAATAAGAAAGTTTATAAATTTAAAGAGTTTGTAGCGACCTTCCGCAACTCATCAAGAGATGGGGCCACCACGGGTATTCCTGAATCACGCTATCGAAGTTTTCGATTGAGTGGGAGATCTCCCTTGCCCAAACTGGTGACCCCGGACTAGAATACGTCCCTTCTGACCTTCATCAGTCGCACCTTCACACCCTGGATGGACCGCAGCATCATTTCACCAGCTTGTCAGGTGCATCGCAGCGCACCATGTACACGCTTCCTGTTCCTGACACAGCTGTCTCCAAGGACTTCATGGACGGCTTGAGTAGCCATTACTCGCCTCCACATCCTACCCTCGCATCCCGACTCACCGTGGATAGAGGGCATTTCCACTCTTCGCTTCACCCTCACATCCCGACTCACCGAGGATGGAGGGTTACACAAGGTCTGCACCCTCACATCTCGACTCACCGCAGATAGAGGGCATTCAAGGCGCTTGTAAGCGAAGATTGAACTTATGAAGATTGAATTACTGAAGTCATCGACCTCCGGTCTGAGCAGGGGGTGATGTAGCGACCTTCCGCTACTCATCAAGAGATGGGGCCACGGGTATTCCTGAATCACGCTATCGAAGTTTTCGGAATATCCTACCATATATACAAGCTCCGAATTGAGTCAGTTGGAGCGCGGCCGCTCCCCGGGCATGACCACCTCGCCCGGCGGGAGATCTCCCTTTGCCAAAAGTTTTAATTTTTTACCCATCATAGTAAAATTTTTTCATAAGTGTAAAGTAGTTAAAGATTCTTAAATAAATTGCTCTCAATATCCATAATGGATACCTACCGGAAGGGTTAAAAGCTTGTAGATTAGGGAAAGGGTGGTTTTGGGGGGCGAAGCCCCCCGAATGGGGGGTAGTGGTGGGCGAGGCCCCCATGCCAAAAAAATATACAAAAAGGACTCGTCATTTAAAATGAATGAGATCGGTTAGGTTAGGTTGGACTTTTTTAAATCAATATAAAAAAGGAACCCCGCACAGCGGGGTTCCGTCGACATGGTACCATTAACTTTCTTCCGCTCGGGCGGAGCATGATTTAAAAAATCCACCAAAATAACTTGCAAAAGAGCGCCAAAACCACAACGAAATTAGATTTTTTCCGTTTGACCTTTAAGAAGTGAGTTTGTAAAAACTAAGAGTTTCCGCGGGGGGGGGGGGAGTGGGCGGGGGGTTCTTACCCTCCCTCCCTCCTCCCCCTCCCTCCTTCCCAACTCCCTGTTCAGGATGCGTATTTCTAATGCAATCCCGCGAGTTATACATATAGATATACTGGAGCGTGCTAAACAGCGTACTGAAAAAAATCAATATTTCGGAAAATATTGCGAGTCGCCAAAAATCCTTTTAAGGGGACTCTTAGACGCCTAAAAGGAATGTCTATGCCAAATTTCACGACGAAATTCGGTTTTCCCTTTTCGGAAGTTTATCCATAAAAAATTGTGAATCAATTTCGCTTCCATTTCGCAACGCAAGTTTAGTCACAATTCACTCTCACGAAGAATAAAGCGAGGAAAGAAACACGTTTGGACACGACGGTTGAATTGAAGTTGACAGTATTTTTTATCCCTTGAGAAATTCAAATAAATAACAAACTATTCGTAGTTACCTACAGCTTACTCCGGTTATGTTGATCAGTGTCATCTGGTGGAAAATAGTTAATTGTGGGTACAAACAATCTACATAGGTTAAAATACCCTGTGCTGACTCAGCCCGAGCCTCTCCATTCAACAAAAAAGTCATTATAATCATTTTTTTAAGTCGATAGTTGAAGCTGGTACATGCTAAATGGCGTCCTAAATATTAATTGACGTTTCGACTTTTATTCTAATAACATGGATGTGTCGATGATATCGAGGACATATTGATGTCAAACTCAAAACATCGATGTTTTTTTAGCTAAACATCGATGTTTATTTAATATTTATTTTCATTTAATAAAAAGTTTTTATTTATAGATTAACACCGTTATTTTTACGTGACTCTAAGCTGAAAATAAATGCTAAAGATAAAAATTTATCATAGAGTTTATCGATAATTTCTATTGTTTTGTCATTTATCGTCATCTTGGTTAAAATTAATTGAACTGTCAACGACAAATTTTGAGCTATCATGTGGCAGGTCATATGTTCAAGATCATTAGATTGGAAGTTACCAAAGGTTATTGAATTAAAAAGTGGTAAGTAGCATTTGAGAATTTGTAATGGAAAAAACATCGATGTTAACGATGTATCGTATTTTTTTAACGATGTTGCATCCCTAGACGGTACTCTACTGTGCTCTACCTTAATGTAGTATTATTTATTCTTATGGCTCTACCATAAGAATAAATAATACTACGTAGAACGGAAACTCCCGCTCCGGACGGGCTCAAGGTCACGATATTTACCTACATGTTAAACATAGTAATAACATAAGAATAAATAGTAGGGATGAAAACGATACATCGATGTTTAGAAAACATCGGTATTGCAAATATTGCAAAGGATATTAAATTTGGTGTAGTTATCATAGCCTCATATTGGTATTGATAAATTGGTAGTAAATAGTAGTAATTCTGTCTGTATAATGTATCGGAGTTGTCAATGATTTTAACTTATATTATAATTTAAGTAAGATTTTTATGACTACCTTAGAGCATCGCAGGTATTGACTCTCGTCTGAGTGATCTGAGACCTTTGACGCTCAAGATGAATTACAGCACAGATAAGAAATATAGAAATGATCGGAAATGACCAAAGACCAATAATCCTAAAGACAGCGGGTCGGTGTAACCACTTTGTTGGCATCTCTTTTTCGCAGCCAGTGTTACCCACTTATCATATTTTCTCCCAAATTTGGTAATCTACAATATCAAGCAAGTAAACTATAAACATTGGCAGACCAAACTGCGAAAGGATTTATATGCTTGTGCATTATGGTTGGTTGTTTGTGAGTTTAGATTGGTTGACTGGCATAAAGTTAATTGGGTCAGCAAATTACAGGACATACATATAGGAGAAAATAAAAGACAAATATAAAGATTTTTAATGGCACCAATATGGGTGTTTACAAAAGCTAAATACATATTTAGTACGTCATATTTACCTTAATGAGCTATGCAAATATTACAAAGATAAAAGTAAACACTTAGTTATAACGCAATATATAAAAATGTACATTTGTATCAATTTTATTATTATTTTTCTTCTCTTTATCCTTTTGGTCAATAAATGGCTTTCAAAATAGACCGAACAAATTCGGAATTAAATTGATGGTTGCCAGTCAATACGTCCAGTGGCCTGAATCCATTTATTTTCGGCAAGAGCGTCAGTTGGAAAACTGAAAAAATATGACAGCAACATGAGATGAAATTCGTCTGGTAAACTTCTCATAATGTCTAAAACAAAATGTATGGAGTATCTTTTTATAGTCTGTCTGAGTGAAATTTAATATGTCGGGAAAATGCTCATAACGTGCACCCCAGGCGCGGTCCCAGGTGGGAGGGTCACAGGACATGACCCCCCCCCCCCAATCCGTCAGTCATGCGTACATGGAAGGTAAAACAAGCGAATTTGAGACACTTCTTCCCTCAAATTTCTTGGCGACCCTCCCCCCAAAATTGAAGGCTGCGACCGCACCTGGTGCACCCAGCCTATAACATTTTACTGGTCTCCACTTAAATAGTTATATATAAACAGGGGGTATTTGAGCCTCCCGCTTGAAATGTAACTAACTACTAATGAGGTAACACATAATCTTTGATATTATTATTATCACTGTTTTGTTAAAAATAATTATATTTAAATAAGATGGTTAATTTTTTACTAATACGGGGAGGATATTTTGATTCGAGATCTGACAACACAATTTCGAGACTTTGACAATGTTTGAAATAAACAAATATAAGTTTATTTTCACGAATTTCACTATATTTACGTTGAATGACTAGTTATAAGACAAAAGTAATTAAATATCTATATATAAACAATACATATTTAGTACATTTTAAAGAGAAGTATTTAACTTACGCGTAAAATGTAATACCTTCCGGCAGCCTTCCTGTTTACGCTCACTGCGGCTCTTACAACCTAAAATACTGCAGCTCACCATATTATGGAACTAGAAAAATGTTATTTGCTTTTAATACAACACAATTTACAGCCGTGAGAATCGATTTTAACACATAAATATTATAAAACAACAATGTCACCCCGACTTCCACAGTTTGCCTGCCACATAATTAAAGGGCACTGTCAAAATATGTGGTTACACCGAAAAGGACAGAAAATCTCGCTCCCATCTCTTTTTAACAAGTTCTTTAAGTATATTTCGATCTCGCTTTAGCGTGCCGTAATGAAAATATGCCTCTGTCTATAGTACGTAAGTACATTATTCTTAGTCTCACCTAGTCTAAACTCACAAACAACTAACCATAATGCACAAGCATATAAATACTTTCACAGTTTGGTCTGCCAATGTTTATAGTTTACTTGCTTGATATTGTAGATTACCAAATTTGGGGGAAAATATGATAAGTGGGTAACACTGGCTGCGAAAAAGAGATGCCAACAAAGTGGTTACACCGACCCGCTGTCTTTAGGATTATTGGTCTTTGACAGAACGTAAGACGAACATAGCGTGCGAGAGAGAAAACAAAATTCTGTTGTTCCAGTCATAAGAATACAGAATGTAATACTACACCCAGGAGTAGGGATGTTCATATAATAAAAATATCGATATTTTTGTCGATATAATATATCATAGTGTTCTATCGATACTTTGCGATATATCGTACAAATATATCGATATTTTCGATATATCGTAAGTGATTTGTATTTAACTAGTCTATTATATTGAATATTAGATAGGGTTCAGGTTAATATGAGTAAAACAGAGTGCAGAAACAAATCAACTTTATTTATTTATAATTACCGATACTTTTTCTCTAGACCTTGCAAAAATAAAATTTTATTTACTCTTTTGGCTTGCAGTCTGCTTCTCTGCTGAGTTAAAACCTGTGCGGTTTTTGAGAAAAGTCGCTCAGATGGAACAGAGCTTGCCACCATTGTTAAATATTTATATGCTACATTATATAACTTTGGGAACTGTACTTTGTAATCCACCCACACTTCTAATAGGTTTTCGTTAAATCTACTAACTGGAGCCCTCAAATAAAGCGATAACTGCACATTAACTGTATTTACACAATTTTGTAAACTGTATCAAACAAAACAGACAACTTTTATTGCACGCCTCCTAAGCGAAGCGTTGAGGTGGGTACTACTGTCACTTCGCGCAAAACATCTAATTTTTAAAACTTAAAATGTCTCTATGTATCATATATTGCACTTGTAAGATAATATATACACAAACATATCAAGAAAAAACACTATTTTTAACACTCATGATATTTTTGATGTCTTTTTTGTTATTTAAACTAGTTAAAAACAGTTTAAAAAAGTTCTGTCTTGGACGTCCGTGTGTCTGTATCTGCGGAAGCTTTTCTTGTTAACACGATAACTACCGAAATACTTTACTAATCGAGTCGTTTTTTTTCTCTTACGCTTCGTTATACCTAGGAATTGAACCCTTTCACTTTTCAGGGTTTGATTCGATGTGGTTTAATTGTTATTAAATAAACAAAAAAAAATATCGACTGTTCTTCATAGTTTAAGTATATTTTTAAATTCAAACAGAAAGAACATTATTTCTATATATATTTACAGTGAAACTATTTTTGTTGGAATTTTAAATTAACATGTTGCTTCTTTATACTACACTATAATTGTCATTTGGATCTCCTTAACTCCATTTATTAATGTTTTAATTTTAAATTTATTTACCATCCAATTCAACAGTAGTGACACCTTGAAAGATGATCTTGATTCAGTACAAGAGCTTTGACACATGAAAACGAGTGTATCTACATACTTATATTATATACACCTTTATAAATAATCAATTTTATTGTGAAGGATGAGATTATGAGGCGTGCACTTTTGGATTTTCCAAACAATTAACAAACAGTTTATTTTGTAGTGAGAGAGAACGATGAAAGAAGCGGGTAATCACTCACAAACCACAGATTAATTAAAGATATAGGTAGTACCAAGCCACAGATCACAAACTAAGTAGGCCCGATACTGCGTACTGCGTATCCACAGACACATATTATAGATACATAATACAATTATAAATTACTACTAGAACTGCCCTCACTTTAATATACTTACTTACTTACATATAATAACTTTAATTTATCCCGATACTTTATATATCGAATGAAATATATCGATTGTACGTATCGATACTAGATGATTCGATAATATCGGGTTGCATCGATATATCGCATACATATATCGATATTTTACGAAATATCGAGCATCCCAGGAGTATACGAGTATAGTATAGTGAGTAGTGAGTGGTTCTGTGGTACCGTGTGGTACTGACCATACAAATGTACTCTGTGGTACTGACTGCTGTCCTGTCATTAGAATAATTTATTGTACTGTGAAGTGTGAATTGTATTTCTTTAATTTCTTTTCCTGTTTATAAAGTATCAATTCAACTTCTGTAAAACTTGCACTAAAGCCTGAATCATGCCGAAAAAAGCTCCTAGAAATGCCTTCTACTTTTTCATGGTGGATTTCAAGGAAGAACAAAGAAAAAAAGGTATCAATTATGGCAAAATGAATGAAGTTGCTGATGCTGCTGGTCCATTGTGGAAGGTAACTGAATATTTTTCTTACAACTTACCAATATATTTTAAAACTAGCTGTGCCCGTGACGTCGTCCGCGTGATTAAAGACTTGTATAAAAGGGATTGATTAAACATTAAAGATTATTTATTTGCATTGAATAAATAGTAAGTAGGTAGATTATTTCTTACATATAGTGAAATCACTTATAATACAATATTCATATGTTCAGAATCTAATTTATTTTTTCTAAATCGTTCAAACCTAAAACAGTAAGGACTGCTTACTGTACTCAGATCTTACTATCCACTTTTCGCACGCTTCGCTTTTCTCGCGCAATCAGATTCTCTTTACAAATATGTGGAAGATTTGGCATTTCACTCACTCACCCAGTAGACTTGTATCTTCGTTGCGCGTGAGCCGACTGGATATGAACTCCGGAGACCTTATTCGGCGGGCGAGAACGCCACAGTATAACATTATCAAATCCACCTCAGCGATTTGTGCTACAAAAATGATTTATCCAAAGATTGGTGTTAAAATAATGCTAATAAGTTTATTATTTTAGACACAGTATTGAAAATATTATTTAAAAAGAGGCAACTTTGGATTTCTTTCTAAAGAGCGAAGTTCATCTGATTGTGTAACTGTAAGCGAATTGTACTTTGTAAGATCCTCAACTGAAACATATTTTTTTTTTAGAATTTCTTGTCAATTTTTGACTGATTCATATTGATTTAAAAACATTGCGATACCAACTTTCAAATCCATTTTTTTGCTATTGAGGGGTAGTTTTGAAAAAAGCTTAAATATGTTTCTTACTATGTTAGTAAAGATTACAAATGTAAAATTATAAGTAAAATACTCTGCACAAAAATATTATGTACATCAAGTCTCGATTTTTCAAAGAGTTTCAAAGAAAATTGACATTTAAAGATTTAAACATGTTTTCTTTTATTTTGTTAAGAAAATATTTGAACCAAATTTCAAGAAAATCTGTAGAAAACAACCAAGTTTGCCATACAAATTTTCATCCCTCATTTCACACCCTTAAAGGGTGATTTTAAAACTTTCTATAGCCTATATGTTAGCGAGGACTAATATATATAAAACACAAAAAGTTTCATCAAAATCTGTCCAGTAGTTTTTGCGTGAAAGGCTAACAACAGACACACAGACAAAAATTTCAAAACTTATATTTTTAGCTTCTGTTATTTATAAAAAGACCCCTAGAAGTATTTTTTAAATTTTTTATGCAATGTACAGAATTGACTCTGCTTACAGTTTTATTATATGTAAGTATAGATGATTTAAGCATGAACTTAATATATGGAAATTGTACTACATATGAGATACATTGATTATAGTTATGAAATGTACATAGCTGTGGTTGAAAGTGGCCTTTCAACGGGCCGGAGGATGTTGCAGCCTCTGTATGTTATAAACGTTTTTTACTTTATTTTTAATTTATTTGTCTATTATTTTGTTCTGTTTTTACTTCTTTGTCAAAATTGTCGATATATATATAAAAAAACTGTGTAATTAAATAGAAGATTTATAAAATAATGTTTATTTAAATCACCATATTTTATGTTCCACCTAAGAACATAATTTGGTGGCCAATGAACTCGCAACGATCTAGTAATGCAGCTAAAGCACTACATTGTGCAACAACAAAAAAATCTGCAAACTATCAGCAAAATTAAACAGAAAAATTAACAAGAGCGAGCTGGTGAACAATCTAGTTGTGCAGCTAAAGCTCTTAATCATGCAACAGCAACAACTGCGTCAGTAAACTCAACAAAACGGTCAGTAATGCAGTAAAAGTTCTACAGCAGCAAGGGTATTGGACCTTAGAACTGCTAAGTAACATGTAACTATCGCAAAATAAAACAATCTTTTTTTTTAGTAAAATATTAGTTGTAATATGCACATTTTCTGAATATATAACTTTTGACATAGGTATAAAATAAGTAAAAACAAAGAAAAACATACAAATAATATATAATATATGTAATGTTAAAAAAAGTATTTAATAAACAAAAGCTGCAACAAGCTGTTTTAGAATTTTATTTTATTTTACTAGTGAATAAAGCAATTTGTTTAGGAGGTCATTGAAAACCTGTTTAATATATTTAATTTTCCCCAACTTGACCAACTTCCTAAAAAATTTAATACCTACTCTAGAAAGTTTCTTAAATAACTACTCAAGTAATACTGTCTTATCATTGCTACTATTGTCAAATTCAACATAAATCACGAGTATGATAGGTATATTTCATATCACACTCATCTTTTGGCAGGATTGTCCCACAATCAGGCTGTGCTAAACAAAAACAAAAATGTCTAGCCTTTGAAAACAAACCTCACTTTGTAATTTTTTTATTACAAAATAAACATTGATAAATTAATTGACATTGAGTTCTATTAACTAAACCACATTCTTGAAAAGTTATTTGCACACCAAAAAAATACAATAGTTCTCTAATACATTAGTTATATTCAATTGTTTCATTAGTACCAATTTAAGATCTATCAATCATGTTGATTTTGATGTACACTGGGAAATCTCCAGCACATGTCCAGTCCTCAGTAAATTTCCTCAGTTAAATTCATCAGATTCACAGTTATCCAGGCTGCCAACTCGGTCAAATACTGTTAAAAATATTTCATTTATTATTCTTATTAAAGTAAGTAACTCTAATATCATTAAGTTTTTAACAAAAAAATAGAACTGACTTCAAATGGTAAAAAATAAAATTCTTTATCCAGGCTACCAACTCGGTCAAATACTGTTAAAAATATTTTATTTGTTATTCTTATTAGAGTAAGTAACTCTAATACCATTAATTAAGTTTTAACAAAAAAATAGAGACGACTTCAAATGGTAAAAAATAAAATTCTTCAGTACCTACTTCTTCTTGCTTATGGTCATGACTGTTAAAACTATTTTGGAGTCTTTTTCTGCCCTTGTTCTGCATGCCTTCCCACCCTTATATGATATGTCTACGTAAAGTTTGTAAAGGTAATTATTTCATATTATTATGTCTGGTTAGCTTCATTCACTCCCATTTTCTTGATTGTGACATCTTCCATTGCTTTTCTCATATTTTTTTCCATGTGTTTTCTTGATACTACAGATTTTTCTTTTCCTTGCCCATTTCCTGAAATACTTAAAAATAATGTTATAAAATGCAAATATATATAGGAGACATTACTCGAAATAAATCAGGCACATTAGTCATATTATCAGGGTAATGTGCCCCACTTGACATCGACATTTTTTTTGTCTAAAATAGAACGTACCTAATTGTAGACATACCAAAGTTCAAAGAGGTTATCTTTAGGACAAAACTTTAAAAAAGGAAAAAATATGAAGCAAATACTGTGACTCATTTTTATAAGAGATACAAAACAAATTCAGACCATCATAATTACTTTTTATTAACTTTTTCTTGCTGAACACAATTAAAAATAGGTATTTTGTTATTTACGTCGCCGGCATACTTGTGTCACTAACCTGTTCGGGTCTAATTAGCGCCAAATTCAAAATGCATCTGTGAGTTTTGCGAGTGGGGCACGTTACCAACTGTGGCACCTATGCCTGGTTTACCCTATAAAAATAACTGAATTTTTTTCACTTAACTTCTAAATGTTAAAGAGATTTTTTTCGTTGATTATCATGTTAATCTAATAGCCATCTAATAGCATGAAAGAATACTACTATGAGTCCACCTGAACATATAAATTATTGAAAGAATTTGCTCTCAGCTCCTAACCGTTGAGGAGTTGTACCTTCAATCATCAGCTTAGCAACATCAGGTGATAAATACCAGCATAAATATTTGTATTATGTTAAAAAATATGACTTAAACAATGTGTCACGTGCCTATTAAGTTTCAGTGTTTCCCTCGATTTCCCTAGTAATCATCAGATTATGACATGGTGACAGTTGGACCACCTTAGAAGTTTTTGAACAATAAAATATAAATTGAAAGAATTTTCTCTCAACTCCTAACCATCGTAGTACCTTCCATAATCAGCTCAGCAACCTAATATGATGATAATTATACACAAATTCCTGTTTTGCTTTAGTAAGAATATGAAAATCAATTGTTGTGCTATAAAATTTTAATGTTCCCCTCGATTTCTCTGGGATCCCATCATCAGACTTTGTCTTGGTGACAGTTGGACCACCTCAGGAATGTAAGATTTTGAACAAAAAACCATTTATTGAAAGAATTTGCTCTCAACTCCTAACCATCGTAGTACCTTCCATCATCAGCTCAGCAACATGATATGATGATAATTATACACAAATGCCTGTTTTGCTTTAGTAAAAATATGAAAATCAATTGTTGTGCTCTAAAATTTTAATGTTCCCCTCGATTTCTCTGGGATCCCATCATCAGACTTTGACTTGGTGACAGTTGGACCACCTTAGGAATGTAAGATTTTGAACAAAAAACCATTTATTGAACGAATTTGCTCTCAATTCCTTACAGTCGCAGTACCTTCCATCATTAGCTCAGCAACATGAGATGATGATTACTATGCACAAATATCTCTTATGCTTCAGAAAGTATAAGAAAATCAATGTGTGTGAATATAAAGTTTGAGAGTTCCCCTCGATTTCCCTGGGATCCCATCATCAGATCCTGATTTGGTGACAATGGGACCACCTCGGGAGTATAAGCATACGAACAAAAAAATAATTTTGAAAATCGGTCCACAAACGGCGGAGTAATCGGTGAACATATATATATATATAAAAAACATACAGCCGAATACAGTACCTCCTCCTTTTGGAAGTCGGTAAAAATATGTGACATAAAAAGGATAGTGATGATAGCTAATATAACAGACTAATAACAGTTTCAGGATTAAAAAGTGTCCCCCTAGTCAAATTCATGCATGCACTGTCAGCTCACATTACCCACTTGTGCTATCTCTTCCCAGAATGTTTTGTCATTGTATCAGTTGATTGCCAATTGTTATTGTACTCTGCTGTATGGTGTTACCATGCACTGTGTTGTATCACCAAGCAACCTCTTTCTAAACAAATGAAACTGTGCTAGTTTCATTTGTTTCACAATAAGGTTGTTGTATTTTAGTAAGTAATTTAAGAAAATACAGTAGAATCTGGTTTTAAGATGGCTAAGGGACCAGTAACAGTACTAAAGGAAAGTCGAAATGAATGGATATTTTTACTTTTTATGGTATTATCATTTATCTTAAAGATTTTATTGCACAAACACATTTGTGTAGCACTTCTGCAGCTTTTAGAGCTTCAGGTATGCTAGGAGTGGTACAATTTTCTTTCGGGCTATCCTCAATTATTATCATCACTATCTTGGCTGTTGACCATAACATTTCGTTAGTCTGTACAAGCACAGCAAATTAGGTACTGTCATAAATTAAACAGTCGCATTCCAATAAGAGATGTGTAGGTTAGGATGTGCACAGAGCGGAGATATGTACATTCCTATGATTTATTTGTAAACACATCAATGCTCATTAACCGGACAATTATGTGTAAAATAACAACAATTAGTGGCAAACTGGCACCAGGTAATGGTGACAATGACCACGCAATATTAGATGGCCTGTATCACTTTTTCTGGTTTTTATTGCTTAAAATAAACAGAGGGCTTTAATGCATGTTTCCCTGGTTTTTATTATTTTTATTACATTAAAAAAAGTCAAATTAATCAAGTTTCTACTATAATGCTGTTAAATTAAAAGTAAAGTACATAGTATTACATTATTTACTTTTTGTTGTAATTATCTTACTTGCACGTAATACGTATACATAATACTGTAGGTGTCACTCTATGACACAAATATAATTGACACTTTAGAGTTTTAGTAGTCTCACCATAGTGTAAATTTTAATTCATAAGTGGTTAGAGTTGCACACACACTCTCACACACACATTCACACACACACACACACACACATCTACTGCCAATGCTCAATGAGAAGAATTTTGGCTGTGAGGTGTTGTGTTCCAAGCAATTCCAAGGCCGTAACAACAAGGCCTACATAACACCGCCCGCAACACGACTCGATCCTTGGTACCATGTAGTTTTATTTGTAATTTTTGTATATTATGATTATGTATCATTCTAATGTATTTCTTATTGTTTTTATGTATAAGTGTGTAATAATTAAATGTTATGGTGTATTCGTTTCTATATAAATATGTATGCGCTAAGTAGCCTGCAATAAATGAAAAGTACTGTTTAGCAGTGTTTGGTCACATAAGTTAAATACTAATGAAAATTAATTTTCAATTTTCATTTGTATATATATCCTGTAGGTATAAACTAGTTAATCCATCAATCAATAAATAAATGCACATGTGCACAAAGTTTTTTTAAGTATTTTTTTTTCTTCAATTATGGCATCGCAAACTCTGCACATTGCCAGCGTCAAGCATAAATTTAGCATCACGTTTTTGCCAGTTTCGGTGAAACTGCACGAGTAATAATAGGTAGTCAGTAAGTCGTCAGTAATCAGTCAGTCAAGTCAGTCAGACATTCAAGTACAGCAATGGCTTCTTTAATAGAACGTGACCAATGGAATTTTGGAGGCAAAACGAAAAAACATATTTTTGCACTGTTATTTTAATTCACAACATTCGTGCACTTTAATTAACCTATATCAAACAAAATGCCATCAAATTTATCCGATATAACTCAAAAGTACACCAAGAAAGTAAAAATAAAACAAGAGCACAATATGTCATTTTCGACTTCCCGCCAAAACTCTATTTTTTTCTTAATTGTAAGAAAAAAAATTTGTCACAGGAAGCAGCTCCAGCAATCAGACAGAAGTATGAAGCTATTGCTAAAAAGGAAAAGCAGAAGAATAATATTCCGGAATTAAAGTACACCTCCACTGGAGTGCCTTTGTCGGAAATAGAGAGGCAGCAGAAGGAACAGCAGCAGGCTGAGGAAGCTGAGCGGAAGGACATCAAAAATATAGTCAAACTCAAGAGCTTTAGTGGAGGTTAACAATTTATTCATAGTGACATAATTAGAAGTAACTGTTTTTTTTTTCAATATTTATTTTTATCATATAGTAAAACTGTGTTTAACTTTGTTAGAACAAACTCCATGTTTGTAGGCATAAGTTTCAATATAATATTATCTTTTAATAACAGGTTACTTGTTTGTAATGAATAGCACTTCTTTATTCATTTTCATGATAATAATGAATAGCACTTCTTTATTCATTTTCATGACAATATGCCTGTGGTAATGCAGACACTTAAAATTAAAATCTTATAACTATAAAGCATGGGACTTTTGAAGTAGGAGAAAATTATCAAATAGTAACTAGTTAATAATAATATCAGAGTAGCAACAGCTGAGTGGTAATGACGTCTGTCTCCTCTTTCTCAGTATTTTTCAAAGGCATGACCACGATTCCACACTTGGCTAGTGTGGAGGACTATGGCCTAAATTTCTCTTACGTCCGAGAGGTTACCTGTGCTGCTGATACTACTGCTGACAGTGGGTCAAGGTTCTCATGTTCAACCAAAAACGACTAGAGAAATACCGTCGCTGCAAATTCTATTTTTTACGACCAGTGTGGTGCAATGGTTACCATGCTGTACTGCCAATCGGAGGGTCCTGGGTTCGATCCCTGGTGAAACAGAAATTTGAATGATGCATTTAAATTAGAGATGAAACGGATATCCGGTAACTATCCGGCCTTAATACTATCCGGCCGAATACCGGATAGCTACTATTCGACCGGATAGGCATCCGGCCGAATTAATAAAATAATCTGTATAAAAAAATATTTTAAGTAATTATTTGCTTTATTTAGTTAGGCTTAGTATCACTTGAGAAATATAATTAATTTTACTTTTAAAATTTTAATCACACAATAGTAAATGAATGTAATAGAAAAAAAATGAATTAAATAGTACTCATACTGCAATAAGAGCAAATTATGGTGAATAAATACTAATTTCTCTGCATTGAGAGGTAGCAAGTAGTTTGGCTTCTCTTCATAAATAACGCAAGTGTGTGTGTGTGTTTGTGTGTGCGATACACCAAACGGCTCAGTTCTGCCGGATATCCGTTGGCCGAGTATCCGGTATCCGGCCAAACTGCTATCTTTTTCATCTCTAGTTTAAATTTCTGTTCTCGGTCTGGGTGTTTGTGTTTCTAACTTTGTATGTGCTCATGGTACCCACGACACAGGGTATACCTACCCTACTGTGGGGCCCTGAGTGTGAACGTTATTGTGTTTCGGTAGAAAGGTGCAGTTGCCGACCAGACTTCCATGAGGCAACCATTAGCCTCCGGCCAGCAACTGCATACAACCTCAGACATGACTTATGCTTGTTTGGGGTTGTGTGTAGATGTCCATGGACTACAGCGACCACGTAACTTTACTTACGCCACTTGGCTTACATGCTATTTCGCTACTCCATTCAAATAAAAATAAAAAACTAAGTATGTATAGACATTGAAAATGAATAAAAAAGAAAACTATGCATCAACATGTCCATGAGAGGTTTAAGACTAGTTTTTGTCAAACTTCCTCTCCCCTTTTCAAGCTTAATGGACGACCCTTGAGACATAATTCTTTTTGCAGCTATTGTCAATGAGGACTTTTACATAATGGACGTGAATTACTATTGCAAAGTACATTCGGAGCATCTCATAGGCGAGAGCACAATCTTAAGGTTCAATCTGCGTGATGGCATCCGCGAAACCTATCACGAAATGGTCAATCCTGGTGAGTTTCTATGCATTTTGTAATTTGTATTTTTAAATCTCTGTTAAACCAATCTAATGCTCGTAGGGATTCATTGACAGTCTCCGTGGCGTAGTGGGCTATGAGTCGACTGCGAAGCGTGAGGTCGTGGGTTCGAATCCCACCCAGGACAAATATTTGTGTGATGAACATGACTATTTTGATCTGTGTCTGGTTGTTAATTTATATATTTAAGTATGTATTTAGAATTATATAAGTATGTTTATCACTTCAGCTTTCTGATTACCATAGTACTAGCTGTGCTTAGTTTGGAATCAGATGGTGTTGTGTGTATTGTCCAAAGATATTTATTTATTTATTGAGCGCTTATGTCTTCTTACTATTGTAATAAGGTAATAGGGTAAGTAATAGGGTTTTAATGGGTTGAAGCATTGTTATTTTATCTCATGAATGCTAGTTTACTGTGGTTGTGGACGTAGTACCTGTGTATGTTACCTTAGAAGCTGTCAGTCAGTTAAGTCACACCTGAGCAGCCAGTCAGGTTGTTATAGTTACAAGCAAGTAACTATTATTACAAATAAAGAACCTTAATCGTGACGTCACATGACGTGATCAGCGGAGAGAGCGCCGTACGCTTGCGCGTAGTCAAGGCGACGTTACCTATTTCTAAGAGTTGTCAATGGTGGAAGCTTGGACGTGACGGTTGTATTTTTTAATCGATATTGATAAAATATTAGATTCAGTTACTTTTCTTTATTTAGAAACAGACAAACGATGGGGAAGAAAGGTCCTGTAATGGAGACCAGGTCTCGGCAAAAGGAGTACAGGCCGCCCTCCAACCAGGTGGACTGACGACCTGAAGAGGACAGCGGGTAGTCGCTGGATTCAGAAGGCCCAGGACCGGGAGGAGTGGCGAACGTTAGGGGAGGCCTATGTCCAGCAGTGGACAGTAAAATGCTGATGGATGGATGGATTTAGAAACACATCCCACTTCTGATTCTTAATACTATAGTAACTTGCTGAAATCATTTTCACTGCTGACTGCAGCATGCATGCATGCAGAGACAATTTGCATATGCATACATCCTCGCAAATCTGGTATTCTAGCATTCATGAGATAACAAATAATAGCTATCTACGAAAAACTATGTATATAATATGTACTCGTTTAATTATTTCAAGTTTTATATTTATAACATAAACAATTTAGTTAAACTATTCATTGTCTATTTGCTCTCAAAACCTGTTGTTTTCATGTTATAATTGAATAAAAAAAAACGGCAAATTGTTTGTAAAGTAGGTTTACGATCGAGATGTTTACGTGATAACGTCCGCACGAGAAAATCTCCATTCGTTTGTATGCCGCTAGAGTGAGAGAGACGGAAGATCGGTCCACTCACTCGAACGCTATGCCAGCCTCCGCTCGTGAGGATTCCGCGTGACAAGTTTCACGGAATGACTGGCAGCGCTCGAGATGAGACAGGAGATCGGTCCGTCTCTCTCTCGTTATACCTGCGATCGCGCTCGTGAGGTTTTGGTGTGACACAAGTTTCCGAACATGTCACCCGACTAAAACGATTTTAAAGACGTTATCACGTCAAAAAATCATTAAGACATATAAATTGCTTGTTAAAATTTATCTATGAAGAGGAAACAAAGTATTCTGTTTGAACTTTGATCAATGAGGAAATGGTTGAGCGTTTTCCAAATTTTTATGTCGCTTTCAGGCTACATCCCAGTAGGATACGCATCAGACGTGAAGCAAGGCAGCTTGGAGCTGGGTCTGGAGGTGCCGGACGAGAGTGGCAAGCGCAGCAACTACATGCAAATCTTGGCCAACATTATCGACTACTTGAAACAGAAGGACAGGAATGCTACTGTCCTACCACCCATATTCACAATGCCGGAAAAAGTTTTGGCTGTCCAAGACTTCATACAGCAGATGTGCTACCGAGCAGGTATTGAATTCCCAACAAACTGTGAATAAATGTTTTATTATTTTGGCGACCCGGGTGGCGTAATGGTTATCATGCCGGACTGCCGATCGGAGGGTCCCGGGTTCCCGCGCTTGAATTATGAGTTTTTTTTTCTCAGCCTGGGTGTTTGTGTTTCTGTCTTTGTGTGTGTTTATGGGACCCACGACACAGGGTATATCTAGCCTACTGTGGGGCTATGAGTGTGAAACGTTATTTTAAGGCATATATTGCCTGCTGAAATAAAAAAGTGGCTCAAGTCGAAGTTGTGGCATTTTAAGTTAGTAATGAATTCTTGTTCTGAATAAGTCACTACTTTATGCATTTCTTTTTTCATGCATGCAATCTTTTTTTTTTCATTTTCAATTCTCTATAATATGTTACTTTGAGCTAACCTTCAGTCAATTTATTTTCGAGATTTATGCACTAATTATCAATTATGTAACCACGTAATTGAATATTTCATCATCATTAAATAAAAAAATATTATAATTTGTTGGGAAAGGACACTTAGGTAATAAGTCATTTATAATAAGTGTGTAGGATTTAACAAATTTAAATTTACGTAACGTTTAAGAGGAAACGCGGCTTCAGCCGAATCAGAAAAATAGGTATTTTGGAGTGACTATTGCTATCGCGCTGCGCCCTGCGCTACCCGCCGCGTGCGATAGGGACAGATGCAGCTCAGACCTATTATACCTACAAACTTTCTGACTAAATCGAGGTATTCTGTTACATCCTTCAAAATTGAGTTTATTAAATATATTTTTTTGACAAATATCAAGAAATAGAATAAGTCTATGCCGCTATGTTTTTATTTGGTTGTAAAAACCTTTCAATTTTTTTTTGCAGTATGAAAGAGGCATTTTCTACGATTTTTGAAGTGTCATATTTTCTGATCTAATTAGTTGATTGAAAAAAAAAACATAGCTATAGCAGACTTAGATATTGTCACAAAAAATCATTCCTCTAGAAGTATTATCCAGGGAGAAAATAGGAGAATACATTTGTATGGAAATACGGCGCTAGCGTTTCCTCTTAAGCATGGAAACGGATAATCATGTAGTATGAGTATGTTCACATATTTGGACAACAATTTAAAAAGAACCATTAATGTTGCAGGCGAAGACGACTCCCTGTTCCGGGTGTACCGACTGGACACGCTGTTCTTCACTCTGATCAACGCGATCAAGAACAGAGACGACGAGGGTCTGCCCAAGGAGTCCCTGGCGCTGCAGCAGCTCAAGAAGGACCTGTTCAAGTACACCCCGGGCATTGGGTGCACGGTAGGACACTAATTTCAGCCTTTCATCCCATGTACTATGAACTCAATAGCAAGGAGCAAACAATGGAAAAGTACTCGTACTTAATTCAAATTTCTGCCTTGCTGGGGATCACACTCCTGTCTTCAATCATAGCCCCTGAACATCCCGGGTCTTCAATCGTAGCCCCAAAACATCCCGGGTCTTCAATCGTAGCCCCTAAACATCCCAGGTCTTCCAATAATGATGATCAATAATTATCTTCATCGAAAACGGTGACTGCTAGTGGCAAAGTTCATGTTCATTTCCTTATGGGGAAGTAGGCAGTTGGAGACTTAAGGCCACACGCTTATACATTCTTTTTCTTTTAGCACCATGAGGAATCCGACAAGGCAATAGAATGCACTTCTTCTAGAGTGAAGCGACTCGCCTACACAATTCTGGATAGCTGCTGCCCAATAGTGGGCGTGGAACTCGAGCCTGGGAAACATCTGCCATTTGATTATGATATGGATGTAAGTAGAATCAATTCAATCAATCAAAAACCCTTTGTCACTCTTTAGCCTGTGTTAGACCCTTTACAGGAGTTAGACCTATCTCAAAGCGCGGCACTGTGCTTAGTTGCTATCGACCAGGTTTCGGGCAAAAAGACCACCACTCAGCAGGCCACCCTCTAATCAGGACTGCCGATCTGAAGAAGACAGCAAGAATAGGCAGGATTCAGAGAGCGCCTCTCAAGGTTGATGGATGGAAGCCCCTTGATAAGTCACAAACAAAGGTTGGAAGTGAAAAATCGCCGAAATATTCATATTTTGGAAGCCTCAAAATAAATGCAATATTAATTTTATAATTTTTTTTCGGAAGTGATATGAGTCATCGATCCTACTTTCTGAAGAAGATATCTATAGACTAAACACACATAACCTATATCACAGGAAGGATAGGTGCGGTCGCAGCTTTCAATTTTGGGGGGGTGGTCACTAAGAAATTTGGGGGAAGAGGTGTCCCAAATTGGCTTGTTTCGCCTTCCATCTACGCATGGCTGATGGATTTTGGGTGGAGGTCATGTCCCCTGTGACCCCACCCCCCCCTGGGACCGTGCCTGAGGAAGGAATTGACTTTTTTTACCCTAGAACCTTCCTGGATAAATAAGTGGACTATTCGATGAAAAAATATTTTTTTCAATTGATCTGGTATCAATTCCTGAAATTATCGCTTTGTAGCAATGAATAAAAATAATATTAATTTTGTCATTTGTCCTGTTAATTTTTAGAGTATCCTCACCTACCGGGACCAAAAGAAGGAACGGCAGGCGCCGACAGTGGCCGGCTCTATGGTACTGTACTTTATACTTTAACCACCTTTAGTAATGAGAGAATTTAGTTTCATTGCCAACGATGATGACATGTAACATAACAGTAATAAACAGTAGTCGCTATCCAACTGACGTTTTATGAGCCCAACGTTGTCGCTGCGCAAACGCCACGTTGTCGTCTTATCACCCGTTGCGTTTAGAGAATGCGCGTTTTTTTTTTTCAAATATGGCAACTCGGTGCATATTGCCGGCGTCAGGTATTTTTGCATCAAGTTTTTGCCAGTTTTGTTAAACTGGACGAGTATTAATAAATAAAATCAGTAAGACAGTAAAGTCAGTAATCAGTCAGTTAAGTCACTCGGACATTCAAGTACATCGCTTTACTTGAAAGTCCGACTGCTACTTAACCAGAGTGACCGATGAAATTTTGGAGGCAAGATGAAAAAACATATTTTCGCACTATTATTTTAGTTTTTAACACTCGTGCACTGTAATAAATCTATATCGAATAAAACGCCATCAACTATATCCGATATAACTCAAAAATACCCCAAGAAAATGAAAATAAAACAAGAGCACAATGTGTCTTCCGGCTTCCCGTGAAAACTCACGCGCAACCTTAATTAACTCATGCTACGATTGGACGCTGGCCGTAGCGTCGCTCCCGCTCATACGGACAGAATGGAATGGCGTAGTGATTGTATCAGTTTGCTAAAAACCGAAACGTCGACGTAAACGCCGCGTTTACACAGCTACAACGTTGGAGAAACGCTAACCATTATATTATGTCAGCGGCACGATGCGATAGTACAACGGTGGCGCTAAGGTCGTATCGATGGTAGCGTGACAGCCATAGTGTCATTCCTGGATTCTTATAAAAGGAGACATGGTGGATGGTTTGCGCCAGGGCTTTGTAACGCTACCAAATTCGCACTTTAAATACCGTTAAGTAACGGACGGCAATATACATACTTTAATGTGGGACCTTGGTGCCCAAGAGCATTTGATTTAAAAGCCAATGCATCGTAGGAAATGGAAAATAATAAACAGATGAATAAAAATAACGTTAAATAACGATACTTTTATTATGCATTTGGTAACGCTATCAATCCTTTGACCGTGGTAACATTTCGATTTACTGATAAAATCAACGAACGATAACGTTAGGTTAGGTTTACCGGTAAAAGGCCATCCAAGGTATCGCTATCAAGCATAACGTTGCCTTTGCCATACCTGACTTTTAACGTTATTCAAAGCACTGGTTTGCGCACCACGTAACGACGATTCGATGTTATCCAAACAATCTCTAGTAATATCTAAGTGTTAATCAGAAAGATTACAGATGAATAACCTTGTCTAATGGTGTGTCAGTTAATTTTATTACATCAATCATTATTATTTTAATTAAGTTTAACCCTCCGTGCACCAGGTGACTAAAAGTCTCGTCCTATACTAGGTGGGGTGTGACAAACCCCAAATTAAAAAATGGTTAAATTGACATATTTTTTATGTTTTTCGTGAATTTTATTATTAGGTATTTATAAACACACTGTAATGATTAGGTTTAAGTTAAAGACCGGTTAAAAAGTATGTAATAAAATATTTATTTTTATAAAAGAACAAAAAACACAACTTGTGTGATTCACTTATCATAACAGTTACTTTCTTATACTAATTTTAAATGGCACATTTAATTATAAGAATCATGTTTAATTAACAAACTACAGTATATTTCCTTATAATTTAACATAAATTGAACACAATAGAGGTACATTTTAATTGAGATCATTGTCGTCCAAGCGACCACAGTCTTGACAAAAAAAAAATCAGTGTGCTCCATACATATTGGCACATAACATTTTTTACACGTATATTTTGTTTTACGATCTTTGTTCTTGGGGCAACTTGAACATCTTCTTTGGGTATTGGACCTTTTGGCTGGAGGTTCCGGCAAATTTTCAGGTAGGTCAGGAATACTTAGCAATTCTGTTACGAAGGTCTCTTGGCAGCTTTTGTGCAATTTTTCATGTAACTATAAATCTGTAATAAATAAAAATCCATTTAAAATGCTGAACATACATAAATTAAACACATAAAGGCAAAAAAACATCAAATAGAATGCTTACTTTTTTGTCAACGAGCCGTACAAGGTGGGGTGTGTGACACCCACATGCACTTTAAGAGCGTGTAGCTCGCTTGGCGGTGGTCGCCGGATTGACTCATCAACGCGAGTCGGAGCGGCAACGTCGCAATTCCAGCTACTGAGAATTCGAGCAGTGGCGGGTTCACAGTTTTAAATTTATTGCGATATTTCAAGGGCTGGGGTTTATTAAACCCCACCTGGTGCACGGAGGGTTAAGTTAGTAATTTTCTGTCAACAGTCTTTTAATTGTCAATTTCCTCGCCCACATGAATAACTCTGATGTATGGCCACCTCTCGTCAACATATATAAAACGTCAGTGGGATATCGGCCCATAAATCAAGAATTAATTTTCCTCAATAGGATCTTGGGCGCTATGGTCAAAAAAAAAAAAAAAACTTAAAAAGGTTGCGCTAAACAGTGCTTGGAAAACAGGATAATTGTTTTCATTCTTATAATTTTATGTATCGTAATAAAATTTCTTTTTGAACATTCAGGTATACGCATGCAACAGTTCCATGATCAGTGAGAGTTTCAACGACTCTGTGTCGTTGAATTCCACCTCAGAGAGTAAGTAAACAATTTCTTCATATCGTTGCAAATGTTCCATGAATATCGCCACACCTGTGCGTAGTTTGATTAGAATAGATCATAAAGCTATAGTGAATCTGAAAAAAAAATTCAATCTCAAACTAGCTGTGTAATATTTTTAATGTAGTTTAGCCTCTGGCCAAATTCTTATTTTCACGAATAATAATAATAACGATTCACACTCATAGCCCCACAGTAGAGTAGTTATACCCTGTATCGTGGGTGCCATGGACACACAAAGACAGAAACACAAACACCCAGACCGAGAACAGAAATTTAAACTTATTCAAATTTCTGCTTCGCCGGGAATCGAACCCGGGACCCTCTGATTGGCAGTCCGGCATGGTAACCATTACTCCACGCAGGTCATCGTCAACGAATGTCAAAATTTTGCAGAGATCTGTTAATTTTCGAATCGATTTTTTAAAATAAATAAGCAGTCTGTGGAATATAGCGTTAAAGCTGAAGTGATTTTTAATTTAAAGTGCCTAAAACAGTTTTTTTTTCTAACTCAGGTGTGATGAAAGTGAAAAGAGCTCCTAGAATGCCAAAGACTGACTGTAAGTTTATTTTTTTACATTTTTCAATTCACAAGTACTTTAGTGTTGTATTATACATAGATATAATATATGTATAATACAACACTAAAGTACAATAATAAATGATATAAATTACAATACAGTAATACAACGTTCGGTTATTTAGCTGAATTGCAATCCGGCTGAACGAGAATCAGGGAAATAGCTAGCCGGAATGTAATACGGCGGATTATACGATCCGACTGCGACATATATACAGGGTGACTGGATGTATACTTGACATACTTGAAGACACAATTATTTAGACCAAACTAAACGTAAAATGCTTTGGAGGGCACGTTAAGCCGTCGGTTCCAGTTGTTGTCGATAGATAACAGTCGTTTAAACCTTTTCGGAGGCCTTTGAGCCGTTTGAAAACATCCGACAGCGGGTTGGCCACTAACCTGCATCTCCACCAACCTGCATTGGAGCAGCGTGGTGGAGTAAGCTCCAGGCCTCCCCAATAATGGAGAGAGGCCGATTATGTATATGTATATATGTTCCGAATTTGGAAGAGGGTAATTGGCACTAACAAACAGCGGGTTGGCCACTAACCCGCATTGGAGCAGCGTGGTGGAGTAAGCTCCAGGCCTCCCCAATAATGGAGAGAGGCCGATTATGTATATGTATATATGTTCCGAATTTGGAAGAGGGTAATTGGCACTAACAAACAGCGGGTTGGCCATTAACCCGTATCTCCACTAACCCGCATTGGAGCAGCGTGGTGGAGTAAGCTCCAGGCCTCCCCAATAATGTGTGCAGCCAGCCACCATGCTGGCCAAGTGCGGATTGATGGACATCAGGCCTTCGAGAAATTATGAGTTTCTTTCAGGCATGAACGGTGGTGGAACACGTCATAATTATTTTAAAAATCACAATATGTTCCATCACTGTGGAGTGAATGTACATACGCACATTTTACAAATTTCTTTGTCAGAGGTGCGCGGCGATAATTTCAACATTTTCATCCCGGTATCTCCGTGTCGGAGACCGCCGTCTTTAGCACTCGGCCATCGCTGCTCGCTTACCAATTTCAATAATATTAAATTTTATGTTACCTAAACTATCTAAGTTTTGTTTAATTGTAATGTTTAAGTGATTATAATAAATTTAAACGTTCACAGATTCTCATAACATCCGGCCGGCGCCGGAGCTGACCGACACAGACTTCCCCAAGCTGACTGCTGGTGTGGGCAGAGGTAATCACTCATCATAACACTTCACACTCACCCCACAGTAGGGCAGATATACTCTGTCGTGGGTGCCATGGACACACAAAGACAGAAACACAAACATCCAGGCCGAGAACAAAATTTTTAATAATCATCATCTTTTATTTCTCATATTTAAATAATATTGTTGGCAATAATGATCTATCACCACGCCCATTTTTTTCTCTATATCTGTTTCTCCCGGAGACTTGTGTACGTGCGATATAGACGAAAAGGTTTTTCATATTGCGTATGCATTACAATGACATCGACCTATATCGACCATAACACTTCTTATAATTATCGTAATCTAGTCTTCGCATTTGTCCCCAGAAATGTTAACTATTTTGTCGTTATAAAAAAACTATTCTTAAGATTTTTTTGAGTTTCTATAAATTTGCAACTTTGGTAAAATATGATTTAATATTTCCTTTACTTGAGTAAAGACCCGTTTTCAGCAGTTAGATGTTATTTTTCCTTTTAACACACACTAATTTTCGTCATGGTGACGTGTTTTCCCAAACTTTACCTACCCAGTAACATATTGCGTATTTCAAAAACCGTTACAGCGCCATCTAGCTTGTGTTTAAGAGAAAACATATTTCTTTTAAAAAATTATTTATGATTGATCCATTTTTGTTCTCATAAGCTATTCTTTAATACTGTCCAAAATAATTTTAGCTAGATGTTAAATCGGTTATCCTCTAACATTTTTTAAATTAATATTTTAATTTCCAGGTCGTGGCCTAGGCGGCAGCTTCGGCAGGGTCCGGCCAAACAACTAAGTTGACACATTGACTGGTGCAGTATACAAAAAATCTTTACCAACATGGCCACGCCACACTACTGTTACCATCGGCGATCGGATTTGCATTTGCTAGATGCTGCGTCGAGTTTTGTTTCTTGTACGCGGCATAGGAAGGCTGGGGCTCTACTCTGGGCGCCAAAGTTTGAAGGTTCGCATTTTTTCAGCACATTTTTGACTCTTTTCTGACCCCCTATTCGTGGATATATGACTACAGTTAAGTTATTGAGAATATGAAGCTGTTTAGGATATAATATCCTTTATAATCCTTCTAACTTTTACAAACACATCGATAGCGCTTAGAGTAGGGCCACCGAATCGCTGCGTTTAGCGACTAAATCGCCGATGCTAAAAGTAGGAGTGGCTTGGTCCTTACTTGTAAGATAGATACGAATCTCTGAGCGGCTTGCACATTAGTGATGTGACGGATATCCGAGAGAGAAGGAAGATCCTTTTTCGGACCTTTTATGGATCTTTTACTTTATTAATTTACAACACAAAGATAATATTCTATAAAGGGTTTTTTTTTTCACTAAAAACTCTTGTTATTAACAACATAAATGGAAATTTCTGTTTTGGCTAATGTCGAAATTGAATAAAATACAGTCTTCCAATCAAATGACCGATCAGCTGATGTTTGTGTTGAGAATTTTTTTTTTCTTTCGTTTTCAAAGTTTTTCTGAACAAAAGTTGTTGTTTATAATGTTGCTAATACATACATACTAGTGGTGTTGTCTGTCAATTTATATAAGGTAATGGTTCACACTTGCGTGCATTCGCGCATATGTATATTTTGTTACGATCCGGCACATCACTACACATAATATGTAGTATGTTTTTGAGGGTATATAATGACATGTTTATAATTTCTATACTGCGGACCTAAACAAGTGGCATTCTACTACCGTAAACGCTTGTAGAAAAGAATGAAAAATGTATGAGATTAATGTTAGGAGATCACGTGACATTTCGTTATCTAACGCCAATCCCATACATATTTCTTCATATTCAACAAGCGTTATGAAAGGCGAATGCCGCTTGTCTAGGCTCACGGGCCACCAAAAAAATCAGCTTCCCTGTCATCTGTCAAATAATTTGTTACTGTTAACTAAATTAGACGTTCGGAGTTTTGGCGGGAAGTCGAAAAAGACATATTGTGCTCTTGTTTTATTTTATTTTCTTGATGTATTTTTGAATTATGTCGGATAAAGTTGATGGAATTTAAGATAGAGAATAGAAACAGTGCACGAGTGTTTGTGAAATAGAATAATAACAGTGCTAAAATATGTTTTTTCTGCTTGCCTCCAAAATTCCATCGGACACGTTCTAGTAAAGTAGCCATCGCTTTACTTGAATATTGGACTGACTAGACTGACTGATTACTGACGACTTACTTACTGACTTTGTTATTACTTCGTCCAGTTTCATTGAAACTGGCAAAAAATTGATGCAAAAATTATACTTGACGCTGGCAGTATGCACAGAGTTTGCGATTCCATAATTGAAAAAAAAATTAGACGTTGAGGAGTTTTGGCGGGAAGTCTGAAGGGTTATCCCTTCAGAGATACAGTACATACCCTTCAGAGAGCACAACTTATGTTGTGCTCTTGTTTTGTTTTTATTTCCTTGGTGTATTTTTGAGTTATATCGGATAAAGTTGATGGCATTTTGTTCCATATAGGTTAATGACAGTGCACGAGTGTTGTGAAATAAAAACATGTTTTTCGGCTTGCCTCCAAAATTCCATCGGACTCGTTCTGGTAAAGTAGCCATCCACTTTACTTGAACATTACACTGACTAATTACTGAAACCTGACGAATTACTCATTTTTTCTATGACTACTAAGTGATGCAAAAATTATACTTGATGCTGGCAATATGTACAGTCATGCGATGCCATTATTAAAAATGAAAAAATGAACTAAATTACACGTTGATATGCTCTTGAAATATAATAAGTCCTAATGTAAATATAAAACAAGAAATGAATCATTTTTAAGAATATCGTACATGATCAGTTTTTTTGAGGTCAGTGTATGTGCATAAAAACACACAAATTCAAACTTTTCATATAATAATATGTGGTAAAAACACCTTAGGTATTTGTTCAGCTGAGCACTAAAATAATAATCATTTATTCATTTTTTGGAATACAGAAAATCGCTTGAGCTCATCTGTAAATGTGCTAATCTCATTCATAGTTATTGGTTGTAAAACTTGAATGTTTTTGCACTGAATGTGTTACATCTTAAGACTGATTACTCAATCCAGAGATAAAGTTATTTTTCTGTTAATATTCTCGCTATCCTTTTTAAATGTCAAGAGAAACAATGATAACGATAACATTAATTATTCGACTTACAATATTTATCCAGGGATGGAAAAAGCCCTTAGCCGTTAAAAATAAATATCGCCTATATCAAGAAGCTCAAATTATAACTCCTCAACGTCACATACAGATTATTTTTTGTAAGTCGCTCTTAGGTCTCTATAAGATAAGAAAAAACCATTATAAGCATTAAATGTGACGAATGGTTAAAATTATGTGAAGTAAAGATACTTAATTGTATTTTTATAACAGTTTCGTTTAGAAATTTATATATAACGGTTTTTTGGACTTGTGACTTCAGACTTTGTGGCGTTTGTCGCAGAAATTGATATATTGATAAATATGAAGGATGAACATACTGTGCCATGGTTACTTCAGCCCATTGACAGGTTATAAATTTTTATTAGTGGCCAAAGCTACACTTTTATATCATATTTTGGCACTTAAATATATGTAATAAAGATATTTTTGTTTCTCAAGTCTGTAAGGAAGAATTTGAAAATATTTTGTTATAAAAGATGTCACGAATTAACTTTTTCTTTTATTTTTTACTTATTTTGGTAATGTGTTCAATGGCCATGTTTTGAAGCACGTCTACACATACCAATTTTGAAATATTTATTCGATGGTACCGTCTGTGATCTCCACGTTTGAATTGATACGACAATTTTTGTCGCTTACTATTTACCTATTGCCTATAAACTTATAAATTAATAAACGAGACCTAGTGAAATTACAGTATGGAACAGGAACATCAGTTTAGTTGGTTTGGACCACGGGTAAAAAAAATGCCTGTGGTACAACTAATTAGTTTCAGTTCAACAGGTTAGGGGTCATCCATAAATTACGTCACACCTTAAAGGGAGGGGGGGTATCACCAGAATGTGACATTGTGTGACAAGGGGACATGTTAAAATTTAAAATACTCAAACACGAAATTTATAGGTATGTCAATGAAAAACTTTAAATAATTACGAACTCGATCTATTTTATAAATACTTTAGCATTCTGAAAATGAAAATAACTGTTTTATTTTGATTTTTTTTAAATACATGCATAAAATTAGAAAATGTGTGACGCCACATCAGGGGGAGGGTTCTAAAAATGTGACAAGGACTGGGGGAGGGGTTAAAAGGTCCTGAAATTCGTGTGACGTAATTTATGGATGGCCACTTATTATGAGTAAAAAAAAAATTGCCAGTAATACAACTACTAGCTCAAACTCTTTCTGGTTTAACCACAGGTAAAAAAATTGCCCATAATTACCTTAAAAACTGCTATGCTAACTATAACTGGGGTGTAGATTAGTGTTGCTCAAAACATTGTTATGAAAATTACTAGTGTTAGTTTTAATTTTACTTAGTTATAAGAGAAATTCAATTTTAAGTACCTAATTCCCATTAAAGTTACTTTTATTGTTTTGATGATTAAATCTAAAAATGTTGAAAAATGTTTTTTTCGTTTTGTTCATTATTCTGTAATCGACATTTTTTTAAATAAATTACTACTTTCATACATGAACGTATTTTTTATTTTCAACCTTTATCTGTCACAAAGGAACATATTTTATCTATAGCTGATGCGATGGATAAAATGAATGAATTTTTTTACAATATAATTAATTGCAATATTTTATTTATATTATAATTAATAATAACGTCCGTATACCGGACGTGGAATGACAAAATATATTTTAAAGTATAGTTTAAGCAGGACATGTAGGTACTTGAAAGAGAAATGTATTTAAAATATTAAGATTTATATTAATAATAACAAGCAAATCTCAAAAAGATGTCAAATAAGCCTTGCAGAACTTTATATACAATATGCTTATAAACAAGTGTCTAAAGTTAATATTGTAGTACCTATCCTATGTTTTTGCCTGCTATCAGAAATTAACTAATATAAACTTGGACATCATAAGGGACAAACCAACTGACTTAGAAAGTAAGCTTTTCCATACGTTTGAATATAACATGACTCGTATCACTTGATAACAAATACATTCACTATTTATTTTGAATGTTCATTCACTGTCTCCAGTGTGACGGGTGGCTTGCCCTTTTTTAGTTTTTTTCTAGTTACCTTATTTCTCGGCTTAGGTTGCACGGTTTCATAGCTTTTGTGTTCAGATTGCACGGTTTCATCGGTTTTCTGTTCAGGTTGCACGGTTTCATTGTTTTTCTGTTCAGATTGCGGAGTTTCGCCATTTTTTTGACTAGTCTGCAAGATTTTGTCATTTTTCTGTTCAATATCCAGGGTTTTGCCATTTTTTTGTCCAGGTGGCAAAACCTCAGTATTTTTCTGACTAGGATCGAGGGTTTCCTCATTTTTCTTTTCAGGTGGCAGAGTTTTGCCATTTGGCGCTGGTTGTGATTCAATGATAACCTTATCATCTAAGCGATCTAATTTTATTTGAATCTTATCATCGTAGGGTTTTTGTACGTGGTAAAGAATGATGTCATTGTTTTTGTTGATCTTTAAAATTTGCTCGTCCTTAATTTGCACGATCGCACTCCATACTAAAATAATCACGTAGCCTTGATAAACTGAAAAGAGATAAAAATCAATAAAAAAAAATCCAAGGACAATAGTATAGGTAAAATTAGGAGTAAATGGACAACAAAAAAATTAAGTTAAAAATGTTGTTAGGGCATCAAGTTCAAGTCCCTGTAGCTTCGTATTAAGAACTAGCTGTGCCCGCGACGTCGTCCGCGTAGATAAAGACTTGTACAAAAGGCTTGATTAGACTTGGATTATTTGTTCCTCCTCCTCCTTAGTCGTTCACTCTTGTCAGAGTGGTTGTTGCTGATGAGGTTGCAATTTCGTTCGTGACCGCTTGCCCTCCACTGTCCCTTGGATTATTGTTACCTTTTATGAAATTACTTATGATACAAAAGTTCATATTATTATGTTGAGTAGATACATTCTTCCTGAGTCCTTACAATTCTTACTGTACTCCTCTTATAATATCGACTTTTCAGTCGTTATCATCAGTTTCTCTTTACAAATTAAACGTATTATAATAGCCTGTTTTTAAAGTGTTTAGATAGTACTGCTGTGCCCGCGGAAAGGATCATTATAATTAAATAATTTGTGCTGCAAATAATGCATAGATTCATTATCATTATGTAACTTAAATATATTGCAGAAAGGTGGTGAAATGTCTACGCTATGTCAGGCGTGGTTAGTAGTTGAGAGTCAAATTCTTGGTTGCTTACACGTTGGTTGCAATTGTCGTTAACATACTGTCGTTCATACTTAATGGAGGTATTTTGAGCGATTTAAAACTTGCGACAGCACTTAGGCCACTAACAATGAAGACGTCATCAACCTGAATTGGAACAGCGTGAGAGGATCAGGCCCTACGCGATTAAGAGTCAATTGGTCCTATTAACAACCCTTCACACAGCATCAGAAATAAATATATCGATTACTAATATTATTCTGGGCGTGACCACCATGCCGTGCTGCTGCCGTGACGCTTTAGCATATTAGTGTAACACCAGTGCCAGTACTGCGTATGTATGTAATAGCTCTTATTAAATTAACCACTAAAAACGTCTGCTCATTTCAATAACATTTTTTTAGACCCTCGGCAACTGCTTATTCGTTTATTCGAAATCACTTTTTTTTTATAAATAAACCGAACAAAGAGGCAGAAAGGCCGCGTGGTTAAGCGATCACTGTCGCCTATGGAAACGGGCAACCCCAGCGGAGCCACTCGAGCACTGCCGGCTTTCAAGAAGAGCTTTCTTTACAGGACCAATTGACTTTCTTCTTTCCACCTATGTCAAAGTCCACTGGAAATGCCTCAGCTGGAAGGTTGTCCCATAACTTACACATCCGTTCAAACATCAAGTGTAACACCAGTGCCAGTACTGCGTATGTATGTAATAGCTCTTATTAAATTAACCACTAAAAACGTCTGCTCATTTCAATAACATTTTTTTAGACCCTCGGCAACTGCTTATTCGTTTATTCGAAATCACTTTTTTTTTAAATAAACCGAACAAAGAGGCAGAAAGGCCGCGTGGTTAAGCGATCACTGTCGCCTATGGAAACGGGCAACCCCAGCGGAGCCACTCGAGCACTGCCGGCTTTCAAGAAGAGCTTTCTTTATATGACCAATTGACTTTCTTCTTTCCACCTATGTCAAAGTCCACTGGAAATGCCTCAGCTGGAAGGTTGTCCCATAACTTACACATCCGTTCAAACATCAAAAGGAGCGTGCAAAGCGGCCTGTGGCACTTTAACCTTCGACGGTGGTGTAATCATGATATGGTGACGTAGCTATTATTTTGAAAAGATCACACAGCATAGTAAAGTCGGTAGAACACTTTGATTTTTTTTACGTTTCACACTGATAGCGCCAGAATAGGGTAAATATACACTGTGTAATGGGTACCATGAGACACACAGAGACAGAAATACAAACACTTAAACCGAGAACAGAAAATTAAACTCATCATTCAAATTTCTGCTTCGCCGGGAATCAAACTCGAGACCCTTCGATTGGCAGTCCGGCATGGTAACCATTGCGCCACGCGAGTGCAGGCGCGGTCGCAGCCTTCAATTTTGGGGGGGGGGGGTCGCCAAGAAATTTTGGTGGGTGGTCACTAAGAAATTTGGGGGAAGAGGTGTCTCAAATTGCTTGATTCGCCTTCCATCTATCTACGCATGAGTGAGGGATTTTGGGGGGGGTCATGTCCCCTGTGACTCCCCCCCTGGGACCACGCCTGCGCGAGTCGATAATTATTATTGTCTATTAAATAAGGTCGATACCAATAATATGTGGATGTAACCACCGCGCCGCGCCTCCATAATGCTCTACCACAATGAGTACAATATGCAGCGCCAGTTCCAAAGCTCTCTAAGTTGTTAATTTTTTATTAGATACTTTATTAAGTAAATATACTCGTAATTAATTATATGAAATAATCTCCACCTATCCACTTTGTATTAGCGTTATTGGGTAAAATAATAATTATGTAACACCACCTGTAAATCTACCGGTAAAAAGCAATTAAATATGAATAACAACGACATCTATCGTATAGCGTGTAAACTAAATTATCGATATCGTCGATATACCGAATTTGCAACAGATCACTAAATAGTTCTGAATGTGAACATAGATGTCGGCAGTAGCCTCGTTTTGTTAAGGTTTTGTACATTTTGTATTGAGGATTTCTTTGAATATGTGGTGATATGTTTGGTTTTTTTTTAATATTTAGAGATGAAATCTAGCATAAGTGATTGAAAACTTGCTATCAGAATATTAAGAGATGTTAGTAGTTATCGAAGCTTGCGGTGTGACCGCTCGCATTAACTTGATTATAGCGTGCAGGCGTTCATCCATTTCATCATTCTTGAAATTGACGTAACTTTTTTGTTTGTGAACCGATTTAAATAAAACAAACCCTAAATGTTAATCCAAAAAAATACCAATACTTCAGTGAAAACCGCATCCTTCTACGTTAAGCCGTTCCTGAGATTAGCGCGCACAAACGAACAGATAAACAGACAAACAGACAAACAGACAAACAGACAATAATTCTAAAAATCATTGTTTTGGGTTCTATTACGCTAATAAATAGCCCTAGTGACAGTTTTTTTCAAATATCTTCAATGTACAGAAACGGACTTGTTACAGATTTATTATATGTATAGAGTATATAGATTAGAGCTACGGTATCCCTTGCCTGATCGTAAGAGCCAGCCGCGCCGGATAGGACGGCAGTGTGTGCGTGGCCGCATGCCTCCATAAGCATCGGAAGGTGCAGGAGAGCACATCTGCTCTGCCGAAGATGGGCCCGTTCCAGGGCGTCGCGTATGGAGGACACCGGTGCGTTCCACGAGAGATCCCAGAGTCCTCCCCAAGCACATCTGCTCTGCCGAAGATGGGCCCGTTCCAGGGCGTCGCGTATGGAGGACACCGGTGCGTTCCACGAGAGATCCCAGAGTCCTCCCCAAGCGCAGAAGCAGTTCACCGAGGGAATTTTAGTGAGGTCAAATCCCACATAACCCGGTGTCCTCTCCCAAGGTGGTGGGTACCTTTGAAAACAAAAACAAAAAAAAAACTTGTACAGACTGAGGGATGGATACCATCCTTAATTACCTATTTACGTTAGAACCATACAAAAGTGGACAAAGTAATAAACTCAATGATAGGTACTCACTCCAGTTCATCATAATGATATCTATTTTCATGAGGAGCGAGAGGAGCGCGAAGACCATAGAGTAAACTAGAAAAGTAGACATTATGGAGACCAACACGAAGCACATGTACACACGCAGCAACACTCGATCTTTCTGGAAATATATTTTTAGTCACTTCCCTGTATTACCTATTCAGTTAAAAATAATAACTTATGATTCTCCATAGCAGAATCGATAAGATAGCGGCCTCCAAAACTCCGGTTTAAACCGGGGACTCCTCTAACTAAGTGCGTATTTATCGTAGCTTCCAGTGGGTCCAGCACATAGAAATCGAAAGACGAGCAATATTTCTCACAGACTTAACCTATTTAGGTTTGTTAAAATGCTTTGTTGCAAACCTTGCATCTCATTAAATCGGCGGTAGCCCTTGTTGACATTGCATTTAGTAAAACGCCTTTAATTTGATATCATTGATTTGATGAACGCCTCTTCAATTTTGTTTATTCGTAGATTTTGCTTAAAAATAAAATTTAAGAGAATAAACACTTCACTTTCATGTGCATTGTCTTTGAAAACAAACTCTCTGTAGATTTAAATATATTTCTAAATTGTGAAACCCAGTTGTAATACCTACACGATACGCTCCACAAAGCAGCACGCAGTTAAAAGTCAACTCTATCGAATAGGCTGCGAAGGCCAAAGTCTTCGATGCGTTGTCTTCGAGGATAGCTGACTGAACAGCTACGAATGGCGGCATGACGCTGCCTGGGTCTGCTGTGATAATTAGTGATGATACCTGAAAGGAATGACTTTGTAGGTGATTGAACATGGATCATAAGTGGTACGAGGGCTTTTCGCATTTGAAATACGTACATTCATTTGTTTCGATGGAAAGACAGAATTGCGAGTTTTTCGAGAATTTAACATAAAATGACTATCCACAGACTTATTATTATTTTGACTATGCAGTATAAAAAATATATGGGACTATCAGCTTCCGGAGTACCATCATAACTGTTAAGATTTATATGAAGATGGAAACTAGTCTAGAGAAACAAATCGTAGATTTTTTGACAGATGGGTAAACAAGCATGCAAGCCATGCGTAGTTTAAAAGTGGTTGCGGTCCACACACAACATCTAGGTATGCCTGAGTCTTGACTGCGGTCTTATGCAGTTGTGCTTCTATTCCGGTGGCTGATATCAGTGGTCACCTCACGTAATTCTTAACGGCAATGGCAACCTTGGTTGAACTGAAGCACAATGGGATTACTTCATAGCAGAAATGGATGCAGCGGACCTATTACTAAGATGGGGCAATTCTATGATTACAGCCACTTTGCGTCCCACTGCTGGGTGTCTCTCCCCATTATGAGGGAGTCGTAGAGCTTACTTCAACACGCTGTTCCAATGTGAATTGGTATAATTGCTGGTTAATAGCCAACCCGCTTTTGTTTGTTTTCAAAACGCCCATGAAGCCTTTTACAAGTTTTTACATGAAGCGATTCTTATCGTCAAAAGAACTCAAATAGAACTTACCGACATTATTATATTTAAACATCCAATCACAAACAAACCTATTCTAACAGGGACTACAAAGCAACAATTCTTTACTCTGTAATGAAGAACCGCGTGTTTAACATCTTTGAAAAAGTTATTTTTACTCATATTTTATTTAAAAGATTGTCCTACTCCACTATAGATGTTCACTGCTCTGCTGTTAAGGGGAATATCCCAAAAATAGCATAAAAATTATTTACCGTAATTAGGAAGTGGACAAATGAAAGGTCAGATACAATTTAATTTAGCGTTTATGACCAGCTTTTACTAGCTTCTGCCGTAGTGGCGTTGCGTGGACCATTATAGATAGATGTGGACAAAGTCGCAACAGTGAGGCCCTTTTCTTTAAATATACCTATCTTACCAAATATGCTTTGACAGAACAAGATATAATATAATAAGGTGTAATAAAGAAGATATAATAAGAAAAAATAGAAATGAGAATGTTAAAGAGCATACTTATATTAGATTTTGGAATAAAGATTTTATTTGATAAGTTTCAATTTTAGAGACATTTAGACTCAAAAAAACTTGTATTTTCAATTTTCTTTGTATTTCTTGTTTCTTGTATTTTGAATTTTCAAGAGAATTTCAATAGTAGCTTGTCTTTGAACTCATTAATTAACTTTCTTATAAGTGACTCACTCACTCGATTCACACGTTCCAAGTATTACATATTTACATTTTAATTTATTTTAAAAATAAACGAGTATTTTAAGTCGGATATCATCGCATTTAAAAGGCCTCTTTATGTGAGCGAGGGAACATTCTGCCCACGTCTAGCTACGCCACATTGGATGGAAGATCTAGTTAAGGTCCGCTTTAGACTTAGAGCTTGGTTAAATGCTCTAAGGCTGTAGATGATAAATTACCATTTTATTTAGGGACATTTTGTATAAAAATATATATTTATACAACGGTTACATACAAGGGATACAACGGACTGCAATATCAAATTAACAGTTAAGGCATGTACCTAATAACGATTGAGAAGCGGAGGCGTCTTGGGCAGTGCACAAAATATTTAAAAGGTAGGTAAAGTAGTAAAAAAACAACACGTTTATGCACAATACTGCGATTTAATAAGTCTGAACATCCTTTGAAGAAACATGATTTCCCAAAAAATGGGCACTAACAAAGGTGAAATTCATATAGCAACAGCAATTAATTGTTTTTTTATGCCTTAGAAAAAGGTTTTCGTGCATAACATTTATACTTGACTCTTAACAAATAAATACAGTCATACATAAAACTTAAATTCATTATTTTAAATGTACGTTAATTATCTCCATTGTGACATGAAACGTGCCTTGCTTATTTTCTGTTTATGTTGCACGGTATCACCGTTATTCTGTTCAGTTTGCGGAGTTTCTTTGTCATTTGTCTGTTGAAGTTGCAGGTTTTCAGTCTTTTTCTGCTCTGGTTTCATAGTTTCAGTTTTCATTCCAGGTTTCACGGTTTCATCGTCTTTTCGTACAGTTGGTATAGTTTCATCGGTTTTCCGTACATCAGGTGACACGGTTTCATCGTATTTTCGTACAGGTGGCACGGTTTCATCGGTTTTTCGTACAGGTGACACGGTTTCATTGTATTTTCGTACAGGTGGCACGGTTTCATCGGTTTTTCGTACAGGTGACACGGTTTCACCGTTTTTTCGTACAGATGGCACGGTTTCATCGGTTTTTCGTACAGGTGACACGGTTTCATCGTATTTTCGTACAGGTGGCACGGTTCCATCGGTTTTTCGTACAGGTGACACGTTTTCACCGTTTTTTCGTACAGATGGCACAGTTTCATCATTTTTCTGTTCAGCTTGTGAGGTTTCGTCCTTTGGCTCTTTTTTCAATTCAATGGCAGCCTCGTCCTCCGCGTGCTTGTAGCTTTCTATCTGAATCTGATATTCCTCAGGCTTTTGTATTGGGTAAAGCGTAATGTGAGTGTTATTCTCAGAACCCCTTTCCTTAATTTCTACTATTGCACTCCATACCAGCAGTACCACGTAGCCTTGGAATGCTGCAATTAAGCAATAATGTTTAAAAAAAACTGTGTTTAGATAACAACTACCTTTTTTGTATCTGGGGGAAACCTTCAAAAGGTACCTGGCACCTTGGGAGTGGATACTGGGTTATGTGGTATTTGTACTGCACTAAAACCCCCTCAGTGGCCTGCTTTTGCGCTTGGGGAGGACTCCGGTATCTCCAGTGGAACGCACCGCTGTCCTCCATGCGCGGCGCTTCAGAACGGGCCCATCATCGGGAGAGCAGATATGCTCTCCTGCACCTTCCGATGCTTACGGCGGCATGCGGCCACGCACTCACCGCTGTCCTTCCCGGGGCCGCTGGCTGGATGGATTGACTTACGGCCCACAACCCCGGAAGCTCCCTTTTAGTCGCCTCTTACGATCATGCAGGGGATACCGTAGCTCTATTCTTAATCCCGAAGCTACAGGGACTTAGATAGGTTTCGACAATTTTGCGTTTGTAATTCTTCATAATATAGCATTCTTATGGCGAAAAATATTGCGGTAAAATGTTATAATATGTTAACCACACATACAGTTCTATATATGGAAAAGGACAAAATCTGATGACGCTAAGTTTACCATATCAGATGACACTTTTCTTAAACAAATTGGTACAAAAAATATTCGCTACTGTTTTACTGAGTCCTCCTTACCGCCGAATTTTGCCTAAAATTCACATAAAAATCGGTTATACGTACCTACCGATTTAAGTAGGTATCGCTCTCCCATGACGGTCTCTTTGTGGGCACCACTATGGAGGACGGTTCGTTCCACTGGAGAGCGCAGCGTCCTCCACCAGTGCTAAGGCAGGCCCTAGGTATCTCTCCTAATGTGAGGCAATGTGCTGGGTATATTTAGAGTAAAAAATGTAGTATACAAATTACTTACCCCAGTTCCACAAAACGATCTGTATTTTGTCGAAAAGCGACATGAGAGCGAAGACCATGGAATACACCAAGAATGTGGATACAATTGTGACTAGCACGAAGTTTTTGTATATACGCAGCAACACTGTATCGTTCTAAAAAAATAAACAATAATCAGTTATAAGTAATTATTAATATGTGTGTGCGGGCGCGCGTGAGTGTGTAAGTATTTTACGTTTTCACTCCTTAAACTATGTACTGAATCAATTTTGTTATTTGGTAGGTACACAGATAGTGTTGACCTTGGGAAAGGTAAAAAATAGTCTAAAAGAAAAGGGGTTAAAATAAGGGAATAAGATTTGAGATAAAAATATGAAACTTTGTATTAGGCATTGGATAGGAAGAAAATAAATAATTGTAGAGTTTTTGACATTTCTAATAACATGAGGAAGAAATACGAGATAAAAAATATTTTGGAATGACGAGTGACAGCCATATTTCACACGGGCGAAGCCGCGGGCGGAGAGTTAGCTTGATAATAAGCCATTAGACACTTATGAATTCCGATACTAGCGCTGGGGGCCAGCTTTAATATCGGCACGACTAATGAAAACAATTGTGTACATTGTATAGGCCACTATTCTTCTGGGGTAGTAGCATCGCTGCACCCATTGCGGCCATCAGCCTCCGGAGTAGCAGTGCAACTACATACGACCAGGCAAACTAAGGCTTGCTTGAGGTTGTGTGTAGTAGTAGATATCCATGGACTCCGTCACTAAGCTTCACGTGGCTAACATAGTTGTCTGCCACTATAGCAGATTTAGGGGGGGGGGGGGGGGCTAGGCTCAAGCGATCTAAGTCAAGCATCAGTCCCCCCCCCAAACCCGTTGACAAAAAATCAAGCACAACCCCCCCAACCTGAAATCCTAGATCCGCCACTCTCTGCTACTCCACTTAAAGACAAACAATAAGTAAATAACGATACACACTCAACCACAATAGAATCCCAGTGTCGTGGGTACCATGGACAATAACATAATCGCAAACACCCAGACCAGAAATTGAAACTCATCATTCCAATTTCTGCTTCGCCGGGAATCGAACCCGTTACATTTGATTGGCAGTCCGGCATGATACCCATTGCGCCACACGAATCATCAAAAGCGCCACACAAGTCGAAAAACATTTATCTGTATCCATCTAAATACTGAGAGGAGGCTTATGAACCGAGGTAGCTGCACAAAATTACGACGACCTGTTACAAAAACCCGTTACCCTATAAATTCCACACAGCAGTACGCAGGTAAACCCCAATTCTATCGCATAGGCCACGATGCAGTACATGGTGGATGCGTCGTCATTGAGGACTGCCTTCTGAACGGCCATGAGCGGTGGCGTGTACGTGACCTCTTCCGCTGTCACTGCTAGAAGTAATAAAGCCTGGAATTTTATAATAGAAATTTTATAATAGATACATAAGTGGCTGATAGCCCGCGATTACTCCAAAATGGAAAACAAATCATGTGGTGCATTAAACTAAATATAGTTCGGGTAGGTAGTAAAGTCATCGCTCTAAATTACTAATATAACATGGTATGGTAGGTCTGTCCCTGAAGTTCGGGTCTGGGAATGTGATGATGGTATCCCTTGATTGATCGTGAAAGACGACTAGGCCAGTACTCGAACGGTCCAGCCAGCGGCCGGGAAGAGATGATGGTGCTTGCCGGCGGACGGACAAGGATATGAAGCTATATGGCTCTCGAGAAGACCATTTGGGGCGCCGCGCTTGAAGGTCAGTGCGTTTCACTGGAGAACCTAGGTAACGTCCTCCTCATACGCTGAGGCCATAAATTTTTAATTACTTATACTTCTCTCTTCTTCTGTAGGTGATAGAACTATTATGGTTCGCCCGGGGAAGTACCACCGCTGCACCCACTTCTGCCGTGAACCAACTCTTTGTGTTTCGGTGAAAAAGTGCAGTTGCCGGCCACACTTACATGAGGCGACCACCAGCCTCCGGAGTAGCAGCGCAACTGCATACGACCTCAGACAAGACTTAGGTACCTATGCTTGTTTGAGGTTGTATGTAAATGTCCATGGGCTGCAGCGACCACTTAATACCACGTGGCCTGCATGCTCGTCTGCTACTCCATTCAAATAAAAAATAAAAAAACTTCGTAAGTACCTAATTAGTCAAAGTCATAATAAGTCTATGGTTGAGGCACACCACTAAGGGGGATTTAGTTCAAATCCCACATACCTTGGTATCTCTCTCGTGGTGCCGAGAACCTTTCCAGGTTTCTCTGACGTTACTAAAGAAAGGAGTTTGCTTTACACTCCTTATCTAACCCAAGAAAAACACAATAAAATGTGACTTACCGTAATTATGGCATTGATATATCCAATTGCAATCAAACCTGTTCTAATTGAGGCTACGAAGAAACATTTTTGTACTCTATAATGAAGAACAGCGTGTTTGACATCCTTGAAAAATTTATTTGTGTTCATATTTTCGGATCTTAAACTTATCTAACCGCATGTAAAGGTGTTAACAGCACTGGTGTCAGACGGAATGTCCCAAAAATAACGTGAAAACTATTCGCCTTAATTAGGAAGTGGACTAATGAAAAGGTCAGATATATTTTCTCGTGTTTATGACTCGCTTTTTAATTAAGCATACTAGCCAGCTATGCGACTTTGTTTTGCGTAAATATTCTTTCACAATCTAGTCTATTTTTCAATTTTGGCCGATCGCTGCGATAAACCTAAGATTTACCGAGTGCATGATGGTAAAAGTCCGAAATGAACGTCCACTTCGGACTTTTACCAGCGTTGGTTGGTAAATCTTTCCTTTGGTAATCGAGAAGAAATGGTAATCGACGACCCGTGTGGCGTTACGGTTGCCATGCCAGATTGTTGAGCGGAGAGTCCCGGGTTCGATTCCCGGGAAAGCCGAAATTTAAATGAGTTTAAAATTTCTATTCTCGGTGTGGGTGTTGTGTCTGTCTGTATGTGTGTCCATGGTACCCACGACATAGGGTATATCTACTCTAATGTGGAGCTATGAGTGTGAAACGTTATAAATTTAAAGTAATCTTAGGATTAACTACGCTTCGAACTTTTACAGTAACAGTATAACTTTGTGTATATACATACTTATTTTTGCCACATTGGCCAAGCGTTTTTCCTTAATAATGTACTGTACCTACCTACTGATTTATTGGATCAGGAATCTTTAAAGGCATATAAATCAATAAAACACGAATTATTTATTTGAATGTCATTTATTATCCAATGATAATGTTGCTGAAACTTAATCCAAATATGAAACAATTACTACAACTGTTATTTTTGTCATATAATATTGATCAATACATGATTAACTCATTATAAAATCTTTAACAAAGATCCATTACAATAATATATTTTTCCTATGAGAGTATGTATGTATGTACTCCGCATGTAACTTCTCATTTGAAAATTGACTAATATATATATACATATACATATTTGATGTATAAAATAAATTTAAATGTAAATCTATTTATGCTCTTTACTATACTTTTATACACGAATTATGTATACAATGTAGGTACATGTAATGTAATTTACGGGTATATTATTAAAATGGGCCAAATCTAAATTTTGATAAGGCAGTGTTGGATTCTTGCGCGTTACAAAACTGACAAAAATTTAAAAAGGCACTGAAATTGAACTCTGTAGCCTAATTTATCTAAGATAAATTAAATCGGTCCTTTTTGGTATCGGTGGGGAAACTTTCAAAAGGTACCCGACACCTTAGGAGAGGACACCGGGTTATGTGGGATTTGACCGCACTAAAACCCCTTCGGTGGGCTGCCTCTGCGCTTGTGAGGACTCCGGGATCTCCATAGGAACGCACCGGTGTCCTCCACGCGCGGCGCCCAGAACGGGCCCATCTTCGGGAGAGCAGATGTGCTCTCCTGCACCTTCAGGTGTTCACGGCGGCATGCGGCCACGCAGTCCTACTTCCGTTTTCAATGTCGGCGCAGTATCGCGATTTCTTTTAATATTAGATAAATGACCATTTCATCCTGTAAACCATTTTGTTTCGTTTCTAAGATTATCTTCGAATAAAAAACGATAGAAGTATAGACAACATTGTAAGGTGAGATTTGTGAGAGTTAAAATTAAGAGTAAAGGCGAAGGGTAAGATCGAAGAATACTTGATAAAAGCTGATTGATGAAGTAATTTGAGCCGTGGTTTGGCCGGATTTTGTATATTACGAGGACTTACAACTTTGAAAATTACAAATATGCTTTATAACAAATCAAAAAAATGGAATAAAGTTATTGGAAATAGTGTAATAATATAACACTTGTCATATAATAATGGTGTTGACTTTATTTAAATTTTTTTGGTATTTATTTGTGCTGTATTCAGCGTGGTTGAGAAAAAATACATTATAAGTGAATTCTTTGTGTATACCTAAATTCAGAAGAAAATTTTAGATCGATGAAACGGAATGTTTTGTTTTTGCTACATTAACAAGCAATAGTAGGTGCAGGAAAATTTTTTTATAGTGAAGAACAATCATTATTCCAATTAGGCCTCTTAATATGCAAAAAATACTGAAATTTTTTTTCGTGAATAAGAATTTATTAAAACAAAAAATATAAGTATATAACGTTTGTAATCATTATAAATATACTGAAAATAGATAAGTTTATAGTTGTTAATTTGATAGATACATTGGTGGGAATTTCACAATAAAAGACGCCCGTAATCACATAGGCAAATAATACCACTAAGATATTTGTATACATTATTATTATATACATTAAAAGGAAAAACATATTCACCTAACACATAATATGGCAATACTCGACCAATTTATTTGATATTTATTAGAAAATAATGTTTGAATTTAACAAAAGAAAAAAACCCTGTCACAAATCACATCACCCATAAGTAAATAAAAATATGTGTTAAGAAGATAACAATTTATTTTAAAAAAATAATACAGATAACCATAACCGTTTCATTAATTTAAAAACTAATAATATTTTATCCAATTGACAACAATATAAATTCGGAGGCCAAAATTTAAAAAAATAATCCAACCAATATTAATTCTAACAATTTTAAACATTTTAGACATAAAGAACACTAAAACAAAGTGTGGAAAGGCTATATAAAAAAGTTATAAAATGTGTTAAATGGTGAATTGCACTGTATCATCTAAATCAATTTTAAGCCAAGATGTCTTCATTTAGACGTTTCTTATTAACCTCTGGTCTTAAATATAAATCACAAATATAGGTTAGCTGAGATGTCTGTCAATTTTAATGCTCCGTACCAATTCCCAAGTCACCTTTGTATTCCTTTTTATCCTACCCTACGGGTTTGCGTATTCTTTTTATCCTATCCTACGGATCGGGAGATGCTATGGGCCTCCAAGAAGTACTTGTTCAATGGCTGATAAGTGCAAGTGTTTATGTATTTTATGGCGAGGTTGTCACGCCTGGGTAGCCTTCATGCTTCAATAGTATTATTTCAGAGTTTTTTATGGAAAGGAAAAGAAACAATTGAGAAAACTTCGATAGCGTAATTCAGAATACGTATCGCCATCTATTGACGCATAACCGAAATGCATATTAAAAGATGCCGCTTAAGTGGTTGTGTGAGATCTCCGGTACGAGTAGCGCCATCTCTTGGCGCGTTACAGAAAATTGAACGTTAAGGGACGTATTTTAATAAGTTGCGGAAGGTTGCGGGATTTTTTGAATTCTTTGGGACGGGACTTTGTGGAATTTGGTATCTTAACTTAAAGCTGTCATTAGTTCCTTGATTTTTTGTGAAATTCAACCAACAGACAGAAGCCTTTTGAAAAGACACGTTGCTACAGAACACTACTTCATCAAAGCATGCACGATGGCGTTCGCGTTGAGCGCCTTCAGGTCGGTGTAGGTCTGGCCGGTGCCCACGAAGACGATGGGCTGCCCGGTGATGTAGGTCATGGAGATGGCGGCGCCCACCTTGTCGTCGATGGTGTCGAACTTGGTCAGCACGATGCCGTCCACCATGTGAGGGTTGGAAGACGCACTGTGGTCCGCCAGCGCTTGGTTGAACTTCACCAGCTGGTCAACCGCTTCGTTGCCTACGAGGGCCTCCCCCACGAAGAGGACTAGGTCCGGCTCGTTTACCTTTTTTAAAAGAAATTTTATTTTTTAAAAGAAAAAGAAAATTAAGCAAGAGGATGTATGTTACGAGGAAAAGATCCAAGTCAAGTTAGCCCAAAAAAATAGGGATAGAAAACAGGTAAAATAACTTTCGAATGCTCAAATGTGGTAAACCATCTGTAAATCTTAAGAAAGATATACAAGGACAATAAAATAACCTGATCTTCCATTTTAGGATGAGCTAATGAAAAACTAAAAGTTTGGCTAAAAAAGGCATTTTTGCAACCGTTGTCCTTGAACAAAACTTTTGCACACACTTTCTTTTATTGTTTTTTTTTATTTGAATGGAGTAGCAGACGAGCATGCAGGCCACGTGGTGTTAAGTGGTCGCTGCTCGCGGCTCATGGACATCTACATACAACCTCAAGCAAGCATAAGTAAGTCTTGTCTGTGGTCGTATGCAGGTCGCTGCTACTCCGGAGGCTGGTGGTCGCCTCATGTAAGTGTGGCCGGCAACTGCACCTTTCCGTTTCGGTGGAACCTTTGCACCGAAACACAACAGAATTGGTTCACGGCAGAAGTGGGTGCAGCGGTGGTACTTCCCCGGGCGGACCATAATAGTTCTACCACCTACAAAAACACTGAATCAACGGGGGATTTTAAGGATTTCTTTAGAGTTGTATCCCTTACGTAATGTAAGGATCAATTACTATTTGGACCGGGCTATTTTGCAATTTGTTTTTCACGAGAAACTGACGCATCATTCGGAAAAACATTCTTAGTTGTGTCTTATGACAGACATATGTTGAAGTTTCCATTACCATTTGCCTTTATATTACTCAATCCAGCGAATAACAAAGGTTAAAACTTCAACGACATCACCTGACCTCGTAAAATGTCCTCGATAGTCCGATTAGCATTTTTATTTGCTACGAACTTATAAAATGTGGGACAACCTTCCAGCCGATGAACAAATCTTCAGTGGTCTATGATATGAGATGGACAAGCAAGCTGTAATAAAGGTTTTTTATATTATAAATAAACCGAACAAAAAGGCAGACGGGCCGCGTGGTGTTAAGCGATCATCGTCGCCTATGGACACGGGCAACCCCAGGGTAGCCACCTGAGCATTGTCAGCCTGAAGGAAACCTTTTTTTACAGCTTTCTTGAAGAATCCCATGTTATAGTCCACTGGGAATGCCTCAGCTGGAAGGTTGTCCCATAACCTACACGTCCGTGGTAAAAAGGAGCGTGCAAAGCGGACTGTGGAGGACCGCCACGAGTCCAGATGGTGCCGGTGGAACTTTAACCTTCGTCTGGTGGTGTAATCATGGATTAATTTGAGGTCTTCTTCAAAGCAGGCAATACATAAGTACTGAGCGGTGTAGTAGATGACTGCGTCTCCCTGGGGATGCAGTGAGCGAGACGCACCTTGATGAGCTTGGCGAGCGCGCGCATGAGCGGCTCGTTGTCCTGCATGCGGCCCGCCGTGTCGATGAGCACCACGTCGATGCGCTGCTCCGCCGCGAAGCGGATGGCCTCCGCCGCGATGCCGGCCGCGTCCTTGCCTGCGGACAAGTACAATGTTGTTCATATTATGTGACCTGTCACGTGTGCCCATTGTGGACCCATAGCTATACTGTTAGCCATACTGAAGCGCGCATGGCTCGGCGGCTAGCGTAGAACGCAAACGGTCTACGCAGCTAAGCCAAACGGGCGCGGTCGGTTGTGAGATGGGTGACCGCTAGTGGCAAAAAAATTCATGCGCGTTTCCGTGCTTCGGAGGGCACGTTAAGCCGTCGGTCCCGGTTGTTGTCGATAGTTAACAGTCGTTAAACCTTGTCGGAGGCCTTATGGGCGGTTTGAAAACATCCGACAGCGGGTTGGCCACTAACCCGCATCTCCACCAACTCGCATTGGAGTAGCGTGGTGGAGTAAGCTCCAGGCCTCCCCAATAAGGGGGAGAGACCCGAGCCCAGCAGTGGGACGCAAAAAGGGTTGCAGCCAGCCAGCCAGCCATACTATTTAACTCAATTATATATGTACTTTTTTTTAAAAAGTGCGCTGCTGGTAGTTTTGATTGAAAACTTAAAAAAAGATTGAAATTGACATACTTATTTAGAAATGTATGCGTCTGTAGCGATGAATGAATATTTGTGAATGTGTGACAAAATTAAAATGTGTGCATTCTTCCCTCCGCACCAGATTTGACATAAAATTATTATGTACCTTTGATGCTTTAAGCATTGATAACACTAAGCAGTAGCTTAAAATAGCAATGCAAACAAATCTATGAATAATATTGCTAGAATTTTGTCAGTCTTACTCAATAATGAGGACCGAAAATTGACAGTTTCAGATACGAGCACACAGAGTAGCCTCCCAGGTGTCATGTTAACTCGACCAAATTATACGTCTTAGCAAATATAGCACAGAGCATCCTTCAATCAAAGGGACCGACGACCAGAAGAAGACAGTGGGAAACCGGAAGAGCGGTTCGTTACTTTACCTCATCGTTTACAGAAACGTTCAAAAGGTACCCGGCATTATTATTACCCCCCCCGGGGGGCCACCTTGTCGTGGTGGGGGGGCTTAAGGGAGGCATGAACTTATTATAATAAGCCAAAACATCTAGGCAATACCCTGCATAACCTATGCAGGAGGAATGAAAATTTTAATGACTATAACATCTTTGTCTACCCTCCTAAACTAACGGTCCCAAACACAAAAATGCGATGCGCCTAAGAACTAGAATTATACCCCAGGCGGGTACCCGGAAGGGAGAATCCCGCCCCGGGCCTTCCAGCTCGGGCAGCCCTGCGTATTCTGGGGTGGGCACCGCCTCGCATTTGACTGCCCAGTCAAGTACTGTTACAGTCAACAAATCACCTTCACACATCGTATCATCTCCATCATCTTATACTTCTACACATAGCCTTTTTGAATCCGTCGCCTCATCACCGCGATTTTATGAAGAACGATTAGATTCGCGATCAACCACTCCATCATCTAGGTCCGTAGATGTTGCACAGAAGGCATCAGCCGACTGTTCTGTGCCCACTACTGGAACGAAATTGAAAATCAAGCGCCGAAAATGGACGGACGATATGAATAAATTAATATGGCGCTCATATCTCATAGCTACAGGATTAGAGAAACGTACACGGGGTTATCTCGACTACGTACATCAAGAATTTTGTCAAAAGTTTCCAGAAATGGAAGCATCAAGGCAAAGACTAGGCGACCAGTGTAGAGCGATAGTGCGTAATAAATTACTCCCTCAAAATCAGTCTTACTCAATAATGAGGACCGAAAATTGACAGTTTCAGATACGAGCACACAGAGTAGCCTCCCAGGTGTCATGTTAACTCGACCAAGTTATACGTCTTAGCAAATATAGCACAGAGCATCCTTCAATCAAAGGGACCGACGACCAGAAGAAGACAGTGGGAAACCGGAAGAGCGGTTCGTTACTTTACCTCATCGTTTACAGAAACGTTCAAAAGGTACCCGGCATTATTATTATTATTATTATTATGTGTATTCTATACTAAGCACTAAAATACCCTGTGGTGGCTTCGGCGTTTAGGTAGGACTCCAAGATTTCCAACAAAACGCGCTAGACGAGGTCATCTTGAGACAGCGAGTTAGCTCTCCCACATTCTCACGTGCAGCCACGAACTCACCGCCATTCTTCCTGACTTCCACCGGACTCAGGAGCCAGTGGACTCCTTTGTCTACTGGTTAGACGAATCGAGTTCCCACTTTTACCACCCGCAACCAAGAAGCACCCTTTTGTTGCCTCTAATAATCAGGCAAAGGGGAACCGTAGCTTATTTTATTATTCCCTAGGAAACATGTCTTTGCTAGGTACGTTGATGGAGTCCCTGTAGCTTCAGGATTAAGCATAGAGCTACGGTATCCCCTGTCTGATTGTAAGAGGCGACTAAAAGAAGACTTCGGGGGTTGCGGACGGTGAGAGTGGGAGCTCATTCCGTCCAGTCAGCAGCCCCGGGAAGATCGGCGGTGAGTGCGTGGCCGCATGCCGCCGTGAGCATCGGAAGATGCAGGAGAGCACATCTGCTTTCCCGAAGATGTTCCACTGGAGAACCCAGAGTCCTCCCCAAGAGCAGAAGCAGGCCACCGAGGTGGTTTAAGTGAGTAATAAATCTCACATAACCCAGTATCCCCTCCCAAGGTGCCTGTACGTCCCCTCCTCCCTCCCCCAATACAAAAAAAGGTATCTTGATGGACATATTGACTTAAGTGACTCACCATATCCCTTCTCATACAGGTGGACCATCTTCCTGCCTCCGTGAGCGCTAGGTGGATGCATGGCGTCCAATCTCCGCGCGTGTGTACGTAATTGTTCCACGGCGCCCGCACGGAACGTGTCACACGCCGCTACTAGCACCGACATGTCGTTCTCGATCAGCCAGAAGCAGATCTTCGCTAAATTCGTTGACTTGCCCACACCGTTTACCTACAAACAATAAACGCTTCGGTTTTTTAATACGCTTTTATTAGCTGTGCATACAAGTGGTATGTTTGTATGTATGTTTGTAACCGACTCGACCATATTGTAACGGGTATCAAATGAAAGGTCTTTTTGAACACAGTACTTCAAGTAAAAAAATTCAAAACAAATATGGCTGTCTATAATATTCGAAAACAATAGCCAGCGTGGGCCAGCGAGTCCAGCGACACTCACCCCGCAGAAGGCCATGACGTAGGGCCGCCGCTGCTGCTTGGCGTGCATGCAGTCGCGCAGGATGTCCACGCGCCGCTTGGGAGACAGGATCTGAACCAATGACTCCGTCAGAGTGGCGCGGACGGTCTTCGCCACGCTGTCGAACGTTCCCAGGACCTGAAATTCAGTCACTAGCTATTTATTTAGGCTCATTCACCGCTTGGCACAGTAGCGGCGCGATACCTACAGTAACATGACCGCGCGCCTCACATGAAATCTATAGATATAAGTATACAGTAAAGTAACTTCATACTATCGGCCGAATTGACACACGCACAAAGACAACTGTCATTTACACGGCCGCTAAGTAAACTAATAGTACGCAGTGCCACATTGCGCTATGGACTGAAAATCGAGTTTCATAAAGTCATCTTTTGGAACGAAGTTCCTTATCACGCGTTGCGAAAGGGGTTAGACGGAAAAAATTAAGACGAAAAGTTGTAACGACACTTTTTGCTATAGTTGTAAGAAGTGCGGCTTACAACTATAGCAACCGCACTCGACATTGCTTTACTTTGTTGACTCCTATCTTTCTTATGACCGCACTTGATGTTGCTTAGTGGCCACTATTGGCCACGCATCCTATTTTTGACCACACTTGATATTGCTTAACTTTGTTGACACCCATCCTTTTTATAACCGCTCTAGATGTTGCTTAATGGCCACCCATCCTACTTATGACCGCACTCGACATTGCTCAGATTTATTGCCACCGATCCTACTTTTGACCGCACTTGATGTAGCTTAGTGGCCACTTTTGGCCACCCATCCTACTTTTGACCGCACTCGACATTGCTTAGCTTTGTTGACACCCAAACCTAAAACTAATGCAGAAAGAAGAAAAAAACATTACTAAGCGCAGAAATTTAAAAAATAAAACTTCGTTCCTTCCGGGTGTCCCTTGAGACCTCAGTTTTTTCTTAAATTTTCAAGTGCTGTTTTTTTACAATAGGTAGTCTTTTTTCACCATTATTATTAGACTGATGAATTATTATTATTATACTATTATTATAATAATAATAAGCCTTTATTGATCCCTGACTTTTACAAAAGAGACAAAAAAAAGATTATAAAATACATAAAAAATTAAGTCAAGGCCCCGTCTCGGGTATAGGCCTCCTCCAACTGTCTCCAACTTTCCCTGTTCTTTGCTAATTCCACCCAATTTTGTCCTGTGACTTTTAATATGTCGTCAGTCCAGCGTCCTGTGGGTCTTCCCCTGACTCTTTTGCCATGTGGACCTTTCCATATTGTGACTGTCTTAGTCCATCTTCCATCTGTCATACGTGCTATGTGACCTGCCCACTTCCATTTTAAATGTTGTGCATGTTTTCTCGCGTCAATAATTTTTGTTTTTTGTCGTATGTCACAGCTTTTAAATTTATCTAAAAGTTTGATACCTAGTGCACTTCTTTCTATTGCTCGCTGACATGATTGTATTTTTGTTTTAGTGCCTCTATTATACTATTATACTATTACCAGACTATTATTATTAGACTGATGAATAAAGGTGATGAAGCGATCACCGCCGCCTACGGGCAACTACAGGGGAGTCTTCTGAGCATTGCTGCCTGTGAAGGAGAGCTTTTTTATGAATATTATTATGTCGTGTTATTTAGTAGTAAAATGGATGATTTATGATTTTTAAAGGTATATATAGACCAGCCGTAGAATTATTTATTTGTTATTGACCTGTTTTTATTTATTTATTTTTTAAGGTTTTATTATCATTTCCTTGATATATTTTTGAGTTATGTTATAAAAAAGTGCTATCTGACATTGTGTGGTAACGACAAATTGAACTTGATCGGATTTTAATTGTTTTTATGGCTAGTTGTAATCTACTAGGTACGCGATTTGACACCATACCGTATGGTATTCTGCAAGTTAGTCGCTTTCATTGATATAGGTGTTGGGTGTATATTGTATAAAAATAAGCAACCCATCATTTTGTAGGTACCAACCCTAGCACTACGCGCAGTCATTTGTTCAAATTTTAAAAATCGGGCTGAGTTACGCTACTGTCTAGAAAGGCAGGCGCTCCTCCCTGTATTGTGTCCTGACCATGCAAGCCGACGCAAGCAGTAGTCTTGTGTTGTGTAGTACGCGTACGATGTACTATTAGGTGATGTTACCCAGCACTGTACTACAAGTAACGTTACCAAATAGAAATCCTTAATCGGACATTTCGGACAGTCGTACACTAAGCACGTCTCACTTTAACATGCATGTTAGCGCAAATGTCCGACTGTCCGCTTAAGAAATCCCGAACCGAACAAATGCACACGGCGCCGGTGCTCATGCGTGGTAGGTACTGATTGTTGACGTTGTTATGTCACAGTCAACTTTGCTGCGCGTGAATAAATTGTTTGTAAATCTGTAATCCATATAAGTTGTATTTCAATAATATATCAACAGTTCATTATTCGCTCTTGCTCTCGCGCGCAGTGCAACGTCTTTCGTGTACGCTCCGTGGTTATTATCGCAAAGCTATCTTAAAATGGATCAAATCGGGTCTGCAGATATTTTAAAGTTGATCCAAAGCTTGGTTTTACCAATGGAGCTCAAAATTAATTCTTTGGTTGATATGGTTCGATCTTTGGAATCAAAATTAGATCGACTTATTATTTCAAATGAGGAACAAGATGGAACAACAACGTCGGGTAAAACGATAAAAAACATTATAAATAACAAGCCGCAAGCTACGGAAAAGAAAGAGAAACAGTTGGCGTCATCAGCTGAACAGCGATCAGTGCCGCAAGCGAGAAAGGGTGAGACAATAATGACTCGTCGACAACGAGCTCACGCCGCATCCTCCGAAAGCAACCGAACGGGAACGACAGCAGCCGAAGACTGCAGCGCTGAGTGCGCACGCGCTGAGGCAGCAACGCCCGCCCCACTATCCGTGCAACCCGCGCAAGCTACGATAATATGTCACCCGACGACATCGCGTGATAATGAGGCGTATACATTGCGTTCGCGCAACTTAGAAGATACGGCTAGCAAGGAACAAACAGGGCAATGGAAAATCGTACGGCGACGTAAACAACGCCCGGTAATTCGAGGAACTGGAGAAACGGATACGGGATTAATGGGAATAGAAAAAAATAGATCTATACATCTGTGGTCGCTAAGTCCCGAGACTACGGTAGAAAATGTGCAAGCGTATATGGGTAAGAAAAAGCCCTCTGAAACAACTTACAACGTCCAAAAGCTTGTACTGAAGCATAACAATTACGCCTCGTTCGTAGTTTCGGTACCCGAAAGCTCCTATCACTTTTTTATGGCTGCAGAAAACTGGCCACCAAACACAAGATTAAATGAGTGGTTTCGCAAAAGAGATGCACCTAGCCGTCAATCAACATAAGAAGAATACCATATTTCTGTACTATCAGAATGTTCGTGGTTTACGTACGAAGCTACACATTCTATCGACCGAGATAACAGCATCGCAAGCAAATATATTACTTTTGACTGAGACCTGGCTAACTGCTGCGATCAGTGACGCGGAAGTGGTTACTCGTGGATACAATATTATTAGAGCTGACAGACCTGGTTCTAAAAGGGGAGGGGGTGTAGCCATTATATCCACCCCGCTGTATCGACTGCATTTAATTAAGAGAATAGACAATGAGTTAGTAGGGTGTGAACTTCTTTGTGTGGGAGTGTATTCCAAAAATGATTTATTATTAACATTAATTTGTTTATATATTCCACCTTCCACAGAGGAGGTTAAATACACGTATGTTTTTGACATTATAGAAAATCTTTGTAAAAAGTATGAGAAAATAATAATATGTGGAGATTTTAACTTAAATTCTTCAAATATTAGTGTGTGCGCGAAATTTGAATACCTTTTGGCGGTTGCAGATTTACAGCAGGTAAACAATGTCTATAATTGTACCAATAGCATGTTGGACTTAGTCTTGGCTAGTCGGTCATTGGGTACGGTCGGGGTGCGGAGGGCGGTTGATGCGCTCATACTGCCAGATCCGTATCATCCGCCTTTGGATATAACAATTGAGCGCCAACACTGCTATTATAAGCGCTGTCACTCAATTGCTAGCATAAAACCAGAATGGGATTTTCGTAGAAGTAACTTGTGTGTACTTTACGAAAATATTAGTAATTTGAACTGGCAGACAGTGTTACATAGTGATGATCCCGAGTCAGCGGTCAACGAATTTTATAGGTTGTTAAATAATTGCATAGATAATTGTGTTCCCATTAAATCGCGTGTGGCGGTACAACCTCGGTATGCTTACCCTGCGTGGTACACGCCTTTAACAAAACGCTACATTAAGCATAAAGCACACTTTCATCGTCTTTACAAGAAAACGTCACGTAGTAGATACCGGATTAAGTTTTCGTACTACAGAGCGCTTGCTAAGTTAAGCATAAAAGCTGATTTCCGACACTATAAATCTAAAATGGAAAAAAATATTAGCCAGGATCCTTCGAACTTTTGGAGCTATATAGCTTCAAAACGTAACAAGGGAAGGGGACGAATGATAATCATGAGTAATGGCAATACAGTTCCTGAGGATCAATGTGCTCAATTGTTCGCCGATCAATTTAGATCGGTCTATTCGGATACGCCGCCAATACTAAGTATTGAAAGTGCATTGGAATATTCTGATTGTTCTAGTCGGCGGATACATATTGAGTCATTGAATCTTGTGGACCTAGAACTGTCACTTTTGAAATTAAAACCAAAAAAGTCAGCTGGACCAGATGGTATTCCGCCCTACGTAGTGAAAGACTGTCGGTCGGTGTTTGCAGATCCGTTGCTGCACATCTTTAACTTATGTTTGAAGTGTAGTTGGTATCCTGATATATGGAAAATATCAAGAGTGGCACCGGTGCCGAAGGATAATTCCAGCTCAGAGGCAAGTGACTACAGACCAATAGCTGTATTATCTGTATTCGGTAAGTTGTTTGAGAGTATCTTGCAACATCAAATCAGCGCGCAGTTCGACAGTCAGCTGTCGGACGCTCAACACGGCTTTAGAGTAGGGCGTTCGACGGCTAGTAATTTGATCTGTTTTTACACTTACGCTACTCAATCGATTGATCGTAACTCTCAAATTGACACGGCATATTTCGATTTTCGGAAGGCGTTTGATACGGTCGATAATGATCTACTACTTCGTAAGTTCGCAGCTGCCGGATATACTCCTTCATTGCTACGATTCTTCTCCTGCTACCTCCGAAATCGGAGGCAGTATGTGCAGTATAAAGGACACATTTCTGACCTGTATTATACGTATTCTGGAATAAGCCAAGGATCAAATCTGGGACCTTTAGAGTTTTTGATATTTGTAAACGACTTGCCGGATGTAGTTAGCACAGCACGTTGTCTGTTATTTGCAGATGATTTGAAATTGTTCTTGGAAATAGGTAGTGAAACAGATTGTCAACTGTTACAAAAAGACATAGATAATGTTTACAACTGGAGTAAACGGAATAAGCTTCTATTTAACAAGGCAAAGTGCTCTGTAGTAACGTTTACTCGTGCTCACAATCCGATAGAGCATCAGTATCGATTGGGTGGATCTACGTTAGAAAGAAAAGCTGCAGTGAAAGACTTAGGACTTTTACTAAGTAATGATTTGAGGTTTACTGATCATATTGTGGCGATAACAGCAAAAACCTACAAATCACTTGGGTTTGTTATACGACAATCAAGAGATTTTGAAAGTGTGGCTGTAATTAGGACTCTATATAACAGCTTTGTCAGAAGCCTGTTAGAAAGTAACACAATTATCTGGAGTCCACATGAAGAAAAATACACGCTCATGTTGGAGAAACTCCAAAGAAAATTTTTGAGATGGCTGTATTATAAGCAGTACGGCTATTTTGTAGGATATCCGAACATTTACCCTAGCTTATTTCTAAACGGTATGCTAGGTTATGACTCCCTTCAAGTTAGGCGCGATGTTCGTTTGTTAGAATATTTTTTTAAACTTGTAAGAGGTACCATATCCAACCCCTCAGTGCTTGAACAAATATCGTTGTTTGTTCCGGATAAATACGTGCGAGCGCGCCGGCATCCACTTTTTGCAGTGCCTCCGTGCAGGTTGGTGTCGGTGCGCGAATCGCCGCTCGTTCGCGCCCTGACAATGCTTAATGATTTACTGGCTGAGTATCCTAGTTTGGACGTTTTTAATTCAACACCTGCTGTATTTCTTAAAAGTGCTAAAGGTTACGCAGAAAATTTGTGTATTAAGTAAGCGAATTAGATTATAAAATATCTGTCATGTTTACTTGATAATATTAAATTAATTAAATAAATAAATAAATAAATAAATTATTTCTGGCGATTATATTTAAATAAGGATTGTTGGTTTTATATTACGTTGTTTCAATATTTTATTAGTGGTACTCTTATAAAATACGACTTTGTTTTAAAAATATAAAATTATATAAATAGATTCAATTTTCGAATACGCCATTCTAACTCTTTATACCGTACCTAACTAGAACTTATAGATAACTTAATATTATCTACAATTTTAATTATTAGTAGGTATTTAGGTAATCATACCTACTCATTTCAATAGTTAGAATGGTAGTCTTAAGTCTGTTACAGTTTGAAGGAAAATCAAATTGGGTTCGACCGGTTATTATACTGGACGCTGTGTGATAAGGATAACTGTACTATGAGTACTAAATGTACTATTAAGATGTACTAGTACATATCCCAAACGTACTAGTACAGTGCGAACTCGCAGACGTCCGATTAAGCACAAGACTAGCAAGCAGCGAACATTGTAAACAATAGAATATCTACGTCACACTGAACTGGCCAATCTGAAGACGTATCCTGAATCACGCTATCGAAGTTTCCTAGAATCTCAGCATATATACAAATAGTCCAAAGTTAGTTAGCATTCGGACCGAGGTCCCCAGGCAGTGACATCGGCTAGTGAAAGATCTCCCCTTTTCCTCTACAGGTCTTTTACCAACTTTACACCGAAAAAAATATTTGGTTTTATTGGTACAGAATAGCAGACGAGTATGCAAGCCACGTGGTGTTACTTGGTCGCTGCAAGCTGGTACAAAAATCGGCTTATGCTAATACTATGTTATAGGATTACTTTGTCACAAATACACAGATCTGTTTTATGATAATCATTGTCAATTTATGAATATAATTATGTAAACAGTTTTAATGCACTTACATGTGATTCAGGTTAAGCCTGTTTATTACACGTAGATGTTACAATAAAAATAAATAAATAATTTTAGTGTGTTAAAAGGTTAGGTTATGCCTGATATAACCCCGTATCTGTCTCAAGGTGTTGGATACCTTTTGAAGGTCTCTGCACCCAATACAAAAAGATAGTTATTTTCAATAGCTACCTTCCCATCCAGCTTCGTGGCCACAGAATCGCACAGCTTGTTGGCGATGTCGGCGGCCACGTTCTTCGCAATGAGGTGGTCCCGCATTTTGTCCAGGATAGGTCGCATGCTCTCCTCTGTCAGGGCCTTCGAGCCCACGAGGCCTAGGATGCAATAAAAGAAACAAAATTAATGGCTTTTTTTATAGTACATCCTGCCTACAAGAAACGACGAAATCTGTAGACAAATGTTACAGATACAGGCCTCAAAATTTGCAAGCTGAAATGGTAATGTGCTGGCCACATTGTGATCGCGGGATATAACGGTTGAAGTAAGGTGAATCCTTCAAGCTGGTGGCGTAGGCCCTGAAGGAAACTTCTGTAGAGTTCTTCAGGTCAGCCACTGCATTTTAAGGGCGCAAAAAAAGATGGAGAGGCGAATGTTGACATCTAGAAGCTGATGCATGGATGGATAAAGTTTATGGTAGCTATAGCCACTAAGAGATATTTAGAAGTTTATTCCTTAGGGCATCAAAGTATGACAAGTATGACACCCGTCAGAGGAGTGGCTTTTACGGGCGAACCCCTCGTCCCAACGTCCATGCACAATGTGCCTTCTAGTTATACAACTATTGTGTCTGTGTGTGACAGTGTCAGTGTTATCGGTGCAAAGAAAATGATGTTGTTAATTGAAATTGACTTATTTAGAAATGTATGCGTCTGTAGTAAGTAGTAAGAATATTTGTTAATGTGTAACAAAATTAAAATGTGTGCGTTCTTCCCCCCGCACCAGACTTGGCACAAAAATTATGTATCAAAGCGAGGCGCTGTGCTGTCTGAAGAAGGCTGAAGGGTGAGTCATTAACTTTAATGCTCATAGGTTTATTCTTAATATACATGTATATGAAAAAAAATTGTGGATTCCTTAGGTTGTATGTTTTCACAGTTCAGAACACAGAAATCAACAAACATAATAATATGTTGATTTATTTTTATTTTTTTAATTATTTGGTTGATAATCTGGAAAACTTATTATAATGAAAGTTTAGTTTTTTAACCATATGTATAAAAAGGTCAACTTTTTCTACCAACGAGCACCAGATGAATTTCAAGACTCAATAATTTAACAATTAACATAAATATTACCTTTGAAAATGCTGAACATGCCGCCACTTTTCTTGGGGGTGGGCTGCGCATGGTCGTCCTCTTCCTCACTGCTGCTCTCCTCCGACTCAACCTCTATGTCCTTAATGGCACCTGCCATTTGGCCTATCAGCTGCGAACAATAATCAGAACTTTTAATTACATTTGTCTCTATCAGTAGCTTTGTAGTTAGTTAGCAAACAGCCGACACAGTTGAACGAAAATGTTTTATTCACTTTGAGAATTTTTACAGACTTGTGAAGTAGTCTTTGGCAAATTTTAATTGTAAGAACAATTAAAAATTGATTAATTTTTAATTGCTTTTGACCAATCAATTTGTGCCAGTCAATTAGTTTTGACCGCACTTTATGTTGCTTAGCTTTACTGCCACCCATCCAACGTTTAACCGCATGCTACTTTGCTTGGGTCCATTGCCACCTATTCAACTGCTAACCACACTGGACGTGTCGACTCTATTAAAAATTCAATTGCGGTATATTTTTTGGTCAATAAACAAGTTGATTGTAAATTAAATCAATTATGTAATACATAATAATGTGTAATAATGTGTAATAATAATGTTCGTGATAGTGTTGCGCTGTTGGGGTTGTGTTACAAATTCTCTTTATTGTACACCAACATACAAGTATGAGGTTGTGGTATTATTATTGGCGGTCTTATCACTAAAAGTGATCTCTTCCAGATAAGGAAAAATCTTTTTTAATACAGTTGCTCAAAAAGTGGCGTATTGCAGGGACGTATAGCGTTCGGGCAGTGGGCTATGCTATTACACACTCGTGCTTTTTCTTTACCTTTTCCGAACTCGTGCGTTCTCTTTCCCAACTGTCAAAATAATGTCTACCTATTAAAAAAAAACAACCACAAGTTTTAGAAGTTTTTATGATTCATGCAAATATTTCTAAAAAGAAATTACTAATTCGTTTCTGTTAGTTCACAACATTCGATTCCCGAACGATACTTTCCTCTCCTACCTACATCCCAACTATCACGGTACCTGGAGGTAGGACGAGAAATCATGACGTAAAATCGTGAATTCGTGACGGACAGTGTCGTCTACTGCACCGCGCCGAGTTAGGTCGATCGAGCTACCGAAGTTCCCTTCAACTACGCTATTCAGTACGGCTATCATCATCAATCTCAACATTTTATTGTGTGTGTCTCATTTCGAGTGCATACGCATCATCACGTCGCTAAGAAAATCAACATATGAAGGATATTGGAAGAACGGAGTACGCGCGCGTATCTACCACCAAGACGCGAAAATACGTGAACCAGGTATTTCCCACACCCATTCTTTCATTATCCAACACGTTTCAATATTAGATTTAATGATTTGATTCAATGAGTTAGGTTAAGTTAAATTTCATATCAATAAAAAAAAATCTACTGAAGACTTGGCTGTATGGGCATAGTTCCCTTTGCCTACTCAGAATGGGTAAAGAAAACAAAAACAATCTCTGCATATGGGTATTATTTTACGGTTGGCGCCATTTTTCAAAAATGTTCTTTGAGAGTTTTTATTATTTTATTAAATTGCTTCATTTTTTCGCAACTGTATTTAAAAACAGTCGTTCAGTACACGTGCAGAACCGTCATTGGGAGGAGTTCCGACTGTCAACCCTCATCTTCCGCTGTGCCTCGGCTCGGGTAGACATTTGTCGGAACTCCTTGCAATGACAACCTTTCTGCACTTGTAATGAAATATACTATTTACTAAGGTTTTATCTGTTTTCGGTGCGCTTATTAGGCAAGGCTGAAATTAAAGACAAAAAATATGCAACGGGTACCTCAGTATCGACTTCAACGTCTCCCTCCTGGTCGGTGCCGCGGTCCAGGGCGGGCAGGTCGCGGGAGTCGCCGCCCAGCTCCCACACACGAGGCTTCTTCGTGCGGTCCACCACCTTTGGGCTCTTCGGAGATTTCCTACATAACAATAATAATTATTAGTTCACATGAGTATTTACATCTATACTAATAATATTATTTATTTATTTGGATCACCAACATAAGACACAGTTTGGTAGGTGGTAGAACTATTATGGTTCGCCCGGGGAAGTACTACTGCTGCACCCACTTCTGCCATGAACAATTCCATTGTGTTTCGGTGGAAAGGTGCAGTTGCCGGCCACACTTACATGAGGCAACCACCAGCCCCCGGAGTAGCAGCGCAACTGCATACGACCTCAGACAAGACTTACCTATGCTTGCTTGAGGTTGTATGTAGATGTCCATGGGCTGCAGCGACCACTTAACACCACGTGGCCTGCATGCTCGTCTGCTATTCCATTCAAATAAAAAAAAACAGTTACTAAGTTTAAATTACACATACATTCACATGAATGAACAGTTAACTGTTCTTACAATTACAGGTGATCACAACATGTATTTAAATTCAACTATGTTAATTTAAAAGCTAATAAAAAACATGTATAAAAATAAATTAACAATTTTATTATCCTGCTTTCCAAGCATTGTTTAGTGCCACCTTTTTAAGTTAGTAAAAATCTGAGGTAAATTAATCTTGTTTTGATCACTGCGAACCCTGTTTACGCTAGATAAAAAGTGAGGTGGTCATACTTAGGTTCCTTTTTGCCCTTGGAGGCCAGCTTTTGGGCCAGCTTAGCTCTGTTGGCTGCAATCAAGTCCTCCTCTGCTTCAGTGTGCTCGGTCACTCCATTAGGTACATTCTTGGTCTCCACTATTTTAACTGCAAATATACGAGTATTAACAGATAATAATAGTAAACGTTTAATAACAACGAATTGAAAACTTTTTTATTTTAATTATATAGATATGTATTCTAAGACTTTGCAGAGGCTATGTTATTTATTTAGACCACCTTAGCTATGTCATCATCCCAGCATCTAGCTGATCTGCCTCTCTTTTTTACTGACCTTTTCCTACAATTTCATCTCAGTCGTCTTTACAAGAATGGGGCTTGTTCAGCGAGCTGAAATTTGGATGCTACTTTCATGGAGTCTACTTTCATGAATCTCTGAGTAACTCTTACTCTGAATTATATCAATACAATGAAATATAATTGTAAAACGTGCATATGTGCATACTAGCGTATTTTTTGCGCGTATACAGTCGTTTCGAAAAACGTGCTTACACGCGTGTTACTTTTTGTACTGGAAAATGTGAAATCTCACTGTTTCACGCGTACACGCATTTCAAAAAACAAACAAACTACGAGTAAACGCGCCGTAAACCTAGGTGAGTAAATAGGTAAGTTAAACCTAGGTGGCCTGTCTCTGGCCTTGGGGAGGACTCCGGGATCTCCAGTGGAATATACCTGTGTCCTCCACATGCGGCTCCCAGTACGGGCCTATCTTCGGGAGAGCAATTACTATTGTGCTCTCCTGCATGTTCAGATGCTTACTGCTGCATGTGGCCACACACTTCCGTCCTTCCCGGGGCTGCTGGCAGGACAGATCAAGCACCCATTCTCACCACCCGCAACCCCAGAAGCCCACTTTACCTCTTATGATCAGGCAGGGTATACCATAGATCTATTCTATATCTATTGTTAGGACTAAAACCTAGAGAATATATTATATTTACCAGTTTTTTTACTCTTTTCCTCTCCTTTTCTTTCAATCATAGAAGCTACAGTTTTTTTGGATTTAAGAGAATCCTCAAAGGTCCTCATTTGTTTTGGAATTTTAGCCTGTGACTTAGCTGAAAGCAGAAATTAGAACATTAGCTTAATGTGTATAAGTTTAAATTAAAAGTCAACAAAACCAAGCATGCTGAATTTGAATTTTATTTATCACTAAATATCTGATTTAGTTTTAGTCTATATTAAAAGTCAGTTAAGTTAATCGTAAGTTACTCCTTATTACACCGGCTACCTGCTAGTGCAAGTCTCGTCAAAATTGGTCCAGCCATTACAGAGATTAGCCAGAACAAACAGACTGACTAACAGACAGACAGACAGACAAAAATTGTAAAAATGTTATTTTGGTATATGTACCTTTTATATATTCATATGGATATATAGTAAAAAGCAGTTATTTTAACATTACAAACCGACACTCCAATTTATTTATTTGCATAGATTTTAACATTACAACTTTTTTTAAGTTGCAGTCTATATGGAGTTAAGTGGTTACTGCAATGTGTACATCTACAACCCTTATTCTTGCCAAAAATGCATGCAGAATGTGCAGGTTTTCCCCTATCCCTCTAACTGTGGTCATAGCATCTGATGCTGTTTGAGCCAAAACACAATTCAATCTCTTTATGGCAAAAATGGATACTACAATGGTACTTCCTTGGCCAAACTTGAAAGTTCTAACAAGTCTACAAAAGCTTAGATTGACACCAATTAAAGAAAAGCAAACAGTACCCCATTGTTCACACTGCTTCAGGACACTATCAAAAGATGTTTTGAAGTCGAAATCCATGATATGCCGGCCGCTTTGCAATTCGTTCTTGTACTTGTCCCGGAACTCCAGGTGCACATCATTGAGGAACTTGTCCACGTAGGATAGCTGCAGGATGCGTTGGTACGCCACCACAAATACCAGCTCGAACTCATTGTCCAGCTTGTACTGGAGCGTCAACGCGTTATGGTTGAAGGAATTGTTTCCAGAACGCTCCTAAAAGTTTAAAAAAGTACTAAACATATGTTTGAAACTTGTCGTCAATAAGTTCCGTTTTCAAATTGTTTTTAACTTTCAAGACAACATAGGTCCATAAAAATTTTGGTTACGATCACACAGTAAATTTCTGCCACGTTTTACTATGCTAAATCAATTAATAAAGACCGTCAAGGGCTTATATCTGACAATGAACTTACTTGTAGAATAACACTTCGTATCAATGCGTTCACAGATGGCGAAAATATTTCACTCGTGCTCTGAAAGCACCACAACACAATACCTCCTTTGCTGAAGATGCTGAATAGATCCAACATTTTAATAATTTTTTATAAAACGATTTATTAATGAATATTTAACAGATGTTTTCTACTACGTAGGTATCAACTTCGTTCGTGTGTACTTTTATACTGACAATTGACATCTAATTTGACTCATTTGACAAAAAATTGACAACTCACAACTTGGAACAAAATGCGATCAATTTCTTAAATCACTGTCCCTATCTCATGTCATGTCATGCGTGTTTGCTTGTAAGATTATTCTTAAAGAATGCAAGTTGTACGAAATTGCAGAGAAATAAAATTATGAGCATTATAATTTTTTATTAAATAAATAGGTATGACTGGTGCAAATATTATAAATTCTTATTTGTCTAAGATTCCCATATATTTAATCAAATTGTGTGAGTAATCTTTATATTCAAAACGCAAGTTGTTTATGGTTCATAGAATAAAGATTGTTTTAAGTTACAAAAATATGGTATATTTATACCAAATTAATTTTAGTTAGCCAATCTAAACTAATACAAAGTGTCTAGTAAAGTAGGACAGCCAATCAAGAAATAACTGAATTATAAGTTTATTCCCTGATTGGTCTGTTTTGTTAAAAGAAAAGTAAGAGAGGCTTTTGAAAGCAGACCTTACTCTTAGTTTAATAAAATTGTCAAATCATCGTGAACGACGTGAACTCCGGATTTGTGCTCGTTTCATTGTTGGTTTGTGAACTAATATTGTCGAAGAACATTTTAGAATATACCTATTCAAAGGACTTAAATACCGCAAAATGAATATCACGTCGGCTGCGGGGATAATATCCCTGCTGGATGAGCCCATGCACGAAGTGAAAGAGTTCGCTTTGAAGAGGCTAGACAACATTGTTGACGAGTTCTGGCCGGAGATATCTGAATCTATCGAAAAGATAGAAATATTACACGAGGATAAAGTGTTTTCGCAGCACCAGCTTGCTGCTTTAGTAGCGAGTAAGGTATATTATCATTTGGGCGCGTTCGAGGACTCGTTGACGTACGCATTGGGCGCTGGTGACTTGTTCGACGTGAACGCGAGAAACGAGTATGTCGACACGACGATTGCTAAGGCTATCGACTTCTACACCGAGAAACGGAAGGCCCTGTTTATTGATCACTCGTCAGAGTCGATCGACCCTCGTTTGGAGGCTATCGTCAATCGGATGTTTCAGCGATGCCTAGAGGATGGTCAGTACAGGCAGGCGCTGGGACTGGCGTTAGAAACCCGACGCATGGACATCTTTGAGGAATCTATCATGAAATCTGATGATATCCCAGGTAAGCAAGATTTGTCATTGTTGTGTAACAGTTGTAAACAAAGCTGTGTCCAAAATAAATAGTTAAATGTGCATGGTCACATTTGGTTGTAGGTATCTATCTATTATTTGCTTTTAATTAAAGTAATTATTTGATGCCAGTACCATAATGATGTGACAAAAGATCCTGAAAGCAATTAGTGATACAGCTCTTTAGTGTAGCAGAGTAAGTTATGCTCGATGATATTATGTTGCTTGTTGTGCAGTAATATTCAACTGGCAAAGCAAGGTGCAGTTTTGTTGTAGTAGTTGTTTGTTTGTGTAATGTGTATACATAGGGCTGCTATCACCTAAATTGCTGACGCTGGATAAACACGGCAAAATCCCGGACTGTGAAATATGGTTTTTTCCCCTGACATCTCTGGAAAATTATTTTTTTCAAACAAAAATAAAAACATCATTATAATTTTTTAATTCAATCATTGACTATTTTGCTGAGCCTTCTTGAATGCGGGTTATTGTGGATGAATTTTTAATTAAGATTTATTTCAATTAATCACTTATCTATTAAAAAAAATTATTTCCCCTGACCACAAAAGTGTACGGGTTATACCCAGACACTTTTCAAAAACCCCTGTTGGATGGCCCCCGGACGCCCTTCAAACTAGGACAAATCCAAGGAATTCCAGACAGATAGCAGCCCTATGTACATGTACATAGTGAGGTGTAGTTTTAACCAGCTTTCCTATTTTATTATATCTGAGATATTAAATTACTGACTTCTTTAATCCAAGAAAAGTACTGATGCTAAAAATATGTAATTTTATTGCCAAAATTTGCTTTTGCAGCAGGAACTGCCTGTGATTTACTTGAAACATTTACTATATACTTATAGTAATGATAAGCACTATGTAATGTGTTTTGGAAAATTAATCCCCAAGGCTTTTAAATATGGGATTAAACTTAATGAATAAGTAAGACTCCTATTTCAGTCTTCAAAAAATCAATCCCTTTCCTTAAAATGAGGTGCCTTACATCTTACATTGAAAAAAATATGAGCACAAGCAACACTTTCCAATAGCAAACTCTTAAAGAGTAACAGGGCATAATCTGCTGCGACACAGTTTTTACTTTTGTTGTGGATTACGATCAATAAGTTATGTATATCTTAATTACCTATGTTCAATAAAATCTTTGAAATCTTTGAAACTTTTAAAATTAAATTTGCTACTATCTTGTTCCACATTGTTTAGTTTAAATCTACTTCCATGTTAATTCAGGAGGAAGCTGATATTAAATACAAAATTAATTGGTTAATACAAAATTAATTGGCTAACAATTTATTTATAATTTTGTTTCCTTTGTTTCAGGAATGCTTCAGTATGCCTTCACAGTAGCCATGAGTCTTCTACAAAACAGGGGATTCCGTAGTACTGTCCTGAGATCTTTAGTAGGCCTGTACAGGGGCCTCAATGTCCCAGATTATGTTAATATGTGCCAGTGCCTTATTTTCCTTGAGGACCCCATATCAGTAGCAGAGATTCTCGATAAATTAACCCATGGGCCACAAGAATCTGTTCTTATGGCATATCAAATTGCCTTTGATTTATATGACTCTGCTACACAACAGTTCTTGGGCAGGGTATTACAGGCACTAAGAATAACAGCACCAATACCCAGTGCTCTAGGTGGCAAACCTCAACCCCAAGGTGGTCCTTTCCCTGAATCTTCCATGGAAGTAGACCAACCTCCTCCAGAAGAAAGCAAAAAACCAGAAAGGGACATTGAAAGTCTAAATGATGAGGAAAAGGAGCATCAACAGAGGGTAGAAAAACTTATATCAATATTAGGAGGAGATGTTTCAATAGGTTTACAATTACAGTTCTTAATCAGATCAAACCATGCTGACATGTTAATCTTAAAAAACACAAAGGATGCCATTAGAGTATCTATATGCCATACAGCCACAGTTATTGCAAATGCTTTTATGCATGCAGGAACAACTAGTGATCAATTCTTAAGAGATAACTTAGAATGGCTAGCAAGAGCCACTAATTGGGCGAAGTTGACAGTTACAGCTTCACTTGGTGTTATACACAGGGGCCACGAAAACGAATCCTTAGCTCTCATGCAATCTTACTTGCCAAAAGAAGCAGGACCTTCATCTGGTTACTCCGAGGGTGGCGGGTTGTATGCCCTAGGCTTAATTCATGCCAACCATGGCGCCAACATCATTGATTATCTTCTAACACAGTTAAAAGATGCTCAAAATGAAATGGTGCGTCATGGCGGATGCCTCGGTCTAGGTTTGGCTGCTATGGGCACCCACAGGCAGGATGTTTATGAACAGCTCAAATTCAACCTGTACCAAGATGATGCGGTCACAGGTGAGGCAGCAGGTATCGCCATGGGTATGGTAATGTTGGGATCAAGACACGCGGCCGCCATCGAAGACATGGTGGCCTACGCTCAAGAGACGCAGCACGAAAAGATCTTGCGTGGCTTAGCTGTGGGTATCGCTTTCACCATGTATGGACGTCTTGAAGAAGCAGACGTCCTCGTTCAGCAACTGTTGAGAGATAAGGATCCGTTGTTGCGGCGCGCTGGGTGCTACACCATTGCTACTGCATACTGCGGTACGGGTAACAATGACTCCATTCGTACCTTACTTCACGTAGCTGTTTCCGATGTCAACGACGACGTGCGACGCGCTGCTGTAACGGCTCTCGGCTTCCTGTTATTCAGGACGCCTGAACAGTGCCCATCTGTGGTCTCATTGTTGGCTGAATCTTATAATCCTCACGTTCGATACGGGGCCGCTATGGCGCTTGGTATTGCATGCGCCGGCACAGGAAATCGCGAGGCGATCGGTCTATTAGAGCCCATGGTCAAGTTTGATCCAGTTAACTTTGTGAGACAAGGAGCACTCATTGCGTCGGCTATGATTTTGATCCAGCAAACAGAGGCACTCTGCCCTAAAGTCACATACTTCCGTCAACTCTATGCTCAGGTCATCTCGAACAAACATGAGGATGTAATGGCCAAATTTGGTGCTATATTGGCTCAAGGTATCATTGACGCAGGTGGACGTAACGTAACTGTATCTTTGCAAAATAGAACTGGGCACATGAATATGCTTGCAGTAGTTGGTATGCTGGTTTTCACACAATATTGGTACTGGTTTCCACTCGCGCACTGTCTATCTCTGGCTTTCACGCCTACTTGCATCATAGCCTTGAACTCTGACTTAAAAATGCCCCAATTGGACATCAAATCCAACTCAAAACCATCGTTGTACGCCTACCCAGCTCCCTTGGAAGAGAAGAAGCGCGAGGAAAGGGAGCGGGTAACCACTGCAGTGTTGAGTATTGCTGCGGCAAAAGCGCGCAGGCGTGCACATGGTACTGACGGCTCAGCGAGCAGTGTTCTCTCCGCGCTAACGTCCAAAATGGATGTAGACGAAGAAGAGAAGAAACCATCCAAATCTCCCAACCCGAACATCACAGTTCACGGAAAATCTGACAAAGACGCTGGGTCATCAAAGGAGAGTAAAAAGGAAGAAAAGGAAGGCGAAACTGAAAAAGAAACGAAAGAAAAGAAAGAGCCTGAACCTAACTTCGAGATACTCAGCAATCCCGCTAGGATAATGAGACAACAACTTAAGAACATTTCCATTGTAGAAGGTTTTGGATTTACTCCCTTGAAAGATATTACGATTGGAGGCATTGTGATGCTCAATCACTGTGGAGATGGCGAACAGGTTCTTGTGGAGCCTGTCGCAGCCTTTGGACCCAAAACTGAAGATGAGAAAGAACCAGAGCCGCCAGAACCTTTCGAATATCTGGATGATTGATGTACGTTTGCGTAAAATGTCCAGAAAATGTAGTCTTTAGGACCCATTATGAATCGCTAAATGTATTGAACAAGTTACTAGATTTAATGTTAAAGTACACATTGCTATCTTGAAATTATTGTGTTTCTTTATCTAATAAATAATTATAATTATGACATCAATCTTTACTTTTCCAGAATCCTATTGCAATAATTTTGCAGGAAGAAATCTTTAAAAGGTGGGAGAGACCGGGTTTGGGGATTTTTACCTCTCAAAACTCCTCTTGGCGGCGATAGCTGCCACATGAAGGACGCCGGGATCTTTAGCAGAATGTACCTACCAGAAACTTAGAAAACACGTGCCATGCTTAAAGCTTACCGGGAGCCAATATCTTCGATGCTCTAAGTTCATTTAAAATAGGATTCAATTCTTTCTTAGACTATGGCTTAGACTTAGAATAATATATTTGGATTTCTTGTGACTTGTGTGTGAGCGTGTGAGCCGTCAGGCCCGTCAGTGAGGTAGTCCGAGTCCGAGTAGAGGTAAATTAGTATCTAGATTGTAAAGCATAGATTTAAATCGAGTAGAGACTGGCGAGGCGCTTTGCAGCTTTACACCCCGGTTGACTTAGGGTAATTGGACTATGTTAAATATATGCGTATATTATAGTCAAAGGTCGATATGCAGTCTATCCGTGAAATGACTGTTTTAGTTATGGTCTGATATTGACCGAGGCTATTCGGCATACCCCAAAACAAATTCCGATTTCGACCGTTGACATGTATTTTTTGGAGTCAAACATCAAATTTTTATAAAATGCCAAAAATACAAGGAGACCACTAATCCAGTTATTATATAGTATGGTATTTAAATTTTAAAGGTAGAAATTAAAAGGTAAGGAAGCTTGCAAGTACCTCTTTTCGGGAAGCGATGCCGATGCCGCCGAATGGGGGAAGTTGTCTCAGGCAGGTTGTATAAGCAGTCCCTGTAGTTTCGGGATTAAGAATAGAGCTACGGTATCCCCTGCCTGATCGTAAGAGGCGACTAAAAGGGGGCTTCCGGGGATGCGGACGGTGAGAGTGGGAGCTTGACCCGTCCAGCCAGCAGCCCCGGGAGGGACGGCGGTGTATGCTTGGCCGCATGTCGCCGTGAACACCTGAAGGTGCAGGAGAGCACATCAGATCTGCTCTCCCGAAGATGGACCCGTTCTGGGGCGCCGCGGGTGGGGGACGCCGGTGTGTTCCAATGGAGATCCCGGAGTCCTCACAAACGCAGAAGCAGGCCACCGAGGAGGTTTTGGTGCGGTCAAGTCCCACATAACCCGTAACACAAATCCTCTCCCAAGGTGTCGGGTACCTTCTGAACGTTTCCCCCCGATACAAAAAAAAAGGTTGTAGCAATGTAGTATACCTCTTAGAGCATCGAAGTCAATATTCGAGTGTACATCCCTATTAGACTACGGGCCCGTGTCAAAAAAATGGTGGGTCATTTGAACCACCAGGTGACCTATCTAGAACGATATATGAGCATAAAATAATAAGATTCAGCACTATGCCGTCACTTGTAAGCTGTCCAACTGAGTGCAGGTGAGAATTCAAAGGTACAGGTAGAGTGAGTACATTTTGGTCATATATTTTTGTACGGCATTCTTACCATCGATAGATACATGAAAAATAATAAGAAAACGCGCAGTTCCGTAAAAAAAATGGTGCGCCACAAAGTCGGAACTATTTTTTGATTTTCCGACAATTTCTAGGGTAAATTTGGTCATTTGATTGTGACGGCATAGTCATGCGCGGATCCACCCATATGGGCACTATGGGCATGCCCACAACACTAATTCACTAGTTGTAACTGGAAAAGTCTCACTTTCAGGGTCTATTGGGATCGATAGACTGATGTATATATAAAAATGCTACATCTGACTGGTCTTTAAAAACCATGCGTTATTTGGAAAGCAGCCGTCCTGAATATCGCATGATTTTTAAGGCTAGTCTAGTTCGTAGCCAAACTTCCAAGCCGCCGCCCGCCACTTGTCATGGCGCGTCGTTGAGAGCTCAGAATCAGAAGAATAACTAAAGCAAAGAAAGCGTGTCTGTGGGCGCGCCGACGACGGTATTTCACTTTATATTTTTGGGGGAGATAAATCGATCTAGCTAGGTTTCATTTTTAGAAAACATTGTTTTATCGGTGTTATCAGGCAATGATAAACTGCAATATCATTTGGATAGGAAGGTAAAATATCGCCATCATTTACAAAGTTATAATAGCTCAGGGGGGAAAACGCGTAGTCTCAAAACCAAAAGGACCCCGGTGCGATTCCAGGTGTCTTTGATTCAATTTTCCCCTTTTTTTCAAGTTCCTTTTTATGAGAAAAACTATTATTCGTATCTAAGTAAATATTATGTTGTAAGTTTGAGGTTAGACCAAGATAATCAATTGTTTTTATTTCCGAGCAAAGCTCGGTTATCCAGGTTCTATTTTATTTATGAGAACTAGCATATTATATTTGTGAGAATCTTTATATCATGCTTGATTTTAGATTTTTAGATTGCTTTAAGAATGTACCTTTACTATATACGAGGGGTGATCCAAAAGTAATGATAATCAATATAAAATAAGGATATTTTAACTAAAAAAAATCTATTTCTCTACATAGTTTCCTAGCAATGACTTGCTTACATTTAGTCCATCTTTTTTCTAAACCCTTAATTCCCTTTGAAAAAAATCTTTGTCTTGATCACCTCGCTATCGTCGTCAAATTTTTTGCCTCGTAGGTATTCCTTGAGCCGAGGAAAGAGGTAAAAGTCACCGGGAGTCAGGTCTGGCGAATAGGGTGTTCGAGCAATTAGATCCCGTTTCTTGAATGGCAGCCATCGAAACGGCAGCTTTGTGAGACGGTGCGTTGTCTTGGTGACACAACACTCCAACTCGGAGTTTGCCTCGTCTTTTTTCTTCTTATTTGGTCTGCGTAGTAAGAGCCTGTAATAGTGGCTCCGTTTTCCAAGTATTCCACCATTATAATTCCTTCAACCTCCCAAAAAACGGACGCCATAGGTAACCTTTCCTTGAACTTGACACCTCTAATTTCTTCGGCGTCGGGGAAGAGGCTCGTTTCCAAGTCATTGACTTTTGTTTGGTTTCCGAATCACAATGATGGATTCAGATCTCATCCATGGTCACGAAACGAGACAAAAAAGATCCTGTTCCGTCTGGAACTTTTCGAGATTTGCCCTCGAAATGTCGACTCGATTTTTCTTTTGCTCGTCCGTTAACATTCTCGGGACCCAACGCGCAGAGACCTTTTTCATATGCAGTTCGTTCGCAAAGATTCTTTGAACACTGCCATATGAGACCCTGTGACCTCAGCTACATGCCTTATGGTCACTCTTTGATCTGCCAATACGACATCTTCGACTTTTTTTAACGTTTTTCGCATTGAGGGACGTGGATGGGCGTCCCTCGCGATGTTCATCTTCTGTGGATGTTCTACCAGCTTGAACTCCTTTGCCCAGCACGCAACTGTGGAATATGGAGGAGCAGAGTCCCCCAATGTTTCCACTAGGTCGCTGTGTATGTTTTTGGTAAACATTTTTTTCAAACAGAGGTACTTTATGACAGCTCTGATTTAGTTTTTCTCCATTTTGATGTTTACTCTCCGACTGTACGTATTCCTCCTCCCGGAAATCGTGGCCTATTTATATGAATTTTTTATGCTGAACTAGTGGATACAAGGAAGCAAAAACAATTTATTACATAATTTTATATGCTCTACAATTATCCGATTATCATTTTACAAATTACAAATTCAAGCTTACGCTTTAAGCTACCTAAAGAAACAATATGCCTATTGGAAATAAAAAAAATATAAATAAATAACGTCTCACACTTAGTCCCATAGTAAGGTAGATTTACCCTGTGTAAAAATAAAGGTCCGATCGTGTTTAGCCGGGACATGTTGCTAGTTTTTGAGCTTGTTTGTAACTCTCATTTGGACTAATAGCATTCATAGCATATGAAACTAAAATGTGAAAAATAAATATAAGTTCAAAAAAAATACACACTTTTAAAGCACATCAAACTAAAAAGTTAAAAATATTTTTTGAAATAAGCTTAAAACAATAATAAACGAATATACTAGTATTATTGTGAAAAAATCGTTGGCGCTTTGTGTCATTATTGTTTTAAGCTTATTTTCAAAATTATTGATAAAATTATTTGATATAAAATGGTGTACTTATGCGAAAAAATCGTTCAGGTATGTCTATGATTGTTCATGTTCGTAGGTACACCGACTCGCACTTGACCGATTTTTGGGTGGCTGTGCCCACAAGACTAATTGAGGGCTGGATCCGCGCCTGGGCATAGTGCTGAATCTTATTATTTTATGCTCCTATATCGTTCTAGATAGGTCACCTGGTGGTTCAAATGACCCACCATTTTTTTGAACGGGCCTGTAGTCTATATGAGATGAGATTATGAACATAGTTTCTTTAATATTTTTCACAATTAACTTGTAATGGTGTTCATTCAACAAATAGGAACGGTTACCCCACGAAGCGAAGGGTAATATTTAGGTTTCAGCCGTAGCTCGACTCTGTATTAATTTTATGATTATTAGAGTTATTTGTTATGTTACTTGCATTAAAATTATTGTACTGAGAATGGTAAATATGGTAAAAGTTATGGTAATTATTTTTATAGGAGTTTTGGCGGGAAGTCGAAAAAGACATATTGTGCTGTTGTTTTATTTTCATTTTCTTAGTGTATTTTTGAGTTATATCGGATAAAGTTGATGGCATTTTGTTCGATATAGGTTAATTACAGTGCACGAGTGTTTGTGAAATAGAATAACAGTGCTAAAATATTTTTTTCTGCTTGCCTCCAAAATTCCATCGGACACGTTCTAGTAAAGCAGCCATCGCTTTACTTGAATGTTGGACTGACTAGACTGACTGATTACTGACGACTTACTTACTGACTTTGTTACTACTTCGTCCAGTTTCATTGAAACTGGCAAAAAATTGATGCAAAAATTATAATTGACGCTGGCAGTATGCACAGAGTTTGCGATGCCATAATTGAAGAAAAAAAAATATTTTTATACGCGGTATCATTGTGGTATCATGGTCAGATTATTCTGAACAATAAGTACATTATTCTTAGTCTAAGATTCTGAACGTGTATGACTCTGACAATCTCTCATTGTCAACAGAATGTCATTTAATTGTCATGTTTGATTTGAGAAACTGACATTTTATCGTAGGTCGGTCAATGGCCGCTTGTGATTCGTTATTTTATTCGAAGTTAATATTTACACACATAAAAATGAGGTGACGTGGAGCTCTTAGAAAGTAAATTCACTTATGCATTCCAATTTATAATTATTCGCAGTTAGATAAATACGCAAAAATGGCTAGCGGTTCATTAAAGTTAGGTACGGTTTTGTCTTTTTGTGTAGTGTTTTATGCGGTTTATTATCGTAAAAATGAGTTAGGGGACGTAAGATTATCTTCCGTGAAGGAGCACCTGTTGTACTTGGAGAATGATAATAGAGTTGGGAAGGGAAGACAGCAGCCTAAGGTAGCTTTAGGTTACGGTGCCTGCAAAGACCTCTTTGTGAATGCGACGTCCTTGCTTGACTACCGGGAGTTGAAAGGTCACCCGGAACATTTTAATGAAATAACTAACAAGGACGAGTTTTTAAAGAGCTTTACGTATTTCTTCAAGCATGGAGCAGCAGCCGAGTAAGTAACTTGAAAATCATCATATGTTTCAGTCAGTTTTTGTATGAAAAGTGACTTGCGGATTTAATGAACGCAAATGAATATGTAAATTAATGACTACTTAACAACTATTTTTAAATGTCATTGTTTTAAGTGGATGTGGCGTGGGAAAATTGACTAAAACTAATCGTTCATCATATTTTTATCTATACTATTAATATTAAAATGAAAAATTTGTTTGTTTGAATGCGCTAATCTCAGGAACTAGTGGTCCGAATGGAAAAAATATTTTTGTGTTGAATAGTCCATTTATTGAGCAAGGTTATTTAACATCATGCTATGCGGATGAAATCACAGGCGGCCAATAGTTTCTAATATGTCTTAAAATGTATTTAAACACCCTTATACACATAAAACTAGCATAAAATTTAATGAGGCAATACATGAAAAACAGAAATTTTAGTTCCTAATTTATTTGCCTCATATTTTCAGACGCTTCATGTCAAACAGCAAACTGTATGATGAATTAGTTGAGAAAGCATTAAGTTTAGAGGATACTAAATGGGCTATTGGTGGCAATGCTCCTCTTATGGCTAGGAGGTTCTACATGGAGGGCTGGAAGGTGCTGTTGGCTGCTAAAATGTCAGAAAAATTAAAGGAAGAACTTCCCAAAGAAATAGATATTGTGGGAGTTGAAGGGGATGAAACAGTACGAGATGATGTTCACATGATATTAGAATATAAGGCTGATTCACAGTTTGGCATCTACAAAGCACCCAGAGCTAACAGATACATTATGCACAATGATGAGAACAATCCTCTGCTTACCTCCCTGGAAAAGCTAGGGGAGCATCTGCACAAATTTAAACCCCATTTGTTAGTCATTAGTGGATTGCAAATGATGGACAATTTCCCATTTAAACAGGATGGCAGAGGTAATTTTTTATTACTTTTTTGACAAATTTATTTATTTCTTTATTAGTTTAAATTTACATTATTCCAATATATTCCTCTACAGCTGGTATACACAGCAAGCTATCTATGCTGCTGGGTGACTGGCACAGTTGGGTGTGCGACAGATGGCCCCTAATGGCAAAATTTCATGTGTGTCAGTACTTCGGGAGGCATGTTAAACCAGTCAGTCTCAGTTGTGAAACCTCACTGGAGGCCTTATAGATGGATTGAAAATATCAGACCATTAGCCAGGCCCAGACGCAGCCTTAAATTTGGGGTAGGAGGTGTCACCAAGAAATTTCTTCCATCTACACATGACTGATGGATTTAGGGAGGGGGGTCATGTCCCCTGGGACCGCGCCTGCCATTAGCCTACATTTTCACCAACCTGCATTGAAGCAGTGTGGTAGAGTAAGTGCCAGGTCAATTTTGGGGAGACCCATATCCATTGCAGTCTGATAGCATGGCATAAATAATTGCATTATTACTATTATTAGTAGTTAAATACTTAATGTTCAAATTGTAACAAAATTAGCAGGTTTAGTAAAACATAAATATATTAAATTTGAACTAAAAGTCAGATCAAAAACTATAGTAAATGTGTTAGTCTTGGGAATCTGGTATTTCAGACATAATAAAAATGTGCTACTGTTGAATATTAGTTAAATGAATCATTATGATAATGATGTTGATGTCTACTCTATGTCTGATGTCTAATAATCTCTGTAGTTGTTCAATATGAAGCTTGAAGTGAAAATGTTAAAATTAAATAGTATGATTATGAAACTTTATGATCTTAAATATTTGTAAATGTAAACTTGTTGCCAGGCGACATTCAAGATGCAACCTCATTAAAAATATTAAATGCATTGCGGGCATCATCATCTTGACAAACACCTAGACTAGATTGTGGTTTTTATTTACTGTTTAAACTGTGATTGCAATTTGTGAAAGTTTTACTGTACCATATCTTTAATTTAATGTATGAACACTTCATATTATGCAACACTAAATTATCACTTATTTGTTCTTCAGTAATGTATACAAATTAAAAATCCTGATAACATAAGTTTTTCTTTACATTGCATATTTTTATGTTCCAGATTTAAGAGCCGAAAGATTGGACTTAGTAAAGGAACAAATATTATCACTGCCGAAAAACACACTAGCACATTTTGAAATGGCAAGCTATGTAGATCTGGAACTATTGCAGCACCTAACAACTAAGGTATTACCTTATGTTGACTCAGTTGGGATGAATGAGCAGGAGCTGTCAAATTTGAACAGTGTTTTGGAACATGGAACAGTAGTAGTTGTTGCAGATTCAAATCCAAGAGTTGCTACTGCTCTGGATCAGATGCGCAATGTGTTCCAGCTTATAAAACAGAAGAACAAAGCATACAGTAGTAAAAGAACACTCACTAGAATTCATGTTCACACCCTGGCTTATCAAGCAATTTTGACAGTCAAGAATTCTGAGTGGAAAAGGACCGAGGCGGCCGCTGCTAAGGCGTCTCTAACAGCACATAGGTATGTTTGCAATACCAAAAATATTGAACTGGAGCGGGCAAAGTTATTGCTCGATGATAGTTTCTCAACTACTACAGATAATGACAACAATAGTAGAGTATTCTTTGAGCCAACAAAGCCTGTAGCATGTTGGAATGAGGTAGTAGATGGAGATGCTGTGGAAATATGTGTTGCTCCAGTGCTGATTTGCACAGAGGCTCAGCTCACTGCAGGGGCTGGAGACAACATATCTGCAGCAGGACTTGTTCTGCAAGTGGAGCTATGAATCTAAGTCAGTTAATATACTAAACATTTTTAACCAATTGAACAATTGATAGTTGTGAATAGCAATACAATATTTATTAGCAATATTTTGGGTGGTTAGCACACTTATCTTTTTATATGGAGTATATTAATAGATTCTTTTGGACTTTAATTTGAGTTTTATATCTTGTAAATGTTGAAAAAGGTGAGGCTATTGTATTTATTTAATTTATACTTGTTAGATAGGATACACTTGTCAATAATGTATTTTCAAGTTGACTCCAATATATATTGAGGTTTAAGTATATAGTGCCATTGAACACTAACATTTTTAGTCATGTACAACATCATAGGTATAAATTATAAGCACTTGCCTTAGTACTTACAATTGAAGTTCAATAGTCTTATAACATCAATGTATAAAAAATAATTTTGTATAGGTAACACAATACCTAATGTTGAACAAAAATGATTTTAATTTCAATTTTTTGTAACAAATTTGTTGACATGGTAACTCATAGCCCTTTTATCATGTTTTTCTTTTAATAATAATAATATTGTTCAAAAATTTAATTATGAATATGTGCTTTTATAATCAGAACATTCCTAAATCTGTGAATTATTTAATGTTTTAAATTTGACGGAATATTTTTTATGTGTTAATAAAAGATATTATGTAATAACACAAGTTTTTTATTGATAAAATATTTACACAATACTTAACTAAGACTAATTTTTTTAAATATACAATCTTCTCATAATTTATTTACTAACTATGCAATAAATATACCATTCTCACATAAAAAGTGTAACATATTGATCTCTTGGGTCAACAACACATACCAGAATGTGTTCTTATGTCAATAAAGGTGTAGTTCCAAGGTAGTTAGGTAGTTGTTACATAGATAAAATGTAGATGTATATGTTACAATCTGAATAGTGTGAATTCCAAGCACCCAGCCTAATTTAAATAAATTACCTATAACGAGTAAGTAAAAATTATAAGTTTACATTCCTCTTGCTATTGTACACAATATATCAACTTTTCCTAAAAGAGAATGGGATCTCAAAAAATCTTTGAAGGTAATTTTATGTTATAGTGATAGTAAGATTTTTGACAGTTTTAGGTTAAAATCAAAGTACCTAATCAATAAGTCTGTGAGAGGATTTTTTAACCCTTTTTAAGGCTTCGGAATATCTTTCCCATCAACTTCTTCAAAGACTTGCGAACTTTTTTACCATTTAGACTTGTTTTTTTTACATATGGCAACTCAGGATGAATTGTCAAAACTAATAAAAAAAAAAGAAATTGACGAGTTTTGGCGGGAAGTCGAAAAAGACATATTGTGTTGTGCTCTTGTTTTATTTTCATTTTCTTGGTGTATTTTTGAGTTATATCGGATAAAGTTGATGGCGTTTTGTTTGATATAGGTTAATTACAGTGCACGAGTGTTTGTGAAATGGAATAACAGTGCTAAAATATGTTTTTTTCTGCTTGCCTCCAAAATTCCATCGGACACGTTCTAGTAAAGTAGCCATCGCTTTACTTCAATGTTGAACTGACTGATTACTGACGACTTACTTACTGACTTTGTTACTAGTGTTATCACTTCGTCCAGTTTCATTGAAACTGGCAAAAAAATTGATGCAAAAATTATACTTGACGCTGGCAGTATGCACAGAGTTTGCGATGCCGTAATTGAAAAAAAAAAAAAAAAGAAATTGACTTTGACACTTCCCCTGTCATGGCGGAAACAGCTGATTGAGAATTCAAGGTGTTTTATGCTTACCTCTCGTTCATCTGTGTGAATCTTGAAAATTTTACTTTACTCGAGGTAAGAATGTTTTGTTTTTCTGTTTATTTATCATTTTTCTATGGATTACTGCCCATATTTTTAGAAATGCATCAATATTTTTTCTAATTCAAGCATTTTGTTCGATGGGAATATGCTTCCCAGTGGCGGCTCATCCTAAAGAGCGCTGGTGCAGTGCACTCCCACTTTAAAATTTAAATATTACATAGGTAATCTATATTCCTTCATAATACATACTATCCTTACATTACATCTATCATCTATCCTTACTTAGGGATCCGCAAATTTTCAAAAGTATCGATACCAAGTATCGGTATCAAAAGTATCGATACCGATAAAAGTATCGGATCAAAAGTATCGATACTACTGAGTATCGAGTACTTTTTCTTTACCTCGGGAAACGTGTTAAAAAGCCTAAAAAAGGACATTCTTTATTAAAATCTTTACTTAAAAAGTAAAAAAAACCGCAGCGCACTTCAATTAACCCATACATTGAGGTGTTTCCACAAAATTACTAAAAATTCCTGTTAATACAAACAAATAAATAATTATTAATAGCTAGGTGCCCACTTAGAATTATTGTTGCTACTTAACTCTGCTGTGAGTTTTTAAATGTTTCTTTCATATTTGACGTGTTCCAATCACTCGTTTTAAGCACTTTAAAACAGATTTCACAGGCTGCAGTAGTTTTGTAAACCTTTCTGAAACTTAGCCAGATATCATCAATGCTCCCACCAGGAGGCGGCATATTGGTTTTTAGACTTTCACACTACCAGATACCACAGTACAATATTTTAATCACATAAAAATAAATATAATTTCTATTCCAAGCTAACCTACTTCCTACAGTCAGAGTCATATTTAAAATAATGTTAATAGAATATTAATTTTATTTGTAAAATTGCCAAAGTTTATACAAATTCATACATACACGTACAGGTTACTGTCATAATAATAGGTAATTTCAAACAGTAAATAATATACGGCTTTTTCAAAAACAATTAATAAGATATCATTCATGAAATCATCCCATTTAAAAAAAACAAGATCCGATTAAAGTACTCAACTGGGTACACAACCGCTGATTAGAAGATTCGGGGATTCCCTTAATATAGAATCTGGATCAAAAATAGTGAAAGGTAAAAAGTATCGAGTACATCCGAAAGTATCGATACCTATATAGGAATCGGAACAAAAGTATCGAGTACAAAAATACTAGGTATCGCAGCGCAAGTATCGATACTACTCAAGTATCGATACTTTTTGCGGATCGCTATCCTTACTTACATTATATCTACGCGTACATTTATCGTCATATTGTACGAGTGGAGCGCCAGCGATTGCGCTCCTAATGAAACGAAGTTTAGTACGATTCCTAGCGCTGTATTCAATGAGTGCGAAAGAGAAACATCGCAGCACATAGCCGACGCGTGAAACAAAAGATTTAGTATGAGAAATTAACTTAATCTGGAGCGCCGCTCACGCGCGACGTTGCCAAGCCGTGGGTTCGGCCGTGACGCGTGCCGTGGGGCGTGGCCTCAACCTGCTTATGCGATGTTGCCGTTCTTATGTATACAAACAAACGTGTCGTCGGCTTTGACAGTTATATCGCAGTTTTTCTTTAAATTAAAATTAAAAAATAGTTTATGCGCGACATTTTGTTTTAAAAATGGAACAATACAGTGTATCTTTTATTAAAAAGTGTCAAAAACTATAGAAATACGCCTTGAACTAAAAGCTAAAGGGTCCTCAAATTGCACTTACACAAAAATGTAATACAAAAACTAAATCTTTTACGCGTGTTTTTAAGTTTGAACAATATTTTAAAACTCCTTGGTTGTGTGGTTGTAAAGAGACCAATAAATTATTTTGTTTTCCGTGTCTGGTGTTTGGAAACTGACACCGGCAGTGGAGGTGAATCTGCATGGATCACAACGGGTGTTGACGATTTAGCGCATCTTTCAATAAAACTGAAAAAACATTCGCAATCTCGATTTCATATGTTATGTGAAGTGCAATTATTGGCATCGATTGGCCGACAAGATATTCATAAAGCGCTTGATTCTGCGTATCGAAAATCTATTCGAGAGTTCAATGAACGCGTTGATGAAAATCGATATATTTTACGGCGTTTGATAGATTGTGTGGTATTTTGTGGTGCATTTCAAGTTGCTTTACGAGGGCATGATGAATCTACGGAATCCCTGAATCCCGGAATCTATAGAGGTTTGGTTAATTGTGTATTATTTTATTTTTAATTTTATCTATTGTGAAATGTGTATTATTATATTGAATTTATCTGATTATGACATGAAACAACATGATATTCTGACATGACATAAATTTAATTAGCTATTTAATAATTTTGACATTTTGACACGAAAAACTATGGCGCAAGAACGTCTCAATGCATTATGTATGATAAGCATTGAAAAACGATTAATTAATTCTATATCTGATTTTCACAAGAAAGTCATAGATGTCTTCGCTCGTCAAAAAGACCGGCGAATGAATTTTTTGTATAAATAAAATAAATGGTAAGCTCTAAGTTTTTTTTTTGTGAACCCCCATCAAAAAATGTCACGAGCCGCCTCTGATGCTTCCCGTTGCCCGCGACAGGCAAATGCTTTGGTGGGAACAATATTCCCGTTACCCGTCACGCTTACTACATGTTCTTGTCACTTTCAGAAAATGCGGCCGAAAACTTTGCGTGATAAAGAAATAGAAGCGGCTTTAGAAGAGGTCTGCGGATTGCCAGATACATTATCATCAGAGGATGACCTGGAGTCGGATGAAGAGGAAGCTTATAATGCTGCAACGCTTCAAATAATATTAGAAGAGACGAGTGATTCGCCAGATTCTCCTGTACCATGTTCATCTAGACATCCAACTTCAGACGAAAGATCGAATAATTCGGGACCTTTGGTACCATTTCCAGACACTCGTCGAGGTTCAGTGGAGACACCAGTTTTACCGAAAGAAGAATCTAGCGAATCAGAAGAGTCTGAAGTTGATGATGATACTTGGACAAAAAGATTGTGGATATCAAGGCCTGATCCTGAAGAGTTTGATGAAGTATCAATAAAGCCACAATATTTATTCAATAGAAGATTTCGCCAGGTTGCTCATATGAACAAATTTTTCAATGATGAAGTATATGACCTGATAGTCACACAAACCAATCTCTATGCAGAACAAAGTAGAATTGGCAACTGGAGACCAGTAGATAAAAGAGAACTCCAAGCTTTTTTTGGCATTCTGTTCATAATGGGGTATCATGTACTTCCAACTATTGATTTGTATTGGTCGTCAGATCCAGGCTTTAGAGTCAATGAAGTGGCTGACGTTATGCCAGTGAAACGCTTCAAGCAAATTCTAAGAGCTTTACACTTGAATGACAACAGTCAACAACCTGGAAGACAAGACCCCAATTTTGACAAACTTTATAAATTACGACCTCTGATATCTCTGCTCAGCAATGCATTTCAAACAAATGCCAACAACTCTTCCTCTCAGTCCATAGACGAAAGTATGATTCTCTTCAAAGGGCGTTCAAGCTTGAAGCAATACATGCCTCTCAAGCCAATCAAGCGCGGATACAAACTGTGGTGCCGGTGCGACAGCAGTACGGGTTACCTTTACGAAAATGAAATTTACACTGGAAAGTCTGGGTAAGGAACAGAAGAAGGTTTAGGGGCAAAAGTTGTGAAAAATTTGACAGAAAAGTTGATGGAGGAAGACTTTACAATACATGTTACTTTCGACAATTTCTTTTGTGACCGATCATTGCTACAACATCTCCACGAAAATGACGTGTTTGCTACAGGGACTGTCAGAAGAAACAGGGCAGATTTACCAAAATAATAAAGAAAAGTACCAACACTGGCAGAAAAAAAGAGTCTAAAGCTGGCAAAGGGTGAATTTAAGTGGAGAACTAAACAAGATGTATCTTTTATTGTCTGGCAAGACACGAAAGAAGTTCTGGTGCTTACAACTGCGTTCCACCCTAAAATAGGAAAAACAACAGTCCAAAGAACCTAAAAAGATGGCTCAAAACTGGCCGTTCAATGTCCAAGAGCGATAAAAGAATATACGAAACGAATGGGAGGAGTTGATAAATTTGATCAACTAAAAGCTCCATATTCAGTAGGAAGAAGGAATATGTTTCCCACCAATTTTCCAAAATTTTCCAGTATTGTTACACATTTTCCATGATTGAATATGTTAAATAGACAATAAAAACTTACTAAAACCATTGCCAAAACTGGTTTTACTATTACGGATCCTTATGCCTTATAAAGGGTTAAATTAAAAAGCATGCAACCCATGTGTTCTTGGAATGTCAGACATCCGCAAGAAAGAATTAACCTTGCCTGAGGTGTTGTGCTGCTTTTCCAGAGGGCGATGGTCGCCTTATGACTGATGTAGCTAGTCCAATTTGTTGAAAACATATTATGTGTTCCGTTTGACGTCCGAAGTCCATTACGAGAGAGTACATCGTTCCTTTTCCTTGCACTGCCGCTAGATGTCGCTACTTATCCATCACGTTACCACGCCATCAGCGCCCTCTGTGCCCAAATCTGTAACTAATTCCGAAACCAGCGAGCGAGCCACCATATTGTGTCATTGTTGCGTCGTTTTTCAAACCCTCCGCTTGTCGTTAATTTTCAAACTTTAATTTCTAACCGCAATAAGTTTGAAACTTATTTTAACTTTCGAGATAGAAGTAGAAAGTTACTTTATATTCTTTATCCATTACGTCATGAAAATGAGTGAAATAATACCGCGCCTACGGAGACTTTCGGTGATTGTGTGTTTTCGCGACCGGGGTGTGAAGATGCGGAATCGACCGCTGGCCGGGCCAGGTCCGCACGTGCTAGTGAATCAAGATAAAATCAACGTCAAACATCGAGCTCGTGCGCCAGAGGTGCGAGCCGCCGCCGCAGCCCTCGTTACCGCTCGCGAGATTCTTCACGAGAAATGAACCGAAGGTTTGAGTTATTATCTCAACAACTGGTAAGTCATGTCAATAACATGCTTTGTGTTAGCTACAATGCTACGTTGTGCCCCAGTGCTTCGTTGTTGCAAATCCCGTAGTCGCAGGGCCATCGTACATTGCGTTTGATAATCCGTTTTTTAAACATACCCACTTCAGTGGATGATATTGCAGATCTCGGAATGTGTGTCGATACCTAAAGTCTATACTGACCGACTTACGAGATTAGCTTCTATGCAGAGGTTCTTTACGTTACCCCGATGGCCTTTCCGACTTTCCGTAAAAGTGAATTGGAGAATTAGGGAGTTCGGTTGTACACGGCTGCGCTAAACCGTCCCTCCCCCAAAAATAAGTTTAAACAAAAGAAACCTGTTTCGATTAACACGGTAAAAAGAAAAGGGGGGGAGGGGAAAGGTCATAACACACACAAACGTAAATTACTCGAAAAGGTTTTGGGCGGCTGTCTGATGCTTTATCGACAAGTATGGGCCAAATTAAATTCACCCAAAACCATCCTTGCTTTAATTCCATCAGCTCGCCATCGTTCATATCCCCGCTTTTTATCATTACAAAGACCAATGGCAAAAAATCGGGTAAAATTTTCAATTCGAAACGAACTGTCCGCGCGAACGAATTGTCTTCCCGGGCGAAGTACAGTTTGACCTGGAATGGCGGCTACCCTTTTGCCAGCCTGCAGTTGGTGCCTTAAGCAGGCGCAATGCCTCTTAGGGTATGTCAACTTTGTGACCTTCATCACCCACCGGGGAAGGTTGCATAGCCCGCGCGAACGAATTGTCTTCCCGGGCGAAATACAGTTTGAACTGAAATGGTGGCTATCCGCTTAGCAGCCGGCAGTTGGTTCCTCAAGCAGGCGCAATGCCTCTTACGGTATGTCAACTTTGTGACCTTCATCACCCACCGGGGAAGGTTGCATAGCCCGCGCGAACGTATTGTCTTCCCGGGCGAAATACAGTTTGAACTGAAATGGTGGCTATCCGCTTAGCAGCCGGCAGTTGGATCCTCAAGCAGGCGCAATGCCTCTTAGGGTATGTCAACTTTGCGACCTTCATCACCCACCAGGAAAGGTTGCATTGCCGTACGCTCCAGCGACAGACCCAGGTACTTCAAGTTTTCCCAAGCGAACGAATTGACTTCCGGGACGAAGTAAGTTGGAACTGGAATGGTGTCTAGACAACCTCAGCCAGGCAAATTTGTTGTAACTCACGCCTCCGAAGTTCAATAGCCTTAGTAAACAACGAGATGCTCCAAGACAAGTGGACACCTCGTCAACGAGCTTGGCACTGCGTTGCATGGAAATGTTCGCAGTGATTTCCGCCATCTTGTCGAAAGCCCAAACTCTCAGCAATTCCACCACAATCCTGCAGAGCGACAACCTAACAGTTGTCTCTTACAAAAACTACGAGGGCGGAATGAGATTTGTAAAATTTCTCAAACTGACGAAGCACCTTCTAGCACTGATGGACGGCCTGAACGCTGTACTTGTTCCTCACTACATTCTGGGACGGTACAACACGGACGCCGATCACCTCTCGCGCAACCGCACCGGCTCCGAGTGGCACCTTCTGCACGAGGCGACGGGAATGCTTTTCAAGCTTTGAGGAACCCCCGACGGAGACCTCTTCGCATCCCGAAAGGCTCACATTGTTTCAAACTATGCTACTCTTGACTTGTCAAACTCGAACGCTTACTTTCAAGACGCTTTCAGCAGATATTTGAGATTCGTCCAGGCATGGGTTTTACCTCCACCAGCTCTGGTGCCACGCGTTCTACAACACCTGAACTCTGCGAAAGGCAGGTACATAATAGTTTCACCCAAGTGGATGAAACCTTTCCGGCGTCCAGACCTGAGGAAGCGAGTCCTAGGATGACCTGTAAAGATAAACAACCTAGCAACTGCCTTAATAGACACAGCAACAGGCCTTCCGCCTGCCTAAGTCCACAACCTCCAGTTGGAAGCTTGGCTCATTACGGTTGGGACACCTTGACAGGAGACTGGATACCTAAGGAAAGACAGCTTCTTTCTACATATTGAAGAGCGTCTGCAGCTGCACTTAAGACGTATACCCCTATAGCATAAATGGTCTTAGTGGTGTCGGCAAAATAATAAAGACTTCAGGCACCCTTCACCTGAAAATGTAACTAGGTAGCTAAGTTGTTTCTTACTGATCGGTTAGCATATCGTTCAATTCATATCAATAAACCGGCAATACCTTCGATTTGTGAAACACTGTCAGACATAAGAAATTTCATCACATCATTTGTAAAGACATACTGAAAGCTACTTCACTAGCTAGGCCATGTCCACCAAAATTACAAATATGGGATGCAACATTGGTCATAAAATTTCTTAAAGAAGCAGATCAAAATTTGCATAGTTTATTTAATGCATTGGCATAGTTTATTCGACGTTTCAAAACGTACTGCTTACGAATTTTTTTGTTAGCCTCAGGACGTGAAATACACGACCTAACGCTTTTGCATTGCGATCCAAAACAATTCTGCGAACGTGACGATTCAATCACTACGCATCCCGTATTTGGTTCAAAGCTTCATTGCGAAGCTTATCAACAATCAAGCTCGACATTTTTGGTATCACCAGATAGCAATACAAATCCATTGTTTTGGAAGCACCTTTCATTTTCACTATTAAGTTCTGTAACTATGGTTTATTAGTTCATATTTAATGGACTCTAAGGTAATCTGTTAGGCCAGCTACTGCTGTAGCCATAGGTGGTTGGCTAAAACATACTCGTTCTGAAGCCGGGATAGATGCGTCCCCACATAGTTGTAGGTCAGCTATTTCACCTCTAAACCTTTGAGACCCAATTAATGACTTTTTAGCCAAGGCTAATTGGCGTTATGAAAATACTTGTAGAAAATATTATTTCAAAGATGTGAATAAGTGGCCAGAATCAAGGTGCAGCATCAGAGAAATCTTTCTCAATTCTTTGCACCATCATATTAATATTTACATTACGAACTGATACTATGTGTTTTCCAGTAATTATTTGATAAAATTCAAAGTGTTACTTTTGACTGGTTTTGCAATATGTTACTGTTACATTGCTTTTATTACACATTAGATTCGTGACTCATAGTCTTGTGTATATTTTGTCATCATACAAATTGTGAGATGATCATTCAATAATAAATATTAGATCATGCTTATTTTTCAACTTTCCTAAACAAATCACATTGTTGCGTTTCTTTTTCGCAAGCCACCAGAAGATAACAAACAAATCTCTCGTAATGGACTTCGGACGTCAAACGGAACACATAATATAAAAATTTTACCTTCCAATAAAATTTGTATTATGTTTCCTGAGACGTCCGAAGTCCATATAATGTCTTCCTGGTGGTGTATTAAACCAGGACATATTACGAGCCGAACAATGACACAATATGGTGGCTCGCTCGCTGGTTTCGGAATTAGTTACAGATTTGGGCACAGAGGGCGCTGATGGCGTGGTAACGTGATGGATAAGTAGCGACATCTAGCGGCAGTGCAAGGAAAAGGAACGATGTACTCTCTCGTAATGGACTTCGGACGTCTCAGGAAACATAATACAAATTTTATTGGAAGGTAAAATTTTTATATTAATGTGAGGTTGACTTTGAATTTTTCTGAAACTATTGATACTAAAAAGGCAAACCATACAATCTATAGATTCTTAAGCATATACCTATGTATATGGTCAAAATAAAACTTTATTAATAACAGTATCATAAGAAAACTTAATCCAAAGTAGAACACAATAGATCACTGAAGTGTACAGATGTGTAATGTTTTACATAATTAATACATTCAATGCCATCTCTGATTCACTCTTGGTCATAGTCACCAGTTAAAAACTAAAATTAAAAATTAGTTATTTTATCTCTGAAAAGAGAGCATATCTTAACAGCTTAATAAAGTAGGTGAAAGTGAAAATATGACATGGTCATATTTTTTTTCTCAACAAAATGTAGGTTTTCTGTTTCTACCAATTGTACATATCTTCAACTTAAATTTCTTAAGAAAGTTATATTAGACATAACAAATTTATTACGCACATTATTAAGTATAGTACAGTGTTCCCCATTTGCTGGGTCGCAACCCGATAAAAAATGAGCAGCAGCTCTATACATTGGACTAAAATTTTGTTACTAAATAGGCAAAACCAAGTATGTAGAATGAATAAAATCGTTTTACTATTTAAATTATTAGTATTATTTTTCTTAAACCAACCAGCTTGGGTTTGAAAATATTTAGTGGGTCACAAAGGGGCAGTGTGAAAATTGTCAGGGCATGGCAGAATAATGTTTGGGAAACACTGGTATAGTAGATACATAAAGAATTACATATTACACAAAAGTCTTGTAATCATTAAATAATACTTAATTACATTTTTTTTTTGTATATTTCAGGCCATGAGAACCATAGCGGCCTAACTAAAAAAAATTCAATATTGAGTTTATGATTTTTTACAGTTAAAATTGATCATTTTGATAGAACCAGGGTGGCCTAAAAGTGATACAACCAATATTCACTAGATGGCAGCATAATCACTGTTATGGTTTTTAGTCTGTGATATAAATTGGAGGTGCCATACTGGCCTAAATAAGATAGGCCACTATGGTGCAAGCCCGCTAAAACTTCACTGTCATGATGACATTAGTTAGGCTGTTTTTTGACAGTCTGTTAGGGGCGTTTGTCATTATTTTCCCGCCCGTGCGTGATAAATTTTTCAGTAAAATTATTTGTGAATAATTGGCTATTTGCCTGGAATATGGAAAATCATCAAGAAAACTCAAACAATGTGGATAACGAACTTCAAGGTATGTATTACAATATTCCATTGTATTGTATATTGCAATAAATAGAATACGTGTTAATATTGTTTTACGATTTTTCATTGTTTACAGAAATCTTTGGGTCTGAAGCAGAAGAAGAACCATTTCAAGACTCTGGTTCAGAGTACCAGCCATTTGGACGTAATTCGACAGCATCTGCTACAGATTTACTTGATATTTTAGGTGATGAAAACCGATCCCCAAATAATATAACTTTTGAAATTACTCCAGTTCAAAGTAAACCTAGAAAAAGAGTGAGACAACCTAGCAAATGGAAGAAGAACGTGAGAAAGGAAAAGCGTTCAAGAGGTGAGGAATATATTAATGTTAAAAGTGTTCTAGTGCCACAAAAGCAAATTGATACTGCTCGTGAGTGTAATTGCCAACAAAAGTGTCATGAAAAGATTCTGCCTAGTCAGCAAATTAATCTGTTCAACAGCTTTTATGCTTTGGGAAATTATAACTTACAGTCATCTTACCTTTTTTCTTTAATTAAAGTGATGCCAAAAAAGACATGTCATACTGCTTCTGCTTTATCTAGGCGTTCAAATTCAAGGGTGTATCAGGTTCCTAATTATGATGGTTTGCATGTTATTGTATGTAAGGAATTTTTTAAAATGCTTTTTGGTGTCAGTGATGGCAGATTGTCAAGGGTTTTAAAAAATAAATTAGTAATTCCCACACCTCCTGCTGATCAAAGGGGAAATCATGTGCCTTCGAATAAAACTCCAGAGAACAAAATTCAAATTGTTAAAAACTTTATCAATAAATTCCCCAAATATGAGTCTCACTATACTTTGCACAAGAACACAAACCGAATGTTTTTAGCACCTGACTTGAGCTTGCCTAAACTGATTGCTTTATACAAAGAAGAAACCCTACCTTCTGACCAAGTATCAAATTTCATGTTCAGAAAAGTTTTTAATGAGCAATTCAACCTATCTTTTCATGCCCCAATTACTGATTCCTGTAAAAAATGTGATAATTTTAAAATAAAAATAGAAGCTGAAGAATCATCTGTCAAAAAGAATGAACTTGAATCTCAAAGGAAACTCCATCTTTTAAAGGCTGAATCTGCAAGAAATAATTTTAAGATAGATAAGAACAGAGCTGCAAATGATTCTGATTTAACAGTTATAGTATTTGATCTCATGAAAACTTTACCTACTCCGGTTATTTCTACAGGAATTTGCTATTATAAAAGACAGCTTTGGACTTACTGTCTGGGAATTCATAATGCTCATAATGATGAAGTAACAATGTATGTGTGGAATGAAACAATAGCGTCAAGAGGTCCTCAGGAGATTGGTTCCTGCCTGTTGCGTTTCATTAAAGAGAGAGTCAAGACTAAAAACTTAATTATGTACTCAGACCAGTGCGGTGGTCAAAATAGAAATATTAAAATGGCCACTCTTTGCCAGTATATTGTTGCCCATCCAGATTACACAGTAGATAACATAGACCATAAGTTTTATGTCAGTGGGCACTCATATTTAGCATGTGACCAAGATTTTGGATTGGTGGAGAAAAAGAAAAAGTTTTTCAAAAATATTTACTTACCAGATGACTGGATTTCTGTAATTAAGGCAGCTAGGGACAGGAACCCTTTCAATGTCATAAAAATGACAAAAGATGACTTTATTTCAACAAAAAAACTGGAGAATAACATTACCAATAGGAAGGTAACTGCTGAAAAGTCAAAGGTACAGTGGCTCAGCATACAGTGGCTTTTGTTTAACAAAATGCATCCATTTACATTTTTTTAAATATTCCAATAATGAAGACGTTTTATTTGAAAGTGTTGATATAAAGAAAAGGGGCTCTACACATTTGGCTGGTATTAAGCTGGATCCTTTATACCCCGATGGAAAACATATCAGTTCTGAGAAAAAAAAGGACTTATTAGATCTTTTGCCTTTTATACCTCCAGTGCATCACAGCTTTTACACCATCATCAAAGATAATGTGTCAGTTAGAAATGACATAGATGTTGAGGATGACATTGTTAGTGACTAGGTATCCTTTTATTGTGTTAGTGTTAAGAATACTAAGTGTTAATGTTCATAATCATAATCAGTATTTATTGCAAAATATGGTAGTTACATAGGCTCTTAACAATTTTTTACGCTCATATTTGACACATTTGGGCATGCAATAACATCTTATAAAATGTATTCTTAATACTTTTGATTTAGTAGTAATTATTTCATATTTGAAGCATTTTTAAAACATAATAAACTTATAATTTTTGAGGTAATTAATATACACTAAATTTTCTCAAGAGACAAGTCAATATTTAAGATAGCATAAACAAGTCATTTATTTGAGAAAAGCAATTGTCTTTTAATGTCAAGATTAATATTAATTTATTGAACATTAGTAAATTAAATTAAATAAATGTCAAATTTTGTGTTAAACTACGATAAGAAAATGTCAATACCAATACTTATTCTAGGCTATATCTTCTATTCAAGCCTTAGAAATGTTGTTTCTTTATTTAAGTGTTTAATAAACAATTGGCCTAATAACCATTTTTTTCTAACCCATATAAAAACTCCTACTGCCAAAGCGGCCTATCTGAGAATAAAATGTAGAAAAATAGCAATAAAGCTATTTCCTAGCAATTAAAATCATTAATTAGAACATTATTAAGTTAATTAAAAGAAAAAAGTAAAAAAAAGTATGTTTTCTGAAGAGTGGTAGCTGATTAAAAAAATACTGTTTTTGTTTTCTATGGTACTCAAAAAACTTGTTTATTGAAGTAGGCCACTTTGGTTCTCATGGCCTCATTTACAAACAATGTGATTGAATGTATTTACAAACAAAGTGACATTCACTTTACCTTTACACCTAACAAATAATGACATTTTTTTAAATTATTGTGTACTAGTTTTCTGCCAGGGGCTTCGCCCGCGTGGACCCGTTTTAAAGGTTCCCGTAGGATAAAAACCATCCTATGTCCTTTCCCAAGGTCCACTCTATCTGTATACCAAATTCCATTGAAAATTGTTTTTGTAGTTGACAACAGACAGACACACTCAGTTACTTTGGATAGTATGTAAGTATGTATTGTTATTAAAAATTGATTAAATGGGCTGTTTTGATCATGCACATAAAGGTTACAGACATATTATGTTGCAATGTTTTATCATTTGTTTTAAAAATTGGCAATATATAGGCATAATAACAGTGATAATCACTGTACCCTTACCTGCTAGGGAAACACACTGTAAAATATAATTTTATTTTACTATAACAGCCCATACTAATAAAGTGACAGATAGATATCACCATCCGAGAACACAGTAGTCTGAGTAACAAAAACTATGGGAAAAATAAGTGATTTGCAATTTTAACAGTTCAAAACTATGTTTAAATATACATATAGTTGACATATATATTCTGAAATATAGATTGTACTGAATATAGATTCTGAAAAAATATTAATAACATTAGTGGATGAATTAAAAAAATAATTAAAATTTTCATATTTCACATAAATTTTCCATATTTAAAAGTTTAAAAATATTTTTTTTCCATTTTGTCATTATTATTTTCCTATTGCATTATTTAAAATATTGTAAGCAATAAGGTTGGATCCAGGTTTTTTTTTATCCTATATTCCAGGTTGGTGAGTTTCAACAGATGCTCCATACAAATATTATACATGCAAAAGAAACTGTCTATGTGAATGTGTGTTACGTTTTCATGCCTAAAGTACTGAACCAATTTGATTGAAATAGGGTCTTGGACACTGCACAGAAAAATTCAAAATGCATACCTTAAAAAGGTGGGACTAAACCACACTTGGACAGCAGGGTAATTGTTAATTTATTTTTATAACAGATTTTTATTACCTACCTTTTAAATCAATAAAAGTTTTGTTAATGTGTTGTGACGTCACATATCATTTATTCATAGAGCCTGCGTCAAACTGTATTGCGGATCTGAAGTAAGTAACAAGGCCCGTCGCATCAGCTCATTTCACAGAATGACCAAGTAATACTCAACTGTACCTGCGCAAATAAGCACTCGCAGCTCACTTCAGATCCGCAATAGTTTGGCGCGTACTATATAAAATGTATGTGTATGTCACATTTTGAGAGCTCATTAAAAGAATCTCAATTAATTTGGTATTCCAAGACCGGATTTAGTACACAGATATTGGGAAAGGACATAGGATAGTTTTTATCCCAAAAAAATGTACTGTTCTCGGGGGATAGAATATAAACTCAACTCATAAGTAATGTATAAATTAAAAGTCTCCAAATTCAACAAGATTGAACAAATACCACTATTGTGAATATCCTACGTGATTATTACACCTTAATGTTTATGGTTACCAAGAATATTAAAATTTGTCTTATTTTAACCTTAAAGATAGAACAAAACTACAATTAATGTAGTCAGATTCCAAACATGGATAACAAATAGAAAAAAACTCTGTTCTAACAGCAATCTCAGTCTTTATGAAAATTAATATTACCACTGGTCTATTCGTCTTGGTTTAGCAGCATTTTCTTATTTGGTGGCTCTCCACTTCGATACCGGTCATAAAGCCCGCTTTTGATAAATCTTTTGGCGGCGTCGACGTTAACTGTAGGTCGTTTGTCGCGGTCTTTAAACTCCTGCCATTTTATCATAGCCGTCCGTATTCTCTGAAGCTCATTCTTCACCGGATGGTTTACAGGATCGACACCTTGTATGCGCAAATGAATCCAATGCAGCGAGTTTAAAGTAAACGCAAAAAATAGATCCAACTCGATCTGTGCCGGCAAACACATTTTGTCGTATTGCGCCTTCAGAGGCAGCAACTCGTCCAAAATACCCTGAACTTCTTTCAAATTCTCCTTGAGATTCTCACATTTGTGTACAAATTCCGCATTCTCAGCTAGGTCTCCGTAATCAATTTTTATGTCCATCTTGATTCGGCACAAAATGTACAGCGAGGTTAAATGTAAAATTATGATGTCCAGCCAAGATTCCTTATTTTATTAATTTCACTTATGTATTAAATTAGACAGATCGAGTTTACAGCACAACATGCGAACGACATTTAATAAAATTTTAAATTACTATATTACTACACCACACACACAAGTAATTAAGTAAGACACATTTTTAATTTATTTTTCATGAAATGACATGAAATATGAAATACATTTGACTGATTTTGACTTGACTTCATACTTCAGTTTGACAGTGACAAGGACGTTGATATTGACTGATATTTTTTCTTTCTTTTACTAATAGTATCGCATCTGTGCATATTGCCAATGTCAAGTGTTTATTTGTATCCAGTTTTTGCTTGTTACGATGTAATTGGGCGATTTAATAATATTTAAAATCAAATCAGTTAGTCAATTGTCTAATGGAATAAGTGAGAATGAATGAGAAATCTATGACGATTTGTTTTTGAGATGTAGGTACTCAAAGTCGTAATAATATTTCAAGTTGCTTCAACTGAGTGTGGCGACCCGTCGCCACGTCGCCGCACCAACAGTCCGGTTTACCCGCGCCTATAGATGTTTCACATCAAAATTTGAGAGCCACTAAATAAAACAACTACAGCTACAAATGATTAAGTGGCGCAATGGTTACCATGCCGGACTGCCAATCGAAAGGTCCCGGGTTCGATTCCCGGCAAAATAGAAATTTGAATGATGAGTTTAAATATCTGTTCTCGGTGTGGGTGTTTGTGTTTTTGTCTTTGTGTGTGTCCATGGTACCCACGACACAGGGTATTATCTACCCTACTGTGGGGCTATAATTGTGAAGCGTTATTTAATATTGTAAAAAACACACAGAGCACATATTATTTAAAAATAGTATTTAAATTAGCCTAAAGTAGCCGTAGTAAATAAACCGTAAAATACGTTATTAAGTACGTATAAAATTGATTAGCTGGAAATTCGCACAAAGACTTAGGATTTAAATTAAGGCAGCCATCTAACGCATCTATTGAAGCATTGGAACTGCTACTGAAAATATATGTCTGTAGGAAAGAACGAAAAAAGAAAAAAAAAAGAAAACTATTTCAAGATGAGTCGTTTCACGATCTTATTCGTCGTATTTGCAGTATCCATGCTAACCTGGAGCGAGTGTTCCGCCTCAGGCAGCCCGTCGAATGTACCCATTGGTTGTGAGAATGGACAACCACGAAAAGACAGCGTTTGCCCACATGGAACGATTGAAGTTAGTGGCTCGTGTGTAATAACTAATAAATGTGAGGACATTGAATTTGGTGATAAATAAAAAGTTATAAAAACTTTGGTTTGTAACACTGTTCATAATTCTAATATCTTGTTCCGTAATAAACGATTACAGTTAAAAAGTCTTTTTGTAATTTAATTTAGTACCTCGAACAAGAAGGTATATTTAGCTAGGCTTTCTCACACTATTTTTTTTAAATTTGGTTCATAGGTTGACTTTGACTGTAGTTTTAGAACTCCGTTTCGGCTGTTGATTTTATTGAAATATTATCATCGTTTTTAATAAAGCTGTGTTAGTCTTTAAACACCAATTCGTAGAATAGAAAATAAAACAGAATGTCTGTCAAAGCCTACGTTAGGTGATTTCTTTTCTTTTAGTAAAGTTGTACTTTAGTTTCTACTCTGGAACAAAGCTTATCTACTCAATATTTTAAAACAGGGCTTAAGATTTTCCCAATCTGTTTTTTTATCTTCAGTTCAGCATTGCACAAGTGCACCCAGGGCAGACAAAACCATATTGTTATAACGGCGAACATATATTTATTATGACATCGACTAAAAAAATCTATGACGGCGAACGTTCACTAAGAGCTTTTACATTGAGTAAAAAAATATTAAAAAATTCTTCCTTTGTTCATAGCGGGATCAGTAATCTTGTACAGCTATTTTTTTTATATCGGGGGGAAACCTTATAAGATACACGGCATCCACGGTGCGCTGCGCTTGGGAAGGAATCCGGGATCTCCAGTGGAACGCACCGGCGGTGTCCTCCGGGCGCCACACGCTAACGGGCATAACGCTTCACACTTAGCTCCACAGTAGGGTAGATTTACCCTGTGTCGTGGGTACCATGGACACACACAGAGAGACACACAAACACCTAGACCAAGAACAGAAAAAACTCATCATTCAAATTTATGCTTCGCCGGGAATCGAACCCTGGACCCTTCGATTGGCAGTCCGGTATGTTAACCATTACGCCACGCGGGCTGTCAATTATAAGTCGTCATAAATGTTATAATTCAACTTAATTTCACTGAGATTTTCTGCATGATTTCTAAATCAACTTGAAAATTATTAGTGCTGAAGTAATTTAAAATATTTATTGAAATGGCGATATTTTTGCGATAAAAAAACGGCCAAGAGTGATCAGAATAAAATCAGAATAAATCTCCCTGCCCTAGCGTCATCGTTTTCAGCAAGAAGCAAGTCAAAAAGTTGCTTCTTGTTTGATACAAAACTTAGAATACTTGACAAAACGTAATTATTTCTCTGTTATTTCTTTTATACATTGCGGCCGCTCCCCGGGCATGACCACCTCGCCCGGCGGGAGATCTCCCTTTGCCAAACTGGATCACGTCGGGGTCATCAGTCCATGCCCGGGGAGCGACCGCGCTCCTCCTCCTACTGACTCAATACGGAGCTTGTATATAATATATGCTCGGATATTCAGAAAACTTCGATAGCGTGATTCAGGAATACCCGTGGCGCCATCTCTTGATGAGTAGCGGAAGGTCGCTACAATCTCAATGTTTTCCCTCACCGTGGAGCAGCGATAAATGCGCACATAACTTTCTTTATCAGAGGTGCGCGCCAGGATTTGAACTTGTTATCTCCGTATCGGAGACCGTGGTCGTTCCCGCTTGGCCATCGTCGTTTTTTCCTTACTACAGACGAAAGAAAAAGGAAAAGAAAAACTTTAGAACTCAATATGTCTAAAACAATGTGCGTGCCTATTAAGTTTCAGTGTTTCCCTCGATTTCCCTAGCATCTCATCATCAGATTTTGACATGGTGACAGTTGGACCACCTTAGGAGTATAAGTTTTTGAACAAAAAAGATATATTGAAAGAAAGCAAAGCAAAGCACAAGCAAGAGAGCAAAGCTCTCAACTCCTAACTGTCGCAGTACCTTCCATCATCAGCTCAGCAACATGATATGATGATAATTATACACAAATGTCTGTTTTGCTTTTGTAAATAAGTATATGAAAATCAATTGTTGTGCTATAAAATTTTAATGATCTCCTCGATTTCTCTGGGATCCCATCATCAGACTTTGACTTGGTAACCATTGGACTACCACGGGAATGTAAGATTTCAAACAAAAAACCATTTATTGAAAGAATTTGCTCTAAACTCCTAACAGTTGCAGTACCTTCCAACATCAGCTCAGCAACATGAGATGATGATTAATATGCACAAATATCCCTTATGCTTCAGAAAGTATAAGAGAATTATTGTATGTGCCTATAAAATTTGAGAATTTTCCTCGATTTCTCTGGGATCCTATCATCAGATCTTGACTTGGTGATAATGAAATGAAATATTCTTTATTCACTACTACGGTTTCTTTACAAACTCTTAGTGAACGTTATTTTTTGTCCTGTCTGCTCTGGGTATGCTAGGCACTGCTGAGCTGAAGAAAAGAGCAGACGGAGAAAAACTTCAGCCCTGTTTTAAAATATGGGGTATACAATAACTAGCTTTCTTATAGAGTAGCTATTGGCCGATAAGGACGTATGTCCCTTACTGCTACCGCATGTGTCAATGTCGTCCCACAGCCATCTGCTAACACAGTTTAATTTAAATTAGTTTTTTATTATTTTAAGTCTATTATATCAGTTATAGAAACAGCCTTGTGGGACTACAGCTCAATCCCAAGCTTTTTTATCAATTAAATAGTCCATATCGTAATAAGCCTTGCGGCACAGGACTTGTTTGACTTTTTTTTAAATCTGTGAAAAGGAAGGGATTGAACATTCCCGGGATTTTATTATGTATTTTGATCGACATTCAAAAGAGTGGCTCTTTTTGCGGAGCCTACACTTGGGGAATGCAAGTTTGTGGCTATTCCTTGTCGAAACACAGTTCGAACTATGTAGACCCAAAAAGGTTATAAATTCATGTTTGTTTTTACGAACATAATGAACATTATATTTTCATAAATATAATGCGATGCAAATGTTAGAATATCAGTCTCCCTAAAATTATCTCTCAGAGATTCTCTAGAATTTATATAAATATATTGCGCGAATAGCCCTCTTCTGCAAAATAAATATTGTGTCGATATTAGCTGCATTTCCCCACAGTAAAATATCATACGACATTATACTATGAAAATAACTAAAATAGACCAGTCTGGCTGTATCGACATCAGTACCTAAGTGATCTTATTTTTTTAATTGCAAAGACAGTAAAACTTAGTCTAATCGCTAACCGAGAGATATGGGGTCCCCATTGAAGCCTAGAATGAACAGATTATCCAAGAAATACAGCTTCATCAACAAAGCTCAGTGTAAATACACTCACAGTATCATTGCGTAAATTGTCGTGACTTATGTTCGAGTTCGAGTACCGGTAGCTGTCGTAGCAAACGAGTGAGGAAGAGGGTAGACCGTTACGGCTGTCCTTAGACTTTTAACATCCACCCGCAATATCCAGTTCATCCGTGATCATGGTACATGCAACTGCGTCGAAATATCCGGAGCTCAAAAACAAAATGAATCGTGGTATATATCCCGTAAGTAACAATTCATATATGGATATGGGACCCCCAAATGAACTACAGACCCGTTTGACATTTTACAGTTCACTTCAAACCTCTGGATCCTATCACTCAAATAAGACTCCAGAAGCCTGAGCGCGATTTCTTTGATGCCATAGTGATTGAGTTTCCTGTTTCCTGAAAAATTTGTACACCCTAAGGGGTAAATATGGAGTTCTAAATATTTTGTAAAACCTTTTTTTTTCACCCATATTTGTGCAAATAAAATATTTCATTTCATTTCATTTGATTAATGTTTCATGGTGCACACAGTCAAATGCCTTAGATAGGTCACAAAAGACACCTAAAGCATCCCGTGACGTCTCCCAATCATCCACTATGGTCTTAAAAAGCTCTACACCGGCATTTGTGGTTGAGCGACCCCTCTATAATGGGACCACCTCGGGAGTATAAGCATACGAACAAAAAAATAATTTTTAAAATCGGTCCACAAATGGCGGAGTAATCAGTGAACATAACTAAAAAAAATACAGCCGAATACACTACCTCCTCCTTTTGGAAGTCGGTAAAAATATCATGACCTTTTTAACCGACTCCAAATAGGAGGATGTTTCTCAATTCAACCGTATAATATGCTTTTTTTATGTTTGTTCGTTTGTTCGCGGATAGCTTAGTCGTTTATGAACCGATTTTGATGATTCTTGTTTTGTTGGAAAGCTTATATTTCCGAGGTGGTCCCATTGTCACCAAGTCAAGATCTGATGATGGGATCCCAGGGAAACCGAGGGGAACTCTCAAATTTTATAAGCACATAGGTAATAATATATTGATTTACTTATACTTTCTGAACTAAAATAAATACTTGTGCATATTGCAATTGCAACTTTATAAAACTAAACCTAAACCTACCTACATTATTTGCCTGCTACTGATTCAAGTTTCGGTATCCTATATATATCTACACTAATTATCATAACCTCAAGAAGCGCACGGCCCGGCGGTTAGCGTAGAACGCAAACGATCTATGCAACTAAGCCAAACGGGCGCGGTCGGGTGTGAGATGGGTGACCGCTAGTGGCAAAAAAATATTCATGCGCGTTTCCGTGCTTCGGAGGGCACGTTAAGCCGTCGGTCCCGGTTGTTGTCGATAGATAACAGTCGTTAAACCTTGTCGGAGGCCTTATGGGCGGTTTGAAAACACCCGACAGCGGGTTGGCCACTAACCCGCATCTCCACCCACCCGCATTGGAGCAGCGTGGTGGAGTAAGCTCCAGGCCTTCCCAATAATGGGGAGAGACCCGTGCCCAGCAGTGGGACGCAAAAAGGGTTGCGGCCAATATCATAACCTACGTTACTATTATAAAGAGGAAATATTTGTTTGTTTGTTTGTATTGAATAGGCTCCGAAACTACTGAACCGATTTGAAAAATTCTTTTACCATTAGCCGACATTATCCTCATGAACATAGGCTTCTTTTTACCGCGGCAAAACGCTTCATTCGTACGGGCAAATGTGTAATAGGATCCACGCGGTTCAAGCAACTGGCTAAACGCCTATGATTTAAATATAGCAATATATCGTCTTTCGTTGTATTTCAAATGGATGGAAGAAAGTTAGAGATATAGCATGTAGCACATATGCTATTTTTTATCCTACGAGGACCCATAAAATGGGCCAAAGCGGGCGAAGCCGCTGGCGGAAGGCTAGTAGGTATCCAATAAAATTTTAATGATTCAAGAGGCATAAAAACATCAGTAACTACTTCAAAGTAATTTCAACGACCAAGTAATTTTTTTAAAAACGCGTACCTAGGTACTGAACAAATATTTTATATTAGTAATATATTTTATATTTAATTATGCGATAAAGATATAGTATAATTTAAGTTCAGCCGGAAAATATGTTTTTATTGGATTAAATATTGATTATCTATGCTACTATATGTCATTTATATACTTCTAGCTGTGCCCCGCGGTTTCACCCACGTTAGAAAGGATCATTAGCATGAAGTGTACTTATAATAATAATTATTCTCAGTTTATTTCGTTGGACCCAATTGAAACTCAAAAAGTTATTTCTTTTTTTTACCCTCACAGATGTTCTCATTCTAAAGCAGGAACTTTTACTGGCTTTACTTTGCTTTTCTGCCAATTCCACCAATCTCCAATGTTTGGAAGTAGCACAAAAAATTAAAGGCGATTATACAAACTTGCGAGAGCCCTTACACCTTTTTAATCCAGATCTGTCGTTAAATTCGATCGTAGAGGGGGTCTACTAACTACGTAGTTTATGTTAGTAGACCGTAACATAAACTACGTAGTTTATGTTAGTAGACATCTACTGTCAACATCAAACTGTTTCTGAGGTAGAGTGGAGCCGGCAGACTTTATGATGCTTTAAATGTATAAAAAATACTGATCCCAGCTTTAGATACTATAAAATATAAACATAAGCAAATATATTATAATATTTTGAGTAGGTAAATCCAGTATCACGTTGCAAAGTCATTTCCTTTTCTTGTCATCAAATCTCCTTTTCTTGGCATTTGAGGCACCGTCCGAGAGAGACAGCGAGTTAGTTACATTTGAACCAATAAAATGTAAAAAATTGAGAGCCAATATATAAAACAACTACAGCTACAAATATTGTAAAACACACACAGAGAACCCATTATTATATTTAAATGAGGCGTAAAAAAGGCGTAGTAATAGATGAACCGTAAAATACGTTATTTCTTACATTTAAAATCGATTAGTTGGAAATTCCTATATATTTTATAATTGAGGCAGCCATTGAACACACATATTGAAGCATTGGATCAGCTTCTGAAAATACATATATATATCGGTAGGAAAGAACGAAAAAAGAAAAAAAACTATTTCAAGATGCGTCGTTTCACGATCTTGTTCGTCGTATTTGCAGTATCCATGCTAGCCTGGAACGAGTGTTCCGCCTCAGGCAGCCCGTATGAATGTCCCAGTGGTTGTGACGAAACTGACGGTGACCATCACGGTGGTACACGAGTAAATAATAACGGCGATTTATGCCCAGCAGGAATGGTTAAAATTCAAGGCGACTGTGTGGAGTTTCTTTAAAAACAACAACTATGTATGTCTTTGGTTTGTAACACTGTTCATACTTCTGATGTCTTCTTCCGTATTAAAAGATTACAGTTAAAAAGTATTTTTGGTAATTTAATTGAGTACCTTGAACGAGAAGGTATATATAATGTGTGCCATATAAACGCACAAAGTATTCCTAGCCACTTTACGGAGCTTGAAACCACACTATCTGGTGACCATATTCATGCCATACTGGTCTCCGAAACATGGTTAAAACCATCCCTGCAGTCTTCGCTCTTCCCTTTGTCGGGGTTTAATCATAGCCTCATCCCCATCTAGTTACTCTGCTACTGCAGAGTACTTGTTCGTGGAGCTTGACATGAAGGGTGTAAGGGTGTTACTAGGAGTAGTATACGGTCCTCCTTCTATTGATTATTTTAACGAATTAGAGCGTGTATTTGACACATTAGGTTCCGATTATGCACATTACCTAATCATGGGGGATTTCAACACAGAACTTTTAAAAGACTCCCCCAGGGCACTTAAACTGCGATCTATTGTAGAATCAGTCAATTTGCACATTCTACCATTAGCTGCAACTCATCAAAATGTTGATACTGAGCCTACTTGGCTAGATATAATGTTGACTAATTCTCCTGAGAGTATACACACGCATGGTCAGCTTGCGGTGCCCGGCTTCTCTCGCCATGACCTTATTTATGCAGTTTACAAACTCAGACCACCAAAACATAGTCCCTGCGTATTAAACATAAGAAACTTCAACAAAATGTCTATCACAAAGCTGAAGGATGATGCGTCTCGTATTGACCTGTGACCGGTAAAGGAGGCGTCTACAATAGATGATAAAGTTCTGCTGTTTAATAAATCTATTCTAGACCTATACGATGTCCACGCTCCCGTGCACAGAGTTAAGCTAAAACGTGATCCAGCACCTTGGATGTCTGAAGGTGTACGAATGGCGATGAGAAGGCGGGACCGAACTTTTCGTGCATTTAAAAAAGATCGCTCTGAGGAGAATTGGATGACATTTAGTGACAAGTAGCCAGAAATCGATGTAATCAGATGGTGCGAATAGCTAAACGCCGATTTATTCATGAAAATATTATTAATAGTTCTCCCGCTGACGCGTGGAAATTCATCCGATCTCTCGGGGTATGTAAACCACCTCAACAAGAACGAGACATTGATATCTCAGACCTTGATTCCATTAATAATTTCTTCGTCTCGTCTACACCTTTGGATCTAGCCATAAAACGTCAAACCATCAACTGTTTAAAGAGCTTAGTGCCTCCACATAATACCTCCTTTCAACTTTCTTCTGTTACACAGAAGGAAGTTAAGGCAAATATTTTAAAAATAAGCTCCAAGGCTGTTGGCTGTGACAATATAAGCAGGTCAATGATATTGCCGATAGTTGAGATTCTCTTACCAACTATTACGCATATAATAAATTTTTCTCTTCTATCGGGCCAATTGTTGGACCACCTTAGGAGTATAAGTTTTTGAACAAAAAAGATATATTGAAAGAAAGCAAAGCAAAGCACAAGCAAGAGAGCAAAGCTCTCAACTCCTAACTGTCGCAGTACCTTCCATCATCAGCTCAGCAACATGATATGATGATAATTATACACAAATGTCTGTTTTGCTTTTGTAAATAAGTATATGAAAATCAATTGTTGTGCTATAAAATTTTAATGATCTCCTCGATTTCTCTGGGATCCCATCATCAGACTTTGACTTGGTAACCATTGGACTACCACGGGAATGTAAGATTTCAAACAAAAAACCATTTATTGAAAGAATTTGCTCTAAACTCCTAACAGTTGCAGTACCTTCCAACATCAGCTCAGCAACATGAGATGATGATTAATATGCACAAATATCTCTTATGCTTCAGAAAGTATAAGAGAATTATTGTATGTGCCTATAAAATTTGAGAATTTTCCTCGATTTCTCTGGGATCCTATCATCAGATCTTGACTTGGTGATAATGAAATGAAATATTCTTTATTCACTACTACGGTTTCTTTACAAACTCTTAGTGAACGTTATTTTTTGTCCTGTCTGCTCTGGGTATGCTAGGCACTGCTGAGCTGAAGAAAAGAGCAGACGGAGAAAAACTTCAGCCCTGTTTTAAAATATGGGGTATACAATAACTAGCTTTCTTATAGAGTAGCTATTGGCCGATAAGGACGTATGTCCCTTACTGCTACCGCATGTGTCAATGTCGTCCCACAGCCATCTGCTAACACAGTTTAATTTAAATTAGTTTTTTATTATTTTAAGTCTATTATATCAGTTATAGAAACAGCCTTGTGGGACTACAGCTCAATCCCAAGCTTTTTTATCAATTAAATAGTCCATATCGTAATAAGCCTTGCGGCACAGGACTTGTTTGACTTTTTTTAAATCTGTGAAAAGGAAGGGATTGAACATTCCCGGGATTTTATTATGTATTCTGATCGACATTCAAAAGAGTGGCTCTTTTTGCGGAGCCTACACTTGGGGAATGCAAGTTTGTGGCTATTCCTTGTCGAAACACAGTTCGAACTATGTAGACCCAAAAAGGTTATAAATTCATGTTTGTTTTTACGAACATAATGAACATTATATTTTCATAAATATAATGCGATGCAAATGTTAGAATATCAGTCTCCCTAAAATTATCTCTCAGAGATTCTCTAGAATTTATATAAATATATTGCGCGAATAGCCCTCTTCTGCAAAATAAATATTGTGTCGATATTAGCTGCATTTCCCCACAGTAAAATATCATACGACATTATACTATGAAAATAACTAAAATAGACCAGTCTGGCTGTATCGACATCAGTACCCAAGTGATCTTATTTTTTTAATTGCAAAGACAGTAAAACTTAGTCTAATCGCTAACCGAGAGATATGGGGTCCCCATTGAAGCCTAGAATGAACAGATTATCCAAGAAATACAGCTTCATCAACAAAGCTCAGTGTAAATACACTCACAGTATCATTGCGTAAATTGTCGTGACTTATGTTCGAGTTCGAGTACCGGTAGCTGTCGTAGCAAACGAGTGAGGAAGAGGGTAGACCGTTACGGCTGTCCTTAGACTTTTAACATCCACCCGCAATATCCAGTTCATCCGTGATCATGGTACATGCAACTGCGTCGAAATATCCGGAGCTCAAAAACAAAATGAATCGTGGTATATATCCCGTAAGTAACAATTCATATATGGATATGGGACCCCCAAATGAACTACAGACCCGTTTGACATTTTACAGTTCACTTCAAACCTCTGGATCCTATCACTCAAATAAGACTCCAGAAGCCTGAGCGCGATTTCTTTGATGCCATAGTGATTGAGTTTCCTGTTTCCTGAAAAATTTGTACACCCTAAGGGGTAAATATGGAGTTCTAAATATTTTGTAAAACCTTTTTTTTTCACCCATATTTGTGCAAATAAAATATTTCATTTCATTTCATTTGATTAATGTTTCATGGTGCACACAGTCAAATGCCTTAGATAGGTCACAAAAGACACCTAAAGCATCCCGTGACGTCTCCCAATCATCCACTATGGTCTTAAAAAGCTCTACACCGGCATTTGTGGTTGAGCGACCCCTCTATAATGGGACCACCTCGGGAGTATAAGCATACGAACAAAAAAATAATTTTTAAAATCGGTCCACAAATGGCGGAGTAATCAGTGAACATAACTAAAAAAAATACAGCCGAATACACTACCTCCTCCTTTTGGAAGTCGGTAAAAATATCATGACCTTTTTAACCGACTCCAAATAGGAGGATGTTTCTCAATTCAACCGTATAATATGCTTTTTTTATGTTTGTTCGTTTGTTCGCGGATAGCTTAATCGTTTATGAACCGATTTTGATGATTCTTGTTTTGTTGGAAAGCTTATATTTCCGAGGTGGTCCCATTGTCACCAAGTCAAGATCTGATGATGGGATCCCAGGGAAACCGAGGGGAACTCTCAAATTTTATAAGCACATAGGTAATAATATATTGATTTACTTATACTTTCTGAACTAAAATAAATACTTGTGCATATTGCAATTGCAACTTTATAAAACTAAACCTAAACCTACCTACATTATTTGCCTGCTACTGATTCAAGTTTCGGTATCCTATATATATCTACACTAATTATCATAACCTCAAGAAGCGCACGGCCCGGCGGTTAGCGTAGAACGCAAACGATCTATGCAACTAAGCCAAACGGGCGCGGTCGGGTGTGAGATGGGTGACCGCTAGTGGCAAAAAAATATTCATGCGCGTTTCCGTGCTTCGGAGGGCACGTTAAGCCGTCGGTCCCGGTTGTTGTCGATAGATAACAGTCGTTAAACCTTGTCGGAGGCCTTATGGGCGGTTTGAAAACATCCGACAGCGGGTTGGCCACTAACCCGCATCTCCACCCACCCGCATTGGAGAAGCGTGGTGGAGTAAGCTCCAGGCCTTCCCAATAATGGGGAGAGACCCGTGCCTAGCAGTGGGACGCAAAAAGGGTTGCGGCCAATATCATAACCTACGTTACTATTATAAAGAGGAAATATTTGTTTGTTTGTTTGTATTGAATAGGCTCCGAAACTACTGAACCGATTTGAAAAATTCTTTTACCATTAGCCGACATTATCCTCATGAACATAGGCTTCTTTTTACCGCGGCAAAACGCTTCATTCGTACGGGCAAATGTGTAATAGGATCCACGCGGTTCAAGCAACTGGCTAAACGCCTATGATTTAAATATAGCAATATATCGTCTTTCGTTGTATTTCAAATGGATGGAAGAAAGTTAGAGATATAGCATGTAGCACATATGCTATTTTTTATCCTACGAGGACCCATAAAATGGGCCAAAGCGGGCGAAGCCGCTGGCGGAAGGCTAGTAGGTATCCAATAAAATTTTAATGATTCAAGAGGCATAAAAACATCAGTAACTACTTCAAAGTAATTTCAACGACCAAGTAATTTTTCTAAAAACGCGTACCTAGGTACTGAACAAATATTTTATATTAGTAATATATTTTATATTTAATTATGCGATAAAGATATAGTATAATTTAAGTACACAGCTCAGCCGGAAAATATGTTTTTATTGGATTAAATATTGATTATCTATGCTACTATATGTCATTTATATACTTTTAGCTGTGCCCCGCGGTTTCACCCACGTTAGAAAGGATCATTAGCATGAAGTGAACTTATAATAATAATTATTCTCAGTTGATTTCGTTGGACCCAATTGAAACTCAAAAAGTTATTTCTTTTTTTTACCCTCATCTCTAACTTACAGATGTTTTCATTCTAAAGCAGGAACTTTTACTGGCTTTACTTTGCTTTTCTGCCAATTCCACCAATCTCTAATGTTTGGAAGTAGCACAAAAAATTAAAGGCGATTATACAAACTTGCGAGAGCCCTTACACCTTTTTAATCCAGATCTGTCGTTAAATTCGATCGTAGAGGGGGTCTACTAACTACGTAGTTTATGTTAGTAGACCGTAACATAAACTACGTAGTTTATGTTAGTAGACATCTACTGTCAACATCAAACTGTTTCTGAGGTAGAGTGGAGCCGGCAGACTTTAGGATGCTTTAAATGTATAAAAAATACTGATCCCAGCTTTAGATACTATAAAATATAAACATAAGCAAATATATTATAATATTTTGAGTAGGTAAATCCAGTATCACGTTGCAAAGTCATTTCCTTTTCTTGTCATCAAATGTCCTTTTCTTGGCATTTGAGGCACCGTCCGAGAGAGACAGCGAGTTAGTTACATTTGAACCAATAAAATGTAAAAAATTGAGAGCCAATATATAAAACAACTACAGCTACAAATATTGTAAAACACACACAGAGAACCCATTATTATATTTAAATGAGGCGTAAAAAAGGCGTAGTAATAGATGAACCGTAAAATACGTTATTTCTTACATTTAAAATCGATTAGTTGGAAATTCCTATATATTTTATAATTAAGGCAGCCATTGAACACACATATTGAAGCATTGGATCAGCTTCTGAAAATACATATATATCGGTAGGAAAGAACGAAAAAAGAAAAAAAAACTATTTCAAGATGCGTCGTTTCACGATCTTGTTCGTCGTATTTGCAGTATCCATGCTAGCCTGGAACGAGTGTTCCGCCTCAGGCAGCCCGTATGAATGTCCCAGTGGTTGTGACGAAACTGACGGTGACCATCACGGTGGTACACGAGTAAATAATAACGGCGATTTATGCCCAGCAGGAATGGTTAAAATTAAAGGCGTCTGTGAGGAGTTTCTTTAAAAACAACAACTATGTATGTCTTTGGTTTGTAACACTGTTCATACTTCTGATGTCTTCTTCCGTATTAAAAGATTACAGTTAAAAAGTATTTTTGGTAATTTAATTGAGTACCTTGAACGAGAAGGTATATATAATGTGTGCCATATAAACGCACAAAGTATTCCTAGCCACTTTGCGGAGCTTGAAACCACACTATCTGGTGACCATATTCATGCCATACTGGTCTCCGAAACATGGTTAAAACCATCCTTGCAGTCTTCGCTCTTCCCTTTGTCGGGGTTTAATAATAGCCTCATCCCCATCTAGTTACTCTGCTACTGCAGAGTACTTGTTCGTGGAGCTTGACATGAAGGGTGTAAGGGTGTTACAAGGAGTAGTATACTGTCCTCCTTCTATTGATTATTTTAACGAATTAGAGCGTGTATTTGACACATTAGGTTCCGATTATGCACATTACCTAATCATGGGGGATTTCAACACAGACCTTTTAAAAGACTCCCCCAGGGCACTTAAACTGCGATCTATTGTAGAATCAGTCAATTTGCACATTCTACCATTAGCTGCAACTCATCAAAATGTTGATACTGAGCCTACTTGGCTAGATATAATGTTGACTAATTCTCCTGAGAGTATACACACGCATGATCAGCTTGCGGCGCCCGGCTTCTCTCGCCATGACCTTATTTATGCAGTTTACAAACTCAGACCACCAAAACATAGTCCCTGCGTATTAAACATAAGAAACTTCAACAAAATGTCTATCACAAAGCTGAAGGATGATGCGTCTCGTATTGACCTGTGCTCGGTAAAGGAGGCGTCTACAATTGATGATAAAGTTCTGCTGTTTAATAAATCTATTCTAGACCTATACGATGTCCACGCTCCCGTGCTCAGAGTTAAGCTAAAACGTGATCCAGCTCCTTGGATGTCTGAAGGTGTACGAATGGCGATGAGAAGGCGGGACCGAACTTTTCGTGCATTTAAAAAAGATCGCTCTGAGGAGAATTGGATGACATTCAAAGTAGCCAGAAATCGATGTAATCAGATGGTGCGAATAGCTAAACGCCGATTTATTCATGAAAATATTATTAAAAGTTCTCCCGCTGACGCGTGGAAATTCATCCGATCTCTCGGGGTATGTAAACCACCTCAACAAGAACGAGACATTGGTATCTCAGACCTTGATTCCATTAATAATTTCTTCGTCTCGTCTACACCTTTGGATCCAGCCATAAAACGTCAAACCATCAACTGTTTAAAGAGCTTAGTGCCTCCACATAAAACCTCCTTTCAACTTTCTTCTGTTACACAGAAGGCAAATATTTTAAAAATAAGCTCTAAGGCTGTTTGCTGTGACAATATAAGCAGGTCAATGATATTGCCGATAGTTGAGATTCTCTTACCAACTATTACGCATATAATAAATTTTTCTCTTCTATCGGGCCAATACCCATCTAGCTGGAAAAAAGCGCATGTGCGACCTCTTCCTAAAATTTCCCTCCCTACGCTTCCGAGTCACTATCGCCCCATCTCAATTCTTCCTTTCCTTTCAAAAGTTCTGGAAGCCTGTGTGCATAAACAACTCTCTTCGTATGTCTGTAAGTATAACCTGCTGAGCGATCATCAGTCTGGTTTTAGATCTGGTCATAGCACCACTACTGCTCTAGTCAAAGTCATCGACGATGTTCGACGGGGCATGGATGATAGACTGGTCACAGTGGTGGTGCTTATCGACTTTTCAAATGCATTTAACACAGTCGACCACGATATACTCCTCTCCATACTTTCCCATTGCAAATTGTTCTCTTCAACTGCCCTTATGTGGTTTACATCTTACCTTCGCGAGCGACAGCAGTCAGTACACCTCGAACAGAAGTGTTCCAAATGGGCTGATATCTCTGCTGGCGTTCCTCAAGGCGGTATTCTTTCTCCATTGTTGTTTTCGTTGTTTATCAACTCCATCACATCCGTTATTGACTGTTCGTACCATCTTTATGCTGATGACTTGCAGCTTTATGTCCACTCTAGAACTGGCGAACTTCCCAATGCAATCGCTGCCGTAAACCGCAATCTTGAGGCTATAAAACTTTGGTCGATTGCACATGGGATTAAAGTCAATCCTCTGAAATGTCAGGCGATACTAATGGGTAGCTCAAGGTTACTAATTACTAATGTTAATGTTAACTAAATACTAATGTTAATATCGTGGATCTTCCAGCAATATTATTCGACAATATAACAATACCCATTAGTAACACTGTTAAAGACCTCGGCTTACAGCTTGATAGCGGGTTGAATTGGCGGCCACAAATCAACGAAATCTGTCGGAAAGTCAACGGCTCACTCCAGTCCCTGTACCGTTTAAAAAACTTTCTGCCGTTCAAGACTAAACTGATGCTTATTAACACCCTTATTCTACCCATTATTGATTATGGTGACGTGACATATCCAGATCTAAATGAAATACTTCTGGACAAACTAGATCACCTCCTTAATAACTGTATCCGATTTGTTTTCAATCTTCGCAAATACGATCATATCTCCAGTTACCGACGTCATCTGAAATGGCTTACTATTCGACAGAGGCGTAATTCTAGAATTCTCTTGGTTCTGTACTCAATTTTACAAGATCCTACTTCTCCTCGTTATTTAAAGGAAAACTTTCACTACCTCTGTTCTACTCATGACAGGGGCTTACGTTCTTCCAATAACCTTAAGCTCGAAATTCCTCCACATAAAAGTGACTTTTTCCGATACTCTTTTACAATTCAGGCTATACTGCTGTGGAACACCCTACCTGAGACTGTTCGAAAAGCTCCGAATAAAAATATATTTAAGAGGCTTGTTCGTGATCACTTCCTAAAAAGTAATACCTGAATCATTTGAAGTTTTGTTCTGTGTTGATTTAAAACTATCGCAATTCGTTTTACTTATTTGGCATATAGGTAATTAATATATACTTATTATTATAATAATATAGCTATATAGCTGAACGCCTCGAAAACAAAAATCATTACCAATAGCATAGAGCAAATTATTGTTGTTAACGGGGAACAAATAGAGTATGTAAAGGAATATATATATCTGGGACAGTCCGTATCATTCAAAGATCAAACTGAAAAAGAAATAAATAGACGAATAGCAATTGCATGGAAAAAGTATTGGGGATTAAAAGAAATTATGAAAAACAAAGACAAACATTAAAATTAAAAGTAAACTTTATAACGTTGTCATCCTACCCTGCTTAACATACGGATGTCAAACTTGGGCACTGCGCGAGAAAGAAGAAGACAAATTAGCTATACACCAACGTAAAATGGAAAGAAGCATGCTGGGCATAAAAATACAAGATAAAATAAAAAATGAAACGATAAGAAGCAAAACGAAAGTAAATGACATTATAGAAAAAAATCAAATTTTAAAGTGGACATGGGCAGGTCATGTCGCCAGAATGGGAAACGATAAATGGACAAAAAGACTCACAGAATGGACACCCAGAGAAGGCATAAGGAACAGGGGCAGACCGAGAAAAAGATGGGAGGATGTATTTAAAGAAAAATGTGGACCAAACTGGACAAACTAGCAAGAGACAGAGAGAACTGGAGGAAGCTGGGGGAGGCCTACGCCACGAGGCGACTTCCATAAATGAAAAAATAAAATAAAAAATCCTTTTAAATATTATATTAATAAAAAAAAATAAAAAAAAATTGAGCATTAATGATATCAATTTATAATCAATTGTATGAATTTAAATTTAGATTTAGAATATAATTAATAATAACAGAATTTTATAATAATTGACACATTGTATGACAACATTTATGGTAGAATAAAGGCTATTTTTATTTTTATTTTATTTTATTTTTATTTTATTATTATAATATATATTTTTTATTATTATTGTATTAAATATTTATTATAACAATATATTTATTTTATATGTTATCTGTATATGGTATATGTATGCATTCTATTAATTCATATTATGTATATATTCCTTCCTTTGTTCATAGCGAGATCAGTAATCTTGTACACCTATTTTTTTATATCTGGGGAAACCTATATATTATTATAATATATATTTTTAATTATTATTGTATTAAATATTTATTATATTTTATATAGCTGTGCCCGCGACGTCGTCCGCGTGTATAAAGACTTTTATAAAATGGATTGATTAAAAATTAAAGATTATTTATTTGCATTGAATAAGTAGTAGGTAGATTATTATTACATTATAGTGAAATCACTTATAATACAATGTTCATTATGTTCAGAAGAAACCTAATGTATTTTTTCTAAATCCTTCAAACCTAAAACAGTAAGGAATGCTTACTGTACTGATCTTACTGTCCACTTTTCTCACGTTTCGCTTTTCTCGCGCAATCAGATTCTCTTTACAAATATGTACTTACCTCGTTTATTAAAGTTAAGAGATACTGCTGTGCCCGTGGCTTCATCTATTTTAAAAATACTACTTTAGTAAATTGGGTGAATTTATACTGCAAAGAATGTATAGACTCATTCTATATACATAGCTTTAACCTACTGCAGAAAAGAGGTGCACTATACAATATACAACTACTTGTAGTTGGGAGATAAAATTTCTAAACATACACGTGGTTAGGATTAAACAATCGGAAAAATAATTGTTAGGTCAATTAATAAACTATAGGTTTAAAACTTGCGGACAGCAGTTTGGTCATAAGTCATAACTCATATAACATTGTGAAAACTAAAGCAGAAGGCAGGGTCTCTACACAGTGTGCTATGTATTTGGAAATAAAGAATATTTTTATAAAGAATCATTAAAGAATCCTTAATATCTCCATCAATCAACGTGTGTGGATGAGCCCTCAGCCCGTACGCAATAAAGAGACGCAAAAAATGAGTTAAGTTATCATTGGTCCAATTAACAATGTTCAGCATCATACGTATACCTACCCAACGATGGGACAACCCGCGTGGCGCAATGTTTACCATGCCGGACTGCTAATCGAACTGTCCCGGGTTAGAATCCGGGCGAAGCAGAAATTTCAATGATGAGTTTAAACTGTTCTCGGTCTGGGTGGTTGTGTTTCTGTCTCTATGTGTGTTCATGGCACCCACGACACAGGGTATATCTACCCTAATGTGAGGCTATACGTGTGAAATGTTATTTTTTTTACACTATGTACTTACTTTTATTAGACTTAAGGCTTTTATTTGAAATTATCTCCATTGAATCACTTTGGAGAAGAAATGAATATTGCTCAATAACGCCATCTACCGTGTGACATGTAAACTTTGTGGTTGATAAATCGAATGTCAAATTACCAATTAGGTAGATATTGAGATTAACAATTGGTTCACTAAAAGTATAACTATTCATCACCTAGATGTCTGCAGTAGTCTCGTTTTGTTAAGGCCTTGTACATTCTGTATGAAGGTTTAGATTCCGTATCTTACAACCTTAATGCTGGATGCATTGAGATTGTAAGATTTGGATTTCGGTTCATCGGAGCTAGAGGCCTCCTCAATATTGGGAGAGCTCCATGCTCAGCAGTGGAATGCTAAAAAGGTTGCAGCTTGATATAATGTAGCGATAATAATCGTTTCAGCTGCAGCCTGTTCATAATCTTCCACCCCAAAAGAAGACTAATAAGCTGAGCAACTAACTGGAGCCTGATGTAAGGTTCGGCGGCGGTAAGGCTCGCGATGCGCTTATTAGGTACCTAGTCTAGCCAACCTCGGCCAACGAAAGAAAATACAGTAAGCTGATCTAAGTATATTTAATATAGTCGACAATATTAGTGAGAGTTCAAAATAATTTTAGGTACTTAAATTTAAACTTTTATTTATGGTTTTAAATGGGCTGTTATCGAAACTTTCATACAAATTCCCCAAAGTGCCTTTTAAGTTTATGTCGCGTATTGTGTAAATGAACATATTTTTTTTGTTTATCACCCGATTGATATGAAATACACACTAATGTTACGGAAATTCATTCAACAATATATCAGTAAACACAACATTCAAAGAAGGGAAAAGAATTTGAGACTGAAATATTAAGTTAAGTTTAATTATTGTACGCTTGAGATACCAACTTTCGAATCCATTTTATTTGCTATTGAGGGGTAGTTTTGAAAAAAGCTTAAATAGAATTCTTACTATGTTAGTAAAGATTAGAAATACAAAATTATAAGTATATTACTCTGCACAAAAATATTCTGTACATCAAGTTTCGACACTCAATTTTCAAAGAGTTTCAAAGAAAATTGACATTAAAAGAGTGAATTTCGGGAAATGCTGAAACACGTATTCTTTTATTTTGTTTAGAAAATATTTATACCAAATTTCAAGAAAATCTATTGAAAAAATCCAAGTTTTCCATACAAATTTTCATCGCTCATTTCACACCCTTAAAGGGTGATTTTTAAAATTATCTATAGCCTAAATGTTAGCGAGGACCAATATATATAAAACAAAAAAAGTTTCATCAAAATCCGTCCAGTAGTTTTTGCGTGAAAAGCTAACAACAGACAGACAGACAGACAGACAGACAGACAATAATTTCAAAACTTATATTTTCAGCTTCTGTTACTTATAAAAAGACCCCTAGAAGTATTTTTTTAAATTTATATGCAATGTACAGACTTGACCCTGCTTACAGTTTTATTATATGTATATAGATATATAGATATATAGATATAGATGTTATCTGTATATGGCATATGTATGCATGTTAGTATGTATGTATATTTATGTACATTTTTATATGTGTATTTCTATAAATAAATAAATAAATATATATATATATATATATATATATATATATATATATATATATCTATTATTAATAAATACTTAGATATAAATCTTGTTTATTCAATTACTTGTTTTAATTATATATATATTTTTTCTCTTTATATAATAAGCATTTTTATAATTTATGTCGTGCCTACCCATAGCTCTCACCATCGCCCAGGGTTGACTGGCAGAGAATGCCATTAGGCATTAAGTTTAACCCTGTAGCCCTTAATTTATGGTGGTACGAATGTTAAATAAAATAAAATAATAAATAAATATGTATGCATTATGTAGGTACCCATTTTTAGGGTTCCGTAGCCAAATGGCAAAAAACGGAACCATTATGGATTCGTGATGTCTGTCTGTCTGTCCGTCCGTATGTCACAGCCACTTTTTTCCGAAACTATAAGAACTATACTGTTGAAACTCGGTACGTACATGTATTCTGTGAACCACATTAAGATTTTCAAACAAAAATAGAAAAAAGCAATAAATTTTGAGGGTTCCCCATACTTAGAACTGAAACTTATTTTTTTTTATCAAACCCATACGTGTGGGGTATCTATGGATAGGTTTTCAAAAATGATATTGAGGTTTCTAATATCATTTTTTTCTAAACTGAATAGTTTGCGCGAGAGACACTTCCAAACAGAACAAAAAAATAACGTTCACTAAGAGTTTGTAAAGGAACCGTACAGTGAATAAAGAATATTTCATTTCATTTCATTTCAAAGTGGTAAAATGTGTGTAACCTCTCTGTAACGTCTAAAATAAGAGAATGATAAAACTAAAAAAGATAATTAAAGGCAATGATGTATTTCTGTTGCCGCTATTGTTATACAAATACTAAAAATAGAATAAAATAAATATTTAAGGGGGCTCCCATACAATAAACGTGATTTTATTTTGAACCCTTCGTGCGTGAGTCCGACTCGCACTTGGCTGGTTTTTATTTTATTTAGTTCATAGTTGGCTTTGACTGTAGTTTAAGAACTCTGTTTCGGGTGCAGATATTATTGAAATTATATCATAGTTTTTAATAGAGCTGCGTTAGTCTTTAAAAACCAATTCGTAGAATGGAGACGCCTACTTTTCATATCGTAAAAAAATGTCTGTCAAAGCCTGCGTTAGGTGATTTTTGAAGTGAAAACTTCTTTAGCAGCGTTGTACACTTTTTTTTGGAATGGGTAAAAAATGTTAAACTCGCGTCAACACACGTGGCCTGATCGTCGAAATTCGTAAGATAGTAGAGGAGACGTGGAAGATTCACCTTCACCGATCTGATAACTTGATGAGATATAATTTTTTATCAAATATAATTTATAAACATGTAAATATTATTACATATATAGTATGTACTATTATTATATTTATATACAAGAGTGAGGTGATGAAAGAAAATTGATTAAAATTAATTATATTAAAAGAACACTTTTCGATAGGCAAGTTATCATAGGCATGTATGTTTATAAATTATATTTGATAAAAATATGTCTCATCGAATTATCAGATCGATCGATCGATGAAGGTCGTTCGTCACCGGCTCTTAGACCAGACCAGACAGAGGGGTGACAGCTGATGACGACTCGACGTCGACCACAATACAAGGAGCGCCTGCCTTTCTAACTCGACTGTCTATACTTGAAAAATTCGTTTATATCAAGTATTTAAAATATGGACTTTGTACAAAGTGCATCTATTAATGAAAAAAATGACGAAGAAATAGTGAAAGAAAATGAATGAGTACTTTATAAAAATACTAGATGAAAACCTACTGAAAATAATAGATGAAAAATAATACTGATAATAAAAGCAACTCGTGCGAAATTATTCCCTAACTATTCCAAAATATCAAAAATGCACAAGGTTAATGTTCAAGTTTTCACTTCTGCCGGCACTACCGGAGTGCAATCCGTTGTTTTTTTTTCTTTTATTAAAGCTCTACAGTTCTGAACAGCGTTCGCCGAGTAGTAAGGACCACGGTCTCCAACGCGGGAGATGCCGGGTTCAAACTCTCGGCGCGCACTTGACAAAAAGAAAGTAATGTGCGCATTTCATCGCTGCTCCACGGTGATGGATAACGTAGGGGGAGGTGGGGCACCTTGATACGATTTTTACTTAGACCCAATAATAGACGATCTATTGACAGTAACATCCAATTTAATAATTATAATATATTCAATATATATTCAACTAACTTGTTAAATTCAAATTAACCGTTAAATATAATGACAAAAAGTATGAGAGCCTATTTACTAAAAAATGAAATTTGTATCAATGTACCCCGAGTGTGGGGTACATTGATACATATACTGGGGCACTTTGATTCATAGAATTTTTTCTACAAATTAAACAAGTTTTATTGATTTTTATGACATTTATTTATTAATTGCTTATTTTTTTACTTTTTGGTAAATTATGTGCACTTAAGTACTAATTGAAATAAAATACTTTTTGCAGTCTTTATATAAAAATAGAACAAGTATATCTAAACAATAAACTACGCCATGAAAAATGATCGTCGCTAAGGCTATCGGGGTACCTTGCTTGACACTATTTTTCCAGAAAATGCTTATAAGGTTGCTTCTTTTCTGCGTTAACTACCTTTGTTATAACATAGTCAGATATCGCAGAAGCCACAGAAATTTCATCAATGGAAGTTCTTTTCGTTTTGCGTTTAAATGTTGGAACCATTTTTCTATAAAGAAAATAAAAAATATTAAGTCTTACATACTCATACATACATTTAACAAAACATCGGGGTACATTGATACGTATCAATGCGCCCCGAGAGCACTTGCATCAATGTGCCCCTGCCTACTACAATCAAAATAATTTTTTATAAAAATTAAAGCAATAAATAATCAAAAAAAATTAAGTTCAAGTAATGTAATGACAGATATTTACTTACCAAATGTCTTAATATAACACAGGTAACACTAAATAAATTAGAAGAATCACATCCGAAAGAAAACTACGAAAATTTTGTTGCGAGCATCAGAAACAGGTTTATAAGTGCCAGCCGCTAGTCTTCGAGAGTACGTTGCTCCGCGCTAGTGTGCGTGTAGGGTGTATTAATTACCTTCTTATCTGTGTCAGATCAGATGGCTCGTCTAACGCGTTTTGTTTTCGATGAATATTGACTGTATCTATGTGCCCCATGTATCAATGTACCCCATCTCCCCCTAAGCTTGAATTTATAATTTATTCATTTATCTAAACAGTATATAATGTAGGAAAATTCTTAAATTGAAAATTCAATCTTGGCTAGTTTTCTTAAACATACAAAAGTGAGACTTTACCGGTTACAATTAATTAGGGTTACCAACTTTTTTTCTATCAAATATAGTATTTTTGAATTTATTGACATAAAAAATATAGTAGATGGCAAAAAAAAAAAAAAATTGTATGTGGTTAAAATTCTGTTAAAATTGAACTAACGCACACAGACAGAGATATAGAGTAGACCTACGCCTACCGCGACACGTTCGATGAAAGCTCGAGAGTTCGGGAGCTAGCGAAGCTCGGGACCTCGGGAGCTAGCGAAAATATAGTAGTTTCGCCTACTATATATATTTTTTAGAAATATAGTATTTGATCCCTTAAAATAGTAGGATACTATATTATATAGTAGGGTTGGCAACCCTAGTTACAATTAGTGAATTAGCGTTGTGGGCATACCCCCAGTGCCCATATAGGATAGCCTGGTTAGATAGTACCAAAAAAATTTATAAAAATTGAGAGCCATCAAATAAAACAATCACAGCTACAAATATTGTAAAACATACACAGAGCACATATTATTATATTAAATGAGCCAAAAGGCGTAGATACATGAACCGTAAAATACGTTATTTATTACATTTTAAATTGATTAGTTGGAAGTTCCTTTATATAATTTAGGCAGCCATCCTACGCACATATTGAAGCATTAGAACAGCTACTGAAAATATATACCTATCGGTAGGAAAAAACGAAAAAAGAAAAAAAAAGAAAACTATTTCAAGATGAGTCGTTTCACAATCGTGTTCGTCGTATTTGCAGTATCCATGCTAGCCTGGGGCGAGTGTTCCGGTTCCGTCACAGGCAGCCCGTATGAACGTCCCTATACTGGTGATGTCGGTGGTAATGTCGGTGGTGCACAACTAAGAGAAAATTTTAACGGTGATTTATGCCCAAAAGGAATGGCTAAAATTAATGGCACGTGTGTGGAGCTTGCTTAAAAACAACAACTATGTCTTTGGTTTGTAACACTGTTCGTAATAAACGATTACAGTTAAAAAGTCTTTTTGGTAATTTAATGTAGTACTTCGAACAAGAAGTTACATTTAGGTACCCATTTATTGGTTCACAGTTGGTCACAGTTCAAAAACAACAACTATGTTATGTAGGGACGAGTAATAAATAGGTGAAGTCAGTAAGTCATAAGTAATCAGTCAGTCAAGTCAGACAGACATTCAAGTAAAGCAATAGCTTCTTTACCAGAACTGTCGCACTGTTATTTTATTTCACAACACTCGTGCACTGTAATTAACCTATATCGAACAAAATGCAATCTTTATCCGATATAACTCAAAAATACACCAAGAACATGAAAATAAATGAGCACAATATGTCTTTTTCGACTTACCGCCAAAACTCGTTTTGCTTTTTATGATCTCTGACAATGATTCTTTTTTGTTTTCTTCAATTATGGCATCGCAAACTCTGCACATTGCCAGCGTCAAGTATAATTTTTGCATCACGTTTTTGCCAGTTTCGGTGAAGCTGGACGAGTAATAATAATTAAAGTCAGTAAGTCGTCAGTAATCAGTCAGTACAGTCAGTCAGACATTCAAGTAAAGCGATGGCTTCTTTACCAGAACGTGAAGCTGAAAAAATTTTTTTTCGTTTTGTTATTTTATTGTATAACACTCGTGCACTAGTATATACAATGTCGATAATTTTTGAGAACAAAAAAAAAATATAGTAAAATGAAACCTATTGAAAAAGGTAGAAAGTAGGTATAACGTAGTGATTAATTTCTCTATGGTAGAGAGAGAATATAATATAGGAAGTTAAATAATGTGGACACACATGCATGAAAAAGTTAAATGAAATAAGATAATTTTAATCGTGAAATTGAGTGAAACCGTGGGGAAAAACAGTTTAACTACAAATACGTTTTGTCATTATAAATAGAGCGTTAAATGGAGAAATAATCCAATCATAATTTGGCATGGCCTATGCTCACTGATGAAATATGTTTTTGTTATGGCTGCAATCCTTCTTGCGTCCCACTGCTGGGCACGGGTGTCTCCCCATTATTGGGGAAACCTGGAGCTTACTCCACCACGCTGCTTCAATGCGTTGGAGATGCGGGTTAGAGGCCAACCCGCTGTAGAATGTTTTCAAACCGCTTCTCAACCGCATAAGGCTTCCGCGAAGGTTTAACGACTGTCATCTGTCGATAACAAACGGAACTGATGGCTTAACTTGCACGGAAACGCTCATGAAAGTTACGCGTGACCACGTCTTGCAGAGAGAGAAAGGAAGTGTCCCAAAACCTCGGGAAAATTTTGCGGGCTTTCGTTGCGGAAAAGGATACGAACTAATTAAAGGCGTGTGTATATAACATCCATGATAAAAGAGAACAATTATTAACTATATTTCTATGATGTAACATTGCCCATACTTCTTTTCTGAACTTTAAGATTATCTAATAAACGATTATAGTAAAAGTGTGTTGGTAGCTTAATTTATACCATGGAGGCATACCTACCATTATTTCATTTATGCAGGGTCAAGCCGAATAGTTTAATTGTGTTTAGGGTTAGCTTTGACTTAAAATTTTATCGGTTTATGTTGTAAATGTAAACCCGCATTGGAGCAGCGTGGTGGAGTAAGCTCCAGGCCTCCCCAATAATGGGGAGAGACCCGTGCCCAGCAGTGGGACGCAAAAAGGGTTGCAGCCATGTTGTAAATAATGTGGCTTAATTTAATAGTGTTGCATAATTAATAAAATTAAAATCCATATGTTTACGTACGTACAGTCATAGTGCCTAGTCCTTGCATTGTAAAGTTAGCCCCTATTTCATGATGCTTGCCACAACCCACAGCAGGCGGAGTGTCCTACCCCAGCCCGTTCCCAGGTTTGTTTCACACGAGAGCAATAAACCAAGCCAATAACATTAATTGTCTATATTTTTTTTGAATGGAGTAGCAGACGAGCATGCAGGCCACGTGGTGTTAAGTGGTCGCTTCAGCCCATGGACATCTACATACAACCTCAAGCAAGCGTAGGTAAATCTTGTCTGAGGTCGTATGCAGTTGCGCTGCTACTTCGGAGGCTGGTGGTCGCCTCATGTAAGTGTGGCCGGCAATTGCATCTTTCCACCGAAAAATAATAGAATTGATTCACGGCAGAAGTGGGTGCAGCGGTAGTACTTCCCCGGGCGAACCATAATAGTTCTACCACCTACATAATTTAGCTCTAAGCTTTGATACAACGCGTCATACCCAGTTTGACAATTGTTGCCAGTGTAATGTTTGGCTCCACATTATTTCTGTGAATTCACGTCGAAAATCTTCCCAGCTACATTCACGCTTTGACTCATTCCGCTCATTCGTGACTGATACCAGCCGCGAAATGGACGTGAAAGCTGCTGCTGCAATTACTTTGTTTACTGTGGAAACATATAACTATTTGTACTTTAAACAAAAAAAAAAAAATCAAACAAAAAAATCAAAAAAGCCTCGTAGAAGAAGAAGATTCTGATGGTTGATGTGATGACTGAAAAACATCGTATTCGAAAATAATACGTAAAATGCGGGCGAACCGCGAACTGCCGTGAATGTGGATGTGACGCATGAAAATCGCTCGAACTCATTGTCGCGGTACAAAATTCCGATTTTGATCGTGTATCCTTTACGTTCACGCTAGTTTTTCGCGCTTAACGAAACGAAAAAACGAAATAATTTACAGTTAGAAAATGTACTCAAACTGGGTAACGCATAACGCATCGTTTGGGGTACTATCAGACTCGACCATTTTTAATTTTGGTGATATGATAAGATTTTGTATACTTTTAATATATTTTTAGAAAGCTGAAGAAACGAAGAATTTGTTTACGTTGTTTGCAAAATAACTTCGCAGTAAAAAAAATAAGAAAAAAGTTATGAAAATTTAGATTTCGTGATTTTTTTTATGTTTAACTTTTTTCTCTTTTATTTCAAAAATATTGAACTGTCTTTTAATTTTATTCATTTCCCATTTATTAATTGCCTATTCAGAAAATATAAATAATATAAAAATATTTTCTGTCAGCAGTATATATTACGTGGTTTATCATTTTTCGTTAAAATCGGGATATTTTCAGAAATAGTACAAGTCACCAAATATATACCTACTGCAAATCGGACTGGACTTACTTTACAGCAAATGGTCAGTACTTTCAACCCTTAAGAACAATTACACCTATTACAAAGCGCTAACCTATATTAATAGGTTTAATAATATCTTAAAAATACATTTATAGTTAGCTACGAAATCCATTGATTTCGATAGAAGCTGCACAGTGGACATTCTTTTTTCTCTTACGATCAGACAAGGGCTACCGTAGCTCTATTCTAAATTCAAGAAGTTACAGGGACTGGTGGGCTGGTGGACTATATGGGCCTGACCTTTATCAAATAGATTAAGGGCCTAGACAAGTGACATTCTACTATCGTATACGCCTGAGAATAAAGACAAAGACAAAGACTTTTATTTGCACAAATATGGGTGTTTACAAAAGGTGTTTTTATACATTTGGTTCGCCATATTTACCTTCATGAGGTATGCAAATATTACAATAATTAAAACTTAACTAATTACAAATTATAAACATAAAAATGTACATTGAAATAGTGTCATTTATTTTATTATATGTATACTACATTTATCTTTGTTTGTACCCATATTGCGCCTTTTAGTTAATTTATTTTTATTTTCGGATCGGATCCGATCGTCGGCTTTGGGTACCCATATTGCAGGGTTTTTGTACACTGAGAGGAAAAAAAGCCGACGGAAAAAAAACCTCCCAAGTTTTTATGGAATTCCTTTATGCCGCTTTATCGTTTAGAAAATCAGTGACTGAGTAATACGCCTTTTCCAGTAAATACGTTTTAAGTTCCTTTTTAAACTCATTGCCCGCTTTTATTTTGAGGAATTCCGGTAGGTTATTGGTCCCATGCAAAAGACACTGTTATGATATTGTATTGTTTTAGAAGCTATTAAACAAAGTTTATTGTCATGTCTTTTCGATTTAAGCGTTTTATATTTAGTGATTTCAGCTTTGACCATTAAAGAGATCTCATAGATATATAAAGAAGGGAGCGTCATTATTTTTAAATTTCGAAAGTGCTGCCTCCAAGTATACGTTTGTTGTAATTGACATATTGCGCGGATGCACTTTTTTTGGGCTTTAAATACAGTTTGAATTCCCGTCGCGTTACCCCAGAATATTAATCCGTATCTTAGAGTTGCACCAACATAAGCATGGTAGGCATTTAAAACCGCCGTTTTACTAACAAACCTCGTTAATTTATATGGAGCAAATGAAAACTTATTTAATTGTTTACAAACATGTTCTTTGTGTGACTGCCACACAAAGATGCCATAGATAGCAAACTAACAAGTTTGCTATCTATGTATAGTCCTAAAAATTTTGTTGTTTCTATTTCAGATATTAACTTTCCTTTATAGTTAACATTTACTGGCTGTCCATATGATACTCTGTTTTTAAATGTCATTATATTAGTTTTATCAAGATTAATTTTAAGATTGTTACTATCTAGCCAGTCTATTAGTGCTTCAAGAGCGTTATTTATATTACTTTCGAAAGAACCTATGTCTTCTTTTGTAAATATAACTGTGCTATCATCAGCAAACAGTATCATAGGTTGTTTTATGACTTTAGGAAAATCGTTAATATAAATCAAGAAAAGCAAAGGGCCCAAAATACTTCCTTGAGGCACTCCATACTGTACTTTCCTAGAGTGAGAAAGGTGTTTTTCTTGAGTATTTGTGATTTCATTAATTTTTGTTATTTCTGTAATGAGTTGTCTGTCAGTAGAATGAAAAATGTATGGGATTATATAATAATAATATAATAATAATAATTCATTTAATTCAAGAAAATAATTCTCATATAAAACTCTAAATCAAATTAAAATTAAATTATAAAATTACAAAAACATAAAATTAAAATATAGAATAAAATTAAATGAAATTAAATGAAATGAAATTAATCCAATTAAATGAAATGAAATCAAATCAGATTGACGTTAACTAACGAAAATATGTCACGTGTTTTCGGTCGTTAGCTTAATGTCAACGCCATACATTTTTCATTCGTTTTAATGAGATACTTTTTTTACATATTTTTGTATGTCTGAAGTACACAGTCAAGAAATTAGTTTGAAATTAGTACAGGACTTCAAAAAACGCCACAGACGGACATTTAAAAAAAAAAACTGTCATTGATTTCTATGTCGATTAAAATTATTATACAAATATACTTTTGAAAAACGAATCAATCTTAAGATTTTGCACGGTAGAAAATTGATTATTTTAGTCTATGCCTATACAGGTGGCCTTTTTTTGATATCGGGGGAAAACCTTCAAAAAGTATCCGGCATCCCTAAAACGGGCCCATCTTCGGGAGAGTAAATGTGCTACTCTCCTGCACCTCCAGATGCTTACGGCGGCATACGTCCACGCATACACCGCCGTCCTCCCCGGGGCCGCTGGCTGTACGGATCGAGTTGCCACTCTCACTGCCCGCACCCCGGAAGCCCTCTTTATTCGCATCTTACGATCTGGCAGGGGATACCGTACCGAAGCTCTACTCTTAATCCCGAACCTACAGGGACTTATACTATACAGGGTGACCTATAATATACTCGTAATTTATTAAGTATTCCAGTAAAGAGCATATTTATGGGGTTAAAATCTATGGCTTTTTTAATTGAAGCCCTATTTGAAATGCTTTAAGAGTAATTCCAAAATTACTGATATAGGTAGAGATGTAGAGTTAGCGATTTTTAGGGCTGGTGAAATTAGGACATGAAGCCTCTGGGCTTAGTTATACGTACATCGTATAGTCTATATGAGTCTACTTGATATCTGATATCTTTTTGATAGGATAAGTCATCTGCACTCGTCTTGGCAATTTTTAGATGAAAATGTTTTTGGTGAGATATTATTTACCCAAACAGGGCGAAGCAAAGCAAGAGTTAATATTTTTGTGAAAACATAATGTTAGATTTTGAACAAACAATTTTTTAAATCTTATCTTATTTATCAGCGCATATTTTTTGATAATTTTTTGTTAGATCAAGAGCGCATCAAAATTTACTAAATAAATATACCATGATTTCACGATAAAAAACCATTTGTAAGGGCTCCATGATATTATCCTATGTTATACACATATATTTTTAATACTCATCAGAAATAGATGCAATTCAAATGCTGTCACAACACAGTAGCACAAAGCCTTTGGATTATCTCCGCCGAAAATAACACTTGTTAAGATCTCATTTGTCATTCAACGAATGAACGGTATCGCTTTATCGTTCATACATTCATTCTTCACTCATTATCGTTCACAGCGCGCAATTTGCACCGTTCCAAGTACCACTACCTGTACTAAGTATTATGTATTCTGTGGTACCACTCAGGATAACAATTCGCACTCTTTTGCATCGCTTTTGCATCGATAAACAGGTTGCAATTTTTCTCCCATTGGTAACATACATAACATACTTAGAGGATCTAACCACATTTATAGAACTTAATCAATGTGGGTTTTATTACTAAAGTTACTAAAAACATACTAATATACTATAAGCAAGCTATTTGTCACTAAATGTGTTACTTGGGGAGGTATCATTGGAAGTAGGCTATGATGTTCATATAGTTGTAATGTGGTGGCCCCTAGAACGCATTAAACTAAAAAAATATATAATTGATTAGTTGTATATCAAACGAAATGGTTTAAGCATATTTAAAAATATATTTTGTTGGTTGTGTTTGTGTTTCCCAAATTTGATTACATACACCTCATAGTAAGCTTTTTTCCTAAAATCCATTAAATCCTAATAGAATATAATATTATAGTACCTATATAATGTTAGTGAATATTTTGTAGTTCCATTTATATTATAAACATTAATGTTGAAATTACAACCCCAAAAAAACTTCACCAAAAATAAGTTCAAAATCTACGAAAAAGCCGTCTCCTTTAAATAAAGAATATTTTGGTATTATTATTTTATTAACATTAACAGTTCACATCACATTACAAATCATACTGTATATAGGCTGTACATAGCAACTATCAACTACATATAAAGTAAGGGCACTTCGATATTATATGTATATCAGTTTGATTATTAAGTACAAGAAAACTTTTTAAGATGAGTCTTTTTACGTTTTTATTCGTTCTTTTTGCAGTAACCGTGGTGAACTGGAGCGAATGCTCTGCAGAAGACCTAAACAAAATGACCGAACAGCTGTACAGTGCACCCATAAGTGAACACAGGGTCTTTAGAAGAAGCTCACAAAGAGGGAGTCTTAAAGAAGAAACTCCAGTATTACGGCTCGGCGATTGTCCAACCGGATATGCTAAAATTAAAGGATATTGTACGCCACTCGCTTAATAAGTACCATAATTAACCATGTCTAAGGTTTGTAATGTAATGTTCTTGCTTTTCTTCTGAACTTTGTAATTTGTGTAAGCAACAACCTTAATAAAATATTTTTGTAAAAAGTATTTGGTGGCTTAATTGAGAATTAAACTCCACGATGGAAGCACTAAACCTACATAATTCTCTGCAGCGCGGGGGTACGACAAGTGGATGTTATCCCCGAAGCTGTTTACCGCTGCAATGAAAGGCTTAAAGCTGATAGAGTGGAAAGGGCTGGGAAGGTGTGTGTAAGGTGTTCACCGCTGATGTTAATATATAAACACTGATGTTAATATACTTATATTAATATTGATGTATACCTTACACACCTTTGATTTACCGATGACATAGTGATCCTGGCGGAGCTCAGCACTATGCTAGAGGACCTCCTCCTCACAACGGGAGGGTCTTAAGATGAACACGGACAAGACGAAGATCGAGTGTAATGTCCATGTCACACCTATACCGGTCGTTGTTGACGGCGCTACTCTTGAAGTTGTCGACCAGTACATCTACCTGGGACAAGTTATCCGTATCGGTAAGTCCAATTTTGAGGGAGAGAAAGGTATTCGTAGAATCCAACTCGGTTGGGCGGCGTTCGAGTAGTTACAAAGTGTCTTCTCGTCCAGTAACGTACACCCCAGTACCTGAAGTAGTAGAAAGACTTTTTAACAAAAAAAAACCACCGAAAAAACTCAAAAGCAAAAAATAATAAACACTGAAAAAACTGAAAATCAAAAAATAATAAACTAATGTAATACTTTTTCTTGCTCAGTTCAGTTTTTTCGGTGGTAATTTTTTGTTAAAAAGTTTTTTACAGTTAGCCTTTTACACAGGCTCGCTCAGCGAGTTATGGAGAGTACTAAGCTTGGTATTTCTCTACACCACAGAATCCGTAATGATGAAATCCGTAGACGAATGAAAGTTATCGACATAGTTCTGCTAGCGGAAGTGGCAAGGGCAAGCCATATAGTTTAGGAGGACTGACAACCGATGGGGAAGAAAGGTCCTCGAATGGCGACCACGTCTCGGCAAAAGGAGCACAGGTTGGTGGACTGACAACCTGAATAAGCCAGCGATAACCAGAGGAGCAGAGGGCGCAGGATCCCACGGATTGGCGATTGTTAGGGGAGGCATATGTCCAGTCCCTGTAGCTTCGGGATCAAGAATAGAGCTACGATATCCCCTGCCTGATCGTAAGAGGCGACTGAAAGGGGGCTTCCGGGGCTGCGGGCGGTGAGAGTGGGAGCTTGACCCGTCCAGCCAGCAGCCCCGGGAAGGACGGCGGTGTGTGCGTGGCCGCATGCCACCGTAAGCATCGGAAGGTGCAGGAGATCACATCTGCTCTCCCAAAGATGGGCCCGTTCCAGGGCGTCGTGTATGGAGGACACCGGTGCGTTCCATGGGAGATCCCGGAGTCCTCCCTAAACGCAGAGGAAGGCCACCGAGGGGTTTTTAGTGAGGTTCAAATCCCACATAACCCGGTGTCCTCTCCCAAGGTGCTGGGTACCTTTTGAAGGTTTCCCCCCCGATACCAAAAAAAAAGCGGAGGCCTATGTCCAGCAGTGGACCTCTAAAAGCTGATGGTTGGATCAGCCTTTAGAAGACGATGATGAAGATGATGATGGAGGAGTAAGATTGATAACCTAATTATGTACATATTCGAGTGAGTTTAAAATTAATCTTACACAATCTGGAAAAAAATCTTATTAAAATTAAAATTTAATTATGGCCGTAAAGAGTGTGGATGTATGAGTGGTCAGTACTAATTGGTGGTAAGGCGCCGTAATTAAAAGCTCTTTGACCCTGTAACCCAGCTACTTGAATTCATATAACACAAATCACCCTTTCTTATTATCCCCGTCAATGATTTTAAAATTAATAACTACTTATTTTTGTTTACTGGCTAATTAAAAAATACTTTTTACGAAACGTATATGTGTAAATGATTCCCTGAAATCCTTTCTCCGTCCCACATCCTAAAATAGGGACGTTTAGAGCTAGAAGCTCTACTAAACTTTTCCGTCGAATAGTACTTTTTTTTATTTGAACGGAGTAGCAGAGGAGCATGCAGGCCACGTGGTGTTAAGTGGTCGCAGCAGCCCATGGACATCTACATACAGCCTCAAGCAAGCATAGGTAAGTCTTGTCTGAGGTCGTATGCAGTTGCGCTGCTACTCCGGAGGCTGGTGGTCGCCTCATGTAAGTGTGGCCGGCAACTGCACCTTTCCACCGAAACACAATAGAATTGCTCACGGCAGAAGTGGGTGCAACGGTGGTACTTCCCCGACGCACCATTATAGTCCTACCACCTACAGTACTTATAAAATAGAATGTTTAGTTGCCAGTTAGTTATCGGACGCTCCTAAATTGATCACGAGGCCTCCGACAAAATTTAACGACTGCTGTATTTCGTCGATAAATAGGAACAATGATTTTCTCGTATAACGTTTTATCGCTAAAATATGTTCATCTTTTAGCTCTGGTAATATCAATTTAAGAATGCCACAGTTTGTCCAGAAATTTCTTAGCCGCGAAATTATCCTTTTTGATTTATTTATGTTTATTAAGTGAGTTTTTTATATATTATAAAAACTGGTTCCACTTTAGGAAACAATCCAAGTTTCATCAATATAGGTTCAGGAGATTTTTTGACAGATGGGTCAACGTTTCAATGGTTCTCGACATTGCAGGTTCTCTCGATGGGTCAGACTGTGATGGGCAACGAGTTAAAAGTACATATATTATATAAATCAATAGTGATAGGCATAACATAGGTACCTATTATTAGTAAATTATATACTTAATTACTATTTTCAGTTGAGACTTGACAGGCACTTAATGTCTGTTAATTTTTTTAATTAACTTATATTTTTAAAAGAATAGATTCGTAAAATCATGATACAGTAATGTACGTAGCTCTTTTCCGCGTCTTCAGTCTCGTGGATTCTATTTTAAGTAACGTTTCCACACACGGTGTGATAATAATAGCTACGATAATACTATCTTCAATTAATTCTTTCATCTGATTTACCATAGCATTTCCGTGTCTGATTTTATGGATATAGGTAGATTGTGTACACCTTATTTAAAATCGTTTTAATTGGTAGGTATATATGATATGCATATGATATTATATATATGATATGACATAACGGTATAAATCATTTAAAACAAAATTATTAATAAATTATACACTAAATTACATATACTCGTATTAAAAACAGCATCCAAATTGCTGTTTTATGGATATGTGCCCAGAATGCTGGCAACATTACCTAGCTGAATAGCTAAAACTAATTTTTGTCCGCGACATGTACGAGCTCTCTAATATAAGTTAAAAAATAAAGTTTAATGTTATTTGAATACTTAAGATTACATTTTTATACCTTAAGTTCTACAGTTCCGGCTGAATTTATTTTAGATACCTATCACGGAAAATGCAACATTTTAATACAATTTTGATAAGAGAATACAATCTTTTATTTGAATTTATGAAATGAAATGAAATATTCTTTATTCACTGTATGGTTCTACAAACTCTTAGTGAACGTTATTTTTTTTGTTCTGTCTGCTCTGTGGGTGCGCTTAGGCAATGCTGAGCTGAAGAAAAGAGCAGACGGAGAAAAACTTTTTAAAATATACAATAACTAGCTTTCTTACAGAGTAGCTATGGGCCGATAAGAAACATATGTGTTTTTATTTATATATTTTATTAATAAATGTAAACAACTAAATCGATTCAAGATACAATAAAGTACGTGTATAATTTAAATTTGGGTCTGCAAATATATTCATCTTTACTTTTGAAGTATCTCTGTTTAAGGAATATTAAACATTTAACACGATTAAACTGGATTTGTACGAAGTTCATGTGTATAAAATGTTACCGAAAACGGGAGTACCCTTCCACAACTTGCCCGTAACAATGCCTTTTTTGTGAGAGGTCGTATTTGGCCAAACAAAAGACAATTAATGTTACTGTATTATAAGATAAAGAATTTTTAAAGTGAAAAGCAAGTTAAAAAGCATAAAGTGCTGCCAAATATGGTAGTCACGTATTGTTGCCGCCAAAATAACCGGCGGACGGCGAGATGTAATCTGTGTGCTGCAACTGGTTGGCGCCGGAGATCTTGTAGTTTCTCTGAAATGTGAGGACTTGCTAAGAATATATATATTTATATATTTTATATATATTTGTATGGCGTATCAGACGAGCATGAAGGCACATTTTTTTATTTGGATGGAGTAGCAGACGAGCATGCAGGCCACGTGGTGTTAAGTGATCGCTGCAGCCAATGGAAATCTGCACACAACCTCAAACAAGCATAGGTAAGTCTTGTCTGAGGTCGTATGCAGTTGCGCTGCTACTCCGGAGGCTGGTGGTTGCTTCATATAAGTGTGGCCGGCAACTGCACCTTTCCAACGAAACACAATAGAATTGCTACACGGCAGAAGTGAGTGCTGCCGTGATATTCTGCCGTGGTGGTATTTCGTAATATTAAAAAAAATGTGCCGTCGCAGGTTGCTGGCAGATGTGAAACGTTTCATTTTCCAAAAAAATCATACATGGTTATTGTCAAAAGGTAAAGGTTAATGAATATAATATAATTAAAAGGAAAGTGGTAAAAGAAAGCTAACAACAATATTTTCATAGACGAGACCACTTGACGTGCACTCCCAAAAAGTTATCAGATATCTTGTAGAGCCAAGCTTTTTTCTCTACACGCTCTAACTCAACAAGCACTACCTACAAAAACTACTTACACCATATCCAAAAGTTTGTGACTTAACCTTCTGACTGACTGACTATCTGACTGTTTCTGACTTGACGTTTAGCAAATTTTTTAAGTTTAATAAATGCAAAGTGTCCTGGGCGTAAGATAAAAAAATATTGACTGTTCAATAATTCTTTTAACATGCTGAAGTCTATACTGATGTCCGACGGTACCAATCCCATTTTTTTTTCATTTTTCCATTATCTTTTCTCCATCCAAACACGGATGAGCGTCGAGATTTTTTTCTATTCATGCAAATGTTAAAGGCATGAGGCTGACTAGAGTGGAGTAAAATGTTGGTAGGTAACTTAATATTTTTTTTACTTAACCAAAAAATATTATTACAATAAATTTTTAGTGGAAAAAAGCATACGGTTTGCTCTTTTTTTCGATTTTCCCTTAGAGACCCAGTTTATAAAAAAACCCGGTATAAAAATTTTTTAAACTGCATAAGATTTCCCAAAAGTGACTCCAGTTAAAAATATCTAAGTATACCTACAAAGTGAAAACTACACAAGTTCGCAGTATACGTAGCATTAAGCCTCCGATGACTCCGTTGGTAGTATCAGGTCGCATGATTCACACTGGGGTCACGACGATTGAATAAGTAAGCGCAGAGTGATCACTTGTGTCTTATATTAACTCTTGAGGCAGTATATTTTCATAAAAAAGCAAATTACTGCAGTTGCAGTGACCACTTAAATAATCACGTGGCCTGAAGATGTCATCTGAGATTTTATTTAAATAAAAAATACCACGTCCACATTTTTTTAAGTGGAATGGGATTCCATCCATGTAGAATATTTTTTTTTAAATGGCATCGCAAACTCTGTACATGTTGCCAGCGTCAATTAGAAATTATGCATTACTTAGTAATCATAGAAAAAATCAGTATTACGACAGTAATCAGTCAATCTAGTCAGTCAAGTAAAGCGATGGAGGATAAAAACATGTTTTCGCACTGTTTTTATTTCACAACACTCGTGCATGTCATTAACCTATATCGAACAAAATGCCATCAACTATCTGATATAAATAAAAAATACACCAAAAAAAGAAAATTAAACAAAAGTAATATGCCTATTCCGACTTTCCACCAAAACACTGAATAATTCCTTTCTCCGTCTATCTGTCTGGCTGGACGTGTGACTGGCTGGTTTTTGGGCTAATTCGATGCGATCAACAGGTCGGTGTGCTAACATTTCGAAATAAATGCAGATATGCGAAAACCCACAGAGTTCCAAATAACCCGCACCCTTTATTTGGTTACTTTATCATTCTGTATCATCATACAGATAGTGGTTCTTAGGAAAGTAACATAAAAATAAGAACCATCTTAGGAAAGTAATAACAAAACAAATTGTCTACCAGTGTGCACCATTTAGCTGTTTTCACATATTGTTGCTATCATACAAAAAAAATATCTCTCGGGATGTGTATATAACCCCTCTGTGTAATCTTGAAGTACTTTTGTTCGGTTAGCTGCACTGCGCGATGAAGTACTCGTAAGCTTTAGGCCTCTTAAATTAGGGTGGGATCCAACCTAACGACGACTACGGGTGGATCAAAAAGCGCATAGCATGCGCTAGGCATTTACATCGCTTTACATCGCTATGCGTCGCATCGCGTCTCTATGTTATCGCTCACACAGAGCAATTAAAAATATTGTGAGAGTTGTGTTCCTTTTCCCCTAAATGCCTGAAAAAGACACCTCTGCACATCGTATTTTATATGATCCGATTGCGATTTCGTAAAATGAATGAGTACCGTCATGCCACCACCGATTGCGTTCGAAACATCCAACCTTATTACTAGTGGCCTTATTACTTAAAATAATTTCCCTCATACGCAGGTAAAATTAAGTGCCACTCCTTCTACTGTAACAAAATAACCTGTAGTCAACGAAAACACCTGAAATGGAGGTTTTGGAAATAAAATTGTTTACTGACTTTATCTACTACTAGGGGCCGCCCGCGACTTCATCCGCGTGGGATTTTTTATTAGTCATAGCATGATGCTATACAGCCTAAAGCCTTCCCCGATAAATGGACTATCCATCACAATTTTTTTTTCAATTCGAACCAGTAGTTCCTGAGATTAGCGCTTTCAAACAAACATACTCTTCAGCTTTATACATACATATATTAGTAGGTATAGATTACTTCGTCCACTTTTTGCCAGTTTCAATGAAACTGGCAAAAAGTGATGCAAAAATTATACTTTACGCTAGCAATATGCTCAGAGTTTGTGATGCCATAATTTAATGAAAAGACAAAAACTTTTTAAAAGTCTTTTTTTTAATATAAGATAGTTAATAGGCACATTAGGGTCAAGCATGGTAATTGAAAACAGGGGTGTTGGAATCTTTAATAATTTTAAGGTTTAAAATCGTAGGTATTCAACTTTGCAATAAATATAACACAACTTCGGTTCATTATTTATGACATCAAAATTAAATGTCGAATTTGACATTTAGAAAAAAAAATATTTGCGTTTTTGGTGTTATGAAAAATGCATAGATTTAGAGCAAAGATTATAGTAAGTAGCGAGGGAATTTAGAGTATGCTAAGTCTATGGATAAATGGTTGCGAAAAATTTCTAACAATTTTTTGTAGGGGAGCTGTTTGTAAAAATGTATATGTATAATTTGCAAGGTATTTTGTGCTTATTTGGTATCAAAAGTCTAACACGATTATGAAGAGGATAAATTTGATGTTTAGAATAAACCATACATTTTTGGACTTGGGTTAATTGCTTAGAGCATCAAAGTTACTGACTCACTGAAATACCTGTCATACCTTGATGCTTTAAGGTTAATAAAATTGTAAACAAAATTTGGGTTCATTGTAAACAACGGGGATAATGAAAACAATTTTGTGTTTTACTATTGGAAGAAGGTATTGGAGAAGCTTTGAAGAGTAGTCTCTAGGTCTCTACAATTTCGAAGTGCCCAGCATTGGGACGAATAAAAAGCTCCAGCTTCCTGTTAGCTGATTAAATTAATTTAGTAAAGAAAAATTGTAACTAACACTACCAAAGAATTTAAATATTAAAGTACTTCATTTTTCGAAAGTGTTTTACAATTATGTAGGTACTCTGCTAGACTATGTTTAGAAAGTCAGCAATTCAGCTTGTATGTGGATATGTTTAAAATGGTTTAATATTTTTCTATATTAGTTATTATATAATTATTATTTAAGTATTTTAAGTAAAATTTTAATACTTGTAATTTAATTAGGTAATTTTCATTTTTATATTTTTAGATTTTTGTCTGTTTAATTTGTACGATAAATTATATTTATAATATCCGAGGACAAGTCACTCCAAATTGTCACTCTAAAAAAATAAATTTACTCACGTTCACGTAATTATTTGAAATACGAGTGTTTATTGCGTATCAGAATTTGTGTTGAGTACAAATAAAATAATTATAAAATGACGCCATCACGACGCTTTGGCGCCATGTAACTACCTAATTTAGGAATTCGGATAAAATTAAATGTTTAAAGAAAATAAGTAAATAATAAATCGTACATTTCGCATACAAATTTTAAGCAAAAAATAAACTTAAATTTGATTTGCTTATTGTTGAGCAAGGGATAAATGTGTAGTTACACATAATTAATTTTTTACAGTTCGAAAGCAGCAAGTTTTCAGAGTTCGGACTGGGATTTGAACCCGAGCTGCCCACGTGGGATTCGGTGTCGGTATATTCTCCCTCCACCAACCCGCATTGGAGCAGCGTGGTGGAGTAAGCTCCAGGCCTCACCAATTATGGGGAGAGTCCCGTGCCCAGCAGTGGGACGCAAAATGGGTTGCAGTATGAGTATAAGCAATATGAGTAGGTATGGATGGGTATGAGTTTTTTCGACCATTTTCCTGCTTGAGAGCACATCAGTTCACATTAATAAATAATAAATAAATCAACGTTCTAATTCGGAAAAAATATATAGCAGGAATCACTCCTGCCGTTCCGTAATATGATTATTAGCCTTTTTGTTTGTTTTTGGAGTTTGGTGAAACGGAACTTTATGCTAAGCATTGCCCTAAATTAGGAGTTAATAAGTAAGGCGTTCCCTTGTTCGTCGTTAGTGAAAACGAGCATAATTCAAAGTGGATTTCATACAAAACATCTTTCAATTTTGGCAGCTGTTAATAAGAATTGATATAAAAATGCATAATAATAGGAAGGAGAAATGCTAAAATTTCATAAAATAAACTCATCTCTGTTTCGGACGCATAAGTTTAAGTGAGAAGAAGTTTTAGTTATGATTAAACCCAGTAATAAATTTAAAACAATTTGTTCGAATACACACACGGTTGAAGGCTAAATATGGCACCTAAACACCGAAGCCAGGTCTTAGGAAGTTAAAGAATGGGGTTAATTAGTTTACAGAGTTCAACTATTAGTTTTAACGACTAAATTGGAAAGCTCGAGTTGTTCGGTAATACGACTATAATTATTTAATTGAGATCAACTAATGGGAGATGCCGAGATAAGCGTGGGAACTGAACGGTATTGGAGACTGTATATTGACTTAAAGGACATTTGTAAAAAAATAAATATATATGTAGTAAAAAAAAACATAAAAAATACTAGTATTATTGTGAAAAAAAGCGAAGGACGCTGTGTTACTTTATTACAAAACATTAAATCACTGTTAATCTTATAATATAATTAAATATATCTTAACATAGATTCATCACCTTCATACGATATAACTTAAAAAACAGATCAAGAAAATATAAAATTTCAAATGGAGTCTTGCTTGTCTATCCACCGTACTCTCAACACTGATGTTCCCTACATAAATGTATGGCCGGAACTGCACCTTTTCACTGACACCCAAAGGATTGATTCACGGCACAAATGGGTGCAGCATTGGTACGAGTGGTACGAGTACTTCCTAGATCCAACCATGCAAGCATTAATACTCTTCGGGACTCTTTCTTCAAAGAATAATTCTATTACTCATGGTCTTCCTTGCAAGAAGAATGGTAGAGCTTGTATCGATGTGTCCATGACTCCTACTCCCAACAATTTATTAACGAGGAAAGATCTGAGTAGCTTTTTTGGGCTATCAAGCTTGTTTGAGTTTGAGTTGAATTAATAATTTAACTCAATTTGAAGAATCCAATAAGGTGTGGACTCGTCAAAGTATACCTATACACAATTAAAACAGATTATTGTACCATTTTAGGTACCAAAAATAAACTCAGGATTTTAAGAAAATGTTTCATGATTTGGCTTTTCGGAGAAACGCGAGCGAATAAATCACTTGATGTCGCGAATAAATTACCCTTAACAGCACTGCTTAAGCTAATTATTTATCTGTTATTTTTTATACTCTGTTTAATGTACAGCGAATTATTCATCTTTGAATTTTGATTTTGGAAGGCTCGCCAGGCTGGCGTCGGGAAGTTTTGGCGGGAAGTCTGAAGGGACAAGTTGTGCTCTTGTTTTATTTTCATTTTCTTAGTGTATTTTTGAGTTATATCGGATAAAGTTGATGGCATTTTGCTTGATATAGGTTAATGACAGTGCACGAGTGTTGTGAAATTAAATAACAGTTTTTTACAGTTTTAAACAAACATGTTTTTTCGGCTTGCCTCCAAAACTCCATCGGACATGTTCTGGTAAAGTAGCCATCACTTTACTTGACCATTTGACTGACTAGACTGACAAATACCTGACGACTAACAGATTTTTTCCTACGACTACAAAGTGATGCAAAAATTTTACTTGCCGCTGGCAATATGCAAAGAGTTTGCAACGCCATTATTAAAATTGAAAAGTAAATATTGAATGGCTGAAAGGATTTTTATCCAACGCCGAAAACGAATTAAAAAAGACTGGCGTCGATATACGCAGTTACGTAAGATGGGCTTACTAACAGTGACAAAAAGGATTGCAGTCAACTAAATTTTTTTTGATATAGTACGAATACGTCATTTTTTTACTTCGGTAAGCGAACTATACTTAAGCCAACATGACTTGTTGAACCAACTGCTTTAAATCAATCAGTGGAACCTTAATTAACAACCGTGTTATAAAAACCTACAGTCCGCGCAAACCCAGTGCAAGAATGCATTATAAACTGTTTTCTGAATTAAATAGATCATTAGAACCCAAGAAAATATGATATATTACCTGTGGTGCTCCTCTAAGCGCCGGTGAGTCGAGTTTTTGTCAAGATTTTCTGAATTGCTCATGTAACTAAGGGCAATTTTTAACAATGATACATTTTATTCGACGTTCAATGCAATTTGTACCGTATTTCTGAAGAAGCTTAATGGAAACTGTATCAGCGAACAGTAAATCAAACAGACTCCGAGCCTTCTAATACCCAATTAACGTGGCACTATTTTCTTGAACGAAGGAAAATATTGTTTCCTGCTCCAGGTTTTTATTTTAAAATCCTATCATAGAGAACGCTGAGTAACGAGTAGAAATGATAAGTAGTCTAGTAGTGGGTTCAAGACTCCCCTTCTCCCAAAACCATTCACTTAGAATAAATACGTATAGAATGAGTGTCTTCATACAAGCGCGCTGTCAAAATTGAAGCACTAAATATATTCCTACAGCTGTCACATCTGACAAACAAATATTTTTAATTTGACCAAATTAACTATAAAATACTACAAAATATTGAAAACACTGTGAAAAGTTATTTTATTAGACTTCTTTTGTTTTTAAAAAGTGTTGTGATAAAAGCTAAGTCTAAGGCAGAACGGCCCGGCGTTTGGTGCCATTAATGACACCAATCAAAATGCTTCAATTTGGGCGCGCGAACTTGGTTTCTATAATGTAATTGTAATTATTCTAAGACCATTCAGGTTTACCCTTGACAAACCTCAAATAATACGTATCTTGACTTTAGCCCCCCCCCCCAAACCAGGCGCGGTTCTAGTAGGTACACGTAATGCGTCAGTCACCCCATTAATAATCATTTTTATTTTTATCACGCTTATATTAGCTTGACCTATGTATGTGTTGTATGTAACGGAATCTTTTAACTTCATTTCACCTGCTTCTAAGCGTCTGATTAACTTGAAAATTTGCACAGGGGTCAAGGGCCAATGACAATGCAATAATATGAAAAAAAAATCCAACTAAAAATTAAAAATTAATAATGTAATTTAAAAAACTAAAAAACACGTGGGGTACTTTTTTATACTATTGACACCATGCATCCCACGCTTTTTTTACAGTAAAATACATTTTCTTTTTATTTTTTTACTTTTTAGGTCGTATTTCACAAAAGTTTTTTAGTTTTTTAAACTGCATTATTTTTATTGTTGTTTTCTTTTTAAATTGATTTCGTTGTAATAGTTGGAAATTGAAATACTTACCATTGCTATTTTAACCCAAATAGGCAAATTAAATTAGCAGATAGCTTTTAAAATGGGAAAGAATTCAGAAAATCCACTTTGAAGTTATGTATCGCAGGAATCGTATCTTATCTGAAATCTCAATCGTTAAAATTACTTACTAACTTGGGTTCACCTTCACTATGCATTTTTATACGATTCTTTCTCAAGTACATGTCAACAAACAAACGTGCAGATCATAAATTTTATAATATCAACCCTATTACCTTTTGGCAAAGTAAAAAATCGAAGAAACGATTTAATTCAGTCGTTAATTTTAATGTAAACAGTATCTTAGCTAAGACGGGGTCTAGTCTGTACAACAACTTTATTTATGCAGTCATTTTTTTACAATGATCTTTATTATTACCGTTTAAAGTTAAGTTTTGCTTCGTAGTTTAATAAGTAGCTGCAGATATAAGTTTGTACGTTGTAGGTTGGTTTGTTCCTTTAAAAGGCAATTCAGCATCATTCGCATGCATAGGAGATGTAAGGCAGGCACAGCTTAGCCCTAGTAATGATTGAAAACCTAGTTTGAAGGTTTTGTTTTGGTTTGATAGACATATTTATACCCTGAATTGCGTCATGGGCGAATATATCACATGGCGTTTCTAAGAAACACAATTTAATGTAAGTTATTGTTGAAAAGGCTTCACCAGTCATTTAGATTGGTTTAAGATTTTATCACAATGCTATTGACAACTATTTCCAGAATCGATTATTGAGACTCCATTAGAGACGGCATTAGTAGAACGCAAGCGATCTACGCAGTTAAGCCAAATGGGTGCGGTCAGGTGTGAGATGGGTGACCGCTAGTGGCAATAATTTCATACGTGCTTTCGTGCTTCGGAGGGCACGTTAAGCCGTTGGTCCCGGTTGTTACCGATAGATAACAGTCGTTAAATCTTGTCATAGGCCTTATAAGCGGTTTGAAAACATCCGACAGCGGATTGGCCTCTAACCCGCAACTCCACCAACTTGCATTGGAGCAGCGTGGTGGAGTAAGCTCGAGGCCTCCCCAATAATAAAGGGGAGAGACCCGTGCCTAGTAGTGGGACGCAAAAAAGGGTTGCAGCAAGTTCGGTTTCATTTAATATACCTAGTAGATTTCACATAGCAGCCTAAGATTTAGCCATAAACTTATTATAGGTACCTCAAAACTTACATGTGACACCGTTAAATAGGACTTCACGCGAGGAGTTAATATTACTTATAATGAAGGAATAACGTCACAAAACAAGAAATAGATAAAATAATTATGCGTACATTATGCAGTATAAAAACTATTGCAAACCACACGTAGAGTTCATTTGTCTCACTGCAAAAAACACCTGTAGATATCTACCTACATAAGTATCCAATCTTAATTACCTCAACCTTGGGTTTTTTGCTTTTATATTATTACATTGTAATTACATGTAAGACAATGAGAATTCTTGGTTGCAGGGCAATAACCAAATCTACTAAAAATCGATTTTTTTACTTAGTTTTAGGTAGGTATAGTATAACAGTCCCTGTAGTTCCGGAATTAAGAATAGAGCTACGGTATTCCCTGCCTGATGATAAGACGCGACTAAAAGTTGGTTCAGAGGTTGTGGGTGGTGTGAGTGGGGGCTCGATCCGCCCAGCCAGCAGCCCCGGGAAGGACGGCGGTGTGTGCGTGGCCGCATGCCGCCGTAAGCATCGGAAGGTGCAGGAGAGCACATTTGCTCTCCCGAAGATGGGCTCATTCTGTGCTTCGCGCGTGGAGGACACCGGTGCGTTCCACTGGAGATCCCGGAGTGCTCCTCAAGTGCTGAGGCAAGCCATCGAGGGGGTTTTAGTGCGATCAAATCCCACATAACCTGGTATTCTCTCCCAAGGTGCCGGGTACCTTTAAAAGGCTTCCCACCGAAGCAAAAAAAAACAGGTGAAGTACCTATAGCACAAATACTATTTTAAAGCACAGAATGATTTTGAATAATCCCAGAATAATTCTGAGTTTTGTTCAGTATCATTCAGATAGTGTACCTATATTTCTATAAAGTGTTAAGGAGGACAGTAACAGTAAGGAGTACTATTAACCTTAGTGAACACATCATATTCTTATTTGTGACTGGTAATACTAGGCAAGCAAAAACATATAGCCTAGAGATGTCGATAGGCTGCAGATATAATGTTCGTCAATATCATATTAGAACTGTGGAACACATTACGTCTTTTTCCAAAAAGCAAGGTATTGATATAAATTTGTGCATTGCTTACAAATCAGAGAATAACAGAGAGTTTTAATCTCAGAGCTCCTAGGAAAAGAATAAAGAATTCACAGATAGATCTCGCGAATATTCAAACTCAGCTACCTGCGTAGTTATTTAGTATCATAACAAGGAGCCTTATGAGTATGACCAGTGATTCGACAATAACCCGACGGGCGACTAATTTAATTATACGACTATGATTGTAGAATGCAAAAACGATGATACATTTAATTTTCGCAGAAATCTTCATTACAAACTCGACGAAACCATGAATAAGTCACGCGCTGAAGAAGAAACATGAACTTTTAAGTAATTTTTAAATGTGACTGACGGGTCAAGTTGTCGTTTGAAAAATTAACTGCTCTCCACAAAAATAGAAGATTTTTTTCAAACTAAATAGATATGGTATTTTTTGGTATCGGGGTGGGAAACATTCAAAAGGTTGGGAGAGGATACCGGGTTATGAAGGATTTGACCGCACTAAAACCAACTCGGTGGCCTGCCTCTGCGCTTGGGGAGGACTCCGGGATCTCCAGTAGAACGCACTGGTGCCCATCTTCGGGAGAGCAGATGTGCTCTCTTGCACCTTCCGATGTTTACGGCGGCATGCGGCCACGCACACACCGCCGCCCTTCCCGGGGCTGCTGGCTGGACGGATCGAGCTCCGAGAACTCTCACCGACCACAACCCCGGAAGCCCCCTTTTAGTTGCCTATTACGATCAGGCAGGGGATACCGTACCTCTATTCTTAATCTCTAAGCTACAGGGACTAAATAGATATGCCTAACATCAATATCAAACTTTGGTACTTTGGTAAATATCTGTATGTAAAATTAAGTTTTTAACAAAAAAATAGAACCGACTTCAAACGGTAAAAAATAAAATTGTTCAGTACCTACTCCTTCTTGCTTATGGTAATTACTCTTAAAACTATTTTTGGAGTCGGGCCCTTACTAAAATGTCTTACCATTCGTTCTAAATGGGCACCGACGCGACAGTACAGACAGTGGGACAGTACCTACATCTTCTTGCTTATGGTAATGACTGTTAAAACTATATTGGAGTCGGTGCCCATTCAGAACGAAAGGTACACTATATTTACTATAACAGGACATTTAACTAAGGGCCCGACTCCAAAAATAGTTTTAAGAGTAATTACCATAAGCAAGAAGGAGTAGGTACTGAACAATTTTATTTTTTACCGTTTGAAGTCGGTTCTATTTTTTTGTTAAAAACTTAATTTATTTCACTCTTTTTAGTAAATTTAATAATTCTGTACATATGTATAAGCATAATAGGAAAAAAATTCACTTAACTTCTAAATTTTAAAGAGATTTACCTTTTATAATCATGTTATCTAATAGCCATCTTATAGCCTGAAACTATTATCAGTCCACGTATAAATTAATGAAAGAATTTGCTCTCAGCTCCTAACCTTTGAGGAGTTGTACCTTCAATCAGCTTCAACAGCTTAGCAACATCAGATGATAATTACCGGACATAAATATGTGTATTATGTTAAAAATATAACTAAAAGAATGTGTGTGCCTATAAAGTTTCAGTGTTTCCCTCGATTTCCCTAGTACCACATCATTAGATTTTGACATGGTGACAGTTGGACCACCTAAGGAGTATAAGGTTTTGAACAAAAAAATACATACTGAAAGAATTCACTCTTAACTCCTAACCGTCGTAGTACCTTCCATCATCAGCTCAGCAACAAGATATGATGATAATTATACACAAATGCCTGTTTTGCTTTCGTAAAAATATGAAAATCATTTGTTGTGCTATAAAATTTGAATGTTCCCTTCGATTTCTCTGGGATCCCAACATCAGACTTTGACTTGGTGACAGTTGGACCACCTCAGGAATGTAAGATTTCGAACAAAAAACCATATAATGAAAGAATTTGCTCTCAACTCCTAACTGTCGTAGTACCTTCCATCATCAGCTCAGCGACATGATTTGATGATAATTAAACACAAATGCCTGTTTTGCTTTAGACATATGTGAAAATCTTTTTGTTGTGCTATAAAATTTGTATATTCCCTTCGATTTCTCTGGGATCCCCTCATCAGAATTTGACTTGGTGACAGTTGGACCACCTCAGGAATGTGAGATTTCGAATAAAAAACTATTTTTTGAAAGAATTTGTTCTAACTCCTCACTGTCGCAGTACCTTCCATCATCAGCTCAGGAACATGAGATGATTATTAATATGCACAAATATCTCTTATGCTTCAGAAAGTATAAGAAAATCAATATGTGTGCCTGTAAAATTCGAGAGTTCCCCTCGATTTCCCTGGGATCCCATCATCAGATCCTGATTTGGTGACAATGGGACCACCTCGGGAGTATAAGCATACGAACAAAAAAAGAATTTTGAAAATCGGTCCACAAACGCCGGAGTAATCTGTGAACATATATAAAAAAAAAAATACATACAACCGAATACAGTACCTCCTTCTTTTGGAAGTCGGTAATAAATATTCGACAACATGAATATATATGTTAAAATTATTGTCGAGCTGTGTGTTCTATGAACAAATCATTTTTAACTCAGATACTGTGCAGCAAACCGTTGCCTCAAGTTTACTGCTACTACAGCTTAGATAAGTTTTTTTATTAGAACAGCGATCAGGCATTGGAACGGAGGTATCTTCTATCTATTTAAGTACATACGTTATTTTTGTGTGTTTTTGACGCTTGAAATGCTCTTTGAGTCATAAAAACCATGTTTACCGAACCTTAAAGAGTCTAATTAAGTGTACTTTATTTCAGAGCTTACATAGCGTTCACTACATATTAATGAATTAGTTTTTTTCATGTTTTAATACTGCGCCGTTTGGATATTACTCAGATAGTTCGTTCTGATGGTGTCTCACACGATCAGCTGTCACGTGTGACCATTATCAACCCATAGCCATTCTGTTATCTCAAATATATTATTATGTACTTTTTTTTAAAAGAGTGCTGGGAGTTTTTTTTCCGCCGCCTTTTTTCTCTCAGCTCAACATCTAGCCCAAACGGGCACTTAAAGGCGATGACCGGGAAAAAATGACATTCATTAAGCGAATATTTTGTATTCCTAATATGAAATATATATTTTTTCTTTCTATCTTTTCTTTCTTTCTTTCTTTCATAGTTCAATTCTTATGTAAACACGTCTCAATCGGTGATTTAAATTAAATCAACGTGGTTTTGTTTAGTACTTACCAGTTACCGCCACGAAATGCGTTTTGCCCGTGATTTTTTATTTATTTCTGTTTCTGTACTTGGATACATTTCCTGATTTTCAACTGTAATTTAGAACTCTTTTTAATAGATGTAATGATTCTGCTTTCTACGAAGATCTGTGTAAGTGCTTATATCACTATCTTTATAAAGGCAATTTTAATGCGAAAACACTTAAACTGACTTAAAATGAGCTTAATTTTATAAAGATTGCACTATGTAAGCTTGTGTACCTACTTCAAGATTAATTTTCAGGGCAAGAGTCATTGTTATTTTTGGTGTTGTGAGGTCATTTGTTGACATTTATGAAGCAATCAGTCGATCATCGCTCGAACTGCGCAATCATCGCTAGTGTCATTCAGAATTATGGCGTGTTTACATAAACTTGCCCATGTTATTCTGTTGTAGGGTTAAACAGTTTCAATACAGTTCAATTTATTCATTTAAATGTAGTTATATATTATACGACAGTACTCACGTAAATTTTATCGGATTTGTCGACATGTTTCGGTCCTGACCGAGGACCTTCTTCATTTATTTGCAAGAAGATAGTATAAACAATAGAGATCTTAAAATTAACATACATAGTTTTTAACTTCTTATGTTCTACCCTAATGGGTGTACAAAATATTTATTCCATGCATAAATAATAATTAATTATTATAAATTTCATTGTTACACTTTAATTAATTTATTACCGACTTCCAAAAGAAGGAGGTACTGTATTCGGCTGTATGTTTTTTTTATATATGTTCACCGATTACTCCGCCGTTTGTGGACCGATTTTCAAAATTCTTTTTTTGTTCGTATGCTTATACTCCCGAGGTGGTCCCATTGTCACCAAATTAGGATCTGATGATGGGATCCCAGGGAAATCGAGGGGAACTCTCAAATTTTATAGGCACACACATTGATTTTCTTATACTTTCTGAAGCATAAGAGATATTTGTGCATAGTAATCATCATCTCATGTTGCTAAGCTGATGATGGAAGGTACTGCAACAGTGAGGAGTTGAAAGAAAATTCTTTCAATAAATAGTTTTTTATTCGAAATCTTACATTCCTGTGTTGGTCCAACTGTCACCAAGTCAAAGTCTGATGAGGGGATCCCAGAGAAATCGAAGGGAACATTCAAATTGTACATCACAACAAATGATTTTCATATTTTTACTAAAGCAAAACAGGCATTTTTGTATAATTATCATCATATCATGTTGCTAAGCTGATGATGGAAGGTTCTACGAATGTTAGGAGTTGAGAGCAAATTCTTTCAATAAATGGTTTTTTGTTCGATATCTTACATTCCTGAGGTGGTCCAACTGTCACCAAGTCAAAGTCTGATGATGGTATCCCAGAGAAATCGAAGGGAACATTCAAATGATTTTCATATTTTTACTAAAGCAAAACAAGTACTTGTGTATATGTAATTATCATCATATCATGTTGCTGAGCTGATGATGGAAGGTACAATGATGGTTAGGAGTTGAGAGAAAATTCTTTCAATAAATGGTTTTTTGTTGGAAATCTTACATTCCTGAAGTGGTCCAACTGTCACCATGGCAAAATCTGATGATGTGATACTAGGGAAATCGAGGGAAACACTGAAACTTAATAGGCACACACATTCTTTTAGTCATATTTTTTAACATAATATAAATATTTATGTCCGGTAATTATCACCTCATTGCTAAGCTGATGATTGAAGATACAACTCCTCAACGGTTAGGAGCTGAGAGCAAATTCTTTCATTAATTTATACGTTCAGATGGACTGATAGTAGTATTCTTTCAGACTATAAGATGGCTATTAGATATCATGATTATAAAAGGTATCTCTTTAACGTTTAGAAATTAAGTAAAAAAAATTTCCAATTATGCTTATACATATGTGCAGAATTATTAAAATTACTAAAAAAAAGAGTAAAATAAATTAAGTTTTTAACAAAAAAATAGAACCGACTTCAAACAGTAAAAAATAAAATTGTTCAGTACCTACTTCTTCTTGCTTATGGTAATGACTCTTAAAACTCTTTTTGGAGTCGGGCCCTTACTAAAATGTCGTACCATTCGTTCTAAATAGGCACCGACAGTACAGACAGTGGGACAGTATCTACTTCTTCTTGCTTATGGTAATGACTGTTAAAACTATATTGGAGTCAGTGCTCATTCAGAACGAAAGGTACACTATATTTACTAAGACAGGACATTTTACTAAGGGCCCGACTCCAAAAAGAGTTTTAAGAGTCATTACCATAAGCAAGAAGAAGTAGGTACTGAACAATTTTATTTTTTACTGTTTGAAGTCGGTTCTATTTTGTTGTTAAAAACTTAATTTATTATTAACATAATATTTCTTTTATTACCGTCATAATTTAATTCATTATTTACATTGATCGTAACAATATTTCCGTTTAATTATTAATTTATATGTCACACTAATTTATTATTTGTTAATATGATTTTCATAATTAAATCTAATTATTATTTATGTTGATTTCTACAATATTAAATTTTGCACTTCGTTTCTGGATACGAATTCTAGATTTATCAATGCACTGCGACACTAGCGGAATTAAACCCACCTCAAACTGAAATCCTGGTTCCGCTACTGCCCTGTGAATAGGTGTCAGAACTTTTGTAGCTAACCCAAGGAAGCACACTGTGGCTGTCCTGCACCCATTTTTGCTGAGCGTGAAATAATTCTGTTGTGTTTCGGTGGATGCTGCTGGCCAAAATTACACGAGGCATATAACCTCCAAGAGTTAGGTTTGATTGTGTATAGATTTGTGGGTAGATGTCGATGGACATTTGCGATCACTTAACATTACGGTCGTCTACTACACCACTATAATTACACACAAAGATACCAACCAGCTATGTATTGTTTTTGTATTGTTAGACGCACAGAAAAACCAAATATTTTGGATTTAATCCTCCCAATAGTTTAATTTTCTGAGGAGATCCTAATTCGCTTATGTTGTTTTTGGTGTTGATGATTATTTTTAATAAATATTCCTTTTTTTGTGGATTAACAAAGGATTCCCACACCGAGAATAAAATTCGAACACATCATGCAAATTTCTGCACTGCTGGAAATCGAACCCTCTATGAGCAATAATGACCATACTCGTAGTAACCAAAAGTAGTATACACTGTATACACCATCATACGTTCTGATTGCGGGTTGTTGCAAAGTAGTTTTTACATAACTTTATAACAATGGAGTTCCGTAATGTAACGCCTGATTTTATTAATTACTAGCTGACCCCGCGAACTCCGTATCGCGTTTAAATATTAAATAATAATAATAATGGATAGCATATAAACCTTCTCCGTGAAAAAATACATGTACATACCAATTTTCATAATAATCGGTCGAATAGTTTCTGAGTTTTGCGATGTCATATATACAAACATTACTTAACACCCCCGCAACCCCCCCCTTCCGGGTGGAATTTCGTAAAATCCGTTCTTAGCTGACCTCTACTCGGCGAAAGGAATATTCCTACCAAATATGAAGTCGGTAGGTCTTATAGTTCCAGAGATATCGTGATGAGTCAATATATGGGTGGAAATACCCCCCCTTCCGGGTGGAATTTCGTAAAATCTGTTCTTAGCTGACCTCTACTCGGCGAAAGGAATATTCCTACCAAATTTGAAGTCGGTAGGTCTTATAGTTCCAGAGATATCGTGATGAGTCAATATATGGGTGGAAATACCCCCCCTTCCGGGTGGAATTTCGTAAAATCCGTTCTTAGCTGACCTCTACTCGGCGAAAGGAATATTCCTACCAAATTTGAAGTCGGTAGGTCTTATAGTTCCAGAGATATCGTGATGAGTCAATATATGGGTGGAAATCTCTTATATATATACAGATAAGATATAGCACAGTAACCATCAAGCCATTAGAGTCTTCAGAGGATAATGCAGAGTGGATACGATGATACGACAGAATATCGCGAGCAACTCCAGCTGATTTCTTTGCAGTGACCGTAAATCAAGACCAAACCGTTGAATAAGACTTAATTGAATAAAGGAGAGGTAAATATAAAAACGATTTGTTTTGCCATACAACTTAGTCTTTCTTAACGGAATGCAAGATTAATCGATATTAATGACAGGATCTCTCGCAACAATACAAAATAAAAATGGGCGGAAACTATTTTGTCATACGCTTGGTTTTTTGTTATGCATTAGTTTTTTTTCAGTAAAAATGATATCCTTCTCTTGAAGCTACGAAAATATAATGTATTAACTTTTAAAAGTTGAAATTATATTATACTTACAGAGTGATATTTCATTTTGGTGTGAACTTTTCAAAGTTTTATTTAAGAAGGCGCTCTACTGTTATTTAAAATCATTACGAATACTGTGTCATCATGATAGTTTATTATTTTAAAAGTTAATACTTAATTTCTTTACGGAGCAATAAATAAAGAGATTTTTTAAAATGTTGAAATGATTTATGTATTTCCTAAAGTAATGAGCTTATTAAAATTATTACTGTAAAATAAACTTTTTTCTTTCTTTTTGTTATTAATTGTAGCGCAATTATTATAAGCATATTTTCGTTTTCTATAAATTCCTATAGGAACCTGAGGCGGTTTTTTTATAATTATTTTCAGCTACGAGTATCTTGAGGCCTAGACAAAGTACATTCTACAATCGTAACGCTATTGAATAGAATAAAAATGTATCGGTGTTATATAAACTAACGATTGAGACGACGTGACATTTCGTTTTCTTCAATCCCATACATTTTTCATTATACATTTACATTTGACAGCCTCCGTGGCGTAGTGGGTGATGAGCCGACTGCGAAGCGTGAGGTCGTGGGTTCGATTCTCACCCAGGACAAAAATTTGTGTGATGAACATGACTATTTAATTTTGTTCTGTGTCTGGGTGTTAACTTATCTATTTAAGTATGTATTTAGTATGTTTATCAGCTTTCTGATGACCATAGTACAAGCTCTGCTTAGTTTGGAATCAGATTGCGTAGTGTGAATTGTCCAAAGATATTTATTTATTTATATTCTACAAATATTTACGATAGAAGAATGCACTTTGTCTAGCTCTACTCCCCTGGGTAAAAATAGCAACTTATTTCTATCGCCTATTTCAAATTATTTTTTAAATAAATGCTTCACACTATTTATTGAATGATTTATCATTATTTCTCCAAACATCGAATAAACCTCGAATACATGACAAATACATTGAAGGATTTATTTGAAAATATTGTAATCAGTATAAAATTGCAGTAAGGCTCGACATAAATTATGCGGTTGTCTCTACCGTAAAATGGATGTAACAGGCTTAAGGTCCCTTCAAAAGCCGCAGGAGCGGCCATCAATCAATCTGCTCTTATGGTGATCAGACAATCTTTATTCTATACCTACAATAAGTATGCAATATACGGTCATCCATCGTTTTACCGCTTACTTTCTTTATTGTTTTCTTTTTTTACTGATAATATAGAGTCAAGAAGCTACAGATAAAATGTATACACATAACCTCAATATTTATGTGAAATATTCAAATAAAAAAGTTATGTGAATGAGTGTAAACAAAAAAGTTGTAGATCTTTTTATTACCTACAACTTTGCCATTTAACTTATTTTCATAGGACTTGTAGTTTTGCCGAAAATCGACATAAACCGTTATTTATCCTTAAAAACTCACCCACTCCTCCTTCCCAATCTCAGATCGCCCGTAAATTTTTTCCTTTAATTTTTGTTATATTCTACCTTTTCCAATGAGTTTCACGAGGGAATGCTGCCAGCGTTCTGGGCACCATGCCACAATCAGGTCTTTTGGATGGCATATACATTTTGTAAAATATGTGTATTTTTCTTTTTAAGTAGTTTTTAAATTACTACATGAGTTTCATCCTACTATTTTTTTTACTTTTAACCATTTTCAAAATTATCGTCCCTGGTCTAAATATAAATCGTGTATACAAAAATATCAACAACTAGCCTTTCGCTAGCAGCTTCGCTCGCGTGTAATCGTTTTATGGGTTCCTGTAGGATAAAAACAATCCTATGTCCATTCCCACTCGAAAGGTCCACTCTATCTGTGTTCCAATTAAAATTGGTTCAGTTGTGTAAGCGGGAAAGCGTAGCAGACAGACAGACAGACAGACAGAGTTACTTTCGAATTTATAATATTAGTAGGGATTATCCTGCTTCCCAAGCGTGGTTTATTGCCACCTTTTTAAGTTTAAGTTTTTTGAATTTATCTGTGCATAGTGTCCAAGTCTCTATTTGGAATTGCATTTTCTGTGAAAACCATTATTGAGATTTAAATAGAGTAGTAGACGAGCAGGTAGGCCACGTGGTGTTAAGTGGTCACTGCTATCCATGGACCTCTATACATTTCAACCCAAAAACCAAGCTGAATTATGCCTGAGGTCGTATGCAGTTGCGCCTTTACTCTGGAGGCTGACGGTAGCCGCAAAATGTCTGGCCGGCAACTGCATCTTTCCCCCAAAATACAATAGAATTGTGTTACGACAGAAAGTGGGCAGTGGTAATACGACGAGAAGTACCACCGCTTCTCCAGTCGAATAATGGGAGCACTTTTTAACACATCACGAAGAATTACCGTAAGAGTTATTAAAATGGACGGTTCATGGATTTAGTTTCTGCTATGCATTTTTTCCCGGTCATCGCATTTAGGTGCATGTTTGGGATAGATTTTGAGCAGATAAAAAAGGCGGCGGAAAAAAAACACCCAGCACTCTTTAAAAAAAAAAGTACATATATAATTGAGATAACAGTATTGGCTATGGGTCCATAATGGGCACAAATGACGGCTGATCGTATGAGACACTATAAATACACAAATATATCATAACAAAAGTATTATGTTAAAAGAGACTTTTAATTCTATTCAATGTTGAAAAAACCTTCCGCTTTACGGTGTGTACCTACATCCACTCGATGACTTAATACTAAAACAGAAGCTAAAATCTATAATAAAACTCATGTGGGCGAATCCATAATCCAAGACTAGCGGTCATTATTTTCGCGTCGTCCATAAATAGTGATTGGCCTTACTTGGCCTAGTCGGTTACTGTGACAGGCCTGACTCACGCATATCAATATTTATATTCTGTTTTAGAAAAACGCTGCTGCCGGCTAGCCGTCTACTGTGTAACTACATTCAGTTGTTTAAAAAACCAAAAAAAAATCAAATATATTGCATGTGGCAGAAGTTTAATGCTTGGATTTGCGTAATCCGCTGCACTCACTTAATTCTGCCGTGAAGGAATTCTATCGTGTTTCGGTGGAAAGGTATAGTTTCCGGCCAAGCTTAGGTACATTAGGCGACCTACAGCCTTCGTAGTAGTAGCTCAACTGCATACTTTCAAATATTCAAGTAAAAAATATGTATGTCAATTTTTTTATCACTTTGACGCTTTGTTTGGAAGAAAGAGTTAAGGTCTGACACTATTTGCTCCCTGGCGGCAAATAATTCTATAGAAAAATTAAACTTCTACATCTCTCTCTCTTTAATCTATTCAATTTCTACTGAAGCTAAGCGAAAGGGACGTGTGTAAATAAACAAAATCGTCTCGTCTTCTCCCCGCTTCGGTGGAAGCCGCGCCTTACTGTACAAAAACTTATCTATTGCGTTTACTTCTTAAAATAACTTTTCACAGCTCCAAGGTCATAAAACAAACTTTAACACTTCACCCGATCTTGAGTAAAATGTTCTTGCAGATACTCGTAAGTTGTTGTTTACCATGCTTTACTCCTTTTTTGATATGTGGCTCTCTTGATAGCACCCGCATTGCTCTACGTAATTAGTGTGTAGTTTATCTCTAGCGCCGACAGTTAGTCAACACTTCTGGGTCAATTAAAACTATTAAATGAGCTTCAAGTGGCTATTTGGTTTGCAACTGCACTGGTTTATTGCGTTGCGATGCTATGAAGAAAATCACTTTTTATTATTTTATGCTACGACTTTAAAGTGTAACTGCTACACACGTAACAATGAATCGTAGCGATTTATCTGTGCAAACTGTATTTATCTCACGAGAGTAGTATGATAAATTGTTGAAGATTACGATAAAACTGCGCAAATCGGTATACGCACATAAACGCTACGGTTTATCGTTACGTGTTAGCTCCAGCATATGCCTCGTAAATTTGAATAATAAATAATATTATACGACGCGTCATAGTGATTAGTAAAACAGACTCGTATGCCCTTAGTGATCCCTAGATAAGATTCTTGTCAAGATAACTCGGTTAAGTGATACCGGATGATGTTCCCATATCAGTAGTTTCCTAATTAAGTATGGTAATTAATTGCTGATAGCGTGGCAAATGATTTTGGCTTAATATAAGTGCACACTACTTTATTAGGAATGGTTGTTTTGATATAGAATCGTAATTTGTAATGACAACATTTTTGACCAATTAGAGCTTTTTGTACTATTGAATCATAGGTACTCGAAATCACAAATGGATGAAAACATCACGTGACCGTCGTGAAATAGTTATTACTTATTACCAAGTGAAATCGTATAGTTTTACGAGTAGAGTCGCTTAACAAAATTCGGCAAAATGAAAGAGTGTGACTCGGAAACTTAAACACATTGAGGAGTGACAGAACAAAACATGATAATTCCATGATGTCTAACTTTTCACCAAAGGTAAAAAACCGGCAAATACTTTGGCTTTGTGCAATTTAAAAAAAACAACGGGTTGCACTCCGGTAGTGTCGGCAGAAGTGAAAACTTGAACATTAACGTTGTGCATTTTTGATATTTTGGAATGGTTTGGGAATAATTTCTCACATTTTTCATCTAGTATTTTCAGTAGGTTTTCATCTATTTATTTTTATAAAGTACTCACTCATTTTCTTTCACTATTTCTTCGTCACTTTTTTCATTATAGATGCACTTTGTTCAATGTCCATATTTTAAATACTTGATATAAACGAATTTTACAAGTATAGACAGTCGAGCGAGCCGTCATCAGCTGTCACCCCTCCGTCTTACGAATATTCGATCAGGCCACGTGTCCAGACGCGAGTTTAACATTTTTTACTCATCCCAAAAAAGTACACAACGCCGCTAAAGAAGTTTTCACTTCAAAAATATATGGGTTGTAATAAAAAGATAACTGTTAAAGCTTATTATATATGTATGTTTTATATTATTTTTTTATTTCAAATTGTGTATATCTATTCTTATGTAAAAAAATAAAATATCATATTCTGATCAGATCTGACGGACAATCAATCTGCATACCAGAATTCGGTAGTTGACTGCCAAATCAATTGACATACTTTTAATGAGCTGTCAAAACTCGACATCCTCATACATTTTGTACGAGAAAAATATTTATGACGTCACAACGTGGCACAGTCAATTGACTTAATTATTATTGATTTAAATTGAAATAAAAATCATTAACAAAAATTAATTAACAATTATCCTGGTTTCCAAGCGTAAATTAGTGCAACCTTTTCGAGGTATGCATTTTGAATTTTCCTGTTCATAGTGTCAACTACCCAATTGTATGAAATGTATCTGAGTTTGTTTCGATTTTTTTATTATCATGATATTTTTAAACATGGAAATATGATTTGATTTTTATTTTTAATATTTTTAAACATGGAAATATCATGATTTGCGTCACAATTTCAACTTCAGAGGCTATTTACTATAAAATAATCAGGAATAATCAGGAATAATCATGAAGAATCACGATTTGAACCACACGAGTCTAACAGGCGATGACATTTCATGGTATACTGTCGATTGTCCTTGCTACTTTTGTTTTTACAAAAATTAAGTTTTTAACAAAAAAATAGAACCGACTTCGAACGGTAAAAAATAAAATTGTTCAGTACCTACTTCTTCTTGCTTATGGTAATAACTCTTAAAACTATTTTTGGAGTCGGGCCCTTACTAAAATGTCGCATCATCCCACAGAGTACATTTGTGTACCATTCGTTCTACGAGTAAATGGGCACCGACAGTACAGACAGTGGGACAGTACCTACTTCTTCTTGCTTATAGTAATGACTGTTAAAACTATATTGGAGTCGGTGCCCATTCAGAACGAAAGGTACACTATATTTACTAAGACAGGACATTTTACTAAGGGCCCGACTCCAAAAATAGTTTTAAGAGTTATTACCATAAGCAAGAAGAAGTAGGTACTGAACAATTTTATTTTTTACCGTTTGAAGTCGGTTCTATTTTTTTGTTAAAAACTTAATTTATTTCACTCTTTTTAGTAATTTTAATAATTCTGCACATATGTATAATTGGATTTTTTTTCAGTTAATTTCTAAACGTTAAAGAGATACCTTTTATTAATCATGTTTATCTAATAGCCATCTTATTCCCTGAAAGAATACAACTAGCAGTCCACCTGAACGTATAAATTAATGAAAGAATTTGCTCTCAGCTCCTAACCGTTGAGGAGTTATACCTTCAATCATCAGCTTAGCAACATGAGGTGATAATTACCGGACATAAATATTTGTATTATGTTAAAAAATATGACTAAAAGAATGTGTGTGCCTATTAAGTTTCAGTGTTTCCCTCGATTTTCCTAGTATCACATCATCAGATTTTGCCATGGTGACAGTTGGACCACTTCAGAAATGTAAGATTTCCAACAAAAAACCATTTATTGAAAGAATTTGCTCTCAACTCCTAACCGTCATAGTACCTTCCATCATCAGCTCAGCAACATGATATGATGATAATTATACACAAATACCTGTTTTGCTTTAGTAAAAATATGAAAATCATTTGTTGTGCTATAAAATTTGAATGTTCCCATCGATTTCTCTGGGATACCATCATCAGACTTTGACTTGGTGACAGTTGGACCACCTCAGGAATGAAAGATTTCGAACAAAAAATCATTTATTGAAAGAATTTTTTGTCAACTCCTAACCTTCGTAGTACCTTCCATCATCAGCTCAGCAACATGATACGATGATAATTATACAAAAATGCCTGTTTTGCTTTAGTAAAAATATAAAAATCATTAGTTGTGCTATAAAATTTGAATGTTCCCTTCGATTTCTCTGGGATCCCCTCATCAGACTTTGACTTGGTGACAGTTGGACCAACACAGGAATGTAAGATTTCGAATAAAAAACTATTTATTGAAAGAATTTTCTTTCAACTCCTCACTGTTGCAGTACCTTCCATCATCAGCTCAGCAACATGAGATGATGATTACTATGCACAAATATCTCTTATGCTTCAGAAAGTATAAGAAAATCAATGTGTGTGCCTATAAAATTTGAAAGTTCCCCTCGATTTCCCTGGGATCCCATCATCAGATCCTGATTTGGTGACAATGGGACCACCTCGGGAGTATAAGCATACGAACAAAAAAAGAATTTTGAAAATCGGTCCACAAACGGCGGAGTAATCAGTGAACATATATAAAAAAAAAATACATACAGCCGAATACAGTACCTCCTCCTTTTGGAAGTCGGTAAAAAGTGGAATTATCATGTTATGTTCTGTCACTTGTAATTTGTCAATTTTGGGAATCGATTGAAGGATATTATCTAGAACATCATAATTATATTCATAAACTCTCTTACTTATTATCTTTTAATTTGGATTACAAATTTGATGTTTACACACGGCAGAGCTTTATTTTTCCATCTTTTTAACCGACTTCAAAAAAGGAGGATTTTACTCAATTCGACCATATATATGCTTTTTTTATGTTTGTTCGCAGATAACTTTGTCATTTATGAATCGATTTTGATGATTCTTTTTTGTTCGAAAGCTTATACTTCCAAGGTGGTCCCATTGTCACCGAGTCAAGATCTGATGATATGATCCCAGGGAAATCGAGGGGAACTCTCAAATTTTATAGGCTTTAATTATGCTTAAACAATATAGAATTATTAAATTAAAGGTACCAAAAAGAGTGATATTATATATAATAAAGTTAAAAAGTTTTAACAAAAAAAAACCGCCTTCAAACGGTTATAAATAATATTGTTCTGTACTTCGCATTTTATACTTTTCCTTGCTAATGCTAGTGACTATTAAAACTATTTTGGAGTCGGGCCCTTAGTAAAATGGAGTACCTTTCGCTCTGAATGGGCACCGACTCCAAAGTAGTTTAAGAGTCACATTATTAGCAAGGAAAAGTATAAAATGCGAAGTACTGAACAATATTATTTTTTACCGTTTGAAGGCGGTTTTTTTTGTTAAAAAGTTATATAATAAACTATTGTTACTTAAAGCAAATCCTTTCAAAAATTTTATTAAATCTATTTTTCATTGCGTGCTGGAGTGCCAAATATTAAATTTCATTCTTGGGGCAATTGTAATAATAACTTTATCAGACGTAAAAATTTGTTGTCTTTTAATTTTGTCAAACAAATTTACCGCTCCAAAAATCTGCCGCCCTAGGCTCTAGCCCACTCAGCCTTTTGGTACCTAATTCCAGCACTTGGTAGGTATTGTACCTACCCAATGCTGGATTTTGCTACCATTTGCTGATGCTGGCTACCATCGCGGCATCGTCTGGAATTCAGAGGATTTGAGAATTTCCTTATCAATAGAGCCGATGTCATTTGTAACGCTTTTAGCTATCTATTCCAGTAAACGATTGGACAATAAGACCAGTGCAGGTTATTGTATTCCTTATCAGGTCTGATTTGACTTAATTTAGCTTTTGTGTGCCTTAGTGTATTAAGTGATTCAAAGCATTTCTGAAACGGTGAATTTTTGCTTAAAAAACATAAATGAATACATTGTGATGTAAATTCAGATCGATTACACTGTGATTAAAATATGACTACTTATTAGGATCCGTACAAACTTTTATGGAGAACTTTCGTCGTTAAATTTCAAGGTATTGGGTCAATATAAAGTATCCATTCGGGTCAATATAAAGCTTTGATTTACTTGTTTATGTTACAAAAAGTGGAATTTGAACACACCCTCTTGTAATGGATGAATGCAACCTGAGTATTTACTACTAATTTTCCTACCTCACTATAATAGACAAAAGACGACTACTTTCTTAGAGGGTTCTTTTTTTCTTTTTTAAGTTAGGCCCCTAAAAAGAACGTTGGGAACAAGGTTGTTTACGAAAAGCCTCAATTGTAGTCACACAATCAGGTGTGGGGTCTAGGCCTGTTTCCCAATCACGTTCACCAATCCTAATATGACAATGTCAGGTGGACAAACCCTGTGTCATACCAACACGGCTTTGTTGGCATACTGATCCAAGTCGAAGGAATAACGACCTTCTCACCTTTAAATTACGATGTTTAAGTTAGTTGAGAAGCAGCAAATAAAACTTTGTTTTATCACTCTCATAACACGTCGTGCGCCAAAGCTCACGACCAATAGATCACATTGTATTTCTTTATAAACGCTCACAAAAATGATTGCATGACCATATTCTGGGATATGTTCTATTGCTTGACAGTCAACATGTACGCTACGTGATTTTAATGGAATTAGAAATCTGCTAGTGTTGCGTGGGAACATTAGTACAGTGACAAACGTCTATAGGTAGTCCTTTAGCTTATAACATTGAACTATATTAAGTAGTGTAGTTACTGTTCCTTCGTGGCTTATAAGCATGTTGAGCGTTGTAGCGTTGTGATATAAACAGTTGGAAGACTATTGTTATTAGGAAAAAATCCTTCTTAAAATTCTTAGCTGTTGAACAAAGGGATTCTCGAAAAAAAGATGGATTTAAGCAGTCCGTTCGTGGACATTTGCGATGAAGGGCGCTGTGAAGAAAAGAAAACATCTTAATGCAACGATACGAGCATACGATAAATACGAACTTTACTTCATCATACAAACTCACCCAAAGCTCTTTTTTGGCCTGAATCATCACTTTCTTCAGTCACATTTCGAGGCGGGCAAATATTTGGATTTTTCCTCCGAACAGAGTAGAGCGCTCAAGACCTCGTGGAAAGCGGCGGTCAGACATGATTGGTGGCGTACTGTACAGCCACCAAACTTAAATGATGATCACGAACCACGATTCTCATTCAGTCTTGGACACCTAAGAAGAAGAACTATGTTTCTTATCTATAAACTAGTAATACCAAAAATAGATGGATATTCTCGGGGTGATTCTGTTGCAATATAAATTTTGTCTCTTTTTGCTCTACACCGGAAACTGATGGTGTGAATGAAGATTGCCCGTGGAACTGTGTAATTGCAAGTTCTATCAGTAACTGGATCTATTAAACACAAAATAGAATTATGTAATTTTATTATTATCACTAAGCACAGTACTTCGAAGTATTTGGGTTAAAAAGTGGCCATCTATCACCGTTTAGACAGGGTGTAGGTTGGCAGTGGTGCCAATGATATGCAGTACGGCAATTGCTTAAGAATAAAATTTACATTTTTATCTTTACGAAATCATCATTAGTAATTACATTAGACACTTAAATTAGTTAAATTTGCGGCAAATCCATAAATTGGCAGGAAACTTTTATATGTTGATAGCAATAGCCAATCTTTAGGGGTGATGTGACACAAAAACATTGAACGCTTCTTTTGAATAATGTACCTTTAGTTTTTGTCGTTAGTGGTGGCCATATTATATGCTACTAGAAATCGTTACGATCAGACTGTACAGTTCGAATGGTACAGTTTATCGTACATGGCAGAAATCGTTACCATCAGACGGTACAATAAACGTAATTAATGGCTTCGACGGACGATGTTTTAGCAGTTGTTGTATTAATATTCGCCGGTAACGATTTCTCGTAGCGTACATGGCCACCCTAATATAACTTTTTTTTGGTATCGGGGGGAAACCTTCAAAAGGTGCCTCTGCGCTTGTGGAGGATTCCGGGATCTCCATTGGAACGCACCGGTGTCCTCCAAGCGCGGCGCCCCAGAACAGGCCCATCATCGGGAGAGTAGATGCGTTCTCCTGCACCCCCAGGCGCTCACAGCGGCTTGCGGCCACACATGCACACCACCGTCCTTCCCAGGGCTGCTCGCTGGACGAGTCGAGCTCCCACTCTCACTGTCCACAACCGCGGAAGCCCTCTTTCAGTCGCCTCTTACGATCAGGCAGGGGATACCATAGCTCTATTCTTAATCCCAAAGCTACAGGGACTACCATAATATACTTAGTCAATCTTTAGGGGTAAACTACTAACTAATAAATTAAGTTTTTAACAAAAAAATAGAACCGACTTCAAACGGTAAAAAATAAAATTGTTCAGTACCTACTTCTTCTTGCTTATGGTAATGACTCTTAAAACTATTTCTGGAGTCGGGCCCTTAGTAAATGTCGTACTGTTACGCTGCGAGGCGGTCAGGATTCCCCAGGTGTCGTTAAATGAAAAGTCGAATTTGTAGAGACAAAATATATGACTTTTAATCCACACGCAACTGTACAGGCACACAGTTCCCAAGTCCAAGTTTTTAATGTGTTGTCGTCTAAACACTACGAGGTTTAGGTGCTAACTAATTTATTAGATAAAAACAGTGAATTTATAATAAAACGAAAGAGACGAAAATGCATAGTTGTAATATGTACTTATTGTTTGTAAATGCTGATCATTTAAATTAATCGGGTTATAACAGCCCCCCCGTTTGACGGAGCATTATCCTTAAAGAGAAGGTTATGCGAAGTAGGAAAAAATATTGAAAGAAAAGTATTACAACTATGATTGAAGAGAGAAATGGAAAATTATTCAAATAGAAAATTAATCGCGAAACTCAGACTCAGGATCACAAACATATAAAAATTGAAAATTAGAAAATTTTAAAAATTTCTTTATGACACATACAAACACACAAGAAATAGAAATACTTAAAAAACATGAACTTGAAAAATATTACATATTTTTTATTTAGAAATATTAGAAAATTGAAAAAGAGGGACTTAGAAAATTTTGTGAACTTTACTTTGTTACTGTGCGACCTGTATTTTTAGCTATATGCGCAAAATACAATATCTGCATGCGCTAATGAAAATAATTATGTACCTATTTGAATTAAGTTCATTATGATTTAATTCGATTTCAAATTTGGCCAAGAAAATATTAATTGATTAATTATAGTATGATAAGTCGAATTTAGTAAGTACATAGAATTTAAATAACATAGAAATAAGAATGAAAAAATCACACAATACTGATAAAAAAACAGCACATTAAAATCAAATGAAGAGCAAAAGGAATGTAAGAATAAAATTCAAAGTCAGAAATCACAATTTTTTTTTATAAAAATTAGAATTTACCCATTGTTCGTCATATTATTATAAAATTTAAAAAATTAAGTAAAGTTGGAATAAAAATTGCAAAAAAATAGTAATATGTAGCACATAAAATTGACATTTAAAATTAAAAAAATAAATTGTATAACTATTTTCTGATAGGATAAAAATAAAACGTTATACGACATATTTTTGAGGAATCCTAGAAACATAAAAATACACAATAAAAAGAGAATTAGAAATAGTAAATACACAAATTAGTTATCACTTTATCAGTTTTGGATGTCCGGATTCCTGGAGGATTTGAAATAGAAAGTAATGGATATAGTATTGTAGATGGTGACGATGATGATGATGATGGTGGTGAGTTAGACCTTCTCGCTGGCGCGGGCTCACGGAGACACCGGAGGCTTACCGTCGACCAACGTGCTAGACGACCATGGACGATGATGGAGGGGTGTGGAGCGGGCTCACGCAGAAAGCGGAGGCTGACCGTCGTCCACTGGGATACCGGGAGCGTGGAGTGGGCTCACGCAGAGAGCGGAGGCTCGCGCAGAAAGCGGAGGCTGACCGTTGTCCACGTCTAAGTTGTGTGTACAGCTGAGGAGCGGGCTCGCGCTGAATGCCGAGGCTGACCGTCGTCCTGGTGTAGTCCTGGCGCAGGCTCAGGTCCTGGTCTGAGGCTTACTGTCGGCCAGGCGACACTTCTGGGTATTCGCCTCGGGTTCTATCGCCGGAGATGGTGGATGGTGATTCGGCGATCCCACTTCTGACACCAATGTTACGCTGCGAGGCGGTCAGGATTCCCCAGGTGTCGTTAAATGAAAAGTCGAATTTGTAGAGACAAAATATATGACTTTTAATCCACACGCAACTGTACAGGCACACAGTTCCCAAGTCCAAGTTTTTAATGTGTTGTCGTCTAAACACTACGAGGTTTAGGTGCTAACTAATTTATTAGATAAAAACAGTGAATTTATAATAAAACGAAAGAGACGAAAATGCATAGTTGTAATATGTACTTATTGTTTGTAAATGCTGATCATTTAAATTAATCGGGTTATATCAGTACCATTCGTTCTAAATTGGCACCGACAGTACAGACAGTGGGACAGTACCTACTTCTTCTTGCTTATGTTAAAACTATATTGGAGTCGGTGCCCATTCAGAACGAAAGGTACACTATATTTACTAAGACAGAACATTTCACTAAGGGCCCGACTTCAAAAATAGTTTTAAGAGTCATTACCATAAGCAAGAAGAAGTAGGTACTGAACAATTTTATTTTTTACCGTTTGAAGTCGGTTCTATTTTTTTGTTAAAAACTTAATTTAATTCACTCTTTTTAGTAATTTTTTATAATTCTGTATGTATTAGCATAATTGGAAAAATTTTCACTTAACTTCTAAACTTTAAACAGATTTACCTTTTATAATCATGTTTATCTAATAGCCTGAAAGAATACTACTATCAGTCCACCTGAACGTATAAATTAAAGAAAGAATTTGCTCTCAGCTCCTAACCGTTGAGGAGTTGTACCTTCAATCATCAGCTAAGCAACAGCAGGTGATAATTACCAGACATAAATATTTGTATTATGTTAAAAATATGACTAAAAGAATGTGTGTGCCTATTAAGTTTCAGTGTTTCCCTCAATTTCTCTAAGTAATATCACATCATCAGATTTTGACATGGTGACAGTTGGACCACCTCAGGAATGTAAGATTTCGAACAAAAAACATTTATTGAAAGAATTTGCTCTCAACTTCCTGCTCTGCTTCCATTATCAGTTCAGCAACATGATGTGACGATAATAATACACAAATGTCTGTTTTGCCTTTGTAAAAATATGAAAAACATTTGTTGTACTATAAAATTTGAATGTTCCCTTCGATTTCTCTGGGATCCCCTCATCAGACTTTGACTTGATGACAGTTGGACCACCTCGGGAATGTAAGATTTCGAATAAAAAACTATTTATTGAAAGAATTTGCTCTCAACTCCTCACTGTCGCAGTACCTTCCATCAAAAGCTCAGCAACATGATATGATGATTTCTATGCGTAAATATTTCTTATGCTTCAGAAAGTATAAGAAAATCAATGTGTGTGCCTATAAAATTTGAGAGTTCCCCTCGATTTCCCTGGGATCCCATCATCAGATCCTGATTTGGTGACAATGGGACCACCTCGGAAGTATAAGCTAACGAACAAAAAAAGAATTTTGAAAATCGGTCCGCAAACGGCGGAGTAATCGGTGAACATATATAAAAAAAAATACATACAGCCGAATACAGTACCTCCTCCTTTTGGAAGTCGGTAAAAATCATAATGGAGAGCTTCTTTGATCGATGCAATTCTAGGCTTTCTCGCTGTATGTTATAGAAAATACCATGATTTTCATTATATTCTATTGTATGTATTACATTCAAAAGTAATAGGACTAGGTAAGTATTAACTTCATAAAAAGCAATTTTGACAGTAAGGGAAACGTTGATGGTAAACGTTTGTTTCAAATTAGAAAGATATTTTTGAAAGAACGTCCGTCAATTGAATGCTTTGAAAACTACACGGTAAAAATTATACATTAACACAAGCAAACTTCTTTAAGTATTAAATATAATTTAAGATAGAGTCTATTCAGATTTCTGAAAGGCACTGAACAGAAGGATCTGTGGGTAGTATTCGGTGTTTTTTATAGTTGTATGTTATGTTTTAAAAGTTACACACTTCATTAGTTGACAAAATTGACCACGTCTTTTCCGAGCGGACATACGGATAAGAAATTTAACGATCCATACGGCGCGGGCGCGACGCGGCGGTGTGCCGTGCAAGAGGTCCTAAGTTTAATTTCCACCGGGCAGATGTCTTACACACCAATACGGGAGGAAGGGCTCCCCGGGGAGAGAGACCAACAAGGGTTGCAGCCAGCCGCCGGATATCTAACTAACTAACAATGAATTTAGATATCTTTTCCTGATGTGGGTGGTTGTGTTCTTTTCTTTGTGTTCCTATGCTATAATATATAACACCTTTTGTAAACACCCATATTTGTGCAAATAAAAGTCTTTGTCTTTGTCTTTGTCTATGGCATAGACTTAGCATATATTACCGTATATCATAGACCAACGTAAGTACATTATTCTTAGTCTAAGCCGTATATCCTATGGTCTACGGCACTACACATGGTATCCTACTGCAAGGCTACGTAGAGCGTCAAAATTAACACGTATGACGCCCGTAAAGGGTGAGTCTGTACCTTTGTTGCTCTAAGCAAGGCTATGAGTGTCAAGCGTCATTTTATTTTTATAATACATGAAACTTATTAATAGCTGCCCACTTAGAACAACGAAGAATGTCAGCATGCGCCGTCAGGTGTCAATACCTTCGAAGCTTAAGCTGCTAACTAATAAACTGATTGCTAATGAAGTCTCATTAGCGCGAGGCTGCAGTGCAGGGGAACCCGCGGCGCGCGTGCAGACGGATCTAGGTGAGGGTTAGGATATTTTTCTCACACTATATGAAACCTTAGAGCAACGGCGGTGTTTACACCCGTCATTGGAGTAGCTGTTGTGTTACTATTAGGAAAATCTGGTGCGGGGAAAAGTACACACACATTCTTATTTTTACCGACTTCCAAAAGGAGGAGGTACTGTATTCGGCTGTATGTATTTTTTTTATATATGTTCACCGATTACTCCGCCGTTTGTGGACCGATTTTCAAAATTCTTTTTTTGTTCGTATGCTTATACTCCCGAGGTGGTCCCATTGTCACGAAATCAGGATCTGATGATGGGATCCCAGGGAAATCGAGGGGAACTCTCGAATTTTATAGGCACACACATTGATTTTCTTATACTTTCTGAAGCATAAGAGATATTTGTGCATAGTAATTATCATCTCATGTTGCCAAGCTGATGATGGAAGGTACTGCGACAGTGAGGAGTTGAGAGCAAATTCTTTCTGTAAATGGTTTTTTGTTCAAAATCTCACATTTCTGAGGTGGTCCAACTGTCACCAAGACAAAGTCTGATGATGGGATCCCAGGGAAATCGAAGGGAACATTCAAATTTTATAGCACTTCAAATGATTTTCATATTTTTACGAAAGCAAAACAGGCATATGTGTATAATTATCATTATATCTTGTTGCTGAGCTGATGATGGAAGGTACTACGACGGTTAGGAGTTAAGAGCAAATTCTTTCAGTATGTATTTTTTTGTTCAAAACCTTATACTCATGATTATAAAAGGTAAATCTCTTTAACATTTAGAAGTTAAGTGAATTTTTTTTCAATTATGATACATTGTGTACAGAATTATAAAAGTTACTAAAAAGAGTGAAATAAATTAAGTTTTTAACAAAAAAATAGAACCGACTTCAAACGGTAAAAAATAAAATTGTTCAGTACCTACTTCTTCTTGCTTATGGTAATTACTCTTAAAACTATTTTTGGAGTCGAACATATTGCTTTAATTATCAGTATTATTATTCATCTAGTATTTTCAGTAGGTTTTCGTCTAGTACTTTTATAAAGTACTCACTCATTTTCTTTTATTATTTCTTTGTCACTTTTTTCGTAAATAGATGTACTTTGTTTATTTTCCATATATTAAACACTTGATAATACGAATTTTAACAGTTTAGCCATCAGCTTTCACCCCTCGGTCTTACAAATATTCAACAGGTCACGTATCAAACGTATAAAAATTTAACATTTTTACCCAAAAAAGTGCACAACGCTGCTAAAGAAGTTTTCATTTCAAAAACGACGAAGCACTTCGAGAAGAAGCACACTACGGGAGTTATTGCCCCAGATATTGCGGTCCTGGTCTTCCTACAGTGACAAATTTTAAATTTTCGAGAGGGTAAGGCTTTTCCTTGACAGCGTATGAGGCATTAGTCGTTGCTCTAAGCATGGAGCCCGCTACCACAAAACAGATAGTACCGGCTACGCTGCGCAGGCGCCAGACGAGGTAGAGCTGCGTTCACAATGGATCCGATATATTATATCATCCCTTATCCGATTTCGATGATTTTTATATGATATTTGAAAGGTGTTACCTTTATATTGGTCCCATATTAATTTGGTTGAGTTCTGATCATTCGGTCTATTAGAAAAAGAATCGTAAAGGTCATCACTGTTTTCTGCCTACTCTTAAGGCACCGATTTTATGGAGTAAACTTCGATTCCGACGTTTTTTATTGAAAAAAAAAAACTCTGAGCTCCAATTTAAGTTTTTAGGAGCATGTGTAATCAGTAAGAAAATTACTCATAATAATTGTCCTATATGAACAAAAATTCACTTTTTGTAGTCGGTTCTTATTTTATTAAAAATATATTTTTAAACTGAGTTATTGTTACGCAAACCTCCTTTTTTGTTTCCCCATATGTAGATTGTAAAATTATACAATACATGTAACACGTTACTGGAGCAGGTTATAAAGATATTTTTTCTTAATTTCGCTAATTCGAGGTATACCTCATTGCATTATATCCTTTAAAGCCACAGAAAGTTTAATTTCTATTGTAAGTGTTATCTAGATTAAAATATACATAATAATTTCACTTTAATTAATTATTTAATGTAAGTATCATTTCCAAACGGAAACACAGCTTTACTCCATACAAACAAACCAGTACCATTTCTCGGCTTCACCGAACGCAGTACTCGGTTATGGGTTATGGATCGCCCGCTTAGGATTCTTTCCTGCAAAAACCTCCATCCTTCGCTCATACTTCTTTTGGAAGTTCGTTTAGAAGGGTAATAGCTAAACATCGAGTACGTTTATTACATTTGTGACTACTTACTGACCATTTTGTACTAGTCGGAGTCGTAGTCCAGGAAAAAATAATTATGCGTTTCGGTGAAAATGACATACCCAACACATTAACGAGACGATATCAGCATTCAGCCCAAGAGGGGATTTTAAATTGACTGGAACGGTCCTAAAATACTAATTGTTGTCCCTTTTTATGTCCCACCAATCAAGCGCGCATGGCCCGGCGGTTAGCGTAGAACGCAAACGATCTATGCGCGGTCGGTTGTGAGATGGGTGACCGCTAGTGGCAAAAAATTTCATGCGCGTTTCCGAGTTTCGGAGGGCACGTTAAGTCGTCGGTCCCGGTTGTTGTCGATAGATAACAGTCGTTAAACCTTGTCGGAGACCTTATGGGCGGTTTGAAAACATCCGACAGTGGGTTGGCCACTAACCCCCATTTTCACCAACCCGCATTGGAGCAGCGTGGTGGAGTAAGCTCCAGGCCTCCACAATAAGGGAGAGAGGAAATACCCGTGCTCAGCAGTGGGACGCAAAAAGGGTTGCAGCCAGCCCATGTCCCACTTCTGGGCACTGGTTTCTTCACGGAAGTGAGAGAGATGTACCTACCTCCGAGTACACTACGCTGACCTAGTACGGATAGGTAGACGCCGTTCAAAAAATTAAGAGGTATGCAGGATGTTGGAAAACATCGTAATTAAATAGCACAGTGTTTTCTCTCGTCGTGTTTTTGGTTAGACATGGAAAAGGGAAAATTCACCCATCGTAACCACCGCCTTACTCCGCACAAAGTAAATGGGTATCATTTCACGGCTAGACCGAACGCTGCGTTAATTGATCCCCCGCTCAGATTTATTCCCGCAAAAAGCTCATATCCATTGCTGAAGGAAGTCCTGCTGATAAGTACTGTTTGCTTCTTTTATATTTAATTAAACGCCTAATGGCTACACGTTTATTAAATTAATTTTTCTATTGCAAGTCAATAAAAACGTCATTTTCTATGTATCGATATCATCCTACTCCTATGATGTCTAGGAAAAATAAGTGTCCTTTCTCGTGGATATAGCGTGCGAATTCTACATTTTGTCTCCTTTTCACACGCTTTTATTAGCTTGACCTGTATGTATGTATGTAAGTAACGGAATATTTAACTTATTTTTCGGTTACTTTTAGGAGTCTGATTAACTTCAAAATTTGCACAAGGGCTGATGACAATACAATAATCTCATAACTTTATATTAAAGTCCTAACTAGGATCATCAGGATAAAAAAAATATACGAGGGGCGGCTGATAAGTTCGCGGCCTAAGGTACTTAATGAAACAAATATAAGGTTTTATATTTTTAATACTTCTAAGCGTCTGATTAACTTGAAAATTTGCACAGGGGTCAAGGGCCGATGACAATGCAATAATATGGGAAAAAATCCAACTATAAAAAAAAAATGTAGTTAAAAAAAATAAAAAACAGGCTTTTGTTTTGTATAAATACGAACTAAAAAGTTAAAAAAATAATGTAGTTTAAAAACTAAAAAACACGCTTTTATGAAAATACGAATTAAAAAGTAAAAAATAAGAAGAAAATGTATTTTACTGTAAAAAAAGCGTGGGGTGGTTTTTAAATACTATTGACACCATGCACACCATGCAGGTGAAAATGACGTTAAAAGATTCCGTTACATGTATACAGACATACATACAGGTATACAGGTCAAGCTAATAAAAGCGTGTTAATAAGAAGAAAATGTATTTTACTGTAAAAAATCGAGAAGTGGTTTTAAAGATACTACTGACACCATGCACCTCACGCTTTTTTTTACAGTAAAATACATTTTCTTCTTATTTTTTACTTTTTAGTTCATATTTTCACAAAAGCGTGTTTTTTAGTTTTTTAAACTACATTGTTTACTAATTTTATTTTAGACGATATTTAATTTACTCTTGCACTTTAGGGTAAGATCCTTATGCCCTGTTGAGCAATCACAGTATAACTATAAATACCTTTATCTAACCTTTTTTTATTTATATGCGGTAGTAGTTTTTTTTATATTTTTGTATTCTTGAAAACGTATTGCTTTATTGCAGAATTGGGTGCAGCAATGGTACGTTTCCCCGTTGGTACAAAAAATTCAACCACGACAATCGCCACAACACGCTTGAGTAAATTCACATTTCTGATCGTGGGCTCCATTATTCTAACATAATTTTATTCAGTGCTAATAGGATTTACGATCCGATATTGCGAAGAGAAATGTTGGTTCCAGTAAAAAATACAATTATTATTTATTGACTTTACGAAGAACAAATGACTGCATTTCATAGCATACCGTGTACGTTAAAACTGCAGATACAAGGTTTTGAAATGGATTTTATTATTACTGGCGCCAGCAATATTGCGTACCTTCTTTAAGTATAGAAATAACGGAACTTAGACAATTATATATACGTATATACGTATGTAACCCTAGATTTTTTATTGTATATGTGACAGCCTTATATTCGTGATAGTTTTTTTTTTAATTTTAGCACTATTTAAATTAACGTTTACAAAAATTGTTATTTATAAACGTTGTTTAGACTTTTAAATAGCTGCAAATTAAAATTCCTCACATTTAAATACTGTTTGAAGACCTCTATTTCTTTAGGTTATTGTGGATATATAACCTAAATAATGCTTAGTAAACTATATTTATCATTGGCATATCGCATTGGAGCAGCGTGGTGGAGTAAGTTCCAGGCCTCCCCAATAGGGGGAGAGACCCGTGCCCAGCAGTGGGACGCAAAGAAGGGTGGCATCCAAGCTATTAAAGGAGTTTTATATGAATACCCAAGCAGCACATAAGCGTTGGTATAATCCATAAAACAGCCTATTTAGAACTTATAATTTTTTAAGAGACTTACAAGAGTGTCATAAAATTATTTTTTCTTTACAAGAGGGGATTATCTGTTATTATACAGCTCAATCTTTATAAAGACTGTATAAAGAAATCCGCTTCAGCTCAGGGTGTTTTAATAGAATATCACAATTCTGTAATAACACTTCAAGTATTGTGTGACACTTTAAGAAGTATTTTATCTTTAAAGCTGTATTTTGCATGAGATAACTTCCCTACTACAGCTCTAAGTGTTATCATTGTATTACTCGATGCTTTTTTCTGTACAATGGTACACTTTAACACCGTTACAAAACTTCGTTTAAATAGCGTAATTGTAGACCATTGTAACTACATTAGTTTTATAATTTCTGTCAGAGAGGGTACTATAATACTAAAAATAAAAATACTAGCTACATTACAGCTTTAGACTTTTTTACTGACTCGAGTCTTGAACTTCTTTTTAATAGCGTAATTGAAGACCATTATAAATACACTAGTTTTATAATTTCTGTTTGTGAGAATATAATAGCACTAAAAAAGAAATACTAGGCCACAGGTACACTGATTAAGAACTAATCGCTGTATTGTAGAGTTCTTGTCATACTTAGTACAGCCTTTAAAACTATAAACGCTGTAAGTGTTCATGATGTGATTCACGATAACATGCAACGCCTTTAAAATTGGCTTATGTATCCAATTTTTAATAGGTACTTATTACTAGAGCGATGCATTCTACACAGTACTGCGCTAATAATCGCAATGATAGAAATGTTTTTATTCCCTCAAATTATAGGGGTGTTTTTTGTAGACCCTAGAATTTGTAATGAATCTTAATTACGTTTACGAATTACGAATTAGAAAAACTGTTTATGAGAAAATAAACGAAGTGATCCCATAAAATTTAATGTTATTTTTTTCCTATTTAGGCACGTAGCTCTAATAAATTAGTGATAAGACTAGTAAATAAGTAAGTAGTGATTATAATTTTCAATCACGTACCTTGCCCTTACAAAGCTCCACCCATCCCTAAAGCAGGCTTCCAATCAATGAGCTCATAATATTTTCTGCCGAGAATACAAACATGGCGCGAATATTATCTCATAAGCAATTAACTAGTACACGCGTCACTGTTACGGTGTAGTGGCTTTTATGGTAAGATTGATGGCATACTATCGAAACATTAATTTTTATGTTATGTTAATTAAGTTATGATTTATCCATATATCTTTTTTTTTTGTTGTCGGGGGGGAAACCTTCAAAAGGTACCCAGCACCTTGGGAGAGAGTACCGGGTTATGTGGGATTTGACCGCACTAAAACCCCCTCGGTGGCTGCCACTGCGCTTGGGGAAGACTCCGGGATCTCCGGCGGAACGCACCGGTGTCCTCCACGCGCGACGCCCCAGAACGGGCCCATCTTCGGTAGAGCAGCTTTGCTCTCCTGCACCTTCCGATGCTTACGGCGACATGCGGCCACGCACACATCGCCGCCCTTTCCGGGGCTGCTGGTTGGATGGATCGAGCTCCCACTCACACCGTACACAACCCCGGAAGCCCCCTTTTAGTCGCCTCTTACGATCAGGCAGCCGTAGCTCTATCTCTATCCATGGGAATTCATTCGAAGGAGCGTTAAAGTTGAAAAGTCATGACTTCTTAAGAGTATCATTTTGATATTTTAAAAAACACCCCACTCTATTTTTTTTACAATGAAATTGGTACATTTTCTTTTTCTTTTTTTACTATTTAGTTCCTTTTTCAAGAAAGCGTCGTTTTTAGTTTTTAAAGTACATTATTTATTTTTAATTCTCAAGTTGGACTTTTTTTCATATTATTGCATTGTCATCGGTCCTTGATGAGTATACAATGTAAAGCTTCAAACTAATCTGACGTTTCAAATTCGGCCAAAATCACATTCAAAGATTCCGTTACATACATACATAAAGGTCAAGTTAATAAAAGCGTGTTAAAATAAAAGCGTGTTAAAAATAAATAAGAAGAAAATGTATTTTACTGTAAAAAAAGCGTGGGGTGCATGGTGTCAATAGTATCTCAAAAAGCACGCCACGCTTTTTTTTTACAGTAAAATAAATAAATAAATAAACGATTCACACTCATAGCCCCACAGTAGGGTGAACATACCCTGTGTCGTGGGTACCATGGACACATACAAAGACACATCATCACAGACACCCAGACCGAGAACAGAAATTTTAAACTCATCATCCAAATTTCTGTTTCGCCGGGAATCGAACCCGGGACCCTCCGATTGGCAGTCCGGCATGGTAACCATTGCGCCACGCGGGTCGTCAAATACATTTTCTTCTTATTTTTTACTTTTTAGTTCGTATTTTCACAAAAGCGTGTTTTTAATTTATTTAACTACATTATTTTACTTTTTAGTTCGTATTTGAACAAAAGCGTGTTTTTTAGTTTTTTAAACTACATTGTTTATTTTTAATATTTTAGTTGTATTTTTTTTCATATTATTGCATTGTCTTCGGCCCTTGACCCTTGTGCAAATTTAGTAATTTGCGCTAAAAAGGTGCTGAAATATAAAAATTCTTAATGAGCAGCGATAGCCAAGCGGTAAAGACGGCGGTCTCAGACTCGGAGATGCCGGGTTCAAATCCTCGGGGCGCACCTCTGTTAAAAAAGTAATGTGCGCTTATCGCTGATCCACCGGAATGGAAAATATTATGTTTTTTTTTTTCATTTTTAATAATGGCATCGCAAATTCTGTGCATATTGCCAGCGTCATGTAAATAAAAAAATCAGTAAGTCGTCAGGTCTCAGTAAGTCTAGTCAGTCAGATGTTCAAGTAAAGTGTGGCTACTTTACCAGAACATGTCCGATGGAGGTAAGCCGATGAAAAACATGTTTTCACACTGTTATTTTATTTTACAACACTCGTGCACTGTCATTAACCTATATCGAACAAAATGCCATCAACTTTATCCGATATAACTCAAAAATACACCAAGAAAATGAAAATAAAACAAGAGCACAACTGGTATCTTCAGACTTCCCGCCAAAAAGGTCGGTTAAAGTCACCTGTAACTTCCATTTCAATTTCACGATGTTCGAGTCGCAATAATCATACGATAAAGTATAAACTGACCTGCACTCATAGTTTTTACTTGCCAATTAACTTTACTTGGGACGTAACTAATGCACTTTACATGGAGATTGTGAACGAGGCCCTCAGCATTAGTATAGTATGGAAGTATGGATTAATGCAATGCTAATCCGACGGCTGGCGGTCTCTTGTATGTCTGGTCTGCAGAAATGTTTGCATGGTTGCGTCTCTAGAGTAACTTTGCAATTTCTTTTGTATTATTTTATTACTCGTGAACAGCTTTTTTTTTTGGCCGATTGGATGTTTGTGAGGATAATTTTCCGAATATTATCGTAATCGATGCGAGAACAAGAAGGCCTTAAAAAGTAGTTCAAGATTTATCACTGTTTGATTTAGATAGCGCGTATTTATCTGGTCTCATAAATTACACAATTTCTTATCCATCTTATTTTTATTAGGTATATATTATTCGTATTAAATTCCTTTATCTTATGTACTTCATTGTATATTGATTCTATTACACTAGGTATAGAGATAGGGACGAGTTTAAAATTAAATTAAACAGGTGTTATAAAAATATATTTAAAAAACTAAATTTGAAAGGTCAACACAACTTTGGGTAGATGTTTTGGTAGAACATTTTTACGGCATTGGCGAACATGATTAATGAATTTTTTTAAACGTCCCAATCAAATAAAATGCAACGTACACAAAATTGATTTATTTCATTAATCTGTAACATCTTTTTGTGTGGTGTGTGCGGTGTTAGTTCACTATAGGGTGAAAGCTTTCTGTTTTAAATTTATCCTAACAGTTATTTTCGTGACCACCAAGTCCAATACTTTTACCAGTAAAATACTATATAGTATTTAAAGCAATTACATACTTATAATGATTTAAAAAACTTAAAATATGTTAGAGTGTAAATAAATGTCACTAATTTAAAAAAATACTCTAGTTAATACTTTACTTTTTTCGTAAAGCGTAAACGTCCTTATTCTCGTCAGCGTCCCAGCACTCGTTATATTGTGGTAAAATTTAAACTAAAGGTATTTTCCCACGAAATTACAAGTATTAGTCGCTGACTTCAAAATGGTCCCTTATGCTTTGGTCACGTCCGCGTCCTTTGGTCGTAAAAGGTTTAGGTAATTATTGCACAAAGTTAACATTTGATACTTATTGTGCCAGCCCTGACACTAAAAGGTATTTTAAACAGTTATCACACCTATAAATCGGAACTGTTTTATCAGCACTACAATTTTATCAGATAATCCGGACTTTTGTTCCCGCGGTTTTTGCTAATTTTCTCCTAATATACAAATATTACAAGATTGCCGATTTCATCGATAAGTTTTTTACAGTTTTTTCTATCGAATGACACTTTTTAAAGGAAACTGGTAAATTCTTCGTTTCATCCTTTTATCAAAGGTCACATAACACCGGTATATTATTAGATGTGATTTATCTATAGACATGTTACAATACAAATGATAACACAACAATTTTTATCGTACGATATCTCCTTATCTTAAAGACTAAGTGATCATTGTACATAGCCCTAATCCTCTTGTTCCTAGAGATTTTCTTAAATATCTCTAAGTGTACTACAATGAGGAAAATATTTTCTGCACCGATAAGATTTTTCTTAAATTGCTCATCATCTCCCGTTTGAATCGTACTTTTATGAATGTTTTGAGCGAAAATATGACGTGACATATTTTATTGATAGCGACTTTCTATATTGCGTTGGTTTTCTTATCAGATAATTTATAAACTACTTGTTTACAATAGGAGTTTGTCGATGCATAACTACAATAATATACTTTGAAAATTGCTTTTAGTATAAGTTTTCACTGAAAATTGGACCTATTTATGCAAACCGGAACCAACCCACATGATGATGATGATGATAGTTTTAAGAAAAAACTGTTTTATGTATTAGACAACCGATGTTTTGTGGATTGGTAAACATGTCATGAAAATGTTTTGTTCTGTCAAAATTGTCAGATCATTTTGATCTTTACACGGTTGATAGGAGGTGCAATTTTAAGCTTTTCTGTGTACTTAACTCAATTTCGGCATAAGTCTGGATTGGTTCCGGTTTGCGTAAATAGGTCCAATTATTACCTTGCTTCTTTGAATTTAAATTTTCGAATGGTGAACATAAATATCAGCTTGATAATTATCTTTATTTGTAAAAGATAACTCCGACTTCCAAAAGGGGGAGGTACTACTGTATGTATTTTATGTGTGTATGTTGAACCCATTTGTTTTTTAATTAAATTTGCAATTAATAAAAACTTGTTTATGCGTTACAGCTGATAACTCTAATACATAATGGCTGGCTGGCTGGCTGCAACCCTTTTGCGTCCCACTGCTGGGCACGGGTCTCTCCCCTTTATTGGGGAGGCCTGGAGCTTACTCCACCACGCTGCTCCAATGCGGGTTGGCGGAGATGCGGGTTAGTGGCCAACCCGCTGCCGGATGTTTTCAAACCGCCCATAAGGCCTCCGACAAGGTTTGACGACTGTTATCTATCGACAACAACCGGGACCGACGGCTTAACGTGCCCTCCGAAGCACGGAAACGCGCATGAATTTTTTTTGCCACTAGCGGTCACCCATCTCACACCCGACCGCGCCCGTTTGGCTCATCTGCATAGATCGCTTGCGTTCTACGCTAGCTGCCAGGCCATGCGCGCTTATATATATATATATATATGATATACATAATATGTACTAATACATAATATGATATACAAATGCAACGGATTTGAAACTATTTGTGCCAGCCCTGGACCTAACCGGTATTCCACAGTTTATCGTACTAATAAATCGAAACTGCGTTATCAGTACCGCACTTTAATTAGTTAATCTCCAGTTTTGTTCCCGCGGTTTTCGTCAAATTTCCCCGGATATACAAATAATGCATACATGCAGATTTCACAGATAAGGATTTTAGAGATTTTTCTACCAAACGATATCTTTCTGAAGTTTCAACTTAAATGCGTTGCTTTAACGTATGATTACGATTTATGAGGTGATGTGATTTATCGCAAGATAGCCGACGATACAAATATTGATAAAATTACAATTTTTCGTACTTCGATATCGCCTAATCATGTCATCAATGTATATCACTTTAATCCTCTTGTTCCGAGAGATTTTTTCAAAAATCTTCAAATGTACCAAAGTTACAATAATGAATTTAATACCGATAAGGTTTTTTCGATTTTGCACATCCGTTTTCTTAAAATTGCCTTCCTGTAAGATATTTTTTGAAAAAAACATGACGTAATAAAAAATATCAAACAATTTACATAATGCCTCGGTTACCTTATCAGATAACTTATTATAGAAAAATAATTTATCTTATTTATTTGTAATCGAAGTTTCCTCCTAGAACCATAGTCATAAGATATGATACAATCTGTACATATTTTCCATCTGTATATTAAGTAAGTACCAACCAACCGTAGGTATATACCTAATTTCGAAGTAGCCAACAAAAGTGCTTCAGCACTTATAATGATCTAAATTTCATATTTCCATTACTGACTTTATAATTAGTGACATTTTAAGATATTCTCGCTTTTTTCCTTATGTTTGTTTGCTTTTTTTTAGCCTTTGCAGGCACTGCTACTCTTTCGAAATTGAGAGAGATCCAAGTCATAGTCTGCTGGCCAATTTGCGTGTTGGTGGACTTGTTGCTGGATTTACTTAGGATTTTTATTTACTGTCACCCGCAGATTTGGAAAAATGATTGTATTTTAATGTGTTATATGCCTTTTACGAACTAGAGATTTCATTTTGATTATCCTAATTTGTTTAGAATATAATATATTCCTAAAATTATACAACAACGCATTTTGTCTCAGCCCACGCATATTTAAAAATAAAATAATAGTTTAAAAAGTAAAAAGCACGCTTTTATAAGAAATTCAACTAAAAATAGAAAACAAATTTGAATTAAAAATAGTGTAAAAATGCATTTTATTGTAAAAAAAAAAGCGTGGGGTGCATGGTGTCAAGTTGAATTTCTTATAAAAGCGTGTTGTTTTAGTTTTTTTAAACTATCATTTCTTTTTGTTTTTTTAACTATTATTTATTTTAAATAAAATACATATTAGTGTATTGTCAACGGTCCTCGATAAATCTACAAAGTTTGAATAAAATCTGGCCGTTTAAAGTGGGTCAAAATCGCACCTAAAGGAGTCGGCTACATACAAACAAATATACAGGTGAAACTAATATAAAGCGTGTAAAAAAGGCTTCCATCCAGCTCCTTAACCAATCTCGTTGAAAAATACTAGTGACGTCACATGACCTTGCCTGCACGAGACATCCTACTCGTTTTCTTGCTCTTTAATCAGGTTCCACATGTGGGAGGCGCTTTTGTGCGCTTTCTTCGGTTGTCGTTTTAAGTAGGTCGTATTGTAACAAAAATACTCGAAGTGACAATTCTTAACTCGCAAATAAGTTTTATTGGTAATTCGTAATTGAAGGTATCGACTGTTGTTATGCATTTTTCTTTCTTAAATCTTAGATAAAAATATACTTTACATCAGCGCTGTGGTCATCACGCGGCATGCTGGATGGCAGTGTGGGATTTTCGGCGGGGTGGGTCTACAGACATCTATGGTATAAATTTAGCCCAAATCTATGATACAGGGCACACAACTCTACTGACAGGCTATGAGTGTGAAGAGTAAGAAAGAAAGAAAGAAAAAAAAATTCATATTACGAATACAAATAAGGGTCATCGCCTTCAGGTGCCCGTTTGGGCTAAATGTTGAGCTGAGAGAAAAAAGGCGACGAAAAAAAACCTAGCTGCAATCTTAAATAAAATACATTTTTATATTTCAGATAAAGAATAGCTATAGGTCGATAATGGGCACACGTGACAGCTGATCGTGTGAGACACTATCAGCCCACTTCCACCTGCTCACAGTTGCGAGTAATTACTAAAATTAATAACGCAACAGAAAGACATAGGGTGCCGTGTAGCACTTGAGCAAGCAGGAGGTACTATATTTGGCTGTGTGTATTTTTTTTATGTAAATAAGTTGTGGTTGTTGGCTACATTTGCATGAGGCTTTAGAAGTAGAAGCGCGATACTTACAACCTCAAACATGACCCTAGAATCTTTAGTTTTAAGGTCGGCACTATCTGTTATTTCATACTTTTTTCGATTATTTTTGTATCACAAACAATAAGTAAGTATATTCATTCATATATTCATATCAAACTACCGTTGTACGTGATAGGATTAGCATGGTTCGACAGGAGTGGATACTACCTCTGCACTGATTGCAGCCATGGAGCCTTCCTCATTTCTCCTGAGTTACGGTGTCCGACCAGATTTGACATGGGGCGATAATAAATCCCGAAGAATCAGCCAACGATTTTTTTATTTGAATGGAGTAGCAGACGAGCATGCAGGCCACGTGTTGTTAAGTGGTCGCTGCAGCCCATGGACATCTACATACAACCCCAAGTAAGCATAGGTAAGTCTTGTCTGAAGTCGTATGCAGTTGCGCTGCTACTCCGGAGGCTGGTGGTCGCCTCATGTAAGAGTGGCCGGCAACTGCACCTTTCCACCGAAACAGAATAGAATTGGTTCACGGCAGAAGTGGTTGCAGCGGTGGTACTTCCCCGGGCGAACCATAATAGTTCTACCACCTACAACTAATTGTCTTGAGGTTCTGTGTAAATTTCCATGCGTTGCAGCGACCACTTAGGTAACCTCACATAGTCTGCTGCTCTCAATAAATAAGTATAACGAAATTACTTGGTACAAGTAATTGAAACGCTTTTTATTACATGCATGTTAAATAATTAAAATCAGTGGCAATGACCGCTTACACTAATTAAGAAACTTACAGATTAGGTGCGGGCGGCTATAAAATTAAAATGCAAAATAGGGATGTTCATATAATAAAAATATCGATATTTTTGTCGATATAATATATCATAGTGTTCTATCGATACTTTGCGATATATCGTACAAATATATCGATATTTTCGATATATCGTAAGTGATTTGTATTTAACTAGTCTATAATATTGAATATTAGATAGGGTTCAGGTTAATATGAGTAAAACAGAGTGCAGAAACAAATCAAATTTATTTATTTATAAATACCAATTCTTTTTCTCTAGACCTTGCAAAAATAAAATTTTATTTACTCTTTTGGCTTGCAGTCTGCTTCTCTGCTGAGTTAAAACCTGTGCGGTTTTTGAGAAAAGTCGCTCAGATGGAACAGAGCTTGCCACCATTGTTAAATATTTATATGTTACATTATATAACTTTGGGAACTGTACTTTGTAATCCACCCACACTTCTAATAGGTTTTCGTTAAATCTACTAACTGGAGCCCTCAAATAAAGTGATAACTGCACACTAACTGTATTTACACAATTTTGTAAACTGTATTAAACAAAACAGACAACTTTTATTGCACGCCTCCTAAGCGAAGCGTTGAGGTGGGTACTACCTACTGTCACTTCGCGCAAAACATCTGATTTTTCAAACTTAAAATGTCTCTATGTATCATATATTGCACTTGCAAGATAATATATACACAAACATAAGTATCAAGAAAAACACTATTTTTAACACTCATGATATTTTTGATGCCTTTTTTGTTATTTAAACTAGTTAAAAACAGTTTAAAAAAGTTCTGTCTTGGACGTACGTGTGTCTGTATCTGCGGAAGCTTTTCTTGTTATCACGATAAGTACCGAAATACTTTACTAATCGAGTCGTTTTTTTTCCTCTTACGCTTCGTTATACTTAGGAATAGAACCCTTTCACTTTTCAGGGTCTGATTCGATGTGGTTTAATTGTTATTAAATAAACAAAAAAAAATATCGACTGTTCTTCATAGTTTTAGTATATTTTTAATTTCAAACAGAAAGAACATTATTTCTATATATATTTACAATGAAACTATTTTTGTTGGGATTTTAAATTAACATGTTGCTTCTTTATACTACACTATAATTGTCATTTGGATCTCGTTAACTCCATTTATTAATGTTTAAATTTTCAATTTAATTACCATCCAAATCAACAGTAGTGACACCTTGAAAGATGATCTTGAGACAGTACAAGAGCTTTGCCACATGAAAACGAGTGTATCTACATACTGATATTATATACACCTTTATAAATAATCAATTTAATTGTGAACACATATTATAGATACATAATACAGATTATAAATTACTACTAGAACTACGATTATAAATTACTACCCTCACGGAGAGTAGAAGAATTTCGTGTCTTTGCGTTTTGTTATTGCGGACAACTTATTTAAAGGTATAATCATTTTACATAAAAAAGAAATGGAATGTGCTTTTAATTTATTCCGATACTTTATATATCGAATGAAGTATATCGATTGTACGTATCGATACTAAATGATTCGATAATATCGGGTTGCATCGATATATCGCATACATATATCGATATTTTACAAAATATCGATTTATATCGTGCACCCCTAATGCAAAATAATGCTCCGTATCTTTGCACGATATTATTAACTTTACTGACTTGGCATATTCTTAGCATTTAAGTCGAGTTGAGCAGCGAGGGCCGAGTGATAAAGACCACGGTCTCTGACACGGAGATACCGTGTTCTAATCCTCGGCGCACACCTCTTAAACTTAGAAATTTGTAAAGTGCCCTCCTCGATGATGGAAAATATTGTAATACATTATTAATAACGATGTTTTCCATCACCGTGCATGCCTGTGAGAAACTCATAATTTCTCGAAGGTATGATGTCCACCAATCCGCAGTTGGCTAGCGTGGTGGACTATGGCCTAAATCGCTAGCAAGAGGAGACCTGAGCCCAGTAGTGGGACATAAAAAAGGTAAAAAAAACTCTTTTATAGTGTTCATAAGTTAGGATTTTAAGAAAAATAGATTTCATTTCCAAGTCTACGAGGAACCCCCAAATCTAAATTATTTCTCATTAGTATTACGTGTGAGATATTCATTTTTGTCAATGATACATCGCAATTAAAGTAGAAAAACATAAAATTTATCTTGTTTAGGCTTAAAAAGTATCGTAAATAAATAAAAAAATCATTTTAGGCTAGTGCTAAATACCTATTTAAAAGTGGTTCCTAAGAAAAACAGTTTATAGGTGGTAGAACTATTATGGTTCGCCCGGGGAAGTACCACCGCTGCAACCACTTCTGCCGTGAAGCAATTCTATTGTGTTTCAGTGGAAAGGTGCAGTTGCCGGCCACACTTACATGAGGCGACCACCAGCCTCCGGAGTAGCAGCGCAACTTCATACGACCTCAGACAAGACTTACTATGCTTGCTTGAGGTTGTATGTAGATGTCCGTGGGCTGCAGCGACTACTTAACACAACGTGGCCTGCATGCTCGTCTGCTACTCCATTCAAATAAAAAAAAAGAACATAAGTTCAATTTTTAAATGAGTAATTTCGAAATTTATGAAAATAAAGATAGATAAATTTTGAATTTCTCGTATTACATACCTAGCCTAGCTGATATTCAAAGAGCGCGGATATGAGGAAAATGATAAGGGAAATAATACTTACTTAGATTTATTATAGACTTTAATTAGAAAAACAAATAGGTCAAAGTCATTCCAATCCTCCGAATAATTATTCATTTTGTTTGTAATAGCGTTTATTTTAAGAGCTTTACTGCTAATTTATTAATCATTCTTCGTGTTTACTTGCGTATTTAATTGAGTAATCTTCATAGCTGAGAGGAATTTCATATAATTTTCCTTATGTTATACGAGCATACATTGCAACCACTCGCAACTTAGAGCAATAAGTGATATTTTGTGATACAAAAACATTTTCATGTAAAATATTTCCAAGACAAGACTAAATGGCTCGGATTGTCAAAATGTCGTCAGATCTCATAAATATATATGTATACTAGTGGAACGGCCCAGCTCCGCCCGGGTGCAGACGTTGTCCTGCCTTAAAAGTAATGAAAGAGGATTTGTTCTTATTATCTTAAAGAGATTTCATGTTACTGTCAAACAAAAATATAAAACAAATAGTGACATACGAACTGTCCTGTTATTCTGACTGTGTCAAAGTTTAGAACGACACGGCACGAAATACAAAACGTTTGACAGGCAGGAACAATTTATATGGGAAAACTAAATAAGTAAAAAAGTAATTAAAAAACATTTCCAGTGGCCCAAATTGTGAATCTAAACCATTCTCAAATCCCCTTAAACACACACAATAAATTTCATCATAATCCGTCCAGTCGTTTAGGAGGAGTTCAGTCACATACACACGCACAGAAGAAATATATATATTAAGATGTAGAGCCGAGCTTTTTGCTCTATACGCACTAATACTTCAAGCCTTACATTCACAAACTCTATATCTCTTTGAAACTTCGTGGTGCTTCTAAAAATACTTGAAAGATGCATATATACGCAAACGATATTTTTGTAAGTGATATTTTTTTCTTTTCAGTGTTCAATATATAAATAAATAATAATATCTTTAGACAATTCACACAACGCCATCTGATTCCAAACTAAGCAGAGCTTGTACTATGGTATTCAGAAAGCTGATAAACTTACTTATATAATGCTAAATATATACCTAAATAGATAAATTAACACCCAGACACAGAACAAATAGTAATGTTCATCACACAAATATTTGTCCTAGGTGGGAATCGAACCCACGACCTCACGCTTCGCAGTCGGCTCATCACCTACTACTTCACGGAGCCATATTAAGATTCCGCTGTTCTTCTGTCCATCCGTCTGTATGTCCGTCTGTCCGTCTGTCACCAGACTGTATCTCATACACCATGATAGTTAGACAGTTGAAATTTGCACAGATTATGTATTTCTGTTGTCGCTATAACTACAGGTGCTAAAAACATATTGAAATAAATATTTAAAGGGGGCTCCCATACAACAAACGTGATTTTTTTGGCGTTTTTTATTGATTATGGTACGGAACATTTCGAGCGCGAGTTTGATTCGCACTTATCAGGTTTTTATTTTATTACGGACCTCATACATTTTCTTGACATGGCGTTTACAGTCTGACCCACGCAGAATCATTACTTTTTGTGCGCCCAATCAGTATGGTCGACAAGTCGACAAGCGAGTTCATTTTGAGAATTTTGTAACTGTTTTGTACCTACTTTATCTCAAAATGCACCTTCTTAATGTGAAGTTTTGCTGAGTTAAAATACCCATTTGAGTTATGGTGTCTGTATTTCATTCGTGCACCTACCTACTTAATTTAATCTGTTTAAAGTCTCAAAGCTTTTGTTTATTGGTTTATTGATTTTATATCACACCTTGGTATATTGATGCGTACCTAAAATAGGTACGATTTAATATAGATTTGGGTCGTCGCGCATGGCGGACACCGGACAATTGGAGATCCCGGAGTCCTAATAAAGCCTGCCTGGTGGATTTAGTGCAGTGCACATGCCACTGTATCTCTATCTAGGTGCTTAGGTACCTTTAACCTTTCGATGGTTTCTCCCCAAAACAAAAAAGAAAGAAAATACCTATTTTCTATTTTCTATAATTCACTTATGTTAAGCAGGTAGCTAGGTACTGTTGCTAATCTTAGTCCACGGTAAAACTACTACTCTAGTCCCTGTAGCTCAAGATTAATAATATGATATTTCCTTGCGCTACTATAAGCTGCGGTATTTCCTTCCTGAACGTAACAGGAGCGGGAGTGGGAGTTCACCGTGCACAGAGGATCCGTTGGAGATACCGGAGTTCCTCTCAAGCGGTAGGCTATGGCAAGTCGCTAAAGGCCTGTGACCTAAAATAAAATAAATTTTAGGTAGGTACTACTTATTAGTTCAATTTTATTTTAAGTTTGAATTATTGAGGTAATAAACACCCACAAAAGGTAAATAAGTAAAAAAATCTCGGCATCATTTGACTTTAGGAGTAAAGCTATAATTTTAAGCGATCAACTGCCTTACGGGTGTTATAGCTGACACCTTTTAAGGCCAAAGTATTTTCGGTATGGCGACATTAATAGTTTAATCAATGCTGAATTTACCAATACATTGATGGACAGTATCATGCATAACTGTCTACACAGCCAAAATCATAATAAAATGTGAACAAGTATCGATGCCATTTTAGTCATGTGTCATGTCATTTAATCACATAATTCAATGAACTGTCATGGCGGCCGTATTTGGCGGGAAAGCAATACGCTTAAACCGAAATGGTCATGCGTCGGGATACCGCTCGTTGGATCTTTATTGCATGACACGATCATTGCATAAGTAAATTTTGCATTTTTATTCAAAGACAGGAATGTGCAATAACTTTTTATGATTTAAGACCTAACTAAATTGTCTTTTAATGTCGTTTTAATATCTGTCTCAAGTAGTGTAGTAGGCTAGTAGGTTAAGGTATACATATTATAAGCACTTACATTTATAAGGGATGTGTTTACCTACTGTTACTTACCTATGGAGGAAAGATTCTATCTTACCAACATCATGATATGTACATAATGGAAACTCCTACATACTTAGGTACTTACACTACAAGGCACGTAAATAAATAAATGAGATGATAATATGTACAGTACTTAGTTCAAACAAGATATTCATTTTTAATTAATTTTTTGGTCCATAACAAAGATAATGCTCTTTAAAACTTTTTGATAAAAAATAGACCTTATACTTATATGTAAACTGCCGCAACTAATATTCTAGTTTTTTTATTTACCCTTATTACCCTATTTTAAGTTGAATGTAGAGTCCATTTAATATCCCTTAATTTATTTTGTATGCAAACAAAATACGAGTACTCGCCGTTACTGTAATTTTCAAGTATTGTGATAATGTACAAACATATTTAAATGACATTCAAAAAATAGGATTGTGGTGACATAAAACACTGAAATAAAACAAGCCGATTGATTGACTTTTGATGTCTACAGGACTATCTGCCTGCACACAATACAAAAAGAGCTTCTTGTGGCCTGGAGTACAATGACCACTGTATGTATGCTGGTGCTACATTAGTGAAAAAATAACTGCATAATCATCAATCATCTTAATGTTTTTTTGAGACTTTACGATGCGGAAACTAATAAAAGCTTATCTGAGAAGGCATTAGAATCATTGTATGAATCATATAATATGCAAATTGAATGTGATGTCAAAATAGCTAATTAAGGTTGACTCATCTTGATTCTCCGATATCCAATGGTTAAAGCAAGTATACAGATAATGTAAAGGCTTTATTTTAACAACAGCATCATTATCCTCCCACAGGCTATCAGATTGCCAATACAGTTTTCAAAACGCCCACTCGTAAAAACGAATCGTAATTGCTTGCTTAAGTAAAATTAATTGCTCAAAGAAAATTTCACGTACGATAAATCACAAATAGCAAAAACTGAGTACTTAACATTCATTGTCATATAATTTTGAGTTGTCTACGAACAATGGTAGAGATCACTGCGCGTAGGCAACCGACTATATTGCATTACAGCGACAAGGTTCCATCGTCGGGAAGTTTATTGCTAGGTGGGACTATGTGGCAGTGAATCAATGGGCCCACGCTTCCTCGTTGTTAGGCATCAGTTATAGGTGATCCGCATCAGCAGTCAAGTCGGCTATTGGGAAATATCTCGTTTAATCTGTTCTGAAGACTCAAACAGCGTTTGGGTGGAACGGCTGCGATTTTGATTTGCTCGCTCCTGGTATTGAAAAGTGACTTTACTTACAGGTCACTTGGCATTTCAATAATATTGGGCTAGTCTGTAGTTGTTAAACGATCTGCTTTGCCTTCTATTTATTTTATAAGCCGTTCTTAAAAAGTAGAAGATAAGTTCTAGTTATCAATATCAGATTTACTTATTCATTTTTTTTCAAGTCAAAATCGCATATACAGCGTTCTTTACTGAGTTTGTACACTTCCGAATCTACGAATATTTTAAGTCATATTACTTACATAATATTTTGCTTTTTGAATCATTTCTTTTTTATTCTTATGATTTTGGCGCCCCCTAAAACTGGTCCGGTGCAAGTATAATCCGGTATAAATTTTAATCAGTCAGGAATATAAGTGTTTCCTTTGGCACTTGAATCTGTTGACTGGGCTGACATTATAAATAATAATAATAAACGTTCTACACTCATAGCCCCACAATAGGGTAGATATACCCTGTGTCGTGGGTACCATGGACACATACAAAGACAGAAACACAAACACCCAGACCGAAAACACAAATTTAAACTCATCATTCAATTTTCTGTTTCGCCGGGAATCGAACCCGGGACCCTCCGATTTGCAGTCCGGCATGATAACCATTGCGCCACCCGGGTTGTTATCGTCATGACATTTAGTTTGATTGTTGTTCAGCTCCAAACAGACTTGGTTGTTTAGCTTAATTTTTGATCCACACTTTCCTGACGAATGAGTCTTCACAGATAATATAAATATATTAAAATGCAAAATTCTTCAGCAACTACATACAATACTTTTCAAATCTGGGTGAGACTTGTATCCATTCCACCCAAACGTTCGAGTCTTTAGAACAGATTATATAAGTATGTAAGATTGTAAGTGGTACTGATGATGAGGATGATTCTCTTATTGATATGTGCTGAAAAGCGCCAAAAATAGAATTTATAACAATATTTGAGAAAAAAGTAAACTTTTCTGTTACCCAACATCGATTAAGTTAGATATAGGAGTAGCATAGAGTTCAATCGAAATATGGTTGCTTTTACATTTGTTTTACTATAATATAATATCATATTTTGTCATTAGATTGAAGACGACTTGGGCCTACGTCGACTATATTAATTAAACATATAACCTGAAATTAGATTATAGTTTTGTCAGCGGTCCAGGTTAATTTGTATGATTGAATAGTAATCTGTTAACTTAAAGCTGGTCGAAGCTATGTATTCGATAGAAAAAAGCATGGTACTGGATGCGCTTTTGACTATTCCCATAGTTAGGTTCTTCTTTTATTTATTTGTATGGTGTTTTCATAAGTTTACAAATAGAACGCGTGTATTTTCTTTAAATAGACTCCGGGTGTAATCATTTTATATTCAGAATATAGTTCGAACTTTATTCGTTAGTACTGTAAATAATGGTTTATCTTGGGATTAAACATACCTATTTTCATGAGCAAAAGACTTCAATATCAGTTTGGTCTTAGACCTTTACATGTATACCTCTATATTATAATATAAATATATAAATATAAAATTTTGGATGGGTGTTTGTCGCTCAATAACGCATGAATGGCTAAACGAATCTTGATGAAATTTGGCATCGAGATAGACTATAGTCTGGAAAAGCACATATGCTACTTTTATCCCGGAAAAATGTACTTTTCCCGTTGGATAAATTAGTAAAATCATATGAACTAAAGTCACCCAGTACAGATTAATACTACTAATATACACCGCTGCGTTGCTTTGAGTGTTCTAAAGGACAGATGGTTCCCTCATGAGTTACATTTACGCGTCAGCCGTTGTATGCACCTATTTCTGGAACTGCATACTTTACTGGGTTTAAATGTGGACCAAGTTCCTTTTGTGAAATTTTTGATTCCCTGAGTGGTCAGAAGTTACAGGATATTTAAGGCAATTCAGTAAGTAACAGTACTTAAAAGTTATCTGAAGTGACTTTTGGTTTTATTAAAACTTTTTTTACTAAAACAAATGTACTACCTAGTTTGATAAGATATTGGTATAGGCAAAGTAACATTCTTAATCATGAAACCGTTATAAATTAATAACAATTCGAAGTACCTAAGTACATAATTATGCAAAATATAAAAAGCTCTACATTTTAAAATGGTCGTGTATACAGATCTAACTTAAACTTACTACAGTTAGTGGATTTTTATGACATATTAATACTATTTAGAATTTATTATTTGCTAAAATAAGTTATAGATTATTATGTTATAGTAATTAAGGACTCTGGTCATGCCAGAGGTGATTTGTGTGATGTAAATAAATAAAAAAATATATAGTTAAAGTTAAATCGCGCATTTTGTGTTTACATTATAATAGTACTATGTATAATGTAAACTTACAACGTAAAGCAAGTCGCCTAGAGTTTAAGGTGAATAAAATGTAGAGTTCGCATACATGTACGTACGTAACTAACAAAATTCTTTATTGAATTGAAAAAGGTTATAATAATATGAATTTTTGATAATTATTGAATTAACTGAATTTAGTTTAATAGATCAGTTTGCTTTAGAGTAGTTAGTACCTAGTACTTATAATTTACAAGCTCAGTTTACAAGTATAACACTAAGGGCTGATTTTTTCATATCAACTCAAAAGTATTCATTAAGTATAGCGGTAACATCGCTACTCTTCGGACATTACGTAAAAAATAATCGATATTTATTTTTACTGACAAATTACTGTTTCTGGGAATTAAAAGACTGTAAATAAACTTATAAAACATACGAAATAATTAGATCTAATGAAATGTAAATTACAAATTAATGTAGGCATGAAGGGAAGAACGAAATTTAATAATGATCAAACTTTATGGGCTTTTTCATACTTTTACATGAATTCATGTTTTAATCAAAACTTAGTTTTCTTAACATAATAATATGAATAATATGTAAATAGAGATAAAAGAGAAAAAATAAAGCAATTAAATAAATAACAACAAAACACTTTATTATTAAAAATACAACAAATAAATAAAATCTATAAAATATCTCTCACGTAGTAACCTCTAATAAAATTAAGTAATAGTATGGCAATTAGAATTACGAGATACCTAGTCATAAATCAAGGAAGTCCCACACACAAACACTGTCACGCGAATGTCCTGTCGATGTATTCATAGTCGAACTCCGCAAGGAAGGAGTCGAAGGGCGACAACGAGTCTTCGGCGAACTCTGACCGGGACTCCTGCTCCGTGGAGAACTCTGACAGGTCCGAGCACATGGGCGAGGGCCAGCGGTCGGGCCGCGACCCCGTCTCCGGTTCCGGGCTGGAATCCCTCAAAGCTGCCGAGAGAGCGGTTATGTATCGCATGGCGAGGCGTAGAGTCGTAATTTTTGTAAGCTTCTCGCACGGCACGGGGTTGCCGGTGATCGCGGAGGCCGGGACGGCGCGTCGGAGAGTTTCGAAGGCGCGATTTATTTCACGCATTCGGCTCCTCTCCCTGGCGTTGGCGGTTTTCCTCCTGTACTTGCTGAGCGGCTGAGGCGTGCGGCGCGCGCGCGGCTCTCGGGAGCGCGCGGCGCGCGGACGCAACTGGTACTTGTCGTGATCCGGCATCGAATGCGCGGCAAACCCCACGCACGCAGCTACGGCCGCCCGCACCCGAATTCCGCTTGAAAAATACGCTCACTCCGCCCACTCCACGCCGTTCATGTAAGCTCGCGCGCTAAACTGCTTGGAACGGTACCAGCGCTGATGATTTTATTCGAGGCTGATGAACCGAGACGGATAATGTACAGGCGCATACATTTCGGATGTTTTCTAAAACCAATTATGAAAAAATATGATAAAAATTTAGAATGGTAGGTACTCATAGTACCATTTCATATGTAAGAGAAACACATCTTGAATGTAACAGTGCAATGCTCCTAGTAGCAAGTAATTTTCTATAACGACGATTTCTATCTATTTATTTTAGTTGTTTAAAGTATTTAGTAGTAGTTATTGCATATTTTTTTATAAGTAAACTGAACAAATAGGCAGACGGGCCGCGTGGTGTTAAGCGATCACCGTCGCCTATGGACACGGGCAACACCAGGGGAGCCACCCGAGCATTGCCGGCTTTGGAGGAAATTTCTTTTTACAGTTTTGGCATAAAGCTATTTCCACGACGACAAACTTCTATTTCTTCAACTTCATTATATATCAGAGTACGTAAAATAAAGCAGAACCTAATACTTGTAAAACATTCAAGGAAATACACCTACCTATTTATATCTATTTGTATTCCAGTTAAGTTTGATTTCCAAATATGAACTTACTGAAGATTTAAATAACATCAACGAGTATAAGATATCCCCTGTGTTTAGATGCGTAAAATTACGTGTTTGTAATATCTAAAGATCTTGTTTCTCAGTGAGCATCACGTTTTCCTACAAATCATCATTATTATGCATTAGCACACCTCTTTCATGTGTTATATGGTTAGCACTATATCTCGCGATTGTACTCGGTCACAATGAATGAACAACCGGGCGGTAAGCATGGGTAGTAATAGCATAAATAGTTTTTGATCTGATTTGCATATTACTTCGACATTTCCGTTCTGGGCGCAAAGACGTGTATGCCTAATTATTGTGATGACCTTGGAAGGGAGTTCGGTTTCCTCATAAAGTGTGGGTGCCAACGCAAAGGTATTAAGACAAGCGTGGGTGCACTACCTGCATTTGTGTCGCAAAATAGCGATTGTGTAATAAAATTTAAACTTTACCGCAGTCTCGTCTCGTTTACATTTTGTGGACCCTCTTGTTTAATTTATAATTAAGTAGATGAGGTTCAGGTTTAGGTTATGTTAGGGAAAGGACCTACCTAACTAAATAGGTATTAAGAGTACGAGGGTTAGACCTTAGTAAGCGAACCCAGCAGACGTTGTCCTGCCTTAAAATATCAGAAAATCAGAAATAATCAAGTTTAAAGTACATAGGTACTTAATAAAATTGCGACTATAAATTAATTAAATCTTAGATTATTAAACGCATTATGAAGCGCGCATGGCTCGGCGGCGAGCGTAGAACGAAAGCGATCTATGCAGCTAAGCCAAACGGGTGCGGTCAGGTGTGAGATGGGTGACTGCTAGTGGCAAAAATTTCATGCGCGTTTCCGTGCTTCGGAGGGCACGTTAGGCCGTCGGTCCCGGTTGTTGTCGATAGATAACAGTCGTTAAACCTTGTCGGAGGCCTTAAGGGCGGTTTGAAATCATCCGACAGCGAGTTGGCCACTAACCCGCATCTCCACCAACCCGCATTGGAGCAGCGTGGTGGAGTAAGCTCGAGGCCTCCCCAATATTGCGGAGAGACCCGTGCCCAGCAGTAGGACGCAAAAAGGGTTGCAGCCAGCCAGCCAGATTATTAAGATATTAAGCTATCCTATCTTTCATGTTGGATCAAACTGCACACGGAGTGAAAATTTGATTAAAATCGGTTCAGCAGTTTAGGAGTGCATCGCGGAAAAACGAAACGTGACACGTAATTTATATATAATATGTATTAAGATGTATAATATAAATTATCATTATACATCATAAAGTTATCTTTAAGATCCCTATCCTCCCTCTATCCCTATCTTTTAGTGCGTTATTAAAAAAAGCTGAAATGAAATCAAATTTTTCATTGCATTGAAACTAGGCAGGGCAGTAAAGATTTTACAAAACAACTAGTGGACCCCGCAGACGTTGTCCTGCCTTAAATATTTCAAAGATTTTCAAAGATTTTATTGAACATAGGTAATTAAGATATACACAACTTATTGATCGTAATCCACTACAAAAGTAAAAACTGTGTCGCAGCAGATTACGCCCTCCCCAAAACACTCAGTAAATATGTTCTACATAACAAATAAGTAAGGTGATATACAAATAATCGGTGAGACTTATACACTAATGTTAGTTCTGTTCTTCTTAATGTTATGTTCTTAATATATATTGAAAGAGGATTAGTTTCTTTATCATCTCAAAGAGTTTTTATGTTTATTTATTTATTTATTTAAACTTTACGCCATACAAAAGTATTGGACAGAAGGCGGACTTAATGCTCAAAGCATTCTCTACCAGTCAACCTTAAGGTAGTGGGAGATCGATGAAGGTGGTGAAAAAAGGGAAAAAAAATAATAAAGCAGCTGTAACGAGAGAAAGAAGAGTGAAAGCGAATGTAAATGTAAAAAAATATATAATATTATTACATGTTACTGCCAAATAAAAAATATAAAACAAATAGTGACAGATGTATTGTTATTCGAGTACTCAGACAATGTCAGACTTCTGGACGATGGCGCGAAGAATTAATGTTTGACAGTTACTAACAGAGCGAATGGAGTTTTGGCGGGAAGTCGAAAAAGTCATGTTGTGCTCTTGTTTTATTTTCATTTTCTTGGTGTATTTTTGAGTTATATCGGATAAAGTTGATGGCATTTTGTTTGATATAGGTTAATTACAGTGCACGAGTGTTTGTGAAATAGAATAACAGTGCTAAAATATGTTTTTTCTGCTTGCCTCCAAAATTCCATCGGACACGTTCTAGTAAAGTAGCCATCGCTTTACTTGAATGTTGGAAGGACTAGACTGACTGATTACTGACGACTTACTGACTTTGTTATTACTTCGTCCAGTTTCATTGAAACTGGCAAAAATTTATGCAAAAATTATACTTGACGCTGGCAGTATGCACAGAGTTTGCGATGCCATAATTGAAAAAAAAAAAAAAAAAAAAAAAACAGAGCGAATCGGGCAGACGTTGTCCTGCCAAAATATCAGAAATAAAATAATATTGCGACTATAAATTGAGATGTAAGCTATCCTATCTTTCAACTTGGATCAAACTGCACACGGTGTGCAAATTTTATTAAAATCGGTTAAGTAGTTTAGGAGTCCGTCGCGGACAAACACGTGACACGTAATTTATATACTTATATTAAAATATGGATTTAGATCGAATATCTAGTTCAGCCTGAATTGTTATATGATCTCTTCCTGAATGTAAGTAAATTCAATTCATAATTCAATATAACGTCAGGTCAGTTCTTATTCAAATTCATAATTACAAATAATTCATAAGAACATAACTTCTAGCATCTTCTAGGTTAATATAGATTAAATAAAAAGTATTTTAGCTACCATTTTTGATCAAACTTCAACTCAATCAAAACAATTCAACGGCCGCTCTTACATTTCAGAGGGAATGTAGGTACTCCTCAGATGTACTCGTATACTCTGTTGTTGATCGACGTTGGCTCTATAGCCAAGGGTAAAGTAATAATAATAATAATAATGGGATGTGGCACAGACCCTACACTAAGTTAAAAACTTGTATCGTAGGTGTCTGCATACCCTTCAAGGTGTAATATTTAAATACTTATACACGTTACAATTTAGAATATTTTAAACAATTAAGAATGTTAACAGTATAAACTAAGATTAGAAACATTTCTATTTTTTTTCTGTGGGTGTGCTCGTGCATGCATGCGTGTGTGTGTGCGTGTGTATCAGCGCGCGCGCGCGTTTTTGTGTGTGTGTGTGTGAATCAGCTTTTATTTGAGTAGTAACGTAAAAGTAATAAAAGTAAAGTCAAATCAAAAAGTTTAAAAAAAGCAAATCAAGTAGTACGGAACCCTAGGTGCCCTTCTTAGATATAATAATACTTAAGTTTTTAGATATAATAAGTACCTACATAGGTACATACATACCTACTCGTACCTGCCTACCTACTCTCCTATGATTTTGGTAAAAATATTTATTAGATATTTTTGTAGGTGGTAGAACTATTATCGTTCGCCCGGGGAAGTACCACCGCTGCACCAACTTCTGTCGTGAACCAATTCTGTTGTGTTTCGGTGGAAAAGTGCAGTTGCCGGCCACACTTACATGAAGCGACCACCAGCCTCCGGAGTAGCAGCGCAACTGCATATGACCTCAGACAAGACTTACCATGCTTGCTTGAGGTTGTATGTAGATGTCAATGGGCTGCAGCGACCACTTAATACCACGTGGACTGCATGATCGTCTGATACTCCATTCAAATAAAAAAAAATAGATGTTTAATACAATTCGCTTTATCAGATCTATTTTCATTTAATGAGCCTACTTATTTTAAAATTACACATACTTGTAAAATTCATCTCTTATGACCACTTAACTTGTATGTACATAAATTAAAATTAAAATAAATAATACTTAATGTTTTATAGATTTTAACACATTTCGCTGCACAAATTACTATTATCAGTAACTACTATTTTGAAAAAAAAGTTGATATTCCCGCCCGATAGATGACTTGACTAGATTTAAATATTTTTCTTTGCCGTTACCGTTATGTATTTGATATTGTGTCATCCATTGTGCCGTTACTTCGTTACATTAAAAAAAAGTTTCTTGAAATTAGCGCGAAAATGTTTGAATTTTAAAATTTGTATTGCAGCAGTATTCGAAAACATCACGTTGTCGTTGTTGTAATTACAATTACAATTTTCTAATACCTAATGAGTTTATTTAACAGCGTAAACAGCGTGGATATGCGTTGCAAATTGTTGCTATATTTAGATAGAAGGAGTTATTTAACTAGCATGCACAATGTTTGTGAAGACTTTCTTCGGAATCTAGATGATAAAACTTTGCGTAAATTCCCACCTCTAAGGTTTTTACTAGATGTTGATATTATGGACGTGTTGGATTTATTACCCACTTTAGGAGATTTTTTGCTCAAGGAACCGCTTAAATGGAAATCAATGTGTGACGAAATTTTGTACTCCTGTTTAAAATCAGTGGATAGTGAGTTTGTACAAAACGTGGAAGCAGCTCAAGTGGCGGTAACATTAAGACTGAAAAGTTTGCCACGTATCCGCCACAGTGCTAAAGAATCTATCAAATTAGTTTCTGGATTGCTGATAACTGTTTTAAAGCCAACCTCTTATGTTTACCATTCACTTTGGTCATGTCCAGAAGAATGTGAAGGAAATGAAGTAATATTACATTACATACCGAAAATACCGCCTAAATGTTACATTTGTAAGAGTGTGCTTTACGAAAATGGAGGTTTCAGGCGCTGTGGAGAGCAAGTTGTCGCTACCTTTAAAGTAGAAAATAGCTTGTTAAGCAAAACCTTTATTATTGTTGATGACTTGATACCATTATTAAAACTTGGGAGAAGGTACTCTCTTGCTGCAGTTATTCTAAAAACGACTACTAATGTTTGGTCTTTGCAGCAAAATTATGTTTTACCCGCGCCTATGACGAGCCCTGTTTCATCTGATATCAAAGAACTTTTTGAAGCCTGTGATGGTTTACCTTGGAAATTTATATATTGCCTGGCTTCTAGCATAGGAGTTCAAATATGTCCTCTAAATTGCTTCATGCATGTCAAGATTAATCTTTTACTAAGTTTGTGTAGCATAAAAGCGAATGTAGCAATTGGATCAAATATCCTACACTTCTTAGCCGCTGGGTACGACACTGGGTACGTCGGAAAGCTAATGGAAGAAGCAGCAAAACTTGCGGACAGGCGCGTTGTTTTATGCAATTCAAACAGTTCAGCATCAACAGCTCTGATAGCAAGCTCGGGAGGTGTTTGTGTGATGCCCTTGCCATTCTACATTTATAACCAAAAGCAAACCTATAACATACTGTCTGCAATAGAAAGCGGAGAAATATCTACGAGTAGCGCAAAAATCCAGTGCGCTGTTTGGGCGCAAGGAACCGATTTTAAAAAGGTTGTCCTTTACAACGTTGCTAGTATTTTTGGTAACGTAACTAGGGGAGATTACGGTGAATACGCGGATGATTTAGGAGACTTTATTTTACAACAGGCCCTGGAATCTGTAAAAGTAACCGACGAAGAAGTACAGGCACTGAAAGACGTAAATGTATACACCGATTTAGTGGCTGCTTTGGACGTTTCCTTGGATATGGAGACAGAGGATTTGCTTAGAAATTATTTCTTGACCGCCCGTAAAGAGAGGCCAAAAGCTGTGTCCATTGGAAGTATGAATGCTCTTATAACGATGTGTATGACGTCAGCAAGATTATGTCGAAGATCAGTCACTAATGTCCAGGATGCATTGTTCGCCATTTGGTTGCATGTGAGCGGGATCCCGGAGCCTAGATTTGCCCCAGATGAGTACTTAGGCACTCCAAGCGATATAAGGAAACTGCACATTATGATGCGTGATTTTAAAAAGTGGTTAGAACAATATATTGGTATTAAAATATAGGATGGAGGATACGATACCTAGTAGTATTTTTATACCATAGAATCTTAAAACGATCATAGTCTCATAATATGACCATGAACAATTTAATCCCATAATATAGGTAACATAATCATTGGGATTTTAATGTTGAAAACATGCCTATTTTCAAATTGGGTGACTATGTAAAGAAAATAAATCCATTCCATGTGTATAATATTATATTTACTATTAAAAACATCTTAAGTTCTATGTTCTATTTGAAAAATGCAATAGCAAAATGGCTTTACAGAGTAAATAAATTGTATCTGATATTATGTATTTGACTAGATAATATCAATATAATTTTGATAATTTTAAGTTAAGTAAATATTTTTAATGAGTACCTTATGTTGATGTTAATTTGTAATTATTAAGATATTTTTAGTGACACCAAGTTAAAAAGTAAAATTAGCAATAAGGCACATTTTTAAATTCTTTGGAATTTATATAAGTCGATACATTATTATTTATTATCTAAATTGTAAAAGTTTGCATGATACATGTATCACAGATATAATATGAAAGTACCTAAGTACCTATAATAAAAATATATATATATATATATTATATAAACATTGAAGATAGCACAAACTATTGCAGATAACCATTAAGTTTCTATTATTCCATTTAAATATATATATCCTAAAAGTTAACAATTTGTTAAAAAACTACCCTTATTGATATGTTTTAATTCATATTTCAAAAATACAACAGCACATAACATGCTAAATTTCAATATGTTAATTAGAACCCATGCAAGAAATTATACAATATCTATAAAAACACTTAATTTATTTATCTGACATGTTATGAACATTTAATTTTGTAACAGCTCTTTTAACAATCTTTTAGATTTTTTAACATTGCACCATAATTAATTTGTTGTTCTAATATTAATTAATAACGGGACTTAAAATTGGAGAGATGAAACATATATAAAATAACAATAATTCAACAAGTACCTACCATATAATGAAATAGAATGAAGTCTGCATGTAACAAACTGAATAATTCATCAATTATTGATGTTCTGGCCCCACAGCAGATCAGGTGTACTTTGAACATTATCTAAATTAATTTTTGGGAAAACTGGCATGTTTGATTATGTCCAAAAATCGGGAAAAACCTTATATTATTGTTATTTTGGCTATTACTTTGAATATGTTCAACTGAATATATGAGTAACCAACTACTATGTAGGATGGATGTCCCGTTCCAGTAATACAGATATACATTTTATTTCTATAAAATAACATAAAAATTAATATTAATACTATGTTACACAATATAACTCCTATAACAAGTACAAAATTATGGTTTCTCATTTAAAAAACTAAAATCGTACAAATTGTTCTGAAGTGATTTCTGCTGTGATGTAAGCTTCCTACATAAATCAGTGTGACTTTGCCTCAACTTTAAGCTTTCTGTTATTATAGGCTTCAGTGATTCTGAAAACAGGGTTGATTCTTCCAACTTGTTAGAAACTTTAATGCAATGGTTAGAAACAGGTTCACCAATTTTGAAACCTTTTTTCTCAAAAGAAACCACACAGTATGGCAAGTCTGCAACATTTGGTGCATCACTGATCACTAGTGATATAGTAGACCATGTGCACTTTGTTAGCTCCTCAGACAGGGAAGCTAAATTATTAGCTAACTTCTCAACATTATCAGCTGCATTGGTAATAATATCTGCAATTTTTGGCATTTCAACAGTGAGATCTTTGATTTTAAATAAGAATGGCTGATGTTGTAGCTCGTGCAAAATTTTGTTTCTCAGTTTGAGACAGTCATAACAAAACTTAACAATGTCAGGGCACTGTTTTTCTTTGTCTCTGTTGCTGCTGTAAGTCTTTTTGTATGCTTTTAAGGCATTAAGAAACACATTTTGGTAGTTATTTTTAGCTATGAAATTGTTGAGATCATTTGAAATGCCTTCATTACATCGTCTGGCAGATGATTGCAGTCTCACAGATACTTGAGACCATGCTGTCTGCAACTTTTCAATTTTCTCAGCTATATTGGCTGAGTCCTTAAATATTTTGTCAAAGCCTCCTAATAAGTTAGTGCCAATGTTATTTTGTCTCAAACTTTCTATATGCTCTTTCCCTGTATTAGTCATTAACATAATAATTTCTTCTTTAGCTAGAAGTTTTCCACTGGCCTTATCCACAGCATTATGTTTCAAGAGCAATTGTGTACTCCATTGCTTTAATGATTCAGCTATCACAAAAAGTCCATTGACAAGCAAGTCATAGATATCCATCTGAGCCATAACAAAGTATAAACCATTTCTGTACAAATTGACACTGTTCTTATAGCTGTATAGTGCTTTGTGGTGTTCTAAGCAACGTTGGACAGCTTTTGGCACTATAGGAGCAACATTATCTTCCAATATTTGTTTCCTGTTATAAAGAAACAACATATTCCCACCACTTTCATTCCAATATTTTGACACAAGTTCATCATCACTAATATTTACATAGTTAAGTTTTGATAGTACAATTTGATCCTTAGGATCGATGCTTGTATCTTTTTGGCACCATGTCTTTAATGTTGCAATTGTGGTAGAATCACTGAATTCATAAGCTAGGTGTGCCAATGTTGTAATGGAAAATATTTTGATTATTTTTCTGGAAAGAATGTCTTGTAAGAGATTAAAAATGATAATTTTGCTTGCAGCTCCTTTTTCTTCAGTAGGTATATTAAAAGTAACTTTGGAAGGTGCATCTCTGCCTCTCAACTTGGGATCCCATTCTAAGGCAACTCGCAGCCATTGCTCCATTAAAGTTTTAAAAGGTTTTGATATATGATTTTCAGGAAATATTTCATTGGAGTACTCAATGTCCCCATGAAAAGTTTCATACACACAAATGTTATCATGTGCTTTCTTTTTTACGTGAGGCATCCATTGCACTGGTGCCATGAATGGTAAAAATGGTCTAGTTCCAGTTATGATTTCAAAGGCTAACAGCCCAAGGGACCAGTAATCTACTGAATTGCTATATGTCTTACTGTACAGTAATTCAGGTGCAAGATACTGTAAAGTACCTACAAAGCTAGCACATACTGAGTTTGAATCAATTTCCTTAGCATAGCCAAGGTCTATCAACTTATATGTTACTTTTAATTGATTTTGTGGATCGTCACTTGGGACCTGTAACACTATGTTCTCTGGTTTGAGGTCTCTATGAGTGATTTTATTATTGTGAAGAAATTGCATTGCATTACCAACATCATTCAGTATCTTGCGCACTTGTGCCTCCTTTAGACCACAACACGAATCTGGTTTGTTCAATACCTGTCGTAAGTCACCACCGCTGCAGTATTCCATACATAGAATAGGTAGTTTTGAGGGATTGACGCTGGCTAAGCCTGAGACAAACTCAGGCGGCATCTCCCTTGTACCGACTATATTGGGGTTATTGCAGCTCTGCAACATTTCCACTTCCTTTGTCCACCTCTCTCTATGTTTCGCAGTGAGCTCATCGGCCCACTTGCACGTTTTTACGGCGAGTTTTTCCTCAGTATCTTTGTGTCGCCATAGCACCACTACACCAAAACTACCGGAACCTAATACTCTGTCTTTGATCCAATCGCCGATAAACACGAGTTCTTCCATTTCAATTTTGTAAATTAAACTTTGCAAAGTCTCCGAACTGACATTAAAACTGCTGAAGTCTAGCAGAAACAGAAGAAATAAAAATAGGGAAACTATATAAATAACTTTGATCAAGTTTCGTTTTTTATGACGTATTGACATTTGACGTCTTTGTCTGTCTGTCGACAAATGTACTCTGTGGTCTGTCGTTTTCGTGGGGGATCTTTGATAACTTAGACTAAGAATAATGTACTTACGTACTATAGACAGAGGCATATTTTCATTACGGCACGCTAAAGCGAGATCGAAATATACTTAAAGAACTTGTTAAAAAGAGATGGGAGCGAGATTTTCTGTCCTTTTCGGTGTAACCACATATTTTGACAGTGCCCTTTAATTATGTGGCAGGCAAACTGTGGAAGTCGGGGTGACATTGTTGTTTTATAATATTTATGTGTTAAAATCGATTCTCACAGCTGTAAATTGTGTTGTATTAAAAGCAAATAACATTTTTCTAGTTCCATAATATGTTGAGCTGCAGTATTTTAGGTTGTAAGAGCCGCAGTGAGCGTAAACAGGAAGGCTGCCGGAAGGTATTACATTTTACGCGTAAGTTAAATACTTCTCTTTAAAATGTACTAAATATGTATTGTTTATATATAGATATTTAATTACTTTTGTCTTATAACTAGTCATTCAACGTAAATATAGTGAAATTCGTGAAAATAAACTTATATTTGTTTATTTCAAACATTGTCAAATTCGAAATTGTGTTGTCAGATCTCGAATCAAAATATCCTCCCCGTATTAGTAAAAAATTAACCATCTTATTGAAATATAATAATTTTTAACAAAAACAGTGACCATAAATAATAAAATCAAAGATTATGTGTTACCTCATTAGTAGTTAGTTACATTTCAAGCGGGAGGCTCAAATCCCACCTGTTTATATATAACTATTTAAGTGGAGACCAGTAAAATGTTATAGGCTGGGTGCACCAGGCGCGGTCGCAGCCTTCAATTTTGGGGGGAGGGTCGCCAGGAAATTTGAGGGAAGAAGTGTCTCAAATTCGCTTGTTTTACCTTCCATGTACGCATGACTGACGGATTGGGGGGGGGGGGTCATGTCCTGTGACCCCCCACCTGGGACCGCGCCTGGGGTGCACGTTATGAGCATTTTCCCGACATATTAAATTTCACTCACACAGACTGTAAAAAGATACTCCATACATTTTGTATTAGACATTATGAGAAGTTTACCAGACGAATTTCATCTCATGTTGCTGTCATATTTTTTTCAGTTTTCCAACTGACGCTCTTGCCGAAAATAAATGGATTCAGGCCACTGGACTTATTGACTGGCAACCATCAATATAATTCCGAATTTGTTCGGTCTATTTTGAAAGCCATTTATTGACCAAAAGGATAAAGAGAAGAAAAATAATAATAAAATTGATACAAATGTACATTTTTATATATTGCGTTATAACTAAGTGTTTACTTTTATCTTTGTAATATTTGCATAGCTCATTAAGGTAAATATGACGTACTTAATATGTATTAACAGCTTTTGTAAACACCCATATTGGTGCCATTAAAAATCTTTGTATTTGTCTTTTATTTTCTCCTATATGTATGTCCTGTAATTTGCTGACCCAATTAACTTTATGCCAGTCAACCAATCTAAACTCACAAACAACCAACCATAATGCACAAGCATATAAATCCTTTCACAGTTTGGTCTGCCAATGTTTATAGTTTACTTGCTTGATATTGTAGATTACCAAATTTGGGGGAAAATATGATAAGTGGGTAACACTGGCTGCGAACAAGAGATGCCAACAAAGTGGTTACACCGACCCGCTGTCTTTAGGATTATTGGTCTTTGTTTGATAATGATACCTATGGATCTGAAACAGTTGTCTATATAAAGCGTAGCTTATACTTTTGTATCATAATCCGATGAAGAACTTATAAACATATTTCTGTTTCTTTCTCACTTATGTTTATCTACTCATGTGATAAGAGATAGCACTAATGTTGAACGTGCCAATTTTGGCAACATTTTTCTGTAACGTCATGGTAATACTTATTTGCGGCCGATTCGCCATTTCGTCACTTATATAACAACACCGCGCAAGTCGATTTTTGGCGGTTATTATGTTTTGATGTCATTGGATAGAGCGTTTTCGCGTGGTTTGATCGACCAATCATAGACTTTACTTTTCCACCAATAAGAGCACGCTATTCAAACAATTCTGACACCGCGCAAGTCCGTCAGTCCCAGAACACCGCGCAAATCTTCATTCCGCCATATTGTTTGTGGTGACTACTTGTTGCTCCGTGAATATTTAATGATTTCAGTGTTTTTTTATCGTGAAACTAAGTGAAAATTGTTTTATTTGAATAAAAAACAGGTAAGCTTTTGATTTTTTATTATAATATGTCGTAAAATATCCACAAACTTACTGTATTTACCTTTTTATGCAGTTGCCTACTTGAGCGGTGTTTATTGTAAACATTTTTAGTACTTGGGCGGTGTTGTAATTTTGTCAATATTGTTACAGTGATACATACATAGGCATATAAATCCTTCGTGCAACTCTCAGTTTTGTTTGAAATCTAAGTTAAGAGCATGTCGTTCCATAAGCGAAGATTCACGCAGTCGGTTGTTCCAAAATTTTTGGAAACAAATGTCCTGGGAACAACGAAGAACATTTGTATGTGCTCACGTCTTGAGGGTGGAAAAGAAAATAATCAAAAGTGCTGACTCAAACAGATCCGAAATCCGAGACTATTTTCGTACTATCGACGGTAAGAGATTGCAAGTCTGCAAAAAAATGTTTCTGGCTATATGGCTTGGGGTGAAGGAATGGTTCGTTAGATACTGGCTGACAAAAACTGACTCTTCTATGCCCCCTGATGCAACAACATCTCAAAAAAAACGCAAAGGGCCTGAAAAGACTGAGGACGTCAATTATTTAAGAAATTATCTGACTGGCCTACCAACTATGCCATCTCATTTTTGTCGTGCTAGTACGTCCAGAGCTTACTTAGAACCAGTGTTCGAAAATATGACTGACCTTTATAAAAAATATAAAGAATCATGTGAAATCGATTCGAATACACCCGTTTGCAGAAAATTATTTGATGACACATTTTTAAAGCTCAACCTTAGTCTTTTCCACCCTAAAAAAGACCAATGCGATCTTTGCGTAGGCCACAAAATAGGAAATATCACTGATGAAGTGTACACGCAGCATGTGCAAAAGAAGAATGAAGCTAGAGATGAAAACAGATTTCAAGCAGATGCTGGAAAATTTCATGTCTTTACCCAAGATGTTGAATCGGTTAAACTAGCTCCATTCCTTCAAGCCAGTGCTATTTACTACAAAACTAAATTGTGCGTACACAATTTTACTTTGTACAATGTGAGTACCAAAGATGTAATGTGTTATTGGTTCGATGAATCCAACTGCACTCTTGAGGCGTCAGTTTTTGCTACATGTTTGGTGGACTATTTACAAAAAACTTTGGACAGAGAGCTATTGCCTGTAATATTATATTCAGATGGGTGCTGTGCACAGAATCGCAATTCCACATTGAGTAATGCACTTATACGTTTAGCTATTGAAAAGCAAGTGGTAATTGTTCAAAAGTATTTGGAAAAAGGGCACACCCAGATGCAATGCGATTCTGTACACAGCGCAATCGAATGTAAGGTAAAAAATAAAGAAATTTACTTACCGGAACAATATGTAAACTATACAAAAAAAGCAAGGGAAGATCCTTTCCCTTATGATGCAAAGATGTTAGAGTATACTTTTTTTTATAGATTTTTCCAAAGATTTGGTGTACAAAACCTATCGCCCTGGAAAGAAGACAGGTGACCCTGTAGTCACTGATATACGAATGTTGGAGTACAGGCTAGATGGTACAATATAGTATAAACTTAATTTTAAAGACGAGATAAAGCCGTTGCCCCAACGACCTACTCCTCTTCATCGAATTAAACCAATCAGCTCTCTGCCCAAACTACTCGGGTAGATTGCCGATTTCTGCTCGTAAATTTATGGATCTACAGGATTTAAAAAGAGTTATACCTGCAGCTTGCCATAAATTCTACGATGATTTGCCACATTTGTAAAAATATTATTATTATTAGTATTTAATAATTTTTAGTTTATAATTTGTTCCTTATTGTTTGCATATCGGAAGGGGTTATTTATAGGATGTTGATCCTGGTCATCTAAATATATAAACTACTCTATGACTTCCCTGTCTGTGGTCTCTGTTTACCGATCCCAAGGTTTCACACAGAGCCGAAGGGCAGACAGGGTAGTCCTAGTTAATATAACCCAAGCCTATCTATTAGAATAATTTACTATTTAAGTTAAGTAATACCAACATAATTTTTGCTACTATAACTTTATAATCTTCACCTTTTTTATTTTTGAAAGAGCGAGACCTTTTCGCCACCAGTGTCTATAATGCTGTAACTACTTACAGAAAAGCCCCGATAAATACTTTTTTAGAATTTTTGATTATAAGGTTTCTATTTCATTTTTGATGTACTGATTTGTGATCTCAAATAAAAGTCTGATTCACTGATTACCTTTTCTTATTACAAGAAACACAGCTTAAGTCCCTGAATTTATAGCAAAACACCGCCTAAATCAATTTAAAAAGATACTATCAATAGAACTTGCTCCATTATATTTTTAAATTATATCTTAACTATACTAAAACTATTTAAAACCATTAATTACTTATTTAGTTGTCAAAACAATTAATAAATACTTTTTTTGTCTCTCCTGAAAAGTCGACAAAATTTACTTGCGCGGTGTTGTTATATAAGCGACGATTACACTTTCATGTGGTACTTGAGCTGTCAGTGAGCTTTGTTGTGGATAGTTTTTTTAGAATTTCTTCGTTATTTGTGGTGTTTTTTTAGCAAATCCTTTATTGAGAAAGGTGAAGTGGTGTAAAAGAAGATGCCAAAGTGCAGTTTTATTGGGTGCGGCGGCAGAAGAGGGAAAAAACAGCATCATGTACATTACGCCGGTACGTACTGCATATTTCATCGAAATACCCCTGATTTCTACAAATTTACAAATGAAATGTTTGCTAAAAGTCTTAAGTAAAGATATTGGATCACGTTTCCTTTCATTTTCATTTATATTTACGATTATTTCACTATACAATTTTATAATCAATCAATCAATCAATTTCAATCAATCAATTTATTTTATTTGCATGAATATAGGTTTACATACAAGTAGATGGTCTTATAACAGTTTATGCTTCTCTATATTCTACCTTAGACAAGGCATGCAAAAATCAAAATTTATTATAAAAGATATTTAAAAACAACAATTTAAACATAACTTAATGCAATAAATAATTTAAATTCTAATTTTACATTTAAAAGTCTATTCAATCATTAATTAGTCATTATTTTAATCATAGTAGTATGTCAATTGTTAACATTACATTACATTACATTACTAATTAAATATACACTATATCAAATACTATAATAATCAATCAAATACTAATACATACACATTTTAATTCAATTCAACAAAAAAATCAATTATTTAAATTTGTATATAATTTATCATATTTTATTCAACTAAACAATGATTCACTTATTTTAATAAATTTAATAAAACATTTGTCTAATTTGGCATCTCTTGCAAAAATTCTTTAACACTATAATAAGCCTTTTCTATTAGATAAGTTTTAAGTGTTTTTTTAAATTTAAAGCCAGACATAGATTTTATGTTTTCAGGTAATTTGTTATAGATTGTAGGGCCCATACAGAATAAACTTTTACGATATAATTTGGTCCTTGCAGGAATCGCACAAAGTTTATTACTATGTCTCTTTGAATTAAGAGTATCATAGTTATCAATTTCTTTATTTACCATTAAAGCTATTTCGTAAATATATATAGAAGGGAGTGTGAGAATTTTCAATTTTTGAAAATGAGGCTTACAAGAATCTTGTTGATGCAGCTTACAAATCGAGCGAATACATTTTTTTTGGGATTTAAAAACTCTCTCAATACCAGCTGCGTTACCCCAGAAGAGAACTCCATATCTTAATATGCTTCCCACATAGGCGTGGTAAGCTGTGATAACTGCGTTTTGGTTAACTAAATTTCTTAACTTGTATAACGCAAAAGAGTATTTGTTAAGCTTTTTAGTTATAAATTCTAAATGAGTTCTCCATGATAAGTCTTGATCAATATGTATGCCTAAGAATTTTGTGCTGTAATTTTCATCTATATATAAAAACATTTTGTATGAAAAATAGTGTTGCGGTATTGATTGCTCCCATATCGATAAAATTATCATACATAAGATAAAGGGTAAAGAATATCGGGCTTATGAAATATGTTTTTTTCACAATTGTATAACTGGAAAAATTAGTTGTATTATATTAGCAAATTAAAATTTAAACTTCTGTTAATGTTCCACTGCTGGGCATTCCTCTCATAACTAACATTATGTGTATTTTGTTTTAGGTCACCAGTGATTGAAGAGTCTGAAAATATAAACACTACAAGGAAACATGTATATTTTTGTCCCTTCAATTTGATGATTCATGTTTCAACAGAACAATGAATAATATAGTACTACGTGATGATGGCCTACCATCACAAACTTTATTGGTAAGAAAGATGTGTGCTATTTTAATTACTTAACAATTTATTGTTCACATATATATGATTGTTGTTATATATTATTATTGTTATGTGTGTGTGCGTGTATATGTATAGGCGTTGTGTTAAGCGAGCGAGCTGGGGTTGCTCGCGAGCGATTACCGTCGCATATGGACGCGACGGTAATCGCTTAACACCACACCGCCTACTTAGGATAGCTATACATAGTCGATATAAATCAATCTACTCATATACCTACTATGGTTTATATGTTATACTGTTGGGCACTGGTCTCTCCTGACTAGAGAAGGTACATGCCATATAGTTTACCAAGCTGGTCCAGTGCGAGTTAGGGTACTTGGATAGCGCCCTGTTTGTATAGTTCTGATAAGACTATCTATTTAAAGACATCTTATTATATTTAAAATGTAGGTATATATCTTGAACGGAAATATAAAGATAAAATTTTAAAACAGGCTTTAATATTAATAGCCAGCCATTAGTCAGCCAGCCATTATTCAGCCAGTCATGAGTCAGCCAGCCTTAAGTTAAGAGCCATAATGATCTGTTGTTCCAGATGCTAACCATTACGGTCTGTTCCCATTACAGGAGCAATTATTCCAGGATGGCCGAATGTACCGAACGCGTCAGCCAGCTAGCCAATCGGAGCCTTGCCACCATGCCATACTGACGTCTCCCTGCAACCTAGCCAAGCCGTAGCTAATAAGGAGAGAGTCAACTCTATATAAGCCATCCCCAACAATTATTATGTGTCATTCTGCTTGTCAGTAAAAATGCAGAAACTCTGTCCATTTTTATTTCAGGTAGATATTTGAGTAAAATTTATGCTTTCTTTTTAAGGACATTCGTCTTAGTCCCTTGTATGGTCCCTACCTTTATACAAATTGTTAATGACCAGAGGTCTTCAGGAGTCCCACTCCAGATAATTTATAATAGGTACCTTAAGCTTACGCAACTATACCTCCCTATTATGTTTTAGTATCTTTTAGGTACATATTTGTTTTTTAAAATAAAGGAAATGTTCAATAAAGTAAAATAAATGTGATTATCAATATCTTGGATATTTTATTTTGTGCCCTACTAACACAACCTTGATAAAAAAGGACATACCATACCAGCAGACATACAAAACATCAGACCGTACAAGATCATCAATTCGCAATTGTGAGCGAGAGAATCATTCGTGATTTTTTGCATAATATTATAAACTCTGACGTTAGTATGACGTGGCATTAGTTTAATTTTAACTACGTTTAACGTGTTAGCCCATCGTTTTAATCACACCTCGGAGTTACTGATGGTTTGAATGGAAGTATAACTTTTATATTTTATTTTATATTATTATAATTTGTTAATTTACCTACAAACCGATATTCAAGCCCTAGGATAGATGATCACTTCCAGTGTACCTATTTGTAACAAGAATGGAACTATCGATAATGTTTATCGACCGAACAGAAACAGCTCTAGTCGAATCCGCCATTTGTAATTACAGTCGAGTGTAGGTATGGCACGTTTTTTTTGTAGGTATTTCAACTCCTTCCGTAAGGGGGATTCGTTCCTCATTGAGTCACATTCATTGATTTGACTTTTTTTATTAATTCTTTTTACGGCATTTGATAAAATCCTTGCAGCCACTCAAGATTTTCGTTTCATTATTCAATTCAATAATGGTATCGCAAACTTGCATATTGCCAACGTCAATAAAGTATACTTTTTGCATCACTTTGTAGCCAACCATAGAAAAAATCTGTAAGTCGTCAGTAATCAGTCAGTCAAGTTAGTCATACTTATTTTAGTCCAATGAGGAACGAATCCCCCTTACGGAAGGAGTTGAAATACCTACAAAAAAAACGTGCCATACCTACACTCGACTGTAATTACAAATGGCGGATTCGACTAGAGCTGTTTCTGTTCGGTCGATAGACATTATCGATAGTTCCATTCTTGTTACAAATAGGTACACTGGAAGTGATCATCTATCCTAGGGCTTGAATATCGGTTTGTAGGTAAATTAACAAATTATAATAATATAAAATAAAATATAAAAGTTATACTTCCATTCAAACCATCAGTAACTCCGAGGTGTGATTAAAACGATGGGCTAACACGTTAAACGTAGTTAAAATTAAACTAATGCCACGTCATACTAACGTCAGAGTTTATAATATTATGCAAAAAATCACGAATGATTCTCTCGCTCACAATTGCGAATTGATGATCTTGTACGGTCTGATGTTTTGTATGTCTGCTGGTATGGTATGTCCTTTTTTATCAAGGTTGTGTTAGTAGGGCACAAAATAAAATATCCAAGATATTGATAATCACATTTATTTTACTTTATTGAACATTTCCTTTATTTTTAAAAACAAATATGTACCTAAAAGATACTAAAACATAATAGGGAGGTATAGTTGCGTAAGCTTAAGGTACCTATTATAAATTATCTGGAGTGGGACTCCTGAAGACCTCTGGTCATTAACAATTTGTATAAAGGTAGGGACCATACAAGGGACTAAGACGAATGTCCTTAAAAAGAAAGCATAAATTTTACTCAAATATCTACCTGAAATAAAAATGGACAGAGTTTCTGCATTTTTACTGACAAGCAGAATGACACATAATAATTGTTGGGGATGGCTTATTAGCTACGGCTTGGCTAGGTTGCAGGGAGACGTCAGTATGGCATGGTGGCAAGGCTCCGATTGGCTAGCTGGCTGACGCGTTCGGTACATTCGGCCATCCTGGAATAATTGCTCCTGTAATGGGAACAGACCGTAATGGTTAGCATCTGGAACAACAGATCATTATGGCTCTTAACTTAAGGCTGGCTGACTCATGACTGGCTGAATAATGGCTGGCTGACTAATGGCTGGCTATTAATATTAAAGCCTGTTTTAAAATTTTATCTTTATATTTCCGTTCAAGATATATACCTACATTTTAAATATAATAAGATGTCTTTAAATAGATAGTCTTATCAGAACTATACAAACAGGGCGCTATCCAAGTACCCTAACTCGCACTGGACCAGCTTGGTAAACTATATGGCATGTACCTTCTCTAGTCAGGAGAGACCAGTGCCCAACAGTATAACATATAAACCATAGTAGGTATATGAGTAGATTGATTTATATCGACTATGTATAGCTATCCTAAGTAGGCGGCGTGGTGTTAAGCGATTACCGTCGCGTCCATATGCGACGGTAATCGCTCGCGAGCAACCCCAGCTCGCTCGCTTAACACAACGCCTATACATATACACGCACACACACATAACAATAATAATATATAACAACAATCATATATATGTGAACAATAAATTGTTAAGTAATTAAAAGAGCACACATCTTTCTTACCAATAAAGTTTGTGATGGTAGGCCATCATCACGTAGTACTATATTATTCATTTATTTATTTATTTATTTATAATTTAGAACCACCTTAAACTAGGGGTTACAAGGTAGACTTAATGCCTAATGGCATTCTCTGCCAGTCAACCCTGGGTGTTGGAGAGAACTTTAGGTAGGCGGACGGAGAACAGCGACTTTATGCACGATAACAAGTATTTTATTATATTGCCAGAGATTATTTATTACTATATAATAATATAAACAATATAATCAACAGATACATATTTATAATACATATATACATACTTACATACATATATACTACATAACACCATACATAAATACATATGTCTATACATATACATAAATATATTATACGTGACATACATTATAATGTGAACTCAGAAGCTCGTAGGGACTCATGCATTACTTGATAACAAGTGTTTGCGTAGCAACTTCTTGAAAGCACACTTTGTTGGTGCCTTTCTAATATTTTCGGGCAGGGCGTTCCAGAGTAGTATAGCCTGCACATTATATGAGTAACGAAAGAAATCACTATTGTGAGGAGGCGTATAAAGTTTAAGATTACTAGTAGAACGGAGCCCTCTCTTATGAGATGAACAGATGTACTGAAAGTTTTCCTTTAGATAATGTGGAGAAGTTGGATCATGTAAAATTGAATACAGGACCAAGAGAATTCTAGAGTTACGCCTCTGACGAATAGTAAGCCACTTAAGCTGACTTCGATAACTTGAGATGTGGTCATACTTACGTAGATTGAAAATAAATCGGATACAGCTATTTTGAAGGCGCTCTAGCTTATTTAGAAGTTCTTCATTCAGGTCTGGGTAGCACACGTCAGCATAGTCTATAATGGGTAGAACAAGACTGTGAATCAACATAAGCTTAGTGCTGTATGGCAAGAATTTCCTGAAACGATACAAAGACTGTAATATTCCGTTGACCTTACGGCTGATCTCAGTCACTTGCACTCGCCAATTCATACAGCTGTCAATGTGCAGACCTAAATTTTTTACACTTATATTGTAATGAATGGCGTTTGATGCATAGACCAGCTTTGGTAGATTTGCAATATTGATCCTGGACAACAGTCTCGAACTACCCACTACAATCCCCTGGCATTTTGCAGGGTTAACTGCTATTCCATACCGATCACACCAGGCTCTAATGGCTTCCAGATTCTTATTAACAATGTTTATAGCATTCGGAAGATTGTCAATAGCAGAATGAACATACAGTTGGAGATCGTCAGCATACATATGGTACGAGCAGTCAATGAAAGAAGTAATGGAATTAATGAATAATGAAAAAAGTAAGGGAGAAAGAATACCGCCTTGTGGAACGCCAGCTGGCAGATCAGCCCAATCAGAGCATTCCTGCCCAATATGGACTGACTGTTGACGTCCACGAAGATATGAAGCAAACCACTCTACAACTGTTGGTGCAAATTTGAGGTGTGATAAAGTGGTCAGGAGTAACTCGTGGTCGACTGTGTTGAAAGCATTCGAAAAGTCAATAAGCACCAGTACTGTGACCATCCTGTTGTTCATGGCTAATCTAATACTGTCAGTGACTTTGATCAATGCAGTCGTGGTGCTATGACCTGGACGGAACCCAGACTGATACACACTCAGTAGGTTATATTTACATATGAAGGAGGAAACTTGCTTGTGTACACAGGCTTCCAGAACTTTAGATAGGAACGGGAGAATAGATATAGGCCGGAATTGATTTGGTAGTGCTGCGTTAGGTACCTTAGGGAGCGGTCTCACGTATGCCTTCTTCCAGATGCTAGGGTATTGGTTGGAAAGCAAAGAACTATTGATGATGTGAGTAATGGTGGGTAGCAAGGTCTCAACAATAGGTCTCAACAATTGTTCTGTTGAAACATGAATCATCAAATTGAAGGGACAAAAATATACATGTTTCCTTGTAGTGTTTATATTTTCAGACTCTTCAATCACTGGTGACCTAAAACAAAATACACATAATGTTAGTTATGAGAGGAATGCCCAGCAGTGGAACATTAACAGAAGTTTAAATTTTAATTTGCTAATACAACTAATTTTTCCAGTTATACAATTGTGAAAAAAACATATTTCATAAGCCCGATATTCTTTACCCTTTATCTTATGTATGATAATTTTATCGATATGGGAGCAATCAATACCGCAACACTATTTTTCATACAAAATGTTTTTATAAAATTGTATAGTGAAATAATCGTAAATATAAATGAAAATGAAAGGAAACGTGACTTACTTTAGACTTTTAGCAAACATTTCATTTGTAAATTTGTAGAAATCAGGGGTATTTCGATGAAATATGCAGTACGTACCGGCGTAATGTACATGATGCTGTTTTTTCCCTCTTCTGCCGCCGCACCCAATAAAACTGCACTTTGGCATCTTCTTTTACACCACTTCACCTTTCTCAATAAAGGATTTGCTAAAAAACACCACAAATAACGAAGAAATTCTAAAAAAAACTATCCACAACAAAGCTCACTGACAGCTCAAGTACCACATGAAAGTGTAATAAAAAATGGCGAATCGGCCGCAAATAGGTATTACCATGACGTTACAGAAAAATGTTGCCAAAATTGGCACGTTCAACATTAGTGCTATCTCTTATCGCATGAGTAGATAAACATAAGTGAGAAAGAAACAGAAGTATGTTTATAAGTTCTTCATCGGATTATGATACAAAAGTATAAGCTACGCTTTATTTAGACAACTATTTCAGATCCATAGGTATCAATATCAAAGTTTTAGTCAAATATTCAAGTAAAGCATCCCGAATGGCATCTCAGAAATTTTGGAGGCAAGCTGAAAAATAATATTTTCTCGGCTTTCGCACTATTTATTTCTATGTATTTTATTTCACAACACTGCTGCACTGTAATTAACCTATATTGAGCAAATCCGATTTAATTCAAAAATACAGAAAATGAAAATAAAACCAGAGCATAACATGTCTATTTCGACTTCCCGCCAAATCAAAACTTTTTTTTTCTCAATTATGGCATCGCAAACTCTGTGCATACTGCCAGCGTCAAGTATAATTTTTGCATCAATTTTTTGTCAGTTTCAATGAAACTGGACGAAGTAATAACAAAGTCAGTAAGTCGTCAGTAATCAGTCAGTCTAGTCAGTCCAACATTCAAGTAAAGCGATGGCTACTTTACTAGAACGTGTTCGATGGAATTTTGGAGGCAAGCAGAAAAAACATATTTTAGCACTGTTATTCTATTTCACAAACACTCGTGCACTGTAATTAACCTATATCAAACAAAATGCCATCAACTTTATCCGATATAACTCAAAAATGCACCAAAAAAATGAAAATAAAGCAAGAGCACAATATGTCTTTTTCGACTTCCCGCCAAAACTCAACCAAAACTTCCGTAAGGGGTTTCGTTGGTCATTGGTTTGTCAACTTTACTTTTCTTTTGTTTGACACTGACAGCGCCGTGAATCTTGCTTGCTTGAATGTAAATTTTTTTCAAGTTGTTTACATTTGTTAAATAACAAACGGAAACTATTTATATTGAATAAATATTATGATAAGACGATAAAAATGCTGGAAGTATCAACAACATGCCGCAGTTGTATGAAAACCAATGATGACTTGGTAGATTTGTTTGTGCCACTGTATATAGATAATTGCACCTATCATTTAGCTGATGTGCTTAAGACGACGGCTTCTATTGAGGTAACGATATTTGAAATAATCATTTCCTATACGTACCACATCCTACAATAGGCTTAGCATCCTCTACTTACCGCTAAACTTTTTTTAGGTCAGCAAAGAAGATGGGTTGCCTCAAAGAGTTTGCAAGGAATGCAGTCATTTCCTCCAAGCAGTACAAATTTTTCGTACTCAAGCCTTACACTCTGAAGAAAAACTCAAAAAGCTTTGTGCCATTCAATCAGAAGTTAAGAATGAGGTAGAATTCAAAAATGAAACTCTAACAGACAACTTTGATTTTGACAATTATGATTTTGACCAAAGTGATGTCTTTCTGAAAGGCGAGAGTGATCTCATGAATAAGGTGAAAGATGAAATGTATATATGTAATATTTGCCAGAAAGCTTATATAGACAACAATGATTATTTGAAACATCTTTCCTCTCACTCAAGGCCCAGTTTTGTGTGTAACTCATGCAAAAAATCCTTTCGTAAGGAGTCGTCACTAAAGAAGCATGTAGAAAGAAACTGTCAGAATAAGAAGTCCACACAACGTGGTACCTTAGAAGATATATCAGTTAAAATAGAAACTGAAGACTCACATTTTAAATGCTTAAACTGCCCTCTAACATTTGCTAAATATAGATCACTATTGTCCCATAACAAGAAACACAAAGCGAAACATAAAGAAAGTAATAGCTATCAATGTGACTATTGTAGTAAGAAGTTTAAGTTGAAATCGGTCCTTCTAAGACACATTAAACTGCACTCTTCAAGTGAGCAGTACCAGTGCACAGAGTGTCCAAAGAAGTATTCAAGACAAGACCAGCTGGAAGAACACATGCATAAACATACTGGCCGGAAACCGCATGTTTGCCCTCATTGTGGTAAAGGTATCTGTCTATCTATCTATCAGCCTTTTAAAGTCCACTGCTGGACATAGGCCTCCCCTAATGTTCGCTACTCCGTCCGGTCCTGCGCCCTCTGAATCCAGCTGTTTCCTGCTATCTTCTTCAGGTTGTCAGTCCACCTGGTTGGAGGGTGGCCTGTGCTCCTTTGCGCCGAGACGTGGTCGCCATTCGAGGACTTTTCTTCCCCATCGGTTGTCAGTCCTCTAATATGGCCTGACAATTTCCAATTGAGCTTGAAAATTTTGAGAGCTATGTCGGTAACCTTCGTTCGTCTACGGATTTCATCGTTTCGAATTCTGTCCCATAGAGAAATACCAAGCATAGCCCTCTCCATCGCTCGCTGAGCGACCTTGAGCCTATGGAAAAGACTTACTGTGAAAGACCATGTCTCAGCACCGTAGGTCATCACTGGCAACACACACTCAAAAACTTTCAATTTCAGGCACTGAGGTATTGTCGAAAGGTAATGGTATACATAATACATTCAGTAATACAACTTTAATTGGTTTACCCGCAAAGTACTACCATTCATTGTGTATTGATGAAATTTGTTTCTTATGTACTCTTCTGTAATCATTTTAAGAATTTAAGTTTTGATTAAGTCTTTAAAATTAATTATTTCATTCAATTAAATTAAAATTTGTACACTATAAGGGGTAAATAGGGAGATCTTAATATTTTGTAAAACCTTTTCATCCATATTTTTGCAAATAAAATAACGCTTCTTTAAGTATTTTTAAGCTCAAATAGTAAAATAATCTGATTCAGATATTAACATATTACTTAGATCATTCAATATCAGTATTACGATATTCCGAGATTCCAAAATTCATGCTCTAATCAGGATAAACAATGGGAAAGTGCTGATGTTGACTCATACAATTTTGTTCAAAATTATCTTTTTTATTTTAAACTAGTGGCTGCCCTTAACTTTGTCCACATAGTGCGATGTTATATATCTTATAGCCTTCCCTAATAAATTAACTATTCAACACAAAAAGAATTTCAATCCGAACCAGTAGTTTCTGAGAAAAGAGTGTTCAAACAAACAAATAAATAAACTTCAATCAACAATCCTTAGCTTGATATATTATAGATCAATAATAATAATAATAATAATAATAATAAGCCTTTTATTTCTAATCTCATGGTATTTACAATTTTTATATTACTACTTTTTAGATGAAATAAGTGTTTGTTTTGTTAGTGTTTGTCTTATTCTAGTTAGTATTGTTATTTTTTACGGTATTTATTGGAGATGTAGTCCCATATCGGGTAAAGGCCTCCTCCATCCGTTTCCAATGCTCCCAGTCTTTGGCAAGGGTCAGCCAGTTTGTGCCAGCAGTCTGAGCTACGTCGTCCGCCCACCGTTTATATGGTCTCCCAACCTTTCTTTTCCTGGTGGTCCTTTCCAGTTAGTGGTTTGTATTGTCCATCTGTCGTCAGTGAGCCTTGCGATATGTCCTGCCCATCGCCACTTTAGTGCTAGTGCTTGTGTTAGAGCATCTGTCAGCATTGTCTTTTTCCTAATTTTTGTACTTCTCACTTTGTGAATTTTTCTTATTCCTAGTATGCTCCGCTCCATTGCTCTCTGGGTGGTTGTAATTTTTTGTTTGGTTCTGTGTCTATGAAGAGTTTTGGTGAGATGGGGTCTTCTTGTCTCACGCCTCTTTCAATCTTGATTGGATCACCTCTTGTTTCCAGTTTTACCTTACTAGTTGGTACTGTTAGCATATATGTTCTTCAGAATGTTTATGTATTTTCTATCGATGTTGAAGAGTTTCAGTGCTTCCCAGATTGAGTTATGACTAATTGTATCGAAAGCCTTACTGTAATCGATGAATGCTAGATATAGAGGTCCGAACGGAAACCTGCTTGTTCTATTGGTTGTGAATCATCAATTGTAGGTGCTATTCTGCTTAGGATGATAGATGCGAACAATTTATATGTACTTGCCATCAGACTGATTGGCCTGTAATTACCTATATCTAATGGATTTCCTTTTTTGTAGATAAGTGTTATTTCTGAAGTGCACCATTGTTGTGGCACTATCTCAGCATCTAATATCATGTTGAAGAGCTTGGTGAAATGGTGGAGTAGAACCGGTGCCACTAATTTAATAGCTTTGTTAGTTATACCGTCGGGTCCTGGGCTTTTTTCATTTTTTAGCTTTCTAATGTGGTCATACACTTCCCTTTCAGTAATTGGGTTTACTGCTGTTCTAGAATTACTATAATCTTGTGTTTGTGTCATTATGTATTTGTCTCTTGTACATTTCTCTGTAGAAATTTGTAGCATGGTTAATAATATCTTTTCTCGTTTTTGTTTCCCTTTTGTTGTCTTCTAACTTCTGTATCCACGTTTTTTGTAGTTTCAAGTCTTTAAATGCTCTTTTTGTACTTTTATGATTCATAAGGTTCCTAGTGATTATGTCCTGTCTGTGCTTTTTATAGTCTTGATTAATAGATTTGTTGGTAGTTTTGAACACTTCACTTATCTCTTTTCTTTTGATATTATCTTTAGGTTTTGTTTTTATTAGTTCAGTGCGTTTCTTTTTTAGTTCCTCAGTTTCTTTACTAAATATTTTTTGTCGTTTTCTCCCTTGGTTACTTGTGCTTAAACTGTGTACCACGGATTTCTCTAAAGTGTTGTAATAGTTTTGGATGCTCAGAGTTTCTTTAAAATTGGTTTCTAGATGTGAATGCAGGCTATTCATATAACTTTTAATTTCATTGTCAGTTTTTAGACTTGTAACTGAAGGTTTGTAGTTTTTCCTATCTTTTCTTGGCTGCTTTAAATCGAGGGAGGCTCTTAAAAGTCTGTGATCGGAGGGGAATTTTATATTTTTGAGTACTTCTGTGTTTGTGATGAGTTGGGGGTGGTTTGTTAATGAAATCTATTTCATTTGTTGTTTTTTGGTCAGGTGAAATCCAAGTCCATCGCCTGTTTTCCCTTTTCTTAAAATATGTATTCATTATAGACAGCATGTGTTCTAAAGCAAAGTCTATCAGTAGGTCGCCCCGGTCATTTCGTTCGCCATTTCCGTACTGACCCATAATTAAGTTCTCGCCTTCTTTGGGACGTCCTATTTTAGCGTTAAAGTCGCCCATTAATATAACTTTGCCATCAGCTTTGGAAAGTGCTTCTGTGATTGTGTTGTAGAATGTATGTATCTCTTCTTCGCTCGCTTTTTCTGTGGGTGCATAGACTTGTACTAGTGAAAGATGCAAGTTTTCTAATTCCAATTTTAGCAGAGCAACCCTTTCTGACAATCCTGTGAAATTTATTATTTTGTTTTTAAATGTTTTCTTCAGTAAAAAGCCAACCCCGTGTTTTCCCTTGGTTTCTCCCATGTAACATAGAATGTAGTCTTTGTATTCCTCTATATTACAACCTGTTCTTCTAACTTCGGAAAGACCCAAAATGTCAAAGTTAACATTTTCAAGAGCATATGTAAGTTCAAGATATCTTTCAGTTGTAGAGAGGGATCTCACATTATATGTGCATATTTGTAAAGATTCACTTTTTGTCTTCCTTATAATAGATGGAGGGTGATGGTCATTATTCCCCACGGGGACCAGCTGGCTTAGGGAATGTGTTTTGTTGTTATTGTTTGTTTCTGTGTTTTTTCTTTTATTCGGCTTTTGTGGGTGATTGATTGCTATTGCTTGTTGTTTCCGTTTTGTGAGTTGTGTCTGGAGTGGTTCATGTATTCGAAAGCATTTGTTTTATTTATTTTACTTGGAGCCTTTGGTTGTGGGCTATCATCGCTGTTACACTGAGGTGGTGAGTTTGACGGGGCTCATTCTTCTTTTCATTCCCTTTTTCTTGGTTTATTTTACCTTTAATTATTAATTTATCATATCGAAGGATTGTTAGGTTTCCATTTTCTTTTCTTGTAGCTGTTGTTGTTTTAGCTCTTTCCTTATTTCCAAAACCTCTTAAGGAAAATCTTCAGTGGCATATGTGGATGCTTGGAAATATTTGTTATTTCTTAATATTTCAAGTTTTCTCCAAGCCAAAGTAAGTTTCACTAATATTGGTCTCCTCTTTTTGTCTTGTTTTTTCCCCAACCCCGATTTCCCACATATCAAATTCTCGTATTCCTCTCTCAGTTACTATTTTGTTTAGGAAATCCACAACCAAACTCATAAGTTTATAGATTACCTAGTTTAAAATCTAATTTGTGTCATTTCAGCTTTCTCCCAAATATGTAGTCTCAAGGACCACATTAGGACTCACACAAAGGAAGCGCCATACCTATGTTCAGAGTGCGGGAAGAGGTTCACAAACAGTTCCAATTTGAGACAGCATCTAGTGAGACACACTGGACAGAAACCCTTCTCATGCAACCTCTGCCCGAAAACGTTTTACACCAAAGGTGGGTACTTTGATAACAAGTACAACATAACTAAGGTTACAAGTGTTTGTTGAGAGTTCTGCCCAAACAAAACTATTAACTATTATTATTATTATTCCTAATTCTTTAAATAAATAATGATTCTTACTCATAGCCCCACAGTAGGGTACATATACCCTGTGTCGTGAGTACCATGGACACACACAAAGACAGAAACACAAACACCCAGACCATGAACAGAAATTTAAACTCATTATTCAAATTTCTGTTTCGCCGGGAATCGAACCCGGGACCTTTCGATTGGCAGTCCGGCATGGTAACCATTGCGCCAAGCAGATCTTCAATCGAACCTGGGACCATAAATTTCTTCTTTTTTTTCAAAATTTCTTTTTCTTTTAAAAAAAGATAGTTACTCCGAATTTCTTTTAACTTAAAAAAGTTAACTTGGAATGGTACAGCTTGTAGTGTGGCAGTGGCAGGTAGAAGGAAGGACGTTATATGGCAGATCTCCCACAAACTAGCCAAACCTAATAAAAATCTATCAGTCAGTCAGTCATTATTATGCAATGTAAGCAGTAACTAAAGGCAGTTGGGGTTGTTTTGATAAACTGTAACGTGTATATTTATGCGACTGCAATGAGTGATAAAATATTAAATTAAGAGGAAACGCGCTGCGCCCTGCGCTATCCTCCACGTGCGATAGGGACAGATGCAGCTCAGACCGATTATACCTACAAACTTTCTGACTAAATCGAGGTTTCGTATTCTCCTGTTTCCTCCTTCAAAATTAAGTTTATTAAAAAAAATGTTTCACAAATATCAAGAAATAAAATAATTCTATGCCTCTATGTTTTTGTTTGGTTGTAAAAACCTTTCAAATTTGTTTTGCAGTGGTTGGATTGGCTGCAACCCTTTTTGCGTCCCACTGCTGGGCACGGGTCTCTCCCACTTATTGGGGAAGCCTGGAGCTTACTCCACCACGCTGCTCCAATGCGGGTTGGTGGAGATGCGGGTTAGTGGCCAACCCGCTGTCGGATGTTTTCAAACCGCCCATAAGGCCTCCGACAAGGTTTAACGACTGTTATCTACTAACAACCGGGACCGACGGCTTAACGTGCCCTCCGAAGCACGGAAACGCGCATGAAATTTTTGCCACTAGCGGTCACCCATCTCACACTCGACCGCGCCCGTTTGGCTTAGCTGCGTAGATCGCTTGCGTTCTACGCTCGCCGCCGGGCCATGCGCGCTTCTCGCGTGGTTGGATTAGGGCTGTATTAAAGAGGCATTTTTTACGATTTTTGAAGAGTCATATTTTCTGATCTAATTGGTTGATTGAAAAAAATAAAACATAGGGGCATAGCTTTAGCAGACTTAGATATTATCACAAAAAATCATTCCTCTAGAAGCATTATCCAGGGAGAAAATAAGAGAATGCATTTGTATGGGAATACGGCGCTAGCGTTTCCTCTTAATTACGATGTTTTCCATCACGATGATGTCCACCAATGCACGCTTGACAAGCATGGTGTACTATGGCATAAATTCGCTCTCACTTGCGAGCGAGGGATGTGCCTAGCCTAGCAGAGGCACAAGTTAATACAAAAAATTTTTTTTTCATTTCCAGGTCAAATGAAGGTGCACGTGGCGTCTCACGCGGGCGTCCACGCGTACGAGTGTCCCGAGTGCGGCGCGGCGCTCACGACGTCCAGCTCGCTCAAGAAGCACCGCCTCATCCACCTCAACATCAAGCCGCACGCTTGCGACACTTGCACTATGCGGTCAGTATACTCATTTATTGATATAATAGTTAAAAAAAAAAACAAAAAAAAAACTTGTAAAAAAATGACCTAAAATGTAAAAAAAACAATATTAAAAAAGAAAATAAAAATGATTTATTTGAGCAAATATGGGTATTACAGAAGTTGTTTTATATATTTAAAGTCTGCCATATTTACCTCAGTAATGTATGCAAATAGTGTTAAAGAAATAAAAAAATACACTTAAATCTACCTAAATAACTTTTTGACTTAAATCTAAATAACTAATTTATTTATACGCTGCGAGGAAAAAAAGCCGGTGGAAAAAAAATCTCCCAGGTTTTTAGTTCTGTAATCCCACACGAAGTTAATTGTCATCGTTTAGAAATTCAGAAACCGAATAGTACGCTTTTGTATATAAGAACGTTTTAAGTGCTTAAGTATGAATAAAAATGAATGGGCTGTTATGCCTTTATTCTGTCTCATGCTTTCATATTATTGCATTGTCATCGGTCCTTGATATGTATGCAAACTTTCAAAATAATCCGACGTTTCGAAGTCGGTAAAAATCACGTCAAAGCTTCCGTTACATACTAACATAATATAACTTACGACCGATGCTAATAAAAGCGTGTTAATTACTTTAATACACCTTTTGAATGCCAAAGTAACGCCAAATAAATTTTTTGTTTTACATAGCCCTATGACGTTATATCGCGACTGCTATTGTTCCCCTTAAAAATACGGATTATAAAATTAAGTAGCATAACGCGTACAAGTGTCCGGAGTGCAGCGCGGCGCTCACGACGTCCAGCTCGCTCAAGAAGAATCGCCTCATACACCTCAGGCACATCAGGCTAACACTGTTGTGAGGTGTAATTGTTGTGGCTGAGATCAAACTCATTTTTCGACAAATGAAATTGGACACGTGACATTTACTGATGATTTGGAAATATTTACTCAGATTTAACAGCTAGTGGAAAGCATAACCGTCAAAGAAAGTATTTGTTTTAAGAGCTTAGTTCTGAAGTTATTGACTTGACTGATATTATTATGTCGATTTTGACATATGCACAGTACGGGTACAATACAAGGAGCGCCTGCCTTTCTAGACAGTAGCGTAACTCAAACCGATTTTTAAAATTTGAACAAATGACTGCGCTTAGTGCTAGGGTTGGTACCTACAAAATGATGGGTTGCTTATTTTAATACAATATACACCCAACACCTATATCAATGAAAGCAACTAATTTGCAGAATACCATACAGTATGGTGTCAAATCGCTTACCTAGTAGATTATAACTAGCCATAAAAACAAAATCCGATCAAGTTTGCCGTTACCACACAATGTCAGATAGCTCTTTTTTATAACGTAACTCAAAAATATATCAAGAAAATGATAATAAAACCTTAAAAAATAAATAAGGTCAACTGAGGAAAATGCGTCACATTTTTCGTTTGTTAATTTTGATGGCTCATAAAAATTAAAATATAAAGTCATTTTTAAATACCTCATCAAACGTGTATTTTCTCATGAATAAGGTTTAAAATTTATTAAGTAAATTTGTTCAAGAGTAACGCATAAAAAAGTTATTACAGGTTTTTTAAAAATGTAGATTTTCCCATTTTGGGTAAATGCGTCTACTATGAATTACTCTCAAACCAAATAGTTTTTGAGATTGAAACAATCATTAGTAGCCCTATTTTGAAATGCGTAGTTCACATGTACTTCATAAGTTAAAAAAGAGCAAAAAATGAGTCTACCAGAGACATTTCAATTGACACGGGGAAAATGCGTTACATTTTTCTGATATTGTTATGACGCATTTACCCAATGCCTGATCCAGGTGTTCTCAACATTTTATTAAGGAGAGCTGTAATATAAATAAACATACAGATAATGGATACAATATCACATCTTTATCCATAATGGGGCAGACAGAGCATGTTTGGTCTTGCGGCTTTAAGCAGATAGAGCCCAGGGCCGTTAGACTCAAAGGCCACTTTTAGCGGGAAGATGAAAAAATTATAAAAATAATGATGGGTTGCCGCATCGCCTATTGATATGATTTGCATTTTCGCCCATTCCCTTGATCGGATTCTACGATCTGCGCGGAAAGAGAAGCAGCTAGAACATTCTAAGTTTTCTCCTCTCTCCCAGACCAGCATGGAATATATATATATGTGTAGTAACGGAACGTTACTTTATTTTATGTCATCGACAAATGTCAATCGAATGTGACAGCTCTCTTCTCTCACGACTGTCTAAGGAAGTACACGTACTAGTAGCGAATAATTACTAATATTAACAAAGATTGTAAAATATACTCTTAAATAAACCACCCAAGACCTCAACAGTGTTTTTTATTGAAGAAACCAACAATACATGGCGCAGCCGCAAGGATTTTGAAGGATAAGAAAAAATTTTTTCCGGACGGGCCGGACACCGGTAAGAACACGTGCGTGCCTGCAGTACAAATAATATAATAAAATGTCGGAGGACGAGAAAGGCGTTATGACGTGTGCAGTGGAATATAAAATGCCCAAAGGCCTAAATCTGGACAACGTGGACAACTGCTATCCACAATGGCAGAGATTTAAACAGAGTTTTAGGACCTTCATCATGGCTGCCGGCTTTGAAAAATTATCAGAAACTCGGAAAGCGGCAATACTGCTAAATTGCATCGGGCAACAGGCACAGGAGCTTTATTACAATGTGTTAAAAATCGACGAAAAAGCAAAATTAGAAGAAGTACTGGATGTCTTCGAAAAGTATTTCAAGCCGAAGCAAAACGAAGTCATTAACACATACAATTTTAACAGGAGATTGCAAGAAGAGGGTGAATCATTTGATGCATTCTATACAGCAATCAGGAAGATGGCAGAAAACTGCAATTTTGGAGACCAGAAAGAACGCATGATACGGGATAGGATAGTCATCGGTGTCAAGGAGCAACGGATTCAGCAAAAACTTCTCGAAGTTAAAGACTTGACAATGAACAAGGCAGTAGAAATATGCAGATCTGCGGAGCTGTCCAGGGAACATTTGAAGACGCTGGCTAACCCGGAGGTTCACGCGGTGCAGGACACTAAGGCATCCCGGCAACACATCTCATCTGAAAATAAAGCTAAGTACTCAAGTAATAATTTTAAGAACATAGTTAATAATGAGAAATACAAGTTATTTAATAGTAATTTTAAAAATAATAACAATAAAGTCAGTTTCAATAAATATTTCTATAAGTGTAAAAAATGTAATACTGAACATGGTCAGAGGCAATGCCCTGCATATGGGAAGAAGTGTAATAAATGTAATAAAATGAATCATTTCAGTGTAGGTTGTTATTTTGCAAATGAAAATAGGAAAATTCACAGTGTTCATCAATCTGGTCAGAATAATGTGCATGACTTATGACTAGTTTGCACCATAGATATTAAGAATAATGAGTGGATAGAAAAATTAAGAGTTGAAAATAAAAGAGTGACCTTCAAATGTGACACAGGTGCACAGATAAATGTAATTAGTATACGGGATTTGAAACAAATAGTCGATGATGATAAAAATATCAGTTTATCTGAGACTAGAACTATAATAGAGGTCTTTGGTGGTGGCAAGTTATTTCCTTTAGGGAAAATAACCTTAAAAGTTTATAATAAAAATATTAATGATGATGAGTTTGTAAAACTGGAATTTGTAATAATAAAAGAACAAGTGAGACCTATTTTAGGTTTAAAATCGCTATTAGAGCTGAAGTTGTTAAGTAATAATAATATTAATATGATTAAAACTAAGAAAGACTGTAATAATACTAAAGAAAACATTATTAATATGAATAAAAAACTTTTTCAGGGTGTGGGTGAATTTAAGCGTCCTCTGCAGTTGCGCATTCAACCTGGTGTGCAACCGGTAGTGAGACCACCACGGAGAGTGCCCAATGCACTTATGAAGCGTCTCGCGGACAAGTTGGAAGCTCTGGTGAAGCACAAGGTCATTGCGAGAGTCGAGCACCCAAAAAGTTTTGTGAGTAATTTGGTTATTATTGAAAAGAAAGATGGTTCACTAAGAATTTGTTTAGATCCGAAAGATCTTAATAAGGTATTAATAAGAGAACATCATTTGATACCAACTATAGATGAAATTGTGTCCAAGTTGTGTAATAAAAAATGTTTCTCAGTATTAGATTTGTCAGATGGATTTTATAATATTAAGCTCAGTGAGGATTCAAATGATCTGTGTACTTTCAATAGCCCTTATGGCTGTTTTAAATTTTTAAGAATGCCGTTTGGTTTGTCAGTAGCGCCTGAAATATTTCAAAGGTATAGTGAAATGGCATTCGGAGATATACCAGGAGTAATTGTCTATTGTGATGATTTGTTAATAAGTAGTGACTCAGAGCAAGAACATGATGCAATATTAAGAAAAGTTTTTGAAAGAGCATTAGAGCATAATGTTAGATTTAATGAGAAAAAATTTCAATATAAATTGAAGGAAGTAAAATATTTTGGTCATCTGTTTTCTGAAAAAGGCATGAAAATAGACCCAGATAGAGTAAATGCAATATTAAGTATGAAAAGTCCAACTAATAAAAAACAGTTACAAATTTTTCTCGGAATGGTCAGTTATTTAAGAAAGTTTATTCCAAATATGGCTGATATTGCCTCACCATTACATTTGTTGTTAAAAAAGGATGTGGAGTGGATGTGGACAGAAGTTCATGAAAATGTTTATAATAATCTTAAGAAAAAAATTACTGAAGCCCCAATCTTACAGAATTTTAATAGTAGGTTACCTATTGTAGTACAATGTGATGCATCTAAGGATGGCATTGGTTGTTGTTTACTACAAAATAACAAACCAGTTTGTTTTGCATCTCGTAGTTTAACTCAGTCAGAGAAAAATTTCTCACAGATAGAAAAGGAATTATTAAGTGTGGTGTGGGCCACTAAAAAATTTCATTATTATATTTATGGTCAAAACATTACTATCATTAATGATCATAAACCATTAGAATCTTTGTTAAAAAAGCATTTGCATGATATACCTTCCCCTAGATTGCAAAGATTAAAACTTAAATTATTAAAATATAATATAGAGTTCAAATATGTACAAGGAAAATTTATGTATATAGCAGATCTTCTATCTCGGTCATACCAGGAAGCCGATGAGGTTGATGAACCTTATATGTATGAAGTTATACATTGTGTAGGCTTAAGTCAGAATTTAGAATGTACAGAGGAGCAAAAGCTCAACCTAATTAAGGAAAGTTCGAAGGATTGTGAGTTAACTGAAATAATAGAATATATTAAGAATGGGTGGCCTAAGACTAATAACATTCCAGAGTATTTACATAGTTATCACAAGTTGAAGGATGATTTGTCATTTGATGACAAATTAGTATTCTATAAAGAGAGATTGATTGTACCCAAAAGTTTAAGAATGTCTACATTAAAAATATTACACGAAGGACATATAGGTATGTCTAAAATGAAACAGTTAGCTCGTAAATTATATTATTGGCCTCATATAGATAGTCATATTGAAGAATTTGTAAAAAAATGTTTCCCCTGTCAAACTTATCAAAATAATAATGTAAAAGAACCATTGATCTCACACTCAGTTCCTAGTTTACCATTTTTAAAGTTAGGTATTGATATCATGGATTTTAAGAGAAAAAGTTATTTAATAATATATGATTACTACTCCAAGTGGTTAGATATTAAGTATCTGAGTAGCAAAACTGCAAGTGCAATTAATAATAGTTTACTAGATTTATTTTGTAACTTTGGTGTTCCTAGTGAGATTGTATCAGATCATGTACCATTTGATTCTTGTGAATGTAAAAAGTTTGCTCAGGAATGGGGTTTTAAATATACTTACACTAGTCCTAGATACCCCCAGTCTAATGGAATGGCTGAAAGAGGAGTTCAGATAGCTAAAAAGATAATGTATAAATGTAATGAAGATAACACAGATTTTAGAGTAGCTTTATTAAAATATAGAATATCACCAGTTACTGGAACAAATTTTTCTCCTTGTGAATTGTTAATGAATAGAAATATAAGAACAAAATTAATAACCTCACATAAATACCTGGAACCAAAATTAAATAGTAATGTACAGTATCAATTTAGTAAACAAATAGATAGAAACATAAAGAATTATAATAAGACGTGTAGAATGAAAAAAGACTTTGAAGTGGGTCAAAATATATGGTTTAAAAAAGAGCCACAAAAGAATGTATGGTTACAAGGTAGAATAGTTGCTTGTAATGGTAATAGATCATATGTTATAAGAGACACAAATAATGTAAATTATACCAGAACCTCTTTCTTTATTCGACCAGCGTAGACTTTGTGGTTCACCAGAGGAGGTGCTCGCTGGTTGAATGTGTAATTGTAGTGTAACTTAATATTGAAATAATTAAGACTTGTAATTTATTTAGTGTTTAACTGTAGTTTAACCTAATATTGTAATAATATTAAGACTGATGTATTAACTTAAAAGTAGAACTTAAGAGTAAGGATAAGATTGTAATTTTTCTAAAAGGGGTTAAATGCAAGTAATTGTGAATTTATTTATTTTTTTTGTAAAAGGGGATGATGTAGTGGTAATAATAAAATTTAATTTTTTTAATGGGGTTCAATGTTAATAATAATTTGTAAAAGGGGTTGAATGTTAGAAATATTTTTTTTTTAATTTTTGTAAAAGGGGATGATGTAGTAACGGAACGTTACTTTATTTTATGTCATCGACAAATGTCAATCGAATGTGACAGCTCTCTTCTCTCACGACTGTCTAAGGAAGTACACGTACTAGTAGCGAATAATTACTAATATTAACAAAGATTGTAAAATATACTCTTAAATAAACCACCCAAGACCTCAACAGTGTTTTTTATTGAAGAAACCAACAATACAATATGAATATATCTTCATCATCATTTCAGCCGCATAACGTCCACTGCTGGACATAAGCCTCTCCCAAAGATTTCCAAAATGACTGATCTAGAGCGGCTTGCATCCAGCGCCTTCCGGCGACCTTGGTCAGGTCATCACCGTCAGACCACCTATGTATATATAATTAGAAGAAATAGATATATAACTAAAACAAGCAATATATTATTGAATAAGTATATTTAACAAAAATATGTAATTTTTATGCAATCTTATATTAATCTTAAATTAAATCGAATAAAAATAAACATTCAAATTGTTTACTTGTTTTTATCAGTTACAAGTGTTTTGCTTAGGTTTGCAATAAGTAATCATATTATTATTGAAATTATATTTATCAAAAATATGTCATTTTTAAGCAATCTAATTTTAGTTTTTAAATCTAATTAAAATAACCATTAAAACTGCTAACCGAATAAAGTATTTTAAGATAATTAAATGAACACATAATATGAGATTAAGTATCAGTATTTCAATAATTTAATTATTTTTTATCTAAATAACAACAAACAGACTTAAATCTTTAATAAGATCAGTAAGACATAGTAGTATTAAAATTAAGTAAGACATAGTAACGAACAGTTGGTAATTAATGCCACATTTATTTTTTTACTCAACATCGCTTATTTAGCGTAGAAATCAAACTAAAAATAAATGAAGTATTGATTTTTTTGTTTTTATCAATTATTTATTTTAAAGAGAAAGCTTAAACAATAAAAAAATATTCTAGTAGTATAAATACTGAAATGACATTACTTTAACAAAAACTTTGCATCTTATGTTATGGCACAATAATTTTAAACTAAAAATCGCTTATTACGCGTAACAATCAATAGAAAATGAGGTAATTTTACTTATTATAATCATAAATTTTTTGCTTAAGTAATCAAATTACGATTGATATCTAAATTAAATTTATGAAAAAATATTGCGTCTTATGGCACATTAATAAAAAAATCACTTAGCGTAACAATCAAAGAAAAAAATTTACTTACAGTAAATAAAATTAGTATTGTTTATTTGTATAAAAATATAAACTTTTTTCTTTAATAAAATATAGAGGAGATCTCTAAAACATGCCATTTAGTAACGGTCTTTAGCTGCTTATAATTAAAAAATCTTATCAGTATAAACATAAAATTAAAATTTACTTTTAAAATCACTTTTGGTAGGTACTTAGGAACTATAAGAGATTCATTTCTTGAGATCAACAGCTTTTAGAAAAACTACTAAAAAAGAGGTCAAATTCTATACAGGCTGTGTTTTATTTGTAAGTTACTGAATATTATACGATTTAAAGTTTTCCTTGAAAATAATATGTCCTCTTCGTGTTATTACGGGTTTCTCCAAAAACATTATAATGTCAGAATCATGCCTAACTTCTGAAATATCTTCTACATCTGGGTAATGAAAAGATTGGATTTTACTATTTCGAATCATTCGCAGATACTTGACATTAGGATTTTTATGTATCATGGAGATCACGTTCCCGACGAAATGTTTTACAGTTTTCTTTGTTTCAAATTTGACTAATAACCAGTCGTCAACCTTTGGATATCTGCGATTTATATTTGGTTCGTATTTGTCGTGTAAAATATTATGTATAACCTTATCTGATGTGTCATTACTTTGAATTGGTATATCTTCTTTGACAGTACCTATTTCTAGATCATTCATTGGTTCCCCTGCGTCCTCTTTGTCATCCTGATATAAATATTCACAATATGTATCCCAATCTAAATGCGATTCGTCGCTAAGCATTAGATCATCATCATTACTGCTCTCTTCCGACAGAAAAAATTTCTTTGGCTTAGTACGTTTCTTAGTTTTTGGACCTTTTTTTGCTTTAGAAGACTTATCTTTCTTGGTAGATTTTTTAGTTTTTTTTCTTTAGTTTTATTTTCCTTTTCTTCTTTTTCTTTTTCTTCAGACCGCAATTTTTCTAAAAACTTTTCATGTGTAATGATATCACATCCTTTCGCTACTTTTCGTTTCTTTACTTTCATTACATTTTCGGACCTTTTTATAGTTTCAAGCAATAACTCAAACTCAAACTCAAACTCAAAAAAATGTTTATTGTCTCAACACACATATTTCATGACATACATTTGATTCCTTCATATTATTTAATATCTGGTGCGAGACCTGGTGCCCAAGCTAAGCCGTAGCCTGTATTTTGGCACACCAGGATTCCCTGCAAGCAGTAAAAATAGCGGAACAATTGAGTACCTTATGAGGCTATAGTCAGTGTGTATGTGTGTGTGTGTGTGTGAGAGTGCGTGTAAGTGTGTTTGTTACATTACTTTAGTGTGTGAGTGCGTACAATAATTTTTTAATAGATAATATGTAATATGTAGCGCATGCGACGTCGTGAGACGGCAAATATTTAATTATATACATATATTTATAAATATATAGAAATAGTTGAATAAATAAAAATGAAAGTTCATGTATATTTAAGTAATAAATTTTCTGTTTGGTTATAGTCTTTTTTAAGTAGCCACTCTATCAATTTATCTTTACATACATAACGATTGCAGTGTGATATGTTGAGTAGTTTATTTAGTCTATTATATAATATACAACTGCGGAAAGAATAGAATTTTCGCGCAAATGATGTTTTAAGAACCGGGATTTCACAGACCTCGTAGTGTCTTCTTGTTTGAGCTATTTTATTTACCATGTCAGGATTTATTTTTGCGTGTTTACATAATATAGTAAGGAATACATAAAGTTGTCTTACGGATGGTAGTTTGGCTTCAACGTATAAGGTCTTAGCGGGAAATAATCGAGGTTTAAATAGCATTATCTTAATTATTAGCCTCTGTGCACGTTCTAATTCAATCAGCTTGGTTTTATGCACTCCACCCCATGTAGTTATGCCATATGTAATAATAGATTGTGTGAGTGCTTCATAAACCATTTTGATTGTTTTACCATCAGCTACATGTCGAAGTTGCCGAAAGAAGTAACTTAGTTTTCGTACTCTTAGTGAGACAGCGTGTATATGTTTTTTGAAAGATAATTTTTTGTCTATTATAATTCCCAAATATTTGATGTCATTAGTGGGTTTTATTATTTGACATTTACAATTAACTTGTGGCGGGAAGTTGCATTTATGGGCAAATAGTGCCTCCGAAGTATTTAGCCTTGTCTCAAATTTGTTTTGAATAGAAAAAGTTATGTATTTAGTTTTTTCTTCATTTAGTGTAAGATAGTTTGCGGCTAGCCAATGGCAAACTTTATTAAAACCCATCTGAGCAAGACAGAAAACTTCACTCCACGTATCTGCATAAAAAGTCAAAGTCGTATCATCGGCATAGGTTAAGATTTTGCAATTATTTAATTCCAAATCGCACAAGTCATTAATGTAGCATAGAAAAAGTGTTGGGCCCAAAATACTTCCTTGCGGCACGCCATAATCAATAGGTGCGTCATCACTGATATGATCACCTATTTTTACATGTTGAGTCCTATTTCTTAGATAACTGGAGAAAAGGAATAGTTGTGTATCTCTTATACCCAAATCTGATAATTTTTGGATGAGGCGAGGGACAGATACTGTGTCAAACGCTTTTTTGAGATCAAGGAAGATTGTTAGGCATTTATATTTGTTGTCAATTTTATCAACTAAGAAGTTAGTAAAATCAAGAATAGCAATTTCAGCAGAGCGACCACATCTAAACCCATGTTGAGCAGGGGATAACAAATTGTATTTTTCCAAATATTTTATGAGTCTACTATTTATAACTCGTTCGAAAACTTTGGTAAAAGAAGATAAGATTGTTATGGGTCTGTAGTTGCTGACAACAGTTCTGTCTCCCGCTTTATATATAGGAATAATAGTGCCTTTTTCTAATGCATTTGGAAATATTCCAGAATGAAAACTACGGTTTATTAGGGTTGCCAGTACTGGTGCTATTAATGGTGAAATGTTTTTAAGTGTGTTGGCAGAAATAGTATCCCATCCAGGAGAAGAATCGTTTTTAAGGTTCATGATTGCTTTATCTACTTCTTCGCTGTCTGTTGGTAATAGTACAAATGAGTTAGCGGGTGTATGAGAAATTGTTTCAAGTAATTCAGTTGGACCTATATTCATCGCGAGGAGTTTACCTATATTTGAGAAATATTGATTGACATTATTTGTGGCTATGTGTGGATTATTATGGTTACCAAGTAGTTCTAATGGCTGATGATTTGGAGTATTAGTATGTGTGATTGTTTTTATGTTTGACCACAGCTTTTTTGAGTTGTTTTTACTAGATATTAATAGGTTTTTCTGGTATTCTTTTCTTAGTTTTTAAGTAATTTATTACAAAGGTTTCTATATCTTTTATAAGTACATTTTAAATCGTTATCATCTGGGTGGGTTTTCATTTTTTTGTGCAATTTGTCTCTAGTTCGAATACATCTGAGCATACCAGGAGTCACCCATGGTTTAATTATCCTTTTATTTCTAGGGACCATGCGTGTAATTGTGTTATTGGATATTAGTCTTCTAATGGTATCAATAAAATTATACATTGCAATATTAATATCAGGTTCATTATATATTGTGTCAAAATTGTAGTTGCTGCATTCAACTTTTAATTTATTAAAGTCTACTCTGTTTATAAACTTATGAGTCAGAGCTTTAGGGTTTGATATTTTAAGGCAGAATAAGACACCTTCATGGTCCGTGATAGAGGTGTGTAAGACGAGAGTGTAGGCTTTCAATCTAGATTTAAGAATGACATGGTCTAAGCACGCATTAGCCCTGGTTGGGATGTTTATTGCTGGAAGAAGGCCATGATATCCTACAGTATCTATATAGGAAGTTGTGTCGGAATTATTACTTAACTAGCTGTGCCCGCGACGTCGTCCGCGTAGATAAAGACTTGTACAAAAGACTTGGATTATTTGTTCCTCCTCCTCCTCCTCCTCCTTAGTCGTTCACTCTTGACCATCTCTTGACAGAGTGGTCGTGGCTGATGAGGTTGCAATTTCGTTGGATAATGATGCTCTCGCGATGCGTCACCATTTGTTGCGGTTTGTAGCATCTTGACTATGGAGGTCTGTGTTGCAGCTTTGATAATGTCTGTCTAACGTGTAGGTGAGCGCTCGCGTGACCGCTTGCCCTCCACTGTCCCTTCGATTATTGTTACCTTTTATGAAATTACTTATGATACATAAGTTCATATGTTGAGTAGATATATTCTTCCTGAGTCCTTACAGTTCTTAATGTACTCCTCTTATAATATCGACTTTTCAGTCGTTATCATCAGTTTCTTTTTACAAATTAAACGTATTACAATAGCCTGTTTTTAAAGTGTTTAGATAGTACTGCTGTGCCCGCGGAAAGTATCATTATAATTAAATAATTTGTGCTGCAAATAATTCATAGATTTATTATTATGTAACTTAAATCTATTGCAGAAAGGTGGTGAACCATACAACTACGCTACGTCAGGCGTGGTTAGTAGTTGGGAGTCAAATTCTTAGTTGCTTGCACGTTGGTTGCAATTGTCGTTAACATACCGTCGTTCATACTTAATGGAGGTCTTTTGAGCGATATAAAACTTGCGACAGCAGTTAGGCCACTAACAATGAAGATGTCATCAACCTGAATTGGAGCAGCGTGAGAGGATCAGCCCCTACGCGATTAAGAGGCACGTCGCCTATTAAATAAGATTAATACCAATAAAATCTGGACGTTACGTTTGAGTTTAGTTGTCAATTGGTCCTATTAACAACCCTTCCTACAGCATCAGAAATAAAGTAAGTCCTCGATACATATATCGATTACTAATATTATTTTGGGCGTGACCACCATGCAGAGCTGCTGCCGTGACGCTTTAGCATATTAGTGTAACACCAGTGCCAGTACTGCGTGTGTATGTAATAGCTCTTATTAAATTAACCACTCAAAACGACTGTTAATTTCAATAAAAAACCCCAGCGGAGCCACCCGAGCACTGCCGGCTTTCAAGAAGAGCTTTCTTTACAGCTTTCTTGAAGAACCCCATGTCAAAGTCCACTGGAAATGCCTCAGCTGGAAGGTTGTCCCATAACTTACACATCCGTTCAAACATCAAAAGCAGCGTGCAAAGCGGCTTGTGGAACTTTGACCTTCGACTGGTAGTGTAATCATGATATGGTGACGTAGGTACCATTTTGAAAAGATCACTCAGCATAGTAAAGTCGGTAGAACACTTTGATTTTTTTAACGTTTCACACTGATAGCCCCACAGTAGGGTAGTAATGTGTAATGGTACCATGAGACACACAGAGACAGAAACACAAACACTCAAACCGAGAACAGAAAATTAAATTCATCATTAAAAATTCTGCTTCGCCGGGAATCAAAGACCCTTCGCTTGGCAGTCCAGCATGGTAACCATTGCGCCACGCGAGTCGACAATTTATTATTAGGTATCTCTGGATCTGCATTGGAATAGTGTTATTGGGCAACAACGCCATCTATAGCGTCGCCTATTAAATAAAATCGATACCAAATACCAATAATATCTGGACGTAACCACTGCGCCGCGCCTCCATAATGCTCTACCACAATGAGTAAAATATCAGCGCCAGTTCCAAAGCTCTCTAAGTTGTTAATTTTTTTATTCGATATTTTACTATGTAAATATACTCGTAATTAATTATTTGAAATTATCTCCACCAATCCACTCTATAATAGCGTTATTCAGTAACAACGCCATCTACCGTATAGCGTGTAAATTAAATCGTCGATGTACCAAATTTGCAACAGATCACCAAATAGTTCTGAATATGAACTATTCGCCACATAGATGTCGGCAGTAGCCTCGTTTTGTTAAGGTTTTGTACATTTTGTATTGAGGATTTTCTTTGAATATGTGGTCATATGTATGGTTCTTTTTTTAATATTTCGAGATGAAATCTAGCATAAATGATCAAAAATTTGCTATTAGAATATTAAGAGATGTAGTAATCATCGAAACTTGCGAACGCCTGCATTCGCACGCCATTTCATCATTCTTGAAATTGACATAACTTTTTTGTTTGTGAACCGATTTAAATAAAACAAACCCTAAATGTTAATCCAAAAAAATACCAATACACCAGTGAAAACCGCATCCTTCTACGTTAAGCCGTTCCTGAGATTAGCGCGCACAAACGAACAGATAAACAGACAAACAGACAAACAGACAATATTTCTAAAAATCATTGTTTTGGGTTCTATTACGCTAATAAATAGCCCTAGTGAAAGTTTTTCTCAAATATCTTCAATGTACAGAAACCGACTTGTTACAGATTTATTATATGTATAGATAAGTCAATGTTAATATCACCAACTATTATAATGTTTTTAAAGGATGATAATGATTTTAATAAAACATGAAGTGAGTTTAGGAAGTTTTCAATGTTAAGAAAACTGGGTGGCCTATAGATAGCGATTAAAATTGTGTCTACATTGATTTTTACAGTAAGACAATTGGCATCAGTAATATTTGGTTCCTTCACTGTATAGTTATTATTAGACCTAATGTATAATACCACACCATCATTTTGATTGTAGTTATCCGTTGTTCTAAAGCATGTGTAACCATCTATAACAGGTAAATTATTGACACATGATAACCAGCATTCCGTAAGTACAATTATGTCGCAAGAAAATTTAAGTCTGGTAAGAAGAATGCTAAGTTCATCAAAATTACATTGTATACTCCGAATATTTTGTTGTAAAATTTTTAGATATTTTGCAGGTGCCTGAAGATGAGTTGAACATTCCTCGGGGTCACAAGATTTTATAGTGGCTAGTTTAAAATGGTCAATGTTGTAAAGTAATTTATTTGTGTTATCAAATTTGTGAGCTGTGTAAACCAATGGTGCCAAAAGGGTGTTATTAAAAGATGAGTTTATTTTTAGATGATAATCAGTTTTTATATTGTATTCATTTACAGGACGTAAGCGACATGCGGTAGTCAATTTAATTGAGTTTTTCATTTTTAGTAGCTTTAAATACGATTTTACATTGTATTCATTTATTAGAGTATATAGGCGACGTGTGTCAATTAATTTAGTTGAGTTTTTCATTTTAAATATCTTTAAATACCTTACGGAGTTAAGTATTGTATGTGTTTTTGTGTATTTATTTTCTCGAGTTTTAGTGTTTATGATGTAAGAGACAGAGAAAAATAGTTGCATTATATGTAAGTAAATAAGTAATATAGGTAAATTAAAAAAGACAGAAAGGTGAAAAAGTATGTTAAATAGTGTTATAATATAGTGTTTCAGTGTTAACTTATGAATAATAGGATAATAGTTTGTATAGGTATTAGAGTCATTTTCATTCACACGCCTTATTATTAAGTTACAATAATGAGAAGCATTTTTCCTAGTTACATAGTAAATGAAGAATACTTTTTTTTGTAAAAGAAATATCCTTATCAAGTTTACAGTGAGTTGAGTGAAGATGTTATAACATGATTTGCACCTCTGAGAAAAACATATGTTGTGTTGTGCAATATATTTCTTTTTTACAGCATATAATATAATTTGTATTAGTAACCTCAAATTCATGATAGCTGGGCTATATAACCCACCTATCTTACAACCATTGGAAATCTGTTCAATTGACAACAGGTTTGAAAAATATCTGATTGTCTGTTTATATAACAAAGTAATTACATTCAACATGTTCACAAAAAAGTAAAAGCAAATCACTTTTACTATCATTGAAAGTGTATAAAATAGGTAAGTGTAGTGATTTATTTCATAATACTTCAGTTGAAGTATATTTTGTTTACTTATGATTTTATGTCTTATGTATATAAGTAAAACTAAACTCCAAAAACAAATTAAAATATAGATTTGTATAAACGTGCAGGAAAGAAAGTATTCTTTGTAAGTGGTAAATATATCTGACTTATGATATATGTATGTAAAATATCTGAATACATTGAACATGTTTGAGTTATTAGTAGATAAGACTAAATCTAAATGTGTCTGGTATAATTGGTATGTATATGTAATTGACAAATAAGTTTGTGTAGGAATTCTGAGTCGTTTTACATAGGGAAAATATGCAAAGTAGAGTGGACTAACATTAGTACTTATTTTTATAATTTTGTAAATAGCAGTTAGTGAAATCAAAATACAGGTAGCATTAAAGAATAGCATTAACAAACGTAGTAGCTGACATATTATGAAGAAACTGACTAGTCACTTTTTCTTCAAACGGTCGAAGTCCTCTTCAGATTTGATAAGGTGGCTGGGCATACCTTCTTTTTCGCGAATATATACCTTTCCATTTGCAGTCCAGCACTGAGAGAATTCGTTTTTCTTTATAAACTCGCGTGCAAGGTAATGTAGACGTTTCGTCATGCCAGTGGGAACTTCTGATATGTATAAAGGAAGATGTGGTCCTTTGGTATAGAGATGTTTTGTATTAAGCCGGTTATCCTTATTATGTTTATTGTAGTTTTTTGTCGATTTTATGAATTGTTCCTTCGACATAGTAGAGGAGAATTCCACTATGACTGTGCTCACAGAGTCTGACTTACTCTTCACACGGAATATATTTTTAATGTCCGAGTCCTTTAAAGAATTGTTAATAATAATACCGATCTTTTTCACTACTTCAATTAGATTTTCTCGGGTTTCAGGGTTTTCCATAGGAAGGTTTTTTATTTCAATTGAAGCTCCTTTTAAATGTTTTTCCAGATAGTCAACCTTGAGTTCTAACATTTTTATTGTTTTTTGGCTGTTCATGCACTCACTTTTTAAGTTATTTATTTCCAGAAGTGCTTCCTCATATTTATCCGACAAAAGTGACACAGTCCTTTGGATTTCCTCGTTTTGAGTTCTTATTTCCGTATTTTGAGTACTAATTTTCATATTTTGCGTTCTAATATCCTCAATTGCTAATTGAAGGTTATCCATTTTGTCATTTTGTTGAGATTGTTTTGCCACTAACTCTGCAAACATAGATTTCATATCCGAAATCAGGTCTTCCATGCGATCCGGGTCATCTCGTTTCCTTTTCCTTTGAGTTATATTAAGATTTTCATTACTAGAGTGATGTGTTAAGTTAGGTTCCGAAGAGTAAATAGGAGATGCTTGGGAGCTGGGAGGCGACCGCCGTATCATGGCTATATATATGTTTGACTATTTTGTTGTGCGTGAAAATGAAATTAGATTGAGGGAGTGAAAACTCTGCTGAATGTCACTAGTAGGTGATTCTGACATGTAATTCTTATTTCTTAGAATGCATCCGAGACTAGAAAATCGAAATAAAATTTTAAAGTTATTGTTAATACGTAAACCGAAGCATAAAGGTCCAGTTTTCTTGTTTCGTTGCAGTTTGCGTTAAGGCCGGGCGGTCAGCTGGCCGCTCGGGCGATGATTCATGCGCATGCGCACCTCGTGTTTTGTTGTGTTGTTTTGCACTTTTTGTTCAAAAAATTTGGATTTTACAAGTAACTTTACAAGAAAAGGTAATAGCTTTGCATTTATGGCACGCTAGGGAGTCCACTGATGTATCACTTTTGACTAAGAATTCACTTTCATCAGTACTAAATAGATAAAAACCACAGAGCACGGTAAATGCACGTCACGTCGCGCGATAGCTCGCGCAGGGAACGATCGGAACGAACGGAAATAAGCTTTCAAAGGTGGTTTCATTTTCAACTTTTTTATTTTCGATCACTTGGATATGTGAAGACCCAACCCCTGTACCTTGCAAAATAATTTCTGAAGGGTTTAAAAGCTGTATTTTAATATTCTGTCCCATATCTTTACGTTTTTCTTGTGCAGGTGCTTTTTTTGCATGTATATTGGTCAATATTTTTAAACATAAATTTGACAAAGTTGGTACTATTTTTTGTGCTTCTTGACTTTTGGCTGTAAGAAATCTTTCAAGCGAATCTGGGTTGAACTTTTCATCAGGAATTGCATTTTTGTTTAATGGGTATATACCTCCCTTCTTGAAACCATTTCGAATAATTTGTGGGTCCAGCTCTTGCCAGACTTCTCCCAAAATTTGGCTAAAGTCATTCTTTTGAAGTTTTGCTCCTACGTTTTGACGCTGCCACGATAAGATTTTGGCATCCCAGCTGTCTTTCATTGACTTAAACACAGCCAAGTCTAAAGGCTGCAAGAGGTGGCTGGCGTGCGATGGAAGCTTAATGATAGTTACGCCCATTTTTGCTGCATTTTCAAGAATATTTAATTGAATATGTGTAGAGTGTCCATCATATACCAACAAACATGGAGGTTCTTTACTGATATGAGGCAAGACGGTTTGCAGCATATATTTTTCAAACACTTTGGATTCGATCCATCCATTTTTTGTTGCGGCATATGATGTACCTTCAAAAGCTTTCTCGGACATCCATTGATCCCAGACATTTTTCCCCCGAAATATAATTAACGGAGGCAATTTTTCACCAATTGCATTAACCGTAAATAAAACTGTCACATTATCTTTACCCGCAGAGGCTATCGTCCGAGTGCTAGCAAATCCCCGTGCACCTACTACTTTTGTTTTTTCTGGGTCTTTGCTGAAACTAGATTCGTCTAAATTCCAGATTTTTTCAGGCCTGTTAGTAAGGTTTAGTATTTTCATGCAGTTTTCCTGAGTGTCGAAATAATCTTTAATTATGAACGGGTCACAGGCCGCTTTTCGCGATAACTCAACCGCTTCGCTTGGGGTTTTTTAAGGATAAATTATTCCTTTTACAAAAACCTGCAAACCAGTCGTAACCAGGGATATCATTCTTAAAGTCCGTTTTAATTTTATTATGTTTGATAAATTTAGTTACTACTGTAATAGTTTCTTTCGAGGACAGACCGAAGCCATACTTTTCCAAGGTCCGAAGGCCATCAGCCAGTCTTTTTTCGTTTATTGGATCTATCCTGGTCGGTCTACCTTTCGTATCTTTAATAACGCCTCTTCTAAGTTTGACGCGGTCTACTATGGTCATTCGTGGTATTGCATATTGTTTTGATGCTTGGTAAGCATTAAGAACACCGTTTTTAACATCATTGACAGCCTTTTTTAAAGTTTCCAAAGCGTACGTGGGAGTCTTTTTTTTATGTATTTGCGCGGCATGTTGACAAAGGCATGGATATCTGAAAGAAAATAATTAATGTTTGACTTATAAGTAGGCCAGTAATTAAAAAAAACACCAGACTAATATATATCAGAATCAGCTTCTCTTCATAGCCACAAATATTTGAAGTTATTCAGAAATACACAAATTGAAGATATCAATCTTTCCTCACATAAAACTATTGTTTTAGTATACGAACACGAGTAAACAAAAGAGCCTTGTGCAGTATTTTGATGAGTTAGTTACTAGACGTATCAGATACTTTTTTATGTCTTGAATAAAATACTTCATATTTATATTACCTTAAAAGCAACATAAAATTAGTGAGTGTTCAGTGTTATTGCGTAACATGTTAAAAACAATAAATTAAGTAAGAATTTTCATATTGTAAGTAAAAAATATTTAACTGGACGACCAAGAAACTGTTTCAGTTATTAGTTTCAGTTATATTATAAGTGATAAACTTTATAAAAACTACTTTTCGACCACAGACACACATGACGTTTAAGGATACAGAAAGATTGCTATACTAAAGTAACTGTCATATAAAAAGGTAATTAGGTAGGTAGGTACTTATTAATTTCCGTGACAGCTTAAGCATTCATCATCCGGATAATGGTTATAAATAGTGTAAGTATCGCAGTATTGACACCAAAAAGATAAGCTTCTCAATAGAATCTTCGCAAATGGTATGTTTACAGTCAAAATAAAATGACGAGGACTATTTGTTTCCACGTTTTGGTTTGCACCACATCCTAAACATTTGTTGGATCGAACAAAGTGGGTTTTATGCCATGGCCAGGTAAGTCTCTGATTTATGAAATGTTGAAAATCATATTTCGTCAAAAATTTATCTATATCCATATAGGTTAGTATCATTGTTATCTTTTATTTTAATATTGAGAGTATCTGGAATCAAAATAAAAAAATTATGCTAAAGTATTTGAAAAATCGATGAGTAAGATGACATCAGCACTGCAAAACGTTACTACAGAAGCGTATAAAAAAGGAAGAAAAACTATAGAAATATTCATTTATGAAAAGGTTGAGTACCCCTGGCATCGGGGTAAATGCTTCACACAGACGCATTTCCCAAAAAAAAACAGACGCATTTTTCCATAAAATCTAGTTATAACCTTAAATTTACAATCTTCATATCTCAACAATTTAGATGTTTAGAATCAAAATAACTGTGTGTGCAGACTAGCAAACATGTATTGCGTACTTGGAATACAAAATCTTATTGAAAATCAATAAAAAACCATAGATTTTAGTGGATTGTAAGCACTTACCTCTCGCTGCTCCTCTTGCGCACAAACAAGTGAATTTCAAAATGACTGATATGTCAAATTTTCGACGTACAACGCCCTCTGTTACTATTTTAAGTTACGAATTTAGTTTAAACTGCTACCTCTAGATGGCTCAAGTGGATGCATTTCGATTAGGATTTGAGAAATAACAAATAGCAGCTTTTACCCCATTGACGCATTTCCCTCAGTTGACCTTAAATGAAAACAGGTCAATAACAAATAAATAATTCTGCGGCTGGTCTATATATACCTTTAAAAATCATAAATCACCCATTTTACTACTAAATAAACTTACACGACATAATATTCATAAAAAAGCTCTCCTTCACGGGCAGCAATGCTCAGAAGGCTCCCCTGTAGTTGCCCGTAGGCGGCGGTGATCGCTTCATCACCTTTATTCATCAGTCTAATAATAATGGTCTGGTAATAGTATAATAATAACTCATCAGTGTAATAATAATGGTGAAAAAAGATTATTGTAAAAAACGGAAAATTTAAGAAAAAACTGAGGTGTCAAGGGACACCCGGATGGAACGAAGTTGTATTATTTTACTTTCTTGTTTTTTAAATTTCTGCGCTTAATAATGTTTTTTTTTTCTTTTTTCTGCATTAGTTTTAGGTTTGGGTGTCAACAAAGTTAAGCAATGTCACGTGCGGTCAAAAGTAGGATGGGTGGCCAATAGTGGCCACTAAGCAACATCAAGGCGGTCATAATTGGGTCAAAATCATTGGGTTTACGTCTAATTAATTAAAACTATACAAAATTAAATGTAATACTACATACTTTAATGTTTCTTATGTAATCTTTAATAGTAATTTTAGAATTTAAGTTTAAATTAAGTCATTAAATTTAATTAGTTTATCAAATTAAATTAAAATTTGTACACCCTAAGGGGTAAATATGGAGTTCTAAATATTTTGTAAAACCTTTTTTTTTTTTCACCCATATTTGTGCAAATAAAATATTTCATTTCATTTCATAAGAAAGATGGGAGTCAACAAAGTAAAGCAATGTCGACTGCGGTTGCTATAGTTGTAAGCCGCACTTCTTACAACTATAGCAAAAAGTGTTATTACAACTTTTCGTCTTAATTTTTTCCTTCCAGCCCCCTTTCGCAACGCGCTATAAAGAACTTTGTTCCAAAAGATGAATTTATGAAACTCGATTTTCAGTCCTTAGCGCAATGTGGCACTGCGTACTTATTACCTTACTTAGATTACTTAGCGGCCGTGTAAATGATAGTTGTCTTTGTGCGTGTGTCAATTCGGCCGATAGTATGAAGTTACTTTACTGTATACTTATATCTATATTGTGGTACGGGGCTTGACTCAAGTCTTAAAGCATCAAGGTATGACAGGTATGACACACGTCAGAGGAGTGGCCTTTACGGGCGAACCCCTCGTCCCAACGTGCATGCATAATGTGCCTTCTAGTTATACAACTAGTGTGTCTGTGTGTGTCGGTGTTAGTGTTGACGGCGCATAGAAAATGACGTTGTTAATTGAAATTGACATACATTTTAAAAATGTATGCGTCTGTAGCGCTGAAAGAATATTTGTGAATGTGTGACAAAATTAAAATGTGTGCGTTCTTTCCCCGCACCAGATTTGGCACAAAAAATATGTATCGAAGCGAGGCGCTATGCCGTCTCTCCTGAAGGGTGAGTCAGTAACTTTGATGCTCTAAGACTCAAGTATCTTATATGAATTAATTTAGATGACCCTTTGCATAGCCGAGCACTATGAGACCTCATAGTACTGTTTATGAATACGGGTGTTAGCCTCCGGACTATCAGCATAACTGCATACAAGCACATTTGAATGGGCTGCAGCGAACACTTAAAACAACGTGACTACGTGCGTGTTCCTTTGCTCCTCCATTAAAATAAATAAATGTTGTAACTTCTGACATCGGACAACATCGGTCTTTGTATTAGCTACACTCACAGTTAAGACCTTTTTGTTTAGATAGCCATAGGACATAGGCGGCTACTGTTTTACTGTCGAATATCGGAATGGATTAAGAAATTAATAATGTGGTTTTAAGAAGTAACATTTTCCGACTGCTTATTTCATAAGTCATCACAATTGTATATTTTTAGCTTTTTTTCTCATACAGTACAATAGCCTTGTTAACACGGCCAACATCCCCAGGTTCTCGGACCGCGACCACCTGAAGCGGCACCAGCGCATCCACACCGGCGAGAAGCCGTACCGCTGCACGCACTGCGAGCGGGCCTTCGCGCAGAGCAACGACCTCGCCAAGCATCTGCGCACTCACGTCGGACAGAACATCTACCAGTCAGTATAATAATTCATCATCATCATCATCATTACAGCCTTTCATAGTCCACTGCTGGACGTAGGCCTCCCCTAACGTTGGCCACTCTTCCCGGTCCTTCTGAATCCAGCGGCTTCTCCTGTCTTCTTTAGGCCATCACTTCCTGGTTGGAGGGCGGCCTGTACTCATTTTGCCGAGAATCGGTCGCCATTCGAGGACTTTTCTTCCCCATCAGTTGTCGGCCTTCCTAACTATATGGCTTGTCTATTCCCACAGGTTGCAAATTTTGAAAGCTATGTCGGTAATATTCTTTCGTCTAAGGTCTTCATCGATACAGATTCTGTCGCGTAGAGAAATACCAAGCATAGCCCTTTTCATCGCTCACTGAGCGACCTTGAGCTCATGGAAAAGTCTATTAGTAAAAGAACATGTCTTAGCGCTGTAGGTCATCACTGGCAACATACACTGCTCGAAAACTATTTCAGGCTCTGAGGTATTCTGGACGAGAAGACACTTTATAATTTCCCGAACGCTGACCAACCGAGTTGGATTCTACGAGTTACCTCTCTCGACTTGGACACTTTCTCGAATCATATCCGTAAACATGGTTGATAATAGCAGCTTGAAAATCATCAATGTCAACGAATTGTTTCGTCTTCCTTCGTTTTTTATTAGGATCAGTTAACTGTTTTTTTTTTCAACTTCTTTGTTATCGTGATCAAGGGGTGCGTTTTTCATACCTTTTTTGTAACTTGCGCCACTCTGATCATGCTTTGTAAAGGCGTCGGACACTCGATGACATACTTGCGTTATTGGCAACAAGAGTCCTTTAAGATTCGCGTTCGAAGTAGTCGCGCAAACGCACAATGAATTCACGGCACTCACTGGGTGTCGTCTTCCTTCGTTTTTACTGGTCTGTGTGTTTGTGGTTTCCAGGGCACCAATAACATAGGTTTATCCTACTGTGGGCTATGAGTGTGAGGCGTTTTTTTTATCATTTATTAACAAGAAGCCTAATAAAATTTATAAGGCTTATTTCAAGTAAAAAAATACGTATAGTAATTATCCTAATACCGATCCTGGTAATCGGTATATCAGTGATACTTGTAACAATCAACGTGTCACATCCCTTAATTAAGCGATGTAGGTACAGATTATATAGGTGGTGGTACGTATGTATGTATGTTGGTGTATATTTTTTATTATTACGAAATATTTTAATCGGAAACATTATATAACATATTTTGTATGTCTTATTAGTTAGTTGAGTTTAATTATAATATGTTAGTATTATGTTTTTATATTAATTAATATTGCAATGTTTTTTTTAAAGTAAAAATTGATAAACAAGAGATTTATTTGTTTATTTTTACAGTAGAATACCAATAGGATTTTATAAAGCTGCAAAAATGAACGTAGTATATTCTAGTGGTTTTTGCTACTACAATTTTCACGTTTCATTACAGGTGCACTATTTGCGAAATGAAGTTCCGGTTACTCAGTGAACTAAAGCAACACTATCCTGTACACTACTTGAATGGCAGCGATGGCAGTCAAATGTCCAACAACCATCAAGTTGTTAGTGATAACAGTGTCGATGAAATGCCTAGCAATGTGCAAAATCTGGAAAATGGGGAGGCGAGCAAATCCTTGCAAGATATCTTAGAACAAACCGAGGAGGCCGCTACACCGCCAGAGGGTACCACCAACGCAACGAACAATTATATAACTGTAACGTTCAATGACATCCTAAATAAAGCCATATCTAATAGCCTATCAAGTGGTATCACAATAAATATATCGTCTGCAAAGGATTAGCTGTAAGTGAATTTTAATTAATATTGTCATATTTATTTATGCATATACTACCAGACATGTACATGCTCTTGAAACCATATATTGTACTCGAATCTGATAAGTTCTAGCTACTATCGTAATAAAGATTATTATGTGTCTTGAGTTGACCGTTTGTCACCGTCACGTCACCGAGAACGAGATGACGGCGCCGAAGTAGTGGACATGCACCGGGCCGATGTGCCGGCAACACAAAACACATTTGAACTTTTTTTTTTATTTGAATGGAGTAGCAGACGAGGATACAAGCCATGTAGTGTTAAGTGGTCGCTGCAGCCCATGGACATCTACATACAACCTCAAGCAAGCATAGCTAAGTCTTGTTTGAGGTCGTATGCAGTTGCGCTGCTACTCCGGAGGCTGGTTGTCGCCTCATGTAAGTGTGACCGGCAACTGCACCTTTCCACCGAAACACAATAGAATTGTTCACGGCAGAAGTGGGTGCAGCGGTGGTACTTCCCCGGGCGAACCTAAATAGTTCTACCACCTACCAAAACTTGTTCACACACTGCCCTCACACCATCACGTTAGCTCGGTTATTATTTTGTCTATCATCAGTAACATAATTGTAATGAAAATGACCAAGAAATTTAAATATTATACTTATTAATTAATAAAACATAAAACGCCTCTGTGATGTATCGTTCAGTATTAGCGGATAAATCCAAAATTCTTTGCATCGCCTGCGCCTTCGAAGGTACAAAAGGAGCAGACGAAGTTTTCGCGGGTTAAACCTAGCCATCACTTTCTTCGAAAACGCGACAGACTACCACGCGTGGCAGCTGGAACAAACTACACCACAGAGTGCGTAAAATCGGTGCGAAATAAACTCGTTATCGTTGACGGTCCGGTGACGGCGGCGGTGGACAAACGCTCTTAGGCTTAATACACGAAGTACTACTCGGTCAAGTTAACGTGACACCTGGGAGGCTACTCTGGCGTATCCGAAACTTCGTGAATTTTCGAGCCTCATTTTTTAGGACTCGGAGACTGACGAAATTCTACTAATATTATTCATTCGGTGGCTAAATGTTATCTATGATAACGCTTATCTTATAAATTCATGAAAAAATATCTGTCTTAATATGCCCAAAAAGGATTCCGAAAATGTTAGAACTTTTGGATGGATGCGTACAGAATAGCTTCCCAGGTGTCATGTTAACTTGATCGAGTAGTAACAAAGAATCTTTCACAGAGGAGAGGCTAGGTTAGTATGTAAACTGTATACGGATTTGTGAAGAGTTGCTCATACAACAACTGATCTCAATCAGATAGTTGGGAATTTGATATTTATTTAGGCCGCATTCCCACTGACGTTTAAATAGCGTTGGCATTTCTCCAACGTTGTCGCTGCGCAGACGCGACGTTGACGTCGTCGTTACGGTTTTTAGCAAACTTACAATCACACCATCCCTCACTGTCCGTATGAACGGGGGCGGGGCTACGACCAGCGTCCTGTCGCAGCTTGAGTTAGTTAACGTCGCGCATGCTTTAAACGAAACGAAACGTTAGTCGCATATGCGCAGCGCTCCTTAAACGTCACTGGTACAGCGGCCTAAATAACCATCTGTCCATGATACGATGATAAATAGATATATGATCATAAAAGACATTTGAAATTTAGTTACAATGATTCTAGTACAAAATGCATGTTAAGGCACTTCTGACTTTTATGTTTATTTAGCGAAATAACATGTGGTTCTTTTCCGAACAAACATATCTTTTTTACGCAGATAGTTCAGGTTGTTTTATTTTTTAACGTAGTTCTCTACTGCACACTTGAACTGCTGCTTGAAAGTGTACTTTGGGAACACTATATTAATGTATCAAATATTTTTTCGTGCAATTAGATGCTACACTTTGAAGAAGAAAGATGGAAAGCTATTAATATATATAATAATATTGCATTATAGTGTTATGTTATTAGATTATGGTAACATTGGGACCAATTTAATTTGTTTGACTAGCCTTCCGCCAGAGGAATCGCCCGCGTGGACCCGTTTAATGGGTCCCCGTAGGATAACAAAATAGCCTATGTGCTATTCCAGGCTTCATTGCTATATTAAAATCATATGCGTTTAGCCAGTTGCTTCAACCGCGTTGACCCTATTACCCGTTTTCACGTAGGAATGAAGCATTTTCCCGCGGTAATTAGTCTATGTTACTCAGGGTGAATGTAGCTTTCTAATGGTGAAATAATTTTTGACATCGAAACAGTAGTTTTTGAGTTTATTCATTACACACATACAAAAATACAAATCTTTCCTCTTTATAATATTAGTATAGATTTGGATTTCTGTTTAAGTAACATTGACTTTGTAATATAGTATTTTTATGTCATTCTTTCTTATTAGTTACGCTCTTGACAGAGCGGTCGTGGTCGTCAAGTAGTGGAGGAGTTGGGGGCAGAAGAAATTCGTCTCACGACGTTCCGCCATCTCTCTCTGTTGACCGTCATTCTGGTATAGTAATTTTTAGGGCCATCAACTGTGTTTTTTTATGTCATTGTATATTTAAATTATTTATGTATCTTCAAAATATACACACATCGGCAAAAGAAAGAAAAGCTCTACATAATATCAAAAGTGAAAATGAACTGTAAAAACTGTCAAAATATAAGAAAGTACAGTGTACAACTTGTGCATAAATTGATGTTTTAGAGGGGGTACTTACCTACACGATAATAAAAGCTACTTCACAATATATCTGTAATAGCTGCCATTTTAATTGATTTTTGATTTTTTTTATAATACAAAATCTGATTTTATTTTTAAAGATTTTTTTTATTTTTAAAGCTCTCAAGCTTGTATAATTTTATTCATTCTTTGCTATTTTATTTATTTTTTATTTATTAAAAAGCCTGCTGTCTTGCCTAGGGTAATATAATATAATATTATTGATCAAATTTATTGACATCCATTCTGATTAATTATATAATTACTTATGTATTATTTGGTAACGTGATTATAGACTTATCTTAATCATAGAATTGAATTAATTTATTTATTGGTGGATACATTGGTATTCAATTGTACTATGCAAGCATTGCACTGTGTAGGTAGTAGAAGCGTGTAAATAAAACTGATTGCTAAGTTGACAGTGTTATTATTATTAATGAAAACTCATAAAATTTATGGCTTGCTAAGCATCATTTAAATAATGGGTTATATACTCATTCCATTCTTAGTATGTTACTAAAGAGTTATTATATTGTGAATGATTATTATGTATTTTGAATGGACGTTGTTTAGTATAAGCCTATATAGACATTAGTGATAATTGTGGCCAAAGCTGGCTGGTGATAAAATGCCTTATTTTAAACGCTCTCTGCAACGTATTGAATTGTATATAATGTACTCATATAAATTACAAGCACTCAAGAACTACATAGAATTAGATGTTATTATGTACGTAGATGTTCCTTACTATTATGAATATGAAAAGAAAGTATTATGCATTTTATAATATTAAACGAACTTCTTGATGTAAAGTTCGATCATTCGATTAATCTGTAAAAGTTTGTATAGTTTGTATGAAAATTCTACCTTATGTTTCTACCCCCAGTCTTGTGAAAAGTATTTTAGGTACCTACTATTGATGACAATTTATAGATAAACTAAAATTTCAAAAAGCAGTCATTAGCTGGATAAATTTAGACACCTTTCGTGTGTGAATAATTATTTTTTCGGGTATCCATCGTGTACTCAACGCCTCTTTATTATAACTTGATGATGATTGATTAAGGGCCTCGTTCACCATCTCCAAGTAAAGTGTTGATTAGTTACGTCCCAAGTAAAGTTAATTGGCAAGTAAAATCTATAAGTACGGGTCAGTATATCATATGATTAGTGCTACTCGAACATCGTGGAATTGAAATTGAAGTTACGGGTGACTTTAACCGACAATTAGCGTACTTGTCACTTTACTTGAAGGTGGTGAAAGAGGCCTAAGAAAAGAAGTGTAATGCGTTAATTTTATTCGAATATAACAAATATAAGGTAATATACATAAATATACAGAGGTTTAATAGTATACGAAAAGTTTAAAGTTCACTCAGGAAAGCATCGTGAGGTTTTTGATTGGATACCGATACCTAGATCATTTTTTATTGGTTCAAAATGTGTCCTATTAGTCCACCAATGTATAGCTTATGTTATTTTATGCTATTAGAATAAACAACTATTTATTGCAACCTGACGTTTTATTTACATTAAAATTTAGTAAAATACCTGCTTAATTGGAAATATATAAATGCTTTATTGGCATGAAATAAATCTTTTAAATAACAACCTGGGCTTACTGTCATTTGCTTTAACGGCCAGGCAGGCCACACTTGTTGCATTAATCGGCAAATACCTCGTAATTAATAAAAGATACAATATTTTCCATAAACGTGAAGTAGCGATAAAAACGCACATTACAAATTTCTTTGTCAAAGGTGCGCGCCGAGGTATGTACCTTCGTGTCGGAGACTGCGGTCTTTACCGCTAAGCCATCGCTGCAACAATATCGATGTTAATTGTAACGTTCAAATGAATCTACATTCGATGGCACTGGCTCGGTCACTCGATGTGCGCAGGCGACACGCCCGCTCTCACCCCCGGTTCGCACGGTACTAACTCTGCACGCCCCGCCACACCATGAGCACGAGACAGTGTTTATAGCTATTTCAATAGTTATAGTTTACTACAAACACTACATCCCTTTCTTATCAAAAACTTTATTATTTTTACTTTGTAAGTAAACATACTCCCAATGAATAATTATTAAATTTGTTTGATCCGTTCAAAATCTCATTAAATTGTTTTCAAGATTTCCAGTTTCACTCAGTCTTCACCTACAGCTTCCCATTAGCCTTCTATTCTTTTTATATACCCCTTGTCTTCTTCATTCAAATCCGAGTCTAATGTCTTACATCTTCTACCTCCATAATCCCTTGTCTTTTTCATTCAAATCCGAGTCCCACGCCTTACGTCTTCTGTAATCTTACTTTCTTAATTCTTCTTTTTTTTCTTAATTCTTAATGGGGTAAATTTGTACAGAATATTTCCAATTTAATGGGGGTACTTTTGTACCATGCATTTCCAATTTAATGGAGGTACCTTTGTACCAAATATTTCCAATTTAATGGAGGTACCTTTGTACCACATATTTCCAATTTAATGGAGGTACCTTTGTACCACATATTTCCAATTTAATGGAGGTACCTTTGTACCACATATTTCCAATTTAATGGAGGTACCTTTGTACCACAAATTTCCAATTTAATGGAGGTACCTTTGTACCACAAATTTCCAATTTAATGGAGGTATCTTTGTACCAAGTTTTCCAATTTAATGGAGGTACCTTTGTACCACATATTTCCAATTTAATGGAGGTACCTTTGTACCACATATTTCCAATTTAATGGAGGTACCTTTGTACCACAAATTTCCAATTTAATGGAGGTACCTTTGTACCACAAATTTCCAATTTAATGGAGGTATCTTTGTACCAAGTTTTCAAATTTAATGGGGGGTGTTTTATTATAAACAACAATGGTGTTGTTACGACTTTGTACACCCAGATCCCGCCAACCAAGCGTCGCACAGCAAACCTCAAAACGCGTAAACAAGTACCAAGTCCACCATCGGTGACAAGATCGCGGCTTTTGTTCACGACTTACATAACCACACGTGCACACAACGCAAGCAGTAGGTTCGGAACGGGCCTACCGTATCAAACAGTTCGGGAAAACTGTAGAGAACCATGGGCAGCCGCAACCAAGGCACGCAGCCCAGCTCCACAAGTGAAATCGAAACGGTCTCTGCCCAGCGACAAGAAGAAATACTTCTACAACTACAGCAAATAAACTGGGCCATAGCGACTGCGCTTGGCGATTTGGATTCCGCTAAGTGGACCCTTGCAAAAGGGGACAACAAACGCACTCTACATTACAACGGTATTATAACACCCATGCGCGCAACTGTATGCGCACTTTGTTCTTTCTCAGATGTTTCTTTAAATACTTGCCTACTTACACAACCATAGGCAGCACAGAGATATTCACCACAATACTACGTGTAAGAAAACTACGCACAATATTACATATTAGCATTTAGATAATCTTTAATTTTGTAGAATCGACCCCATATTATTTTATTTTTACGGGTATACTCCGTTTGCCCCCCTGGCGGTGGCTCCGGCAATGATCCCGACACTGCTACATTGGAATATAAGTTCCAAATCAATCATTAGTATATTGTACCTTTAGTGGAACAAGATTTAAACTTTATTTACTGTATACCCAAAATAAACTACAATAGTGGTTTACAAATTAAAAGCAATAAAAAAACCCTGTACCCCATAACTAAACTGCCCTGTTTGTTTCAGATAAATAATAAATATCTTTTATTTAGACTTATCAGATATTAAATTTAAGCATATAGTAAACTGTAATTGATTCTGTATAATTAAGTTATTTACAGTCATAATGCTCACTCGCTGTTTGAACTACGTGAATACCAACAGGCTACACTGAAAATCAGTGTTGTAGTCTTTGGCTGCAAGCAGGCTGAGTGCAGTCCTTTTTCTCAAATAGACTACAACAATGCCACTGTTATGTTTGTGACCCTATATTATATTTTTATTGTATGCATTTTGTAGTTTTAAGAAGAAAGAAACATTTTTCTATTCTATTCTATTCTAAAATGAGTTGTTTTCAAATCCTTCCATTCAATCTCCATTCAATTTCCGAACCACAATTCTCAACAACAAGACACTGTACGGGCGTATACCAAACTGCACGCGAAGAATAAACGGCTTATTGACTGTCGTTACTTTGCCGTGTGCGAGTACCTAACGAGTTAAGCTACCTAGCTTAACCAACTAGTAACAAATGTAAACACTTAACTCGCATACTGTATCAATATCAAACTCGTAACATCATAACCAAAACGTATATTAGTTTTTCGCTTAAATTCCAGAATTTCTAACAAGATTTAAATATTTTGACTGTGCCTTATCTAATGCCCTATTGATATGTAAATAGGTATTACCTTTGTTACCTTGAATCTCATACATTTATTTAGTTATGAGAATACTTTGTACTATTTTTTATTTTTATTTTTTATGAACAAGCTTTAAATATTTTGAGAGTGTTTTATCTAATGCGCTATTGATAAATAGGTATTACCTTGAATCTCATACATTTATTTAGTTTGAGAATACTTTGTACTATTATTGCCTTGGGTAACATTATACAAATCATTTGTTTCTAGACAAATTTTGTATTTTATACATATTTCCGAAAATTTGATTGATTTAATACAAATAAAATCAATAAACTATTCAAAATTTTTCATTGTTTGTTAACAGATATCTTTTTAGAATTTCAGCTAGGTATATTATGTTATGAATAAATCATTTGAATAAAGGTGTAGTTATTTATTTATTTATTTACCAGCTGACCCCGCACCACGTCAAAATGTCTGGGGCGGGCCACCCTCAACACTTAGGGGTATAAAATCTGTTATAAACATATTCTCATACCTACTGAATATAGGTATATATTACATATTAAACCTCACCAAAATCCGTCAAACCGTTCCGGAGGAGTACTTAATAAACACAAACTGTGACAGAAGAATTTTATACCCACATTAGATTATGAGTTTGAAGACCTTTGTCAATAACCATTGCACTAATTTAAAGAGTTAATCAACTGACAATACAGTTCCCTGCTATTATCCTTTACTTAATAGCTTCTTGTGATTAGCACCTAATCAGTACGAGCTAACAGAACACTCACTCACTCAGCACTGTCCGCTTTCATCTTTTCCGAAAACCAGTTTTGATTTATGACATTGTTGCTATGTCCGCTTAAGACATACAGTAAAATACCATGGACACCATCAACGTCTCCACCACTAAGGGAAATGTTTTTATCATATTACCTTGTGATAAATGGTATTCATTACAGATTTCCACTTACCGCCCTTGACAGTCAGTATAGGTATTAAGATTTTAATAACCACCGATCTCCGCTGACAATCTTCAAGGTGCCTTTTGAGATATTATCTTTCACCAATCTACTCACGTATACGTAGGTGCATTATAGCCTATTTAGTGCCTGTAAAGACTCATCATAGTTAATATAAAAACTTTATAGTAATATGAAACTTTAACTGATATGAACTTTTGTTAAGTTTAATTTATTAAAGCGTATGCTTTGTATATGAACATGTATATGAACTCTGTACATCTTTCATTCTATTAAATTTCTAATTGCATTTCACGATTTAGCTTTATTCTTTAATACGAATACAATAATAGTATGAGTAGTTATTTTAAAACCTGCCTCAAAGGTTTCTCTGATTATAATTTAACTAGAGATTTCACCCGCGTTAGAAAAGGTTAGTAAATTATCAATTTTTTATTTAGTGTTGGTTCACTATTTTGGCTATAATGGCTTACACACTTTGGCCACATTGGCCTACACATGAGATACACTGTGCGGGCTTCCTTGCAGGACCATCCAAGACAACACATCCATCACACACCACACATGTACAACTCCAGCGGCTTTGGCAGCGCACACCAGAATAGATGGTAGACTTTTCCTACCCTCCTGTCACCCATTGTCATACTTTGGGCAATTCACAAAACATCCTTATAAATTGTAGCTTATATTTTATTCCGTTGCATAAGCTATATTATTGTAAAGTTTCACTTAAATCCAATCAGTCGCTCCTACATGAAAGAGCAACAAACATCCATACCTACAATCTTTCGCGCCTGCAATATTAGTATGAAAAATGATTCTCCATTTCTTATTGCTGATCATTAAAATTTTGTAATTTCGTACACCCTAATATTTATTTTAGCAGGTGTTTAATGTTCAAAAGCTAGTCACCATACCGTTTCTTACCCGTGATATCGAATATTAATTATATATAATATCGTAAACGATATTTTAATATTGTTATACCTACATGTTATGAATGTTATGAATTCACGTTTAACCAAAAACCACAATCTAATTTGTATATAGATCGTTATAACATTATATTGTTTCTTTATGAGTTAGGTATGTGTAATTTGTAAGCTTATATATAACGCATTACCATATTGATTGGTGATAATTAATGATGAATAATTATAGTGATTCTAAAAGTTTATTTACATCATTTATTCACTCAAAGGTACATCGACTTACGTACCAGTTAAAGGTTAGAATGTATTCGTCTAGTCTTACTGATTGAATCAAACAATATATATTATATATTTACGACCTATATTCACTGCTGCTGTACTGTGTACTGTACAAATATCCCACAAAATAGCTGTAAGACGAATTAGATCTCTCATGAATGTTGTAGGTATTTAGTTAGTAGTACGACATTCATGTAAATTAATTATTAACACATTCACGAAACCAACTCATAATGATACCAGTAACTTGAACGATATATGTAATTATTTTTATATCCAACCAACCAGAAGAAAATACATAGATTTACTTACTTACTTGCAATATTCATATAATTAAACTTGTCAGGTGTTATTCCATACAATTCCTGAAATACTTTTTATACCGGTTAGAAATAAGATCATTCTCTTGAATAGTAACTATGTGGGTTTCTTTTGTGAGCCATACACTGAAATTCTTTTAACAAATTGGTAAATTTTCAAATCCAAACACTTTAAAAATAAATATTGTAAACAAATCGTCATTTTAAAGTTAATATTTTATGGGTAACGTACACCGGTTTTATACTTAATACATAATGACAGTGTATAACAAAAAGAAAGTTAATTATGTCACGACAATTATGTATTGAAATTGAAATTGTCTTTTAGTTTTAGATAAATAAGCTTTTTTAGTTAAATTTTTTGAATATTATGTAATTAATGGACTTACTCCCGTTATGATTCTTCCAGTTATAAACCAACAATCCAATGACTGTATTTTATGTTTACTTACAATTTTTTCCACTTCCTTGTTTCCTTCCCCTTTTTATTATTTCAATGTCCAGGAGGGAGAAAAAAAAATATACTGGTAGGATTTATACTCGTCGCCATTTGTAACGTTCAAATGAATCTACATTCGATGGCACTGGCTCGGTCACTCGATGTGCGCAGGCGACACGCCCGCTCTCACCCCCGGTTCGCACGGTACTAACTCTGCACGCCCCGCCACACCATGAGCACGAGACAGTGTTTATAGCTATTTCAATAGTTATAGTTTACTACAAACACTACATTAATAATCGATGGGGTTGCGTCGTTTAATTACGGAGTTCCTATGGCCACCTTCCAGCTCCATCATCAGATCAGCTCTATGTTATAATAATATTGCATTGTCATCCGATTTGTACATGTATGCAAAATTTCAGCTCAATCGGAAACCGGTAAGTGGATCAAATTTAACTTGCAAGATAAGCTTATAAAAAGCTTACACACAACGGGACAGGTGAAACTAAATAAAAGCTTGTTTAAACAGGTCACGTGGGGTTAAGTACTTGGCTGCAACCCTTTTTGCGTCCCACTGCTGGGCACGGGTCTTTCCCCAATATTGGGGAGGCCTGGAGCTTACTCCACCACGCTGCTCCAATGCGGGTTGGTGGAGATGCGGGTAAGTGGCCAACCCGCTGTCGGATGTTTTCAAACCGCCCATAAGGCCTTCGACAAGGTTCAACGACTGTTATCTATCGACAACAACCGGGACCGACGGCTTAACGTGCCCTCCGAAGCACGGAAACGCGCATGAAATTTTTGCCACTAACGGTCACCCACCTCACACCTAACCGCGCCCGTTTGGCTTAGCTGCATAGATCGCTTGCGTTCTACCCTCGCCGCCGAGCCATGCGCGCTTGGGGTTAAGTACTTAGTCTCTGCAAACTCTGAAATATTTATATCTGACTATAGGAAAGCTCATACGTATCTTTGAAATTGAAATACGTATCTTTGAAATGGGGTGAAATGAAATGAAATAAAACGAAATGAAAGGAAACGAAACGAAATAAAAAAATATAATCAAATGAAATGAATTGAGATGAGATGATAAAATAAAATAAAAAGAAAATAGTTTATTTGCGCATATTATTATATGGGTATAGCCTTAGAATTACAATTACATTATAGAAACCAAGTTCGCGCGCCCAAATTGAAGCATGTTGATTGGTGCCATTAATGGCACCAAACGCCGGGCCGCTCCGTAAGACTTAACCCTAAATCACTAACCTTCGTCAAAACGACGACGAGGACTCAAAAAAGTGGTATAAATTCGTGGTTAAATTTTATCACAACACTTTTTAAATACAAAAGAAGTCTAATAAAATAACTGTTCACAGTGTTTTCAATATTTTGTAATATTTTATAGTTAATTTGGTCAAAATAAAAATATTTTGTTTGTCAGATGTGACAGCTGTAGGAATCTATTTAGTGCTTCAATTTTGACAGCGCCCTTGAATGAAGACAGTCAGTCTATACGTATTTGTTCTAAGGGTATAGCAAAAATTTTCATATGTACATTTATTAGTTCGCCATATTTGCCTCATCGAGATATGTAAATTTGGAGGACAGAATTAAAACCTTAATTTAATTTTAGGAACTATAACTAAAATTTATATTCTGTTAGGTATTTTAAATTTATTATTTTTCTATTTATGTGTATCAAGTTCAAACCCTATCTTTAACGGGCAATTTTTTTATGTGCGTTCTTATCGCTGCTCCACGGTGAGGGTGTGGAGTTGATGTCCACCAGTCCGCGTCCGTAATAAAAGGGTTGAAAAAAAAATCAAGTGGAGAAGAAAACGAATATACAATATATGTGTTCACAATTCAACGACCTGCGTGGCGCAATGGTTACCATTCCGGACTGCGAATCGAGGGGTTCCGGGTTCGATTCCCGGCGAAACAGAAATTTGAATGATGAGTTTAAATTTCTGATATCGGTCTGGGTGTTTGTGTTCCTGTGTTTGTATGACTGTGTCCATGGTACCCATGACACAGGGTATTAATTAATTACCTTATTGTGGGGTTATGAGTGAAAAAAAAAATATACAAATATTACTATTATCGACGACATATTAAAGACAAATATTACTATTATCGACGTTTAAAAAAAAAGTTGTTTGCGGTTGTGCTTCTTCTAGTCTGGTGGCTGATGGTAGCCTCATCTGGCCTGGCCGATAACTGCCACTCCCGACACTTACTACCTTTGTAAACGGTAAATGTGGCCAGCAACCACACCTTTCTACCGAGACAAACTACTAATTCATAGTGGAATTGGTGCAGCGGTTAGTGTTTCTCAGATAAAACATTGTGATTTTTACCACCTCCAAGCTTTATAACTACAAATCAATTTATATACTTAAATCCGTGCCTACCTTTAAGCAGGTATGCTAACCTGTTGATAAAAGATAAAGCCCGCGTAGCCTTGTGCCGAATAAAAAGAAAGTAGTGCAAATATCTTCCATTTCAATTGATTCACTCCATTTATCGTACAGTAAATGTCCCTGAAACAGGGGAGGAAAGACTTCTCGAGACGGGATTAGACACTTGTGCAGAAGTGCCTTGGTCTGCATGTATACCCAATTCGTATGTGCTACTATAAAGTACAATAACATCAAGAAAATCTGCCTTTTTATTTTTCAAAAATTAAATGAATGTACACTTTTTTAAACATCTTCATTTTTTTTATTTGAATGGAGTAGCAGACGAGCATGCAAGCCACGTGGTTTTAAGTGGTCGCTGCAGCCCATGGACATCTACATACAATCTCAAGGATCATAGGTAAGTCTTGTCTGAGGTCGTATGCAGTTGCGCTGCTATTCCGGAGGCTGGTGGTCGCTTAATGTAAGTGTGGCCGGCAACTGCACCTTTCCACCGAAACACAATAGAATTGGTTCACGGCAAAAGTGGGTGCAGCGGTGGTACTTCCCCGGGTGAACGATAATAGTTCTACCGCCTACAAATGTACATTTGCAAAAGAATCGAAAAAAATATTTAATTACGCAGCATATTCTTAAAAGTGCTTATATTATTATTGCATTTAATGAAAGTGGGCGTATTTAGGCAAAATTTTGTAGTCTTTTCATGTGTAGTAAATCACTATATGTACATTCAATGTGTAGATATAGATGAGGTAGATTTGAACGTCGCCGTAAAATTACCCCACTAAGCTGCTCAGCGGTAGATTTACCTATAGGTGGGTAGAAACCTGCGTAGGCTGTAGCCTAAGGCAGCAAACTTACGTTACCGATTTCTTTTGACGTGTAAAAATAATTTACGCAGTTGAAACTGAAGCCTTAGTGTAAGTCAAGTTAAGAATTTAATTATCACCTTATTCCTTTCAGCTTAAGATCTATCTGTCCAATTTTAACTCGGATGCAGTAGTAACGTTTGCGCGTTTACAAACTTACACTAAGGGCTCTGTTCATACAAAACTGAAGGTCTTTAGCAGGCATAACATAGATACCGTACTAGTAAGTAAAGCCACGTTGACACTACATGTCATGACAGTAACCAAATCAAACCAAGACTAACGTGTGTCACTTCTGCGTAAATCGAAATCTATGAAAGCTTCGGTGGCTAGGGCGGGCGCCGCGGGGCCGGCGGCGTTATCAGTGCGCGGAGGAAGGTCGTGGGCGGCGCACGAGGTAAGCTAAACATTTTACTACAAATATTACTATTATCTACTACATTACTCACAAACTCGTATCATACTCACTAATGTTGTCTATTACGCATAAAAAATTTAATAAACATGCTAGTAAAGCTCAGTTTCCATACAAAAAGTTATAATAACAGTAAGATTCGTGTCAGGATTTTTATTTTTGAAAGCTTGGCAGACAGTGGTACGAATCGTTGATTTGATTCGCGCGGATAAATTGTCGGAGCGTTTTCACTAACCGTCAAATTTATGGCCCAGTAAAAGTGGTTTTTAGACTCTTTCAGTTGCGAATAAACTTTGCAGTTGCAAGATTATAAGATAAAGTTTACATTTTAGCCTTTTTTTCATTACATCTATGTTTAATGGAACTCTGTGGTTGGTACCCTTTACTTATACCTACCTACATTGTAACATGCTAAGAGGAGAAGTAGGACTGATATTCTTTCAACAATAAAATGAAATCATTGTTTTATACAAAATTACTTTAACTATTTTAAAGCTTTAATAAGAAAAAAATACTGTTTTCTTTTGCCTTCGCGTAGTAAGTAAAATACAGCTCACTTACTATATTTAACAGAGTATATCTGTTTGTCTGCATCAAAATAAAGAAGGGAGGAAGGGGGGGTAGATGAAGCAAGGGGAGTCAGTCTGAATTGAAATTACTTAATTATATGGAATAAAATAAGAAATAGTGGAGGCTTTCACCTCCACTACATCTGTACTTAAGCTGGGGCTGGATCGACGACACCGGTTTTTATACGAACGGCGCATTATTGCCATTCTACCTATTTTAATATGTTCTGTGGGTTCTACAACCTGAATACTTACATTCCCGGCGAAGCAGAGAATGAAATTATGAGTTTCAGTTTTGGTTCTCGGTCGGGTGTTTGTGTTTTATGTATATGTATGTGTGCGGTAATCGCACTAGATGTAGAGTGGACTGTATGAAATATGTATCTATGTGTAGGAGATATGTTCAAAACCTCGTTTGTCTTAGTAAATAATTCTAAACCACCAACCTTAACCTCCAAGTCGATCTGGAGCTGGTGGGTGCGCACGGCGCACTTTTATTGTTGGTCCGGCACGGCCGATGGGTCTTGAACACAATCTTGATAGAGAGCGCACGGCGTTCTTCACTTATAGTTCGGCACGGCCAATAGGTCCTAGACACTCTTAAACACTCACGGAGTATACGATACAGCACGGCCGCTGATGTCCTTGGGTACACGGTACCTAGGCACTTTCGTATGTATGAGAGTTCGAGGACAACTGGGGTTCAGCACGGCTGAACTGGCCTTTTGGCACACGGTACCGGGGTTTGAGTATCACGGATAACTCTTACACGATAGGAGAATCGCAGACTTATTCAGCACGGCTGAATATATTTAGTGCACGGCACCATGGTCTTCATAACACACCATCTTTTTTACGATTGACGTTGGATGTCAATGTCGATGGAATTCTTCTTATAATTACTTACCAGCCAGTCACAAGGATTGAACATACCCCCCACCGAAATCACTGTGGTGATTTCCTACGTGACTGTAAGTAATGTAAATGAATGAATAAGGTATCCGGGTACCTTAAAAAAGCTTACGAAGCTTGTGTATAATGTTAAGAATAAAATTGCTTGAGTCATTGTGTAAAGTAAATATAACTTCTAACATCATTAAATAATAATAAAAAATAATAAAGATTAAATTGGCATACGATAGAGCAAACTTTAATAAAGGTCTATTGCAAAGACTTTGTTAAATTATATTTCTGTAGTACAAGTCACCTCGCTTTAAAGTACGACCAGAAGATGACCATATTTTCTCTCTTTGCTGGACAATATGTAAATACTTTTGAAGGGACTGCTAACGTGACATCGATTAAATTGAACGTTTTCAATGCCTACCTTATACCTACTTAAGGATAGGTAACAAATTTCTAAAACTTCGTGCATGAATTAAAAAAGTTCTAAATTAACGGACCATAACAAATTATAAAATAGAAAACAAAGGTTACGCATTCATATTCGCTTTTATTTTGCAAAAGAGAGTAGTTCTTTAGACGTAACCGACCGAACACTTTCTACACGGTAGATGTGCTTTGTCGACCTTGCGTGATGCAAGTCTAAAAAAGGTAACGTACCAGTATCCGCTAAAAGATTATAATAATAAAAACAGTAACTGCTAAAAGATTATAATAATAAAAACAGTTCTTTCATGTCGAGTTCTGTAAAGAAGAGAAGAGTAGACTATGCAAACATGAACGAGCAATCACCTACTACACGGTAGAGATGATACTTTGTGAATTTAATACTTCATCTAATGCAAGTGGATGAAGGTAACGTACCATCGTCTGTTCAACAGTAAATGGTTGAAATTTAAAAAAAATGATTAATACTGAACAAATAATACTACGAGCATTATCATCCAGTAACACGTACTTAAAATCCTGCATGCATATTGTTTATAAAAATATTCCTTGAATTAACAAAAAGAACTTAAAAATAACCTTTTTCTTTCAAATAAATATTTTTATGTAAATTTTATAAGTTTTACTTGAAATTATAGGCCCCCCAACCTGAGGAAATTGTCAGAGTCTACGAAAAATAAAAACTTAAGAAGCAATCGGGCCACGTACCTATTTTGCCACAACGAATATCTCAAAACTGTTTGCGAAAAATAGCAGTTACAGATCACGTTTATTATTTTACTAACACGGTTAGTTACGAAATATTTAAATGTATACAGCGAATAGTGTAACCACGTTATAACTACGGGAGCTTTAATTATAATTGACAAGTCAAAATATTTTATGTTTTGTACGACAAAACATATGAGATTGCAAAACAGCACGGCTGCTCTACGAAAGGAAAAAAGATAACGAAGCCATTGTGCGCATTTATTGACCACAGCAGCTCAAAGTTGTGTAAAACCAGCAATAAGGCATTACAATAATCATTTTATTAACACGGTTAGCTTTGAAAAGTTTTAATATGAACAGCGAAGTAAAGAGTTTATCACCACGGGCGAGAATTTGAAAATAAATAACTTTTATATTTTGTATGACAAAACATAATAAGCTTGCAAAACAGCATGGCTGCTCTAAGAAATGAGAAAATATAACAAAGCGCATAGGGTCCACGTATTGGCCGCAATGCTGTTTGTGTCAAAATAGCAATTAGGTATTACACTAACAAGGTAAGCTATGAAAAGTTTTAATTTGTACAGCAAAGTACGTAGCCGTGTTAAAATTAGTTTAGTATCGCCACGGGCGATTGTTGGCGAATTAACATCTTTTATGTTTTGTACGACAAAACATACTTAGGATCATCCGAAGCAGCGCGGCTGCCAGGAGTTGAAATCTAAAGATAAATAACAAAAAAGTCAATAAAACTGGTGAAGCAGATCGACCCTGTTTTCCGCGATCATACTTCATAATAAATATTTTTTCTTTCAACTGATGATCATCAAGACTTAATGAAATTACGCACGGCGCAGATTCCACTTCATCAAAACGTTTGAGAGTATCTTCAGTGGTGTACGACACCATGGTTGTAGACGCTACAACACTAGCATCCGTGACATCGTTCGTCGACGGTGCAAGTAATTTACCGGCTACGACATACCTTAATGCGCCAGGTATATCTGAACCTAAAATTAAATTCTTTCCATCGTACATGAATGGAAACACATCACTGCACAAAATTATATCGATCGGCGACTTTTTGTGGAAATAAGGATTGACTAAAAATAAATTTCGGCATTTGTTTACAACATTTTTTGGTATTTTTACCGTAGGTACATATGAAGTAATGTTAGGCACTACAGTATCTATATTAAAAATTGAATTATTAGTGTGACACGATTTTATGACACAAAAGGTTATGCAATAATTTTTCACACTTTCCCAAGCTAATCCAAAAATATTAAAAATGCATTTACTCTGCGGTAAACCTAAATGTTGCAAACGGTCAATGGTTTTAAAATAAGATTGCTCGCTCGTATCAATCATAATACGACATGTTCCGGTTCCCAATTTCACATTAATAAAAGAGTGCAACGATGCTGCATGACAACTATCGTTCACAGCACTCGTACTGCACACACTCGCTGTTGGAGGAACGGCAGATGTCGGCACGGCCGAACTGCTGCTAGGAAGAACGTCAACCTTATGCAGTAACGAATGGTGTGACTCTTGACAACTCATGCATCCAACATCACTCTTACAATCCCTAGCAATATGATTCATTTTTAAGCAATTGTGGCACAACTTAAGCATCTCAGCACGGCTGAGCCATTGCGCAGCGGTCAGTTTATGAAACTGCTCGCAGCGGAAAATCATATGATTTTCACCACAATGTAAACAAGAAATATTACTAGAAGTTATTGACGAAACGTGTAAATATTTTTCAAAGGCATCTGTTTTAATTGAATACATCCGACACCTGTCATATTCTAATTGAAGTTTGTTCACATTTGTATTGAAAGTACTACGATTACTTGAACTAGCGTACGACGCTGAATCTGAATGGTCATAAGTAAATGATTCTAACTTTGAAAGCCGCGGTGTTGACTCATTTGAAATTTGAGAATCATTTAAAGTTGCATTAATTAAATGTTCATCGGATGTTTTTTGTTGCAAATTAGAATAAGCGAGTTTGCTACGAAAATATAATTCATCAAAACTTTCCAATTCTTGACTTCTAATCGAAATTTCAGGATTAGTTTTAAATTCGAATTGAAATATTTCAAAAATATATTCTGTAAATGACGTATGTAAATGTTCGATGTCACTCATACGTAAAAAGAACATTTCCCTATTTGATTCATCTTTTGACAGATCGTAAATCGTTTGCATTTCCTCGAATATGCATTCTTTTTTCTTGATTAATACGATTAATCTGACATCTGTATTCTCTCTATGGCCCTGTTCCTTTTGAGAAGCCATTTCGAAATTAGAAAAATGTATGAAGTGACAATGTGAAAAAACAAAAGAATGCTACCGAACAAAGAAATGACTATTGCCCTATGTTCTACGTTGGGCTGGAAGGCCAAAAAAGACTCAATATTTGGCTCTAATGACCAAAAAAACTTGTATATTTGGCTACGAAGGACCAAAAAGAACTGTGCGGTAATCGCACTAGATGTAGAGTGGACTGTATGAAATATGTATCTATGTGTAGGAGATATGTTCAAAACCTCGTTTGTCTTAGTAAATAATTCTAAACCACCAACCTTAACCTCCAAGTCGATCTGGAGCTGGTGGGTGCGCACGGCGCACTTTTATTGTTGGTCCGGCACGGCCGATGGGTCTTGAACACAATCTTGATAGAGAGCGCACGGCGTTCTTCACTTATAGTTCGGCACGGCCAATAGGTCCTAGACACTCTTAAACACTCACGGAGTATACGATACAGCACGGCCGCTGATGTCCTTGGGTACACGGTACCTAGGCACTTTCGTATGTATGAGAGTTCGAGGACAACTGGGTGTAACGTTGCGGTAGCACATTACCTAAATTACTAAGTTTAAAAAAAAAGAACTAAATAATTATTAAATTAAAAAATATTACAATTAAACTACAATTAAAAGAAAATTACTAACAAACTAAATAATCAAAATGAAACATAAATAAACTTCAATAATGAAACTAAATAAGAACATCTTTATTAATATTCAAAAAATACGCGTTCGATGATTATTTCGTTCGCAGATTTACTTACTCGTAGGTAAATCGGCGACGGCCGGTGGTCGATGCGTAGACGCATTGTTCAGAGCATCATTCTGTGGATGAGTGCTAATAAGTGCATCGCAGGTGACGGCTGTGTCGCTCGCGGTGAAGATAACGCAATTCGATTTATTTGCTGGTTTAATTAGTTCGTGAAAATCCCTCTAGGGATTTTTGACTATAATCTTCAAATTGACTTTCGGCCTACCGAAGCGACGGGTCTACAACCACGTCACACGTCCACCGTGCACCACCAATTCGAGGGACGACAGAGCCTGGCTTGGAGCGGTCTCGGAAGGCATCCAGAGGCCGAGGAGTCGGAGTCCTGCTGGAGGGCAAACCTCACCCACGGATCGTCGGTCCCGGTTCAGGCCAGTGTTCCATCCTTAATAGCTCAACGGATTGTGACGTGAGGCGGAGGGTAAAGCCATTGGGCAATAAACGTTTCCCTAACTATTTTCGCGTTTATTTGTCAACCCACGACCTTTCTACCTGTCGGCGGCCCCCTTCCGCTAGGGAGGGCTGGGGACCTACCCCCCTTTAACCGCCGCATGGGGTTCAGCACGGCTGAACTGGCCTTTTGGCACACGGTACCGGGGTTTGAGTATCACGGATAACTCTTACACGATAGGAGAATCGCAGACTTATTCAGCACGGCTGAATATATTTAGTGCACGGCACCATGGTCTTCATAACACACCATCTTTTTTACGATTGACGTTGGATGTCAATGTCGATGGAATTCTTCTTATAATTACTTACCAGCCAGTCACAAGGATTGAACAGTATGCATCCATAGTACCCACGACACAGGGTATACCTACCACTACAGGTGTTGTTTTTAGTACATTATGGTATATATTTTATATTGTTGCATGTAAATGTTTCCTATGTAGTAAAGTAACGCTTGATTCAATTCATTATTTGAAACTATATTTAACGAAATCATCAATCAATTTTGCTTGAATAACTTATGTCCCGAGTTCCTTGCTAAGGAACGCTTTGAGGCAACAAATTAACTTGAGTAACGAGATTCAAGGCTATTGGGGCTTGTTCGTCCACATTGTTTAATGAATTCCATGAGGGAAACAATATCTTGTAGAGCAAGAGCCCGTGAGGGCCAGACTTTCGTCTTATAATAAAAGTTGAAAATTCTTCTACGTGTGCCTCTAGCACAGGTAAGAACTATCCCCACCAATGATACTTGGATAGTGGTGGCTTCAGCAGCTAAGAGGTAACAAAGGTGTATAAAATTCCATCTCAAATTTGTTAATCTATAAAACTCAATTTTTATATATTTCATTCGTAACAAGATCAAAACTCGCCTTGCTCAGTCCCAGACACTGTGGTTCCAACGCCCAGCCGGACCCCCCTAAACTTTAATGTTTTGTACTTAATTCTATTTACGTTATTTTGTAAAAGCTGAATTAAATATATATTTTTGGAGAGCTATTAAACGACGTTTCCTTAGTAGACAGACATTTTGACGGTTCTATCATACTGCCAGACGCATTGAAGTCGGCGAGAGCGCTGTATGCGGTTATAACCATATGCTCCACTCTAAATGGTTCGAGTGAAACAGAGTGTTCGGTTCACTGCGAACCTTTAATACACATCAGCTGTCGTTCATTCTGTGACCTTTTTTTCAAATTTATCAAGAAATTTAATTAAATAAAATTTGCACAAATATGGGTGTTTACAAAGTTGTTTATATATATTTAGTTCGCCTCTAGTTCGTTTTGATATTGTTACGAATGAAATATATAAAAATTGAGTTTTATAGATTAACGAATTTGGGATAGAATTTTATACACCTTTGTTACCTCTTAGCTGCTGAAGCCACCACTACCCAAGTATCATAGGTGGGGATAGTTCTTACCTGTACTAGAGGCACACATAGAAAAAATTTCAACTTTTATTATAAGACGAAAGTTGGCCCTCACGGGCTCTGGGACTATTGGTAAACTTTGTAAATTTTATATTGCTGTTTGTACAAAATGTAAATAATCTTCACTTAGGAGTGATTTCAAAAACGGTTCATGAGAGAATCACGTAGCAACAGTATGTATATAAAGTTATGATAAATATCAGGGCCGGATTTAATGGAGGGCAATCGGGGCTACAGCCCCGAAGCCTCCACGAATGAAAGGCCCCCACAATAGAACTCCGGAAAAAATCAAATTCAGACTAGTAGACAACTTTTCCTTTCATATTTTCTTTCGCGTTTTACAGAACTTTCTACAAACATAATTACATTAAATATAAACATAAACCATCGATCTATATTTGTCACTCCAATCAGGCAATCAGTAAAATATCAATGACAGAAAATATGTCCATTTTATTTGGTAAATAAAGGGCCAAGAGGCCTCCAGATCTCTAAATCCGGCCCTGATAAATGTATTTAGGTATCCATGGTTAAACCATATATCTTAAGCCTACGGTTAAAACACACTAATAGACTCGTTTGGATAGTTCGAGCGAAATTCAATTATTGTTGACATTAATAATTTAATTTAAATAGTGTAAAAATGCATTTTATTGTAAAAAAAGCGTGGGATGCCCAGATATGACAGATATGATTAGAAGGATAATTATTTTGGTAATATCATAAAAAGCACCCCACGCTTTTTTTTACAATAAAATGCATTTTTACACTATTTTAATTCCAATTTATTTTAATTTTTTAGTTGGATTTCTTATAAAAGCGTATTTTTTGGTTTTTAAAACTATTATTTAATTTCTTATTTGTGGTTTGGTTTATTTTTAAAAGAGTGTTTTTTAATTATTTTAAACTGTTATTTTTAAATAAAATACATATTTTAATTATTTATAGGTACCATTATTAATTTATGCTTATGTCTTAAGATAATGGTTGGAAATAATTTTCAAAAATTCTATAATTTGACAAAAATCTTATTTTGCAAATTGAATAATGAAATAATCTTGTCAAATTAGTGTGTTGTCATCGGTCCTCGATAAATCTACAAAGTTTGAATGAAATCTGGCCGTTTAAAGTGGGTCAAAATCGCATCTGAAGGAGTCGGTTACAAACATACAAACATACAAGTGAAGCTAATATAAAGCGTGTAAAAAATGTAACACCAGATGAACAGATGCTTCTATAAAAATGATAAACAACTGTTGAGTGAACGCGTTGTTTAAAAAAGTTAAATGGGCAGTGTGTTTAAATTTTGGGTTTTGTAATTAATAATGTAGGTAAATTAAAAATTAAAGTTATCAACAAAATAAGCTATTGCGTTTCATCACTTTATAACATCAATAACAACCATTTTAATGCGCCCCACTTCTGAGTGAGGGACTCCTTTCAACTCGGAAAGATTTAGGCCAGAGTCCACCATAAACTGATTATCTTACCGTTACCTATATGAAGTACGCTACAAAAAAATGGTGCCTATTATGGAAAAGACATTTTTTAGCCTACGTAAACTTCGTAGCAGTACGTAGATATTCGTAGTTGCTACGTATGCTACGTCCGTAGTCTTTTAGCAGTCAAGACTCACGAAAATAGTAAGATCGTAATTCATAAATTATACTACGGATTTTTTTTTGAAACTCAAATCCTTATAGAAATATTAAGAAAAGATATTTGGGTTATTTTGTCACTCAAAAATCACAATTATTTCACACACAAAAGTTTTCTCGTGAAATAATAAGCATCTAGTTTCCACCGCCGCCATGTCATGCCATTGTTTTATAGAGCGTACGATTCCGGGGATATCAAAGCCATGTGCTAATGGCGTGTGATCCCCCACCTCCTCCGTATATGACATAATTTCCCCCTGGGAGGATGTATGACTTACAGTTTATTATGTATAAAAGATAATATGATGAAGTCTCCTTAATCAGTGTTCAGTAAATATAAGCTTAGTTTATACGTGGATATAGTCCTGAAAATCCATAGATTATTGCTTGAATATAGTATATGTTTAGAATTTAAGAATAATTTAACTTTAGGTCTACCGTGCTAACTGAAGAGTACATTATTTGACTCAGGTAAATAGGTTTCATCATGATCAATTCTTAAAAGTATCCACTAACCTCTAGCTAGCATGGTGGCTTGTATTAGCTGCAACCCTTTTTGCGTCCCACTGCTGGGCGCGGCACCCATTATTGGGGAGGCCTAGAGCTTACTCCACCACGCTGCTCCAATGCGGGTTGGTGGCTTGTATAATTTCCTTTTAATTCAGACAAGAGACCTATGCTCAGCAATGTGACATGTAAGGTAGAAAAAAAAACTTTCAAGTAATAAATATTGGCTTAATTTTTTTAGTCGGCACTCCCGAACCGCCTACCGATTGGATTTCAATCCCAGCGCTGACGGCGCGGCACCGGGAACTCAGACACTCAGGGTACCAATCTTATCAGGAAACTGGCGTTCTGGACACATTCCATTACTATATGATAACATCATCTACTGTACCACAAAATCGACAGTTTGGAGACGGCGCATTATTGATTAAAAACATTAAAACTTTTCAAGCCGCCCATGAGGCCTCTGACAAGGCTTAACGACTGTCATTTTTGGATTACAACGGGGACCGACGGATTAACGTGCTTTTCGAAGGTCGGAAACACACAAGAAAATTTACCACTAGCGGTCACACATCTCACCAGACCGCGCCGGCTTTGCTTAGCTACGTAGATAGCTTACATTCTCCGCCAGCTGCATTGCCATGCGCTAAGATTATTAAGAATCTTTAAGTAGAAAGTCCGCATTGGAGAAATGTGTTGTAATAAGCTTCAGGCCTCACACACCTAATAGTTTGTATATATACTGTTAAGACAGTTAACAAAGGTGCAAATTCATACTAATATTATAAATATCAAAGTATGTTAGTTCGTTCATCTTCATGGCAACAGTGCTAAGATTCGACCTTATTTTTTGTACGGAGATTATGTAGTAGTTGGAAAGTGACACCTAGTTTTTCTATTTCTATGGTGATATACATAGGACACTTTTTACCCAGGGAAATTATCTTAACCTATGGGAAAAACGTGAAGCCCACGAGCGGACGGAAGGCTATTCTTTGAACATTATATTCCCAAGCTCTATTTATAATAAATTGCCTCCTCTAATGAGATTGCACATCGAATCTATGTCGTGTCAGGGCAACGAGGCGTAGTAGAATCCATTAATTTATCTCGTACGAGTTAGGCAGCTATTCAGCTGATTCAGAATATGTTAGCGTGCAGCCTTTTTTTATATGCCTACTAATAAGCCTACTACCAAACTAGGCAGTCTAGGCTAGGCGCAGTAGTCAACACCGTGTACCGTGCAAGAGCTCCTGGGTTCATTTCTTAGCGGGGAGATATCTAAAACATTAATTTTCTACTTCGGTCTTCTTCTAGTCTGGGTGTTTGTGTTTGACATGGTACAGGGGAAAGGTGATTTTTGCTAAAGCCACAGGAAACGAATATTCATAATTTTCTTTACCATTGCAATAAACAGTTATAAGAAATAGGCCTCAATGTTAAGAACCCTGAAAATTTTATAAGCTAATGAATTTATAAGCAACAGAATGCATAAGCCTTCTTAGAAACGATATTGACATAATGCATTCAACAGTTTTGACGCATTGTCCATAGCGTAGGCCTTCAAACACCAACAATAGTAAATACTTGTGAGTAGAGTATATTATACGGTAAGGTCACGAGCACAGAGTTCCAACTAACTCGCACCGACCCAGGGCACGAGTACATATCGAGTCAAAACAGTGAAATGAAATGATGTTATTTTATTTAGAAGGTTTTACATATTTATTATCGCTATTATTACCCCTTAGGGTGTACAAATAATTTAATATTTCAATATTAAAATTAAATTTATAAAAATTCAGCAAGATAATAATATTATAATTACAATATGATTACTATATTTTTTATACATTTTATTACAAAATTGATTACAGTGTTATGGATTACAGTGTTACGAAACATTTGATAACTGTCTCTGAGGCAAGTCATTTCTAAAAATAAACATAATAACAAATAAATTCGACAACAAATAGGTCCTCGCTCCTAAATTAGTATAGGCCATAGGGAGGGTTCCTACGGTAAACTTATGAAGCTATGACGTGTATATAACGTTTAGTTTCCATATCCTCGCCAATATGCTTGATTGAATACTTAAAAATAAACGCAAATCTAAATAAAGCCCATCCCCCTTTCAGTCATATATTTAACCTACTGAAAGCTATATCAGTATTGCAAAATTATGGAGCGGATCACACACTATATTTGCACAAACCGCTTCTAGGAATTTTCGAGCCACTGTAACTTAAGAGCCTTTAAAACACACAGATATGTACCTTGATGATATTAAGAGCTCTGCACCAAAAAAATTAAAGACAGAGACAATTTATTTATTTAAAACAAAATCCACAGCTTACAGAATCAATTAAAGCATTACTTACATCTAAATCTTAGAGCCAATGACGGATTTACATTATACAGGTAAAACATATAATTACGGTCGCTAAGTACCTATACATGCATGTACCTATGTGTTCACGTGTGCGTGTGTGTGCGTGCGTGTGTGCGTGTGTGTAATATATATGAAATGTATATATAATTAATAATATACATACTTAATATATATGATTGTATTAATGACACCACTAATTTCATGTTATTTTTTTATTTAATATATTAATATTAATGATATTAGATTTAAATGCACTTTTACCGGAATGAAAGATATCTGTAGAATTAAAATGCTTGTTGTAGGTTCTTTGCAGGCGATTGACAACTGAGTTTTTAGCATATTTCGTATTTTTGTGAGTAGTTGCGAAAAGTTGCGTATGTCTCGTTCTTAATTTTGGGACACAGAAACATAATATTTTAGTTGCTACAATTATTAACAATTCGTTTAATTACGGGGCTGCTTCGAAAAAAATGGTCTCGTAATGTTTGTTATTTTTCCGACTAATAAACTTGTTCCTTTCAATATATGTCCCTTCTATAGTTCATTCCCAATTCTAACAAAAGTTTGAGCATCACGACCCTTATTAATACGTCCTGATTTATATCGGTGGAATATTCAGGTCAGTCCTTTTGTCCCAATTTTGGAACATCGCCCGAATTCCCGGCCCGTTTGTTAGCGACTGAGACAAAGTATAAATGTCCATTAGGAACCCCGAGTAATGCCGCTGTTAGCGAAATAGCTAGAGAGAACTGCGGAGAACTGTCTGGAAGCGTGTAATATGGATTACCTACTTATTTGTTATGTTATTTACGATTTTTCAAAGCCTGGGCTAAACTTAGATATACAGGTGACAAAGGTAGTTCAGTTAGTCAGATTGGAATATAGACCACAGTTCGTAATCAATTAAGAAATCATTTTTCAATAAAAACAAAATACTACTTTTCACGATTAATAACGCTTGCACACCGTTGTCATCTATATATTACAGTCATAGTGATTAAATAGCTATTATAAAAGCATAATGACTGGTCATTATATTTAATAGCAAAATTGACTAGACAATGTGATAAATTAATCACTTTATCCGGATATTATTCATAATAGCGGGTCAAAGTTAGCCAAAGTAATAAATACTGTCTAACTGAATTTTTACCCTCCGCTTTTCTTGAAAGTTGAAAGTATACAAGGCCAACGCACAAGCTGGGACTGGTCGCGTATACTTTCAAATTCCAAAAAGCAAAATTATTGTTGAAACATACATCGTTATTACGCTTTTATCGCGTATACTTTCCAGTTACGCGCGCTTGCATTTTGAGCGAAAAATATACTGCACTATGGTGGTAACTAACCATTACGAAACGCGAAGCGACGCCATTTTTTTAAATAGCGCCTTTAATAAAATATGTGAATAAAATAGATGAAAATATATATAGCTGTAACTTAAATTCTTTGTGCTTTATAAAAGGTGTTGTCCTGAATGACTGACGGATCAACGCACAGTCTAAATCGCTGGTCGTAGAGATCTGAAACTTGGAGGGAATGTTCTTTGTATGACGTACACGTACGTACATACGTACGTACTTATTAAAGCAAAACATATACTAGATATTTTTATCTCATGTTGCTGAGCTGATGATGAAAGGCACTACGACGGTTAGGTATTCCCTAATCAAAATCGCGTACCTTTCGTTCTGAATTGGCACCGACTCAAAAACAGTTATGAGAGTGATCATTAGCAAAAAAACCTTTTATATACAAGAATTGCTAGTTTAAACAATTTACTTTATTTAATTAAGAAAAATGTTAATGTTTTGACCGCCAGTAATGCAAATACTTATGGTATCAGTTGCGCATGAAATACATAAAAATTATAAAACTTGCTCAATGTTAATACAGTAGAACCTCAATAAGTTAAACTCCAAGGGAAACACAAAATATTTTAAGTTATAGAGGTTTTAAGTTATCAAGGGTCTATGTTAGGGATAGGTTAATATAGAGGTAGGTATGTTCATATGTATGTATGTACCCTTGTTCCTATTTTTACTCGAATGCGTCAGAAGGATTGGTTCAATAAAATAGAGAAATTTTAATACTCATATTTATTTATTCACATTGCACACTGTAGGTAAAGCGATGTTTCCAGGACAATGATCAAAAACTTATCATCCAAGTAAGCCGTTGTCTTAAGGCTAACCACCGCAAAGCTTTAAAGAATTTCGAAGAAGCAAACAATAGGTATATTATGTATTGTTTACGTTAACCATTTAACTAGTGAACACGTGCCAGCAATAAATACCGAAAACTTTTGTTTTGCACACTCTTCCAAAATGATTCATTGAGAAACAATTTTATGTTATAGAGGTTGTGGAAACATTTCTTTAAGTTACTGAGGGCCAATACAGAGATTACTTATTTAAGATATATAGAGGTTGCGTATTTTAAGTTATAGAGTTTTTGGGCTCTGATGGGAAGGGAAAATATTATTTTTTGAAGTTATAGAGGTTTTTAAGTTACCGAGGTTTGAGTTATCGAGGTTCTACTGTACTACGTAAGTAACCATTCTTATAACTGCAATACATGACACGCCGAGTTACAAGGGATGGGCGACAGTGAAACTTATCTTTGACACACATTTCTATACTCCACCAATTTGACCTAATATATAACGCGCGTTCCCCGTACAACCAATTGGACCAAATTTTTTTCCCGATGGACCAACTACTCGGGAGTACAAAATCGTTTCCGTTGGTACAACTCGTCAATTTAAAATCCTATTAGGAATGATATGGACAGACAGGAGATCTGATTATAAGAGGCAAGTAAAGCGTGCACATACTGCAGTCTTTACTAAGCACAGAGGCAGGCCACCGAGGGGTTTTTACTGCGAAACGAATCCCACATGTACTCGTAGTCCGTTATTTCTCCTAATGTCCCGTACCTTTGGAAGGGCTCTCCCAAGTTTGTACAGTCTTCAACTTTTTGTGCTACTTACAATGTTTCAAAATTGGCTGAAAATGAGATCACAGTGACACAGCAGTGAGTACCTAAATATTCCTATTTAAGAAAGGACCCTGTTAGATCTGAGGGTAAAATCTATGTATTTAAAACATCTTTTTATAAAAGGCAAACCTAACTTACTGACTTACCTATACCTATTGTTATTATACATTAACGCACAGCCGAAACTATTATATTTTTATTTATTTATTTTATTTATTTATTCTTGCAAACACCTTAAAATAGGGGTTACAAAGGGTTTAACCTAATGCCTATAGGCATTGTCTTCCAGTCAACCCTGGGTGATGATGAAAATGTGGGGTAGGCTTTGGAACTGAAAAATTAAGTCGTAAAGAAAAGCAATGATAATTTTTATAGTGAATAAAAAGAAGGGAAATTCAAAAATGAATCATAAATACATATATTTATACATACATATATATATATATATATACATACGAACCATACTTGGTTGTCAATATAAAGATACATATACATACCTATAAGTTCTTAACTAATTGAATTAAAGAAAAAAAAATGCATAAAACTATTTAAAGATCTTTTAACCTTTCTGAAAAATTATTGTACTTATTGGTTACTTAAGAAGTGCTCCCGAACTTGTTTTTTAAACGTTAATTTGCTAGGTGCCTTTCTTATATTTTCGGGTAAGATATTCCAGAGTTGTATAGCCTGAACTGTGAAGGAATGATGGAAAAATCCACTTTTATGTGGCGGAAGAAAGATGCTTAGATTTTTAGATGAACGTAGTCCTCTGTTGTGGGTGGAGCAGAGGTACTGAAAATTTTCCTTGAGATACGAAGGAGAGGTTGGATCATGCAACACAGAGTACAGAGCCAATAGAATCCTAGAGTTACGCCTTTGCCGAATAGTAAGCCATTTAAGCTGGCTTCGAAATTTAGAGATGTGATCATATTTGCGTAAGTTGAAAATAAACCGGATACAATTGTTGAGAAGGCGCTCTAATTTATCTAGAAGATCTTCGGTGAGATCAGGGTAAGACACGTCTGCATAATCGATTATGGGTAATACAAGAGTATGTACCAATGTTAGCTTGGTGTGTAGTGGCAAGAAGTTTTTAAACCGATATAAGGCCTGCAGGGTTGCATTGACCTTCCGACTAATTTCAATAATCTGCGGTCGCCAGTTTATGCAGTTATCAATTATTAAACCGAGATTTTTGACTGTTTTGCTAAGTGGAACTACATTGTTGTCGTAAACAATAGAGGTTAAGTTTGACCAATCAATCTTAGCTAATAGTCTCGAGCTGCCGACAAGTATTCCCTGACACTTCAGAGGGTTGACTATGATTCCGTACTGTGATGACCAAATCTTTACAGCTTCCAGGTTGCGGTTAATCACACTGATGGCATCATTTAACTCTTCCAGGTTTGCATGCACATATAGTTGGAGGTCATCAGCATACAGATGGTACGAGCATTGAATAACAGAAGTAATAGAGTTGATAAACAACGAAAACAATAACGGAGACAGTATACCGCCTTGTGGAACGCCAGCAGTAAGATCCGCCCAATCTGAACACTTTTGTTCCAGTCGGACTGATTGCTGGCGGTCCCGAAGATAGGAAGAAAACCACTCAAGAGCAGTTGGGGCAAAGTTAAGAGAGGAGAGTAGGGAAAGGAGGACTTCATGGTCGACTGCGTTAAAAGCATTTGAAAAGTCAATGAGCACCAATACCGTGATCTTCCTTTGATCCATAGCGTTTCGGATGTCATCAGTGATTTTTATCAAGGCAGTAGTGGTGCTATGACCGGGACGGAACCCAGACTGATGTACACTCAGTAGGTTATTAGTATAAACAAAGGTGGAGACTTGCTCATGTACGCAGGCTTCCGTGACTTTAGAGAGGAAAGGAAGAATTGAGATAGGACGGAAGTGATTGGGAAGTGTGGGTTTTGAAATTTTTGGGAGCGGTCTGACAAATGCCTTTTTCCAAATTGAAGGATATTGACCCGACAGCAAAGAGCAGTTTATAATGTCGGTAATTGAAGGTAGAAGGCTCTCCACTATCGGATTTATCATTGACCTCCCAATATTATCACACCCAACCGCCCTTGATTTAATTTTTGAAATAACCTTCATCACTTTCTCCTGACTTACAGGAGAGAAACTGAAGGTTGGAGTGGGAGGTGATTGCAATGATGCAATTGAAGCTAAGGTGTGACATTTGATTGCAGGGTCTAATGAGGGAGTGGAAACAAAGTGTTTGTTAATCGAGTCGAGAGAAATGGAAAAACTGCAATCATTCAATTGTGGTTTTGCAATCCCAAGTGATCTTAAAAACTTCCAAACATCCGCAGGAGAAGAATCGATAATGTTTTCATGAATATATCGGCGTTTTGCCGCTCGAACCATCTGATTACACCGATTTCTCGCCACCTTAAAAGCTGACCAGTTCACATCAGTGCGGTCTCTCTTGAACTTTCGGAACGCCAGGTTTCTTTTCCTCATAGCTATCAAAACGAGCCTGGTTAGCCACGGAGCTGGAGGACGTTTCAGACGGACACTGTGGACCGGAGCATGGGTGTCATACAGTTTGACTATTATATTGTTGAGTTGGGAAATTTTGCTGTCCACCGTAGACTCCCCAATCACCCCCGAAAAATCCACATTGGATGCATCGCGCCTGAGCTCTTCTGTGTCTAATTTTCTAAAATTTCTTATAAGTAACGTGGTTGCTTTGTGTTTTGGAGGTTTTATTTTATATGCCGCGTAAATAAGGTCATGCCGAGAGAACCCTGGCGCTGAGAGCTGCCCAAAGGTTCGTATCCGGTCGGGTGATGCTGTAAAGATAAGATCAATCAAGGTGGAATCAGTATCAATATTGTGATGAGTCGGTGATAAAGGTAAAACTGTAAAATTTACTGAATCCGCTATGGACTTTAGTTTTTGTGCTCGAGGTGTATTCTGAAGTAAATCGGTGTTAAAATCACCCATAATCAAATAGTGTGCGTACCCAGATCCAACAGAGTCAAAAGCTGTTTCCAATATGGAGAAATAATCAACAGTTGGAGGACAATATACAACACCCAGTAACATCTTCAAGCCCTTAAGATCTAATTCTAGGAAAAGGTACTCAGCGGAGGCAGAGTAAGTGGAGGGTGAAGCTAACACGACTTTGTATGCAATCGTTGACCGCAGGTATATAGCTACCCCACCTCCACCTTTCCCTGTCCGATCATTTCGAACCAGTACAAAGCCTGGTAAAGGGTATAGGCACGAGTTTAATGACGGCTTTAGCCAGCTCTCGGAGATCAGAATGGCATGAATGTGATCGCAGGTAAACGTGTTTTCAAGTTCGGAGAAATGACTAGGCAAACTTTGGGCGTTAATATGACACACGTTCATACACTTGTTATCTTTAAATATAGATAGTAATTGATTTTTTAGTAAACTATCATCATTGGTAGCAGTGTCATCACACGAGTTATATGAAGAATCTGTATCATTCATACCCACCACATACCATTCATACCCATTCATACCATTTATACCCAGAAACTTGAAATTTATTACAGGGCTTCCTTTGATTATCGAAGTGCAGAGACTAAAATCGATATTTAAAAAATATCGATATAACCATTAAATTTCGATAGTTGGATATCGATAAGAAATAGCCATTAAAATATCGATAATTTTATCGATATTTTATATCGATAAAAATGGTGGAATAAAGGGTGGAGGACTTGTGGACTGTAAGTTGCGTGTCGAATTAAAGGTGGAAAACGAGAAGGATTGATAAGGGGAGCAAGCGCACTAACCTGGGGCTGGAGCAGATGGTATGCTCGTGTACTGATGAAGCCTCGATCAATCTTCTCTTGCCCGGGAACTGGTGTTGTCCTTCACACTACACTATAAGTACTTATTCACTTTGAGTCAGTTAAATCACAAACTATTGACAGCGATGATTTGCGGCGATGCGGCGAGTCTGACCACGTGTGAGGTGGCTTGATGTACGAAATAATCGTGCGAGTGTGACGTTGCCAGATTTGGCAAGCGAGAGGATCGGGGGATTTCCGGTGGAGCGACTTGTTTTGCGTTTTTGTAAGCAACATGCATACATGACATGACGCAACCAACAAGGCCTTATCAATAATTAATTATCGATATTTTTAACGATATAATTCTCAATAATAGAAAAATCTATAAATTTAATCGATAAATTTTATTATCGATATTTTAGTCCCTGTATAAGTGAGCACTAAGAAAGGATTTGTATAAAATGTTACCTATCATTTACGACAGTACCTCACTATACACACAGATACACAATTATAACAATAAAATATATGCCTTGCTTAATAATATATGCCAATATGCCTTGGTACCTAAAATACATGCTGACGAAGTCGAATTGTTGTGGTTCGGCGTTACAACAGAAAAATATGTTTTGTGAAGTTTCTTATTTTACCCTTTATTTGAAATGTCCCTTTCAATTAATTTTAGTGCCACCTCTCACAGTTGTAACAAAACAGTTTCTAAGTAGGTATGCATAATTTATTATTGACCTTTCTAGGTGTTATTATCGACGGGATATTCAGGTCAGTCCTTTCACACCGAATTGTGGAATATTGCTTGTATTCCCGGCGCTTTTGTTAGCGAGTAAGAAAAAGTAAAAATTCCCATTAGAAACCCCGAGTAATGACCCCAGTTAGCGAAATAGCGCAGGAGTACGCTTTGGAAAGGTGTAATCAGGCGCAGTCCCAGGGGGAGCACAGGGGACATGACCCCCCCAAAATCCATCAGTCATGCGTAGATGGAAGGCGAAACAAGCCAATTTTTGACACCTCTTCTCCCAAATTTCTTAGTGACCCCCCCCCCCCCAAATTTTTATGGCGATCCCCCCCCCAAATTGAAGGCTGTGACCGCGCCTGCGTGTAATATGGTTTATTCAGTTACGGACTTACAAAGCCTGGGATACATTACATAAACTGAGTTATGGGCGATGAAGATAGTTCAGTTAATCAGATTGCGTGTTGGCACTTCTACAACATTTATTTTATTTATTTATTTAACAAGCTTACCACTAACATTACAGTAATACCAATTCGTTAGCGTAGTCAAATAAAGTCATTCACATTCGAGTTAAAATTAAATATAACAGAAAATAAAATTATACAGAAATAAAATTATAACAGAAAAGAAAATAAAATTATATAGCCGAAAATTAATAAATTAAATTCAGTACGTCAAAATAAATAAGAAATGTCAAGTCAATTACAAAATACTATTAATACATTATACACATTAATACAATTATAAAATTTCAATGAAGTTATATGTTAAAATTATGAATAATACCATTAATAATCAATTAATATCATAAATAATCACCTACAGAATAATTTATCAAAAATAATAGTGAACTCATCCAGGGTGCAGCCAAAGAGGTCCGTATGACAAGCCACTGTGTTCAGTGCCCGCATTGCCCGCGTAAGCGGCGCGTTGTGCAGCAAGTTGGTGCGCGCGTGCGGTAACGCCAGCAGCGGCACACGCCGACGACGCTCCACGCAGTTAGCTGGTGCGCACAGCTTTAACTCTGCCAGAACAGCAGGACAGTCCAACTCACCACGCAGAACCCTTAATAGGTACTTCGCTGATGCAAGCTCCCGTCGTGTTTCCAATTTATTGTATCCTACCATGCCTATTACGAACACGGTAGGATACAGCAAAGGATAGCCCGGGTAGACGCCGTACATCTTAAGATAGAGGAACCTTGTAAATTTATTTTGGATGCGTTCCATCATCAATTTATACTTGATCTCACCCGGAGCCCACACAACCGAGTTATACTCCAAGTGGCTCCTAACCAAGGCATCATATAAGGCACGTAAGGCTTCAAAATTGGTAAAGTTTCGCGTTTGCCGTAATATGAAACCAAGGTTTCGGAACGCCTTTTTGCATATCTCGGCTATGTGGTCCCCAAAGTTGAGATCAGAGGTAAATCGAACGCCCAGGTCCCTCACCTCAGTAACTCGTCGTAGAGACTCGTTCCCAATGTGATACGAGTAGTGCATAGGAGCTCGGGCGCGACTGAAAGTGAGTAGGGAACATTTATCGACGTTGAAGTGCAGTTTATTGCTGCGACTCCACTCGACAACGCTGTCAATGTCCCCTTGCAGTCTTGAGCAGTCATCTATGTCGCCTACTTCGCGTACTAACTTTAGGTCGTCAGCATACAGTAGGCACGTAGAATTTTGGACCACCTCCGGCAAATCGTTTATCATGATAACAAATTGGAGGGGGCCCAAATTACTACCTTGACTGACGCCCGATCTGGTCTCGTACTGATCCGAAAGGCATCCGCCACAGTCGACATACTGACGCCTACCCCGCAAGTAGCTGGCAAAGAAGGACAGCGTATGTGGGGTGCAGCCCACACCGGCCAACTTCACAAGCAGGACGTCGTTGTCCACCGTGTCGAAAGCCTTCCGGAAATCGAAGTAGGCGACATCCACCTGCCGTCCCGCGTCCATCGCTGGCACCAGTCGCGTCATCAAGTGCAGCAGGTTGCCTGTTGTCCCGCGCCCAGGCCTGAAGCCATGCTGCGCGTCAGATAGCTGAGCCTTCACCTGCGCATACAATGCATGGTGGATGCTCGACTCGAACACCTTGGCCACGGCACACAGAATGGCCACAGGCCTGTAATCGCTCGGCTCCGGACCGCCCTGTCCCTTCGGCACGGGCACTACTCGGGTGAGTTTCCATTTATCCGGGAAAATCGCCTTAGCTAGGCAGGCATTGAAAATGTGTAACAAAGGTTCCTCTAAAATAAAACGACAATCTTTGATAAAGAATGGCGGTATACCATCAGGTCCTACGGAGCGTTTCGGTGGAAGCCGTGCGAGGGCCCGAGACACGTCCGTCAGAGCAAGGCGAGCCAGGTGTACGCGCGCGCCGTTCCCCGCCACCGCGCTCGCAGCCGCTACGTCCAGCTTCGCTGGTTCCGGGCTGTACACGGTTCGGAAGAACCGAGCAAGTTCGTTCGCACAATCCTGATTAGACAGAGTACGGCCGTTTCTCTTTAATTTACACTGACTCGAATTACCCTTTTTCGATCTTACAAAACCCCAGAATGCTTTAGGGTCGGATGCCAAGTCTCTCTGTACGCGTTCCTGATACAGGTCATGAGCGATCGCAATGTCCTCCTTTACTTTCGCTCTGTACCGAGAGAACTCTTCGTAGTCGCGCCGACTCTTATTACATTTATATTTTTTATGATAAATATGTTTCATTTTAATATTTTTAATAATTTGTGGCGTATACCAAACTGGATAAATATACCTAGAGTCGTTTAGTTTACAAATTTTTTTAGGGACATGTTTCTCAAAAATTTCATCTAACTTTTTATAAAAAATCGTCAATGCTAATTCAGGATCGTTAGTCATGTACATTTCCGTCCAGTCAATTTCCAACATAGATTCATATAATTTATGAAAGTCACATTTGTTAAAATTCCACTGTTTAAAATGGGAAGATAACTGATTGTCCATTTTGGTCGCGGAGTCGCAGGCGGCTGCGCGAGCAGCGACGGTAACGGCGGCCTCGACGGCGAGCGGCGGGTGGTACGCGTCCACCGGTCGCAAAGCTTCGTCGGCCGCCGTCACCGTTACGCCACCGCGTGCGCTCAATACGAGGTCCAGCTGCCTGCCGTCACAGTTTGGAACGGTATTACACTGGATGAGTTCACAAAACGACACAAAATATTCATAATAACTGAGTACATTACTAGGAGAGGAATACAAGTTGAAATCTCCTAGTATAATTACATTTTCTTTATATTTGACACACAATTTTTCTATCACATTAAACATTACTAGGTAGTCGTTTTCCCCAGTCCGCGGTGGAATATACACTACACAGCAGGCGAACAAAAACCGATCATGCGTGTAAACGGTTGCACAAACTAATTCAAAATTGAACTTGTCCACGTCAATCCCGTCGGGTGTAGGTATTTGCCGCAGCTCGAGCTGGGGAGCGGCAGCCAGCAGCGTGCCGCCCAGCTTGCGGCCATCCGCGCGGTCGCAGCGCAGCACGGAGAAGCCGGATGGCACGATCTCCGCGTTTGCAATAGACTCGTTGCACCCAGTCTCGGTGGCCGCGAACAAGTCGGAGCCCGATGATTCCAGCAATGATACAAAATGCGAAGTCTTGGTACGAAGACCTCTTACATTTTGGTACCAAATGTTTATTGTCCTACTGTTTCTTTTGTGGCTGGGAATGGCCCGAGGAACGAAAAAACACCCATTCGTTGTACTCGGCATTTTTTGGCCATACGCTTGGATGATACAGTCGACCAAAACTGTCTTCGTTTACACCAATCCGGAAAGAAGAATATCCCCTTTCAGTTTTATGTTGTAACTTAGTGACTTCAACTAAACTGTTTTCGCCCAATATTTCTTTAATATAGTCAATCATGTTATCTTCTGTGGTATCTTTGGAAAGCCGCCAAACGTGTAGGTATTTAACACGTTCTACAGCTTTTATCTTAAGACCCGATGTGTTTATTCCCTTATTAACCGGGTTCTTTTTCCTGGCCCCGATTGAATCATCGGTTCCTCTTAGTTTAATATTTGGCCTCACCGCCGATCTATCCTCATCTAAACATACCTTATCAGTAGTCGCCGCTCGACGGCGACGCGAGCCTCTCGGATTTACGTTAATCCACTCGTTATCATATTGTCGTGAGTGATCTTGTTCAGTGCAATTGTCACTTTCGACCCTATGCGCATTGAGCGTAGGCGCGCTATCTACTTGAAGCGTGCGAGTCGATAGCGATGTCCGCGGTGGTGCGGGTGGTGGCGGGGAGTCGAGAGCGCTTGCGCTGTCTCGGGGCACGGAGACCGCCGGTTTCGCCCGATCACCGGTGCCGGCGCCTGGTATTGGTTGCAGTGCGCGCTGAGTTATCTGCTTACCCACTTCGTTGCTGTTATTTTTGCTATTAGCAGTAGAACAAGACACTTCACGAACACAAATTAGATTTTTAATTAAGTTACTTTGTTCTTGAATGATGAATTCGAGCGATGACACTTTGTTTTTCAGTTCTATCACTGTCTCGGTAAGGTGTTTTATAGCACTTTCGACGGTTTTTGCAGCCATATTAATTGATATCAATTATTTAACACGGAGCTCGTAAGAAACACTTTTCGATCGCGGCGGGGGCGCATGCATATAAACAATATACATGTAAACAATAAATCCCTTCGAATGAAGTTGTTCACACAATTGTCACTTTTTTAATTGATTACGAACTGTGGTCAATATTTGATAATCAAACGAACTTGTGAAGTTCGACAAGTTCGTTAAATAATCAAATATTGACCACAGTTCGTAATCAATTAAAAAAGTTTGTTTGAACAACAACGAAAAATTACTTCCCGAGTGTTTGACGTATCGTATATACGAATCGTAGTTTTTGGGACTGTTAAAAACTCTCATCTCATGAAGTTTCTTATTTTACCAGACCTGTCACTTTTAATATGTGCCTCTTTCACTTTTTCAGAGGCAAAAAAAAAACTATCATCTCGTGTTGTTTTTTATCTCACCAGACTCTTTCAATATGTGCCCCTTTCACGACTCTCAGTTCTAACAAAACTGTTTCTATGATCTAATTTATCATCACAATCTCTAAATACGTCCTGATTTATATCGGCGGAATATTCAGGTCAGACCTTTCGTCCCGAATTTTGGAATATCGCCCGAATTCCCATGGCCTTAGTTAGCGAGTAAGACAAAGTATAAAATGTTCATTACGAACCCCGAGTAATGACCCCCGTTAGCGAAATAGCTAGGGGAGTCCGCAAGCGTGTTATATGCTATTTAGTTACGAACTGTCAAAGCTTGCATTAAACTAAGTTATGGGAGATAAATTTGGTAGGTAATCAGATTGCAATGTTGACTTACAGTTTGCAAGTTGTCATTTCGTCAGTTATTAATTTGCTTACTGTTACTAAAGTGGTCATTGTAATCTATTCGTAGGTAGGACTTGCTATTATCCCAGGACTGACGGTCGCTGATGTAAGCACTTTCCTTCGAAACACAACAATTGCTTAGCTGCTAAACAGCAGGGGTCTATAACCGTACTGTACCTGTAAAAGTACTGAAACCTGATAAACTCTATATTATATGGATTTTAGTGTTATGTTCATTCGATGTCCTATAGTGCTGTAATACCCTCTTTCTTTAATATTAACAGATATAAAAGAGATGTGACTTTTGTCTGAAACCAGATAGTGTAGTGATCGGAAATAAATAAACGTCTTTTTTATAGCGAACGTGGTATAGATAATATTGTTATGTATTTATTGTACGTCTATCAGAGCCCTGTCCTTGGCCCGTCGTCCCGGGTCCGCTTTATTAACGCTCGCTCCTCATTCAGCGACGGCTCGAGCGATCGCTAAATTGAAATTCCTTTAGCCGATGGTATTTGACGTTTCTAGAGGATAAAATAGCTCAGGTATTAAAGGAATATGATCGCATAGGTGTTTTTAGGTGTGTTTAAATTAGGCACGTTGTCATGAGAAACAATTAACAAAATTATATTGCAGGGGAAAAGTTACTTCTCTACACACGATTACAGTTACCGTACACCGTTAATTACAGTACACCGTTGTACTTTATGGTAGTATATATAAAGAAATTACTGACAGACCTAAATACATTTTTTTATAAGTAAACCAAACAAAAAGGCAAACGCGCCGCGTGGTGTTAAGCGATCACCGTCGCCTAAGGACACGAGCAACCCCAGGGGAGCCGCCCGAGCATTGCCGGCTTTGGAGGAGAGCTCTTTTTACAGCTTTCTTGAAGAACCCCATGTTATAGTCCACTGGGAATGCCTCAGCTGGAAGATTGTCCCATAACCTACACGTCCGTGGTAAAAAGGAGCGTGCAAAGCGGACTGTAGAGGACCGCCACGAGTCCAGATGGTGCCGGTGGAACTTTAACCTTCGTCTGGTGGTATAATCATGAACATGATATTAATTGAATAAACAAGAACCCGCTTTGAAACTTTGAATTAAGTAAATGAGAATACTAAAAACCAAGGACATAGAGCCAAAACTATGACATTACCGTCACACCGTTGCACATTGATATGATTTGTTTCGAATGGTACTATCGTACAATCTTGAGATAATATAAGTAGTGAATTAGCATGTATTAGTTTATTTTCATTAGTATTTCCTTTCCACCGAAACACATAAAAGTAGAAATGTGTGCACCGGTGGTACTTTCTCGGTCGATGAAAATTCTACTAAATTGGCCTTTATTTATTAGTAAACACTTCACACTCATAGCCCCATAGTAGAGTGGTAGGTACCTTGTGTCTTGGGTGCCATGGACACGAACAAGACAAGGACAATAAAACCCAGACCATTAAAACATCCCTTAATTCATCATTGAGATATCACTTCCTGCTGGAAATTTTACCTCTTTGATGGCTGCAACCTTTTTTGCGTCCCACTGCTGGGCACGGGTCTCTTCCCCCTATTGGGGAGGCCTGGAGCTTACACCACCATGCTGCTTCGATGCGCGTTGGTGGAGATGCGGTTAACTGCCCAAAATGCTGTCGGATGTTTTAAAACCGCCTATAAGGCCACCGACAAGGTTTAACGACTGTTATCTATCGACAACAACAGGAACCGACGGCTTAACGTGCCCTCCGAAGCACGGAAAACCTCTTTGAATTTTTTTTATATTCTCCGTCGTAGTGCTCACTGCGCTATATGGGTCATCAAAACATCTGATTTTAAACAAAATAATTTTCAGTTCCAGAGATGGCGCGTTACGTGACGATTTCCCCCGAGATGAGCGACGCGGTGATCCATCACCTGCGAGACAGCTTCTTCGCCGACGAGCCTCTGAACAAGGCTGTTGGATTATGCGAGCGTGGCCAGCCCCACGCCGCCCTGGAGCGCCTGTGCGCCGCCACCATGGCCGATGGGTTGTCCATTGCCGCTGTTGATGGCGACACGGTAAGCACGCAAATTATACTTGTTTTTACGGTACAGGCCTTGCACTGTCCAATCAAAATATTCAAAATGTCACAATTATATTAATCCCTGTATCTAGTTCTCAACGCAAGGATATTCTATGAATCACAAACCCAAGTTTGCGTGCAATAGCTGCAGACGTTTTTACGCCCTGATTGTTACAAGTCTGTTCCCATAACTGGGAGCCATAAATCTCCCCAAGTCTCCGGAAGAAGGAGAAGAAAGCTTCAAAGCTACGGTTTGTTCGCTGTGCTGCTCTGATTAATAATTAATAAGGGGTGGAGATACATAATTATTGGCCAAACTACATTACCTAGCTGCGTTAATCGCTAGCGTTCTACACTATAAAATAAAAATACTACGGCTTGGGAAGCTTTTCCGCGATAAAATATAAATTTAACAATGCCTGAAAGATTCTTTTGTGCCAAATCTCGTGCGGGGGGAAGAACGCACACATTTTAATTTTGTCACACATTCACAAATATTCTTTCATCGCTACAGCGCATACATTTCTAAATATGTCATTTTTAATTAACAACGTCATTTTCTATGCACCGACACTACTGACACCGACACACATACACACTAGTTGTATATAGCTAGAAGGCACATTGTGCATGCACGTTGGGACGAGGGGTTCGCCCGTAAAGGCCACTCCTCTAACGGGTGTCATACCTGTCAGTACCTGTGATGCTCTAAGACCAAATAGCTTCTATAAATATGTAATTCAATTAAAGTCCGTTACAATTTCAGGTCTTAGGAGTAGCCCTGAACGGAATTTTGTGACCCGGAGACATCGAGCAGGCCATCGAGAAGATCCAGCAGTCCTCCGACGCGAAGTTCAACAAGATCTTCACCATCCTGTACACTGTCAGCCGCGACCTGAACCTCTTCAACACCTTCAGCGTGGACAGCATCCTGGAGTGCCGGATCATCTCGGTGTCCGACCAGGCCCGGGGCAAGGGGCTGGCTAAGGAGCTGATGAGACGCAGCATTGAAATTGCTAAGGATCATGGATTCAAGGTAAATATTGATATTCTTTGTTCAGTTAGTTTTCTTATTAAAATAAAGTAGTCATGATTGTGTACCTCCTACCTCGCGATTACTTACACAATGGTGTAAAGTGTATTTCATTTACATTGTATCAATTCAATTATCAAGCGAGAAATTCAAATCATTTGAATTTCCCGCAAAGAAGCCAAATGTGTAAGAAGACCCACAGTGTAAGAAATTATCATGTTAATTCTATTATCAAACGAGTAGAGCTACAAGAAATGGGTTTTTAGGAAAAATTTCCCGCCGCTCTTCTCTGTAATACAAGGGAGATTGCCTTTGACACTACTAGTAGTTCGGAGCAGTAGTACCACGGGCAAAGAAACCAATTTATAAAAAATAATTTCGGCCAGTACCATGAACAAAAAAATTTATTGGATTTCATGAGTATTTTAATTTATTTCTTAGGATTGTAAGTATAAAATCACAAACTCAACTCTAAGATAGAAAGTATGCTTAGAAGGATTTCTTGAAGAAAGCTGTAAAAAGACCTACCTTTCAAAGCTGACAATGGTCAGTTTACTCTCCTGTTGTTGCTCGTGTCCATAGGTGATGATGATTGATTAAAACCGAAAAATACAGGCGTGACCTAAAAACTTGTAAATTATAATTAAAACAAAGACAAAACCATGATAAAACAGCTGCCTTACTTACTCCACTTACTTACACTTACTTACTCACTACGATACTCTATTTCTGCGATGATCATCTTACCACGCAGGCTGTATTACTATTTTTTAATTTCAGCTGTTCAAAGTAGACGCCACCGGCGCGTATTCGCAGCGTATCTGCAGCAGCCTGGGCCTGCGAGTGCTGCGGAAGGTGCGCTACATGGAGTACTGCGATGACGACGGCGTCCCCATTTTCAACGTGCCACCTCCTCACGATGCGTTGTCAGTTATGGTACTGCAACTATAATGATGAAAATTTCTAAAGGATTTGAATCAGTTGAATCAATTCTTCAGTAAGAACAATAGAAGATTTTAGACTTATCATTGTTTTGAAACATAATCAAACACCTTGATGTATTGTTTTCTAATTTGGCACGATGAAAATTAGGACATATCATCAACCCCTTCACGAAGCCTACTAGTTCTAAAGTTGTCATAAATAAAAAATGTCTAAATGATTCAGGCCTGCAAGTAAACCCTCAATAAAATCATCAAACTACTGGTAAATTAGTAGGTTTTTACATGGAATATTATGATGATAATATTCTTTATGAAACGCGATGTGTTGTCGGTAATGGTTCTACAATTATAATTAATAGGGAAGGTTTAAAAGATCTGGGCCAGCAAGTAATAAGGACGACGCCATCTTCATGTTCCAACATCAGAAATTAATGTAGTTAAGTTACGCTTTAGTTATTGAATATCAATAAATTTTGTAGCAATAGTTGGTCTGGGCAACACCTACCAGACACATTGAAAAACGAGTAGTTTTTTACATGGACTGTTGCGATGATGTGTCCTAATTTTCAACGTGCTACTTCTTCACGACGCGTCTGGGAAACGTAATTTTTATTAGTAAGAGATATCTATGCTTAAGAGGTCATATTGGCCGAAAATAAACTTTTCGTTTTAAACACGATCGCATTGTTTTAAAACAGAAGAGAATCTCCATTAAGTTAGATTTTAGTAGAGTTGCTCTCAAAGAATCTGTGATTGTCAGTCATTGTTTATCACCATTTTATCTGCAAATGAAATCAGCTTTCAATTTAATATATTCATTATATAACTATACACATTTCTAAAACTTAGATATTATCGCTATTAGAAACTATTTAAATGATAGAGATCGTGAACTATTATTATATGATGGACTCAGACATTAGTTGTCCTGCTAGCGCCATCTGTAGTGAATTCTACGATATTTTGGTAAAAAATGTTAGCCTTTGGGCTTACACTTGCATAGCTTCCAATTTGTATTTTAATTTGTACAGTAAATAAATGTGTACACATACATAATTATATTAAGTAGATGATTTAAGAAAATCTTCTTTAATAATATATTATTCGTTAGCATTAGTACGAGAACGTTTAGACGAAAAATACGGCGCTTTTTCGTATTAGAAAAAAAAAACTCTTTGTTATTCTATAGTCCGCGACATCGCACAAATTATTTCAAAGACTTTTAAATGTTATTGGTGATTTAAAAAAATACATTGGACTCGCCAGTTGTTAAGGTTAATAGATATATTTCTCACTTAAACTTTTTAGGTAATTATCCAATTATTATAAAAGGGTCACCAAAAATAATAATTATATAAGTCATTGTATTACGTTAAAAAGTAGGTACTTAGTGTTCTATGAATCATATTGAGATTTAAACCAGGACACAATTAATTATAAATACATATGTAAATTATATTTTTGCCTATTGCTTAAAATTGATTAGGTAAAGTGTCCATAATGTCGTCAGCGTACCAGTACTCGTCCGGTAGTCCATAGAAAATCAGCCAAAAGTCTTCATCACTTTTCGTGTCAGTCATCGTCACTTTTTCTATGAATGACCTGGAACATTGACAAAAACTGACGATAATAATGGACGGTGCCCTTATTTTTTATATTGCTTAACTTATGCACAAACCGTAGAGTTTATAGCACCACAAAAAAGTTCAATATTTTTGTTAACATAATATTATTACATAATATATTCAACAGTTTGAATAAAAACGCAAAAATGGTGTTCAAATATACTTATTTTATATTTTGAGTATTTTATTACTTTTTATATTATTATACTTATTACATATTATACTTATTATATATTATTTATGATATTTAAGTATTATACGAGTATTTACACAGTTTATTGGAAAAATAATATTGTTATCTACACGTAGTTGTGTCTAATCAGTATTAATATTTATACTTAATACTAAAGTTGTGGAGAACTTTGTTTTGTAGAGTGTTTATATACAATATTCATAGACCGTAGTCTGTATTAAACATTAGTATTATATTCAAACGGTGCCTACATGGTGAGCCTGGTTGCATGACAGAACGATACAGATTGTCTGGGAGTTTTGGCGGGAAGCATGTTTTAATGTTTTATTTTCATTTACTTGGTATATTTTAAGTTAGATCAAATCAGATAAAGCTGATGGCATTATGTTCGATGTAGGTTATTTGTAGTAGGTACACGATTGTTGGGAAATAAAATAACTGTGCGAAAACGTGTTTTATCGGCTTACCCACAATACTCCATGGGGCACGGCCTAATAAAGTAGCCATCGCTTTGCTGGAATATCTGACTGACTTGACTGAATGATTACTAATGACTGATTTTTGACTAATATTTCATCGCCCTGTTTCAACGAAACTGGCAAAAACTGGATACAAATGTTCAATTGACATTGGCAAAATGATCAAACGACCGAAACGCAATAGGATCTTGAACACTATACACAGAAAAATTCAAAATGCATACCAATAAAAGGTGGCATTAAACCACGCTTGAAAATCAAGATAATTGTTCATTTAATTTTAAACATGATTTTTTTCATAGATCAGATAGTACGTAGGTACATTATTCTTAGTCTAAGATTTTTTTACTTTTTAAATCAATAAAAATTTAGTCAATGACTATATAGATGAGTTGTGACGTCACAAATATTTTTTTCATATAAAATGTATAAGAGGAATGTATGAGGATGACACGTTTTGTCAGCTCATTAAAAATATCTCAATTAATTTGGTAGTCCAAGACCGGATTCGTAAAAAATAAGAAGAAAATTGATCTTACAGAAGCGATTTTGACCTGAGAGACTACCTGACAGATGCTTTGAGGCTGTACTCCTTCGAAGGAGTGAATTCGGACCGTTTGTGAAATTCAAAAGGGACGTATTCTTATCGGCTACGCTCCACAATGGCGAATTTTAAATTTAATACAAATTGAGACCGGTTTTTGACAATGTTATGCAACCAGACTCAAGGTGTATGCGCCTAAATGTAGATACTTGATATATAATATTATACTTATACACTTTGTAAAACTTCGATCTGTTTAAAATGTTTACGTAGAAATGTGTAGCATTTTATGTATGTGATGTTGTTAAAGTTGTAATGAAATATAAACATTATAATAATCTTATTGAAGTTTTCTTTAGCATTTAACATTGTAATCTACTTCGTCTTACCTTCGTCCTACTATTTACTCCGTTAATCTACGAAACTCCCTACCTAATTCCGTCAAACATGTTCAATCATTGACGTTGTTTAAAAAATTAGTAAGGGACTCCTATTTGTCATAATGAATTTAGTCTCTCTCTCCTTTTTCTATCCTTTTGCTTAGCCTCTCCCCACCTGTGCACTTACGTTTACTTCTTTTCTTTTTCACTGTCATCCTCCAATCCTTGGTTGTCTTTGTTATTCATTGTTGCTTCTTACTGGTTTTTGTGTTAAATGTATAGTAGGGTAGAGTGAGGCTAGTTGAGCATAGGAGCAAATTGGGCAATCAAAATATCTCTAAAACCGTACGCGTCGGCATTCTAGAGCGGAAAGAAGGGGACGTGGAAAGGGGACTTTTAATATTGTCTATCCTTTTTTGAAACCTAATCACGGATGTTCTGCATAAATTGTTTATAGTTGCAGTTAGGGCAACAAATATTCTTAGTCACTCTTAGTCTACCAATAAATGCCATAGCACGGTTCTTTATTAATCATCTCCTGACACCATAATTATAGCGTAGCAATATATAAAATTGATATAAAAGGATATAAAAATATTGTACTACTTTAAGATTATCAGTATCGCATGGGACACTTCCAGCATAATAAAACAAAGCGATAAGTCTCGAAGTTACGGATAAGTTTAAAGCAGAATCAGAAGAAAAGCCAACGAAAGCTCTTTGGGAAACCTATATTAAAATTTCAAAAAATTGCAGTTTACGACATTAAAATAATTATTATTTCTTTATTACAAAAGCTGATATAACCGTACATTAAGATAATCTGTATCGCATGGCACGCTTCCAGCTAATGCAATAAAGCGATGAGTCCCGGAATCACTGCGACTAAGTTTGAAGAAGTCAGCGATTATTCACAGTCGGCTATCGGGTGCTGCCGAACGTTCCCGAACACCGCAACTAGCAATTTACAGACTTGCAGATAAAACAATATTAAGATTATTTGCATCATAAGGCGTATGCCTGTGTATGAAGAAGTGTTTCTAGCCCATTGAAAACATTTTTATGTCAAATGATGCCAAGACTTAGCTTACGCTATGGAAAAATATCAGATTTCATGTAGAACTTCCTGAAACTACACGCCTTAACTATGAGTTACGCTGGTAGGGTTAGGGCGTGTAGTCCCTGTAGCTTCGGGAGTAAGAACAGAGCTACGGTATCCCCTGCCTGATCGTAAGAGGCGACTAAAAGGGGGCTTCCGGGGCTGCAGGCGGTGAGAGTGGGAGCTCGACCCGTCCAGCCAGCAGACCCGGGAAGGACGGTGGTGTGTGCGTGGCCGCATGCCGCCGTAAGCATCGGAAGGTGCACGAGATCACATCTGCTCTCCCAAAGATGGGCCCGTTCCAGGGCGTCGCGTATGGAGGACACCGGTGCGTTTCATGGGAGATCCCGGAGTCCTCCCCAAACGCAGAGGAAGGCCACCGAGGGGGTTTTAGTGAGGTTCAAATCCCACATAACCCGGTGTCCTCTCCCAAGATGCTGCTGGGGGGGAAACCTTTTGAAGGTTTCCCCCCCGATACCAAAAAAAAAGGGTTAGGGCGTGTAGATTTGAATTAGTATTAGAACATTATTTTTCAAACAATGTAAATGAATTCGTGATAGCTAAGACTTTCCAAAACAAATTTTTATCAATCAACCCTTTCTAATCAATTGATGATTCTCATCAACCAATAAAGTTGAAGTTATCGAGTCAGGTAGTAAGTACACAAATAACGCGTTACCTAGTTTTTAACTCTTCAAAGTCAGTGTTCAAGTCTAACAAAGTTTTAGTGAAGTAACGTCACGCAGGCTTCGGGCCGGCCGGGCGCCAGCACGTCGCGTGTTTTTGGACAACCGCCAAAAATTGATTGACACGAGCGCTTTTCTAATATGGCGATTGCTTATGTGGCATCCTTTGATGTCCTATAATTGAACAGTGAACAGTTCACGTTTGTTCCATAAGTAGTTTAAAGTACACGGATATTAAAATAACGTCTGTATATATATTGTAATGGGTCTTTTTCTGCTTTCAATAATGGCATCTCAAACTCTGTGCATATTGCCAGCGTCACTTTGCATCACTTTTTTACCAGTTTCGTTGAAACTGGGCAAAATAGTAATAGAGAAAATCCGTAAGTCGTCAGTAATCAGTCAGTCTAGTTCGTCAAATGTCTAAGTTGTCTAATTGTCTAAAGCGATGGCTACTTTTCTAGAACATGTCTAATAGGGTTTTGAGGCAACTGGAAATTAGATATTTCTGCACTGTTAATTAACTTTATCAAACGGAATGCCATCATCTTTATCCGATATACGATAACTCAAAAATACACTCACTAAATGAAAATAAAACACCTATTTTTATATATATTTTTTTCAACTTCCCAAACATTCATCTAAACTTAACAATTTTTGATATTCTGCCCGCAGAGATTCAAGACTATCAAAGTTTTGGTGAAGTGACAAGCGTCACGCAGGCTCCGGCCGGGCGCCAGTATGTCGCGCATTTTTGGACAACCGCCAAAATTTGATTGACGCGCGCGCTTTTCCAATATGGCGATTGCTTACGTGACATGCTTTGATTCCTTGATTTTCCTATGATTGCTAACAGTTTGTGCGTTTATAGTTTTTTTTATAATGCCCACAATTGATAATTGATAATTGCGTCATATAAAAATATTTAAATTTAAAAAAACCATTTCTATAAACCGGGTGACATAACTAATAAGTCAGTAAAGTCAGAGAGATATTTGAGTTAAGCGACTTTTTTAGAACATGTCTTATGGAGTTCTGAGGCAATTGGAAAAAATATATTCGCGCACTGTTATTTACTTTCACAACCCTCGCGCACTATGATTAACCTACATGGAACGAAATGTTATTAACTTTATCCGATACAGTTGAAATATACACCTCAGATATACACTAACAAATGAAAATAAAAGAAGAAGTATCATGTCTTTTTCACATACCCGCCATAACACTCACCTAAACTTAACAATTTTTTCTATCCTGTCCGCAGACATTCGAGTCCAACAAAATTTTGGTGTAACATCGTGTAAGCAATTGTCACATTAAAAAAGGCGCGCGTGTCTATCAAATTTTGGCGTGTGTCCCAAAGAGTACAACGGAGTTTCATCAGGCGTTCCGGAGCCTGCGTGACCATAACTGCTCCTGCTGCCAAAAGCCCAAAACTCTGTTAAATTCTGTGGCTACAAACTATCGGGACGTCGCGGCGTCGGGACATGATAACAAACAAACGTGGAGAGAAGCCACAAGACTAGTAACAAAAGTTTTACCATAACTTCAGAATAACATTTTTGAGTTGTACTTGGCAAATACAAAAAATTTGCTAAAGCCAAAGATGAGACATTATGTAAATAGATCACTTTAATAATGTGTTCTACAAGGGCTGTCTGGGTATAGATGTAATGCAACGTGACTAATGAAAATTGCGTATCGTATCATAACGATGAAGGAAAATAATCACGATAAAACTAAATTACACAGGATTGCTAACTTTTAATTCTTCTTAACACTATGCTTCTATCGAAATCAAAAGCTTTGAAAATTTTATTTTTTTCAATATTAAAGAATCTGTAGCGCTTATCGCATGTACAAAAATACATAACGTTTTTTCAACCATAACCCTTAATCTTAACAAAAAAAAGTATGAAATTTTGTGCATTTGTGTAGCTAATTATTTCAATAAAAGTGTCAAAAATAGTCTATAGTATACGTATCATATTATACGATAGACTTTTTACGCATAAAAAGTGTTGCGTTAAATCAATCGCGACTGGCTCGCTCCCAGGGAGCCGCGACCGAGCGGCGCCTTGTCCCGGGCCTTCGGGCAACTTTAGAATACTTTTGCCAACTTTGCCAAATTCGAAGATGGTTCCGTTCGCGACTGTTTTTCGGTTTCATAAACATTAATTTAAAGTGCGCCTTGGACTTTTTCTGTAAGCACTTCAAATATAAAATAATATACGTAAATCAAATCATTAACTATTATTGTTAATAAAATTAAGTGAGATAGTAAAAGTTAGTTTTATTTTGAATTAATTTTAGAGTGGTTTAGTAATTAAGTAGTAAGTTAAGTAAAATACTTTAAGGAACCAGCTAGTATTAAAAAAGGTAATATTGGACTAGCAATTTAATCATAATATATCATCACATTTTAATGATGTTCTGAGATATCAGTAATTTATTATAGATACCCAAAAGTAAGGTATAATAATATAAAGTGTTAACTCGTCCCTATCATCGGTATACATTTTCTAAGTAGCAAATACATACGAGCTCTGACTGGTTTTTTTCGTTCACCGGCTCTGACAAGAGAGGATCCTTGCTGGAGATTGTGGAGATGTCAATGGACTGCAGCAACCGGTAACATAGCCTACATACTCGTTACTTCATTAAATACAAAATGTTTTCACTTAGTACAAAACAAATTTTAACCCTTCTATGTGTAACCTCTCAAATAGTTCAACGTGTAGGTATTACAAAGTTTAGTCCCTGTCGGGTTCGGTGTTCGGGATTAAGAATAGAGCTATATAGAGCGGTATCCCCTGCCTGATCGTAAGAGGCGACTAAAAGGGGGCTTTCGGGGTTGCGGGCGATGAGAGTGCCAGTCCGTCCAGCCAGCAGCCCCGGGAAGAACGGCGCTGTGTGCGTGACTGCATGCAGATGTGCTCTCCCGCACCTTCCGATGCTTACGTGCTTCCATTTGATCGCACTCAAACCCCGGTGGCCTGCTTCTGCGCTTGGGGAGGACACAGGTGCGTTCCACTGGAGATCCCGGAGTCCTCCCCAGAAGCAGTACACCCCTCGGTGGCCTGGTTTTAGTGCAGTCAAATGCCACATAACCCGGTATCCTCTCCCAAGGTGCCGGGTACCTTTTGAAGGTCCCCCCATAACAAAAAAAAGGTATTACTAAGTTATTAATACGAAATTTTAATTATAGGTTCTGTATTACTAAAAGTGTGACATAAAACCTATCGCGTCAATCCACTCTTTAAGAGCTCTCATAACTATGAAGTACTGGAACTAATTGGGTCACAAATCCTATATTTACATTGTTACAAATTGATCGTATCGATGTTGATATTGAAGCAGACGTGACGTCAGAGCCTTTTATGCCAGGCCAGAGCACACCGACAGGAAAAAGAAATAAAAATATTACGTATTCTAATCTTATCCTAACATTCATATTTTCTTTCTGGGCTGATAAATATGTAACACACACATTGTTTTTTAATAGTAATATTTTTTCATCTTATTTTATTATGTTAGTTGTAGCTACTTTCAATTCCGTTAGGTCCAACCATTTGCTACTGCAGGGCAAGGGACTCTTTTCATTTGCGAGGAGGCCTGGAGCTTACTCTACTGCTCCAATGCAAGTTGGTAAGCAATTTCGGTATCAAATATAAGTTCTAGGATGATGTTAAACATCATTACCGAAAAGCGCAGAGGCAGGCCACCGAGGGGGTTTTAGTGCGGTCAAATCCCACATAACCCGGTAACCTCTCCCAAGGTGCTGGGTACCTTTTGAAGGTTTCACCCCTGATACCAAAAAAAGGTAAGACCTTAAGCTTCTTTATGTGTTATAAAGCCACAGTAACCCATATTTACATGAGCGTTTTGACCAGGCGACTATATTCGACACTACATGTATGTAGAGGTTCAAGTTTGCTTTAAATTGGATCAACAATTTAATTGGATTTTTGAAGATTTCGCAGTAGTAGTAATCAAACCCATAATTCCACTCGTTCACCTTTCATTTGAAATTGATTAGTTTATTGCCGAAAAACAGAGCTATTTTATAAAATTAAATATCAACAAAAATATAACACTTAAATATGGTTGACTGAATATTTTTTTATTTCATCTATGTATATCATCAGAATGACTCAATTATCCAGACTAGGAGAAGACCTCTAAATTCCTTATTTACTATAGATACATATATCACACGTGTAGAATCGAACCCCCCTGCGTTCCTTTTGCACAACGATGTGGTAACAACGGTGCCATACGGTTTTTTAATGCTCCCTTACTACTTCACTTTATAAAGAACAACTAGGTATATTATCGTCCTTTGTTTTTACAATAATGTGAAATAAGATATTATTCCCGCTTCTATCATTAGCTTTCGAAAAAGTAAATCTTACCTAGATGTGTCCTTGTCAAAAAATAAAGCAAGGCTCTTGATCCCAGCGGCACCCGCGGGCATGGTGTTGAGTTCTGTGCACCGCTTATACTTGTAATATCTTGTTACAAATATAAAGGTCTGTCTCTGTTATAATCTGTTATAACCTCAATAAAATGCTGAATGCTTTTAGCTTATTATAAGCTTAGAAAATGATAGTGTGTCACGATTATAGTCCAACATTAGTTCTATGGACACATACAAAGAGAGGAACATAAATATCTAGAGCAAGAATAGAAATTAAAATAAATTCCGCATTCAAATTTTCTCCTTGTCGAATATCGGAGATCCTGCCCGAGATCAGTATTAAAATCTTAAAATTATTTATAAAACGGGCAATTTTAATCAGTTTAAGAAGTGATTTGTTAAAAAATAAGCCTATCACAAAACTTCTAAAGAATTATACAAATACATACATAATACTAAGATATTTGCTTTAATAATAAATTAAGTTTTTAACAAAAAAAATAGAACCGACTTCAAACGGTAAAAAATAAAATTGTACAGTACCTACTTCTTCTTGCTTATGGTAATGACTCTTAAAACTATTTCTGGAGTCGGGCCCTTAGTAAATGTCGTACCATTCGTTCTAAATTGGCACCGACAGTACAGACAGTGGGGCAGTACCTACTTCTTCTTGCTTATTAATGACTGTTAAAGCTATATTGTATTGGGCACCGACCCATTCAGAACGAAAGGTACACTAAATTTACTAAGACAGGACATTTCACTGAGGGCCCGACTTCAAAAATAGTTTTAAGAGTCATTACCATAAGCAAGAAGAAGTAGGTACTGTACAATTTTATTTTTTACCGTTTGAAGTCGGTTCTATTTTTTTTGTTAAAAACTTAATTTATTTCACTCTTTTTAGTAATTTTAATAATTCTGTATGTATTAGCATAATTAGAAAAAATTTCACTTAACTTCTAAACTTTAAACAGATTTACCTTTTATAATCATGTTTATCTAATAGCCATCTAAAAGTCTGAAAGAATACTACTATCAGTCCACCTGAACGTATAAATTAAAGAAAGAATTTGCTCTCAGCTCCTAACCGTTGAGGAGTTGTACCTTCAATCATCAGTTAAGCAACAGCAGGTGACAATTACCAGACATAAATATTTGTATTATTTTAAAAATATGACTAAAAGAATGTGTGTGCCTATTAAGTTTCAGTGTTTCCCTCGATTTCCCTAATATCACATCATCAGATTTTTACATGGTGACAGTTGGATCACCTCAGGAATGTAAGATTTCGAACAAAAAACCATTTATTGAAAGAATTTGCTCTCAACTCCTAACCGTCGTAGTACCTTCCATCATCAGTTCAGCAACATGATATGACGATAATTATACACAAATGTCTGTTTTACTTTGTAAAAATATGAAAATCATTTGTTGTGCTATAAAATTTGAATGTTCCTTTCGATTTCTCTGGGATCCCCTCATCAGAATTTGACTTGGTGACAGTTGGACCATCTCGGGAATGTAAGATTTCGAATAAAAAACTATTTATTGAAAGAATTTGCTCTCAACTCCTCACTGTCGCAGTACCTTCCATCATCAGCTCAGCAACATGAGATGATGATTTCTATGCGTAAATATCTCTTATGCTTCAGAAACTATAAGAAAATCAATGTGTGTGCCTATAAAATTAGAGAGTTCCCCTCAATTTCGCTGGGATCCCATCATCAGATCCTGATTTGGTGACAATGGGACCACCTCGGGAGTATAAGCATACGAACAAAAAAAGAATTTCGAAAATCGGTCCACAAACGGCGGAGTAATCGGTGAACATATATAAAAAAAATACATTCAGCCGAATACAGTACCTCCTTCTTTTGGAAGTCGGTAAAAACATTAAATAAATACTAAACGCTGCACTGCTGCACTAACTCTAGTGTCAGGTTAAACGCTAGGACTACACATAATCAAATCTATAAGTAGTTTTTTTTTCTATTTAATGGAGACGAGCCAGCAAGCAACGCGTAGTTAAGTGGTCGCTGCAGCCAAGGACATCTACAATCCAGATCAAATAAAAAAGTATAGAATATTTATACTTTCGACAACGTTATACTCAATGCACCGCGCCAAGTGCAGTTTCATTGTACGTGTTTGCGCGTCATGTGTGTGTACACGGCTAGGTGCAGTTTACTCGTAAACCGACCATACTTCGTTTTTCGCAGCTTTCTATCTATACTTTTTTTTATCTGAATCTACACTCTGAACATCAAGTAATCCTAGGTCTTGTCTGCGGTCGTATGCAGTTGAGCTGCTTATCCGAAGTCTGACGGACGCTTCGTGTTAGTATGGGCGGCTTTCATGAGGCATGAGGTAGTTAAAATAAATGAAAAACTATTTACAGATAGATATTTTTGTAGGTGGTAAAACTGTTATGGTTCGCCCGGGGAAGTACCACCGCTGCACCCACTTCTGCCGTGAACCTATTGTGTTGTGTTTCGGTGGAAAGGTGCAGTTGCCGGCCATACTTATATGAGGCGACCACCAGCCTCCGGAGTAGCAGCGCAACTTCATGCGACCTCAGACAAGACTTACCAATGCTTGCTTGATGTTATATGTAGATGTCCATGGGCTGCAGCGACCACTTATAACCACGTGGCCTACATGCTCGTCTGCTACTCCATTCAAATAAAAAAAGATATTTAGACTGAATCTTATATGCGCACCAAGATATGTATCTAATATATTGGTGCGCATATTAGTCGTTGTTACGAGTGGAGTCTTAATTAACCTGTCTTTTTACATTTGCTAAACAACTAGCAAACAACCAATAAAATGCTGAAACCTAACTGCAACCCTTTTAAGAACCACAGGAATAAATTGGGTGAATCTTACTTCACCACGCTGTTCCAATTTCGGTAGTCGAAGCTTTAAAAACTGCCCAAACGGCTTCCAGGAAGGTTCGAATTCCATTTATTAATAAAATCTGGGACCAATGGCATCACAAACCCTCTGAAGCATGGAAACGAGCAAGGAATTAGTTATTACACCTGTCTTATCTTACATTTAGCGCAATTTTTACTTAGCCGCGTGGATCACTTATGTTATACGCTAGCCGCAGAGCCATGAGCGCTGTAAATGCTGAAATACATCGAAACGTTTTTATGAATCTCGTAGCAGAACTTCTGTAGAGCCTCGTAGCACTTTCGTAGACGGTGCGTAGCGTTGTAGTTTATGCATAATAGTATGCTTTACGTACGTTACGAGTAGGTACGTTAAACGTAAACGTTTCACACTCATAGACCCACAGTAGGGTAGATATACCCTGTGTCGTGGGTACCATGGACACACACTGAGACAGAAACACAAACACCCGGACCGAGAACAGAAATTTAAACTCATCATTCAAATTTCTGCTTCGCCGGGAATCGAACCCGGGACCCTTCAATTGGCAGTCCGGTATGGTAACCATTTTCTAAAAAATGGTTGTTATTTATTAATAACAACCGGAATCGCAGACTTTTTTAGGTCGAGGGTTAGTTGCCTTCCGAAGCATGGAAAAGTGCATGAAATTAGCCACTAGCGGTCAACCATCTGACAGCTTAACGCGCCTTTTACCTGGGAACATCACTTACGTTCTACGCAAGCCGCGGGGCTATGTGCTTTTTACCTATATTTATATTTGATATTTCATTCTAGATAACTTGTAAACTGATTCTAAGTACAAAAATAACTCAATTACCAATTTTACATAATAAAATCTAATTCTTATCTGTATATTCGTCTACGTGTAAGTCGCGCAAGCATTGCTCGAACTCTCCTCAATTCTGCGAAATTTTCCCAGTGCCGATTGTAATGGCGATGTTTTTCCAAGCTCTGAATCACTTCGTCCTCACCCCATTACGTATATAAGACGCGGGATTCCCTCCAGCCGGCCAGTCGCTAGCTTCGCGTCCGGCGGGTCGGGTGTGTGCCAGTCGGGATGAGAAACTTTTTACGTCGTACGATCGACGATAATTTTCCGACATGAACGAGGTAAGGCACTGTAACATCGTTGGTAAAGCTTTTTCCTGTATGTAGACTTTTGAGTTGTCGTGTTATAGATGTTTGGTTATGGGGAAGTATTTAGTGCACACTTGCATAAGAAACTGTTGGTTTCATGTTTTTCCATGAATTTACTTTCCAAATATGTGTTGAACAGGCGTTACGTAGAAAATAATATTTAAGTGGCACTCATCACACATACGTCGATATACATTGGAAGTTAGCTTTACTTGAAAAATCAAGTAAACTGCGATTAGTAACATATAAAGTACTAGCGGCCGCCCGCGATACCGTCCGCGTGGACTTTAGTTGTAGAAATTTTCTAAAATAAAAGTAGCCTAAGTTACTCCACATTACATCAGCTACCTGCCAGTGAAAGCCCCGTCAAAATCGGTTCAGCCCTTTCAGAGATTAACCGGAACAAGCAGACAGCCAGACAAAATCGTAAAAAAAATATTTTGGTATGTGTACCGTACATACATTCATATGGATGTAGTAAAAAGCGGTTATTTTAAAACTACAAACAGACACTCCAATTTTATTTATGTGTATATAGGTAGATAACCTACTAAAGTAGAACATTAGTCCCACATAAGACACATTCTTGGCATCGAAAAATAGTTACAAACTTAAGGAATTTCTCACAAAAATCTGTTATATTTTCTTACAAACAAGTCAGGGAAAATAAATTATAAAAATAAGAAAGGATTTAGTACTTTACGTTACACACAAACATTGAAATTTAACAGTAAATAAGGAAATTATTATATCATCCATCCACTGCCCCGGTCGTTTTGACAGTTATTTTTCTCCGAAATATTAACTAAAAAAGATCTAAAACTAAATTAAAGAACTTATTACCACTGAATACGTTAAATTAACTACAGCACGATCGGGCCAAATGCGTCAATTAATCTTTTACCGGAACAGCATATCGTACTAGGTAGTTCATTTTAGTTTTTACAGTAAAATTTTCAAAATAAAGCACCCTACACCTACATTAATCAAGTAATTTAAAGTATAAAAGAGAAACTTTACAAGGAGCTGATTACGCCCTTCTTACAAATTACATGTTTAATTGACACGAAAAGTGAACGCAAAACTTAAAATGGAAACTAATTTAAGAAATGCTATTTACATACTTATACAGGTAACTTTCCAACAGCTTTAGCGAGAATATTCTTATTACATACTAGATTTGACCCGAGGGTTTATTCGCGTTATAGCGTATAACCTGTCTCGATAATTTGACGCTCCAACACATTTTTTTCCTTTCCAACCAGAAGTTTCCCGAGATTAGTGCCTTTAAAGAAACATACTTTTCAGCTGCATAATATTAGTATAGATGTACAACTACTTAAACTGAATGAACAATAAAATATTTAAATATGCCGTCAAATCATAATAGAAACTCTAGCCATACATACGCCTTATAAAGGAAAATTTTCAAACTTCTTTTCGATTTAAATTTTAATCGACTAGGCTGCAGAAAGCATAGAATTATTTATAAAGAAATAATACTTTCAATCTGATGAACACTGTAGGCTTAGTTTACATAACCTAGTTCGTTGTGAACGCGGGCCCGTAAAAAAGGACTGTGTATACAGCTTTATAGAGTTGTGCTTTGAGTAAAAATCAAGCTTAGCTTTCAGTATAATTGGTTAAATGGTATTTCTCTTTAATAACGCAAATTAAATCGCGTATATACTACCTATTTGATGCAGGTTGTGCGATTTTGCCAGAAAATAAAATATAGGTAATTAGACTTCAGTAAGGTTATTTCTAAAAACCGGCCAAGTGCGTGAGTGAGTCGGTGCCACGCACGAAAGGTTCCGTACCATTATCAATAAAGAATCAAATTTTCGTATGGAAGCCTTCCCTTCAATATTTATCTAGTTTTAATTCAATCATTTATTTTTAAAGTGGATATATTACTAAATATTTTGTTAATATTTCAAGCGTCGACCTGCTGTCGTTATTAAGATCGAGAAAAAAATTAAAAAAAAAACCTTTATTCTCTTTTTAGTACTTAGCGTATAGCAGCAATAGAAAAACATTATTTGTGAAAATTTCAACTGTCTAGTTATCACGGACCATGAGATACACAAAAGGACAGACAGACGGACGGATAACGGAGCCTTCAAAAAAGGGTCCAAAGGGACCTACATACCTTATTAGACTTACCATACCTCCAAAGGTATAACGGTAAAACAAAGGTATTCAAATACGGAACCTTAAAAACTATAATCGAAGATTCGAATAACCAGTTATCTGGTAAAAATACCAAGTGATGCGGTCAATATTCCAAGCACAAGATACGATAATGCAGAGGTTAAATAACCACCAAACTATTTTTGAAATAATTCAAGTTTATAATATTTCAAGCGATAAAAGTTGGCAGAACACCAATTCATGTACAATTTTATTTGGCTTAATATAATAACTTATGCATGAGAAACTTTTTAAACGAATGTGCAGATCATGGTTATATAGCATCAATGTAACAAAAAAACGCCGCTGTAAAGTTTATCCATAAAGAGTTAGCGAGATTATACTTTAAAGGCCATAAGTAGGGTTGCCATCCGTCCGGGTTTCCCCGGATTTGTCCTAGTTTAGAGGGCGTCCGGGGAGCGTCCGGGCCGGACTTCTTTTGTAGTCCGAGTTTTAAAAAAATAAAGTCTTGGGCCGCTCGCGACACACGCACTGTGCCCGCACGTCGCGATCATCAGACGAACCCACACGCTAAATTCACCGTCCCCCCGCTGTTGACATGTCCGGGTTTTGCGCTCTAAAATCCGGGGTTATAACGCGTCTTGTCCTGGTTGACAAATTTTAGAGAAGGCAACCCTAGCCATAAGACAAGTGGCTGATGGACCAACGCATACTTAAGGGTAAACATTTCTGTATGTTGTAGAACTGTCACGCAATCAGCTGTTACGTGTGCCCATTATCGACCCATAGCCATTCTGTTATCTTAAACATATAAATAGTATTTTCTTAAAAGATTGCTGCTCCGAGCTTTTTTGACGTGATAACGTCTTTAAAATCGTTTTAGTCGGGTGACATGTTCAGAAACTTGTGTCACACCAAAACCTCACGAGCGCGATCGCAGGTCCCCTCAACTGCCCGCACGACACCTACGGTCTGCGGCGTAATATTCAGTCAGTGCACGTACGCTCGTGTCTGCACTCAAGTGGCTCAAATTACAGTGTTGTATTTTAAAACTTTGAGCTCTGTCACTTATCGGAATTAAGAAAAAACATAATGCTACAGATAAGGAAGGAATAAAATGCGTCAACAGACTTGCCACCTTGATATTTTTTTTGTAATTCGATATATTCTCGGCCGCATTCCATCGACAAACTTTAGTTTAATGTTCCCATACATTTCCTGTTAAAAAAAGTATATGTAGGCCTCATATTTGAAATAAACCCATTGTAAAACGACGATCTTGTCTTGAAAATTCAAGTATTGTTTCTTTTAAATATAAGAATGATTATTAGATGTAGGTATAGGCCTCATATTTGAAATAAACCCATTGTAAAACGACGATCTTGTCTTGAAAATTCAAGTATTGTTTCTTTTAAATATAAGAATGATTATTAGATGTAGGTATATTAAAAAAAAACGTCAAAAGTTACAATCGACCCACTTTAGGCAAAGATTGTCGAAATCTCGATGACTCAATTGTTTATATATTATTCAACAATGAGTTAGCTTGTTTCAATAGGAACTTGTAGGTATAAGTAACATGTGTTGATGTTAGGCACTTCTGAGAAGCGGCTCGTAATGTAACCCGAGACAAAAAACGGCGCGAATCGCGGGCGGGCCGTGGCACTTGAGGTCTGTTTGACTTTTTGACACGGTACGCGTGAGTGGATAACGAGAGAGAGACGGACCGATCTCCCGTCTCATCTCGAGCGCTGCCAGTCATTCCGTGAAACTTGTCACGCGGAATCCTCACGAGCGGAGGCTGGCATAGCGTTCGAGTGAGTGGACCGATCTTCCGTCTCTCTCACTCTAGCGGCATACAAACGAATGGAGATTTTCTCGTGCGGACGTTATCACGTAAACATCTCGATCGTAAACCTACTTTACAAACAATTTGCCGTTTTTTTTCACCTCCTTTTTTCTCTCAGCTCAACATCTGGCCCAAGCGGGCACCTAAAATCGATGACCGGGAGAAAATGACATTCATTAAGCGAATATTTTGTATTCCTAATATGATATAAATATTTTTCGTTCGACCAACGAAGAACTGCACACTTTTCTACGCTAAAGCATATCTGTAGTAGCATTTTGACGGTCAAGTGCGGTTGCTGGCCACACATAATAAAGATATCTCTAGAGTAGCAACAACTGTAAACTCGCTAAATATGTGAGCTTACTTGAGGTCAAGAATAGATGTCCCTGGACTGCAAATAGGTCACACTTAACATCTAGTGCGTTGAATTTTCATCAACTTTTATTTTTTATTTTACACACGTGCGTAAAATGAAAAAGAACGTAAATTACATAAGTTTAATTATTAATTTCTTAAATTTTTGTATAAAGAAAGAAACGAATAATTAAACTCATTACTTACCTACATATTCTATAATACAAAAATTTCACTTTGTACCACCATTTATCAATAAGATTTTTCTATCAAAATAAAACTAAAATGGGACGAACATGAAACCCACCATTGTGAAATCCACTACCGTAATTATCTTACATAAAAAAATAATGCATAGACTATAAACTTGCCTACAGTTTTTATAGAAAATAAAAATACTTAAATTAATCATGGCGTCATAGCCGCGAGGGCAGCACGGAAACTGAAAGTGCTGCGATGCATGTAAACAAGCCATTTCGGCGTGTTTCAAGTTGTTAGCTTGTTAAGGCTGCTACTTTTCATTTTAAATCGAGCGGCGGACTCTTTTTAGACTTCCGAGAATGCAAAGTTTGGAATGCGATAATTAAAGTTTGAGTTTTTCTGTGCATTTTACTTAAAAAGTTTAACAGATTGTTTATATGTATTTTGGTAAATTTACTGACTTCTTTTTAACACTTTTTATCGAACATGCTGACCCAATGCAGATTGGTGAACATCATACCTTCAAGAAATTATAAGTTATTCTAAGGCATGCACGATGATAAATAAATAAATAACATTTCACACTCATAGTCCCACAGTAGGGTAGATATACCCTGTGTCGTGGGTACCATGGACACATACAAAGACAGAAACACAAACACCCAGACCGAGAACAGAAATTTAAACTCATCATTGAAATTTCTGTTTCGTCGGGAATCGAACCCGGGACTCTCGGATTGATCTCCGATCATGGTAACCACCACGGGTGATGGAAAGTATCCTAATTAATTATTATAACAATGCCTTAATTTTTTTTTATTTTAAGTACTTATAAAAATGGATAATCGAACTTATCACTCACATACATGTTTTATAATACTAATACTTATACTCTTATGTTTGGACTGTCGTTTATTAATAGGATTTTTCTATCAAAATAAAACTAAAACGTGACGAATGCATAACTACCTTCATGAAATCTTCTAGCTCATCCTAACACTATTACATAAAAAATTATAGACTCAAAACTTGCCTACAGTTTTTCTAGAAATTAAAAACACTAAAATTAATCATAGTGGCATAGCCGCGAGGGCAGGGAAACTGAAAGTGCTGCGATGCATGTAAACAAGCCATTTCGGCATGTTTCAAGTTCTTAGCTTGTTAAGGCTCCTTTTCTTTTCAGAATGAGCGGTGATCTCTTTTAACACTTCCGAGAATGCAAAGTTTGGAATGCTATAGTTTGAGATTTTCAGTGCGATTCGTTGCTTTTCAATATAAAAGTTTAATCGATTGTTTTTAATTCGTATTATGGTAAAGTTACTAACGTTTTTTCCTGACCTTCTTATGTCCTTCTGCGGGGCACAGGTATCCTTTCAGAAGTGAGAGGGATGTAGGCCATAGTTCACCAGGATGGCCAAGTGTGGATTGGTGGACATTATGCCTTCGAAATATTATAAGTAACTCTCAGGCATGCACGGTAATGGAGAATATCGTTAATAAATATAACGATGTTTTCAACTTTTTTATTTTACGTACTTATAAAAAAATAAATAGCCAAACCTATCACTTACCTACATATTTTATAATACAAATATACTCTTCGTCCTGTCCACTAATCCACTGCATTAATTGTCAAACATAACAAATAAAAATATTGTAAGAGACTATAAATATGTCTACGGTTTTTCTAGAAAAGAAAAATATTTAAATTAATGGTTGGAAAACTGAAAGTACTTCGATGCATAAACAAGGCATTTTTGCGTGTCTCAAGTTGTTAGCTTGTTAAGGCAGCAACTTATTTTTCCCGAACGAGCCGCCGTCTTTAGACTTTTTTGAGAATGCAAAGTTTGAAATGCGATAATTAAAGCTTGAGTTTTTCTCGAGCTTGAGTCATTACAGCTTAGACAGCCTCCGTGGCGTAGTGGGTGATGAGCAGACTGCGAAGCGTGAGGTCGTGGGTTCGATTCCCACCCAGGACAAATATTTGTGTGATGATTATTTGTGCTGTGTCTGGATGTTAATTTATCTATATAAGTATGTATTTAGAATTATATAAGTATGTTTATCAGCTTTCTGATTACCATAATACAAGCTCTGCTTAGTTTGGGATCAGATAGTGTTGTGTGTATTGTCCAAAGATATTTATTCATTTATTTTATTATTACCGCTCGGCCATCGCTGCTCTTAAAAAATCTGATACTGCTCCGTTTATATATAACTCATGTAACATAACAAACGTCATTACATTTTACTCATGTCACGCAGTATTGCTCAGTGCTCACCTTCTAAAAAAAGTTCAGTAACACTAGATATTAGGTCAGTTGGTCCGCATTGAGAGGGTTAACCCCTAACCCGTATCTACCTTCGAGCATCAAGGTATTGACAGGTATGACACCCATCAGAGGAGTGGCCTTTACGGCCGAACTCCTCGTCCCAAGGTGCATGCACAATGGGCCTTCTAGTTATATACAACTAGTGTGTGTGTCGGTGTCAGTGTTATCGGTGCATAGAAAATGACGTTGTTAATCGAAATTGACATATTTAGAAATGAAAGAATATTTGTGAATGTGTGACAAAAATAAAATGTGTGCGTTCTTCCCCCCGCATCATATAATATAATAGTCAGTTCCGTCACTAGCCTTAGAAATCAATCTCTACGGTTTTATTAATAGCCATCCCAGGGATTTGTCTGCCACCTACCATATATTATTGAATTTTCTACCTGACCTATGAAAAATTTTGAAGTTTCATGATGATAAAAACATTTAAAAAAAAGCTTTTTACTTTTTATTGCATAATTAGTTTGGCCTAATGAAAGCGTTTAAATCGTCCGGTTTATCCCGTAGTTACATTTTTAAACACTACATAATCCATTAACTTGTTTACTTCAGAAAACCGGCCAAGTGCGAGTCGGACTCATGCACGAAGGGTTCCGTATCTATAAAAAAATAACATTATTGTAGGGGAGTCCCCTTAAATATTTATTTTATTCTATTTTTAGTATTTGTTGTTATAGCGGCAACAGAAATACATCATTAAAAAAACTACTTACTACATATATCTCGTTCAAACCAATTTTCAGTGGAAGTTTGCATATATTTTTTTTTAGTTTTATATTTCTCTTATTTTAGAAGTTACAGGGGGACACACAAGTTTTGCCACTTTGGAAGTGTCTCTCACCCAAACTTAGAAAAAAATGATATTAGAAACCCCAATATCATTTTTGAAGACCTACAGATACACGTATGGATTTGATGAAAAAAAAAATGGAATTTCAGTTTTAAGTATGGGGAACCCCCGAAATTTATTGTTTTCTTTTCTATTATTGTTTGAAAATCTTAATGCGGCTCACAGAATACATCTACTTACCAAGTTTCAGTAGTATAGTTTTAATAGTTTCGGAAAAAAATGGCTGTGACATACAGACGGACAGACAGACATGACGAATCCATAAGGGTTCCGTTTTTTGCCATTTGGCTACGGATCCCTAAAAATTGTGATATGCATTTTTCTATTTTACGTTGCATAGAAGGATTTTATCTTACTCTATCCAGCTTATCTTCAAAGCGCTCAAAATAACTGGAAAATTTTACAGAACAGGTGTAAGTAAACTCTGTTTACAGTAATTTTATCTCTGTTGAAGTAAAATTCCTGTTTCATTAAAAGTTTGTCTTTATGTAACTGCTTCATTATGTCATCGATATTGTAATTTTGTAAGATTAGTGACCTCCTACGCTGTAAATAAGGACGTAAGGTTAATTCCAAGGGCACGCCATTTTAAGGGCCTGAGCCTTGTAAGTTTGTAAACGCACGTTACTACTGCGTCCGAGTTAAAATTGGAAAGATAGAAAGGAATAAGGTCGATAGTTAAATTCTTAACGCAAACGCGATAGTAACGTTTTCGCGTGGGCAGACTTACACTAAGGCCCCTGTTCAGAAAAAACTAGATGTGATCGTTTTGTGAACTTATAGAAGCATGTCTATAAAACAAAAGCCAAAACTATAAGAAACGTAAAAATAAGACACTCCCATTCCCACGACTATTTTTTTTATGAACAATGTTACATTATTTGAAGCTACATGCTTTATCGATTAAAGCGTAAGACATTATGAAAAAAAAACTTGAAATTCTTCTTCTAACTTGTGAATTCTTCTTTCTTGATGTAATCAGTAACCAGTAACATCAAGTAACCAGTTGCGTAAACTGTAACCTATAATATAATAAAATGTGAGTATACTAGTACAGCTGTAGTGAGTATAGTAGTACAGTAGTAAATCTGCAAGCTGAAGTGGCAGGCCACATAGTTAGGAGAACTGACAGCCGATGGGGAAGAAAGGTCCTCAAATGGCGACCACGTCTCGGCAAAAGGTGCACAGGCCGCCCTCTAACCAGGTGGACTGACGACCTGAAGAAGATAGCGGGAAACCGCTGGATTCAGAGGGCGCAGGACCGGACGGAGTGGCGAACATTAGGGGAGGCCTATGTCCAGCAGTGGACTTTAAAAGGCTGATGGATGGATGGATGGATGGATACTAGTACAGCACGACAGCGATCCGACGGGCGAAGTCACCGTCATCCCCCATTCAACTCCCAGTGCGCATTTGTCATTATCAAATTTACCAAAGTCCACCCTCACTTGACCAGCGGTCAAGTAAATTTGATAAAGAGGGTCCCAAGCACAGGTCTACTACATGTGCCCAGTAGTGGGACATCAAAAAGTTAAGCTCAGTAATCGCCATTGTACTTTAAAGCGTTAGTTTAACTCTGCGGTACATGGGTACTAAGTTTAAATGAAGTTAATGATAATAAAAATAAATAAATTATTATAATTCGGTCGTGACAATGTCAACACGTCCCACGCAACACGTTGGCCGGGATTGAACCCACTTAACATCTCGCAATGTCAAGTCGTACGATTATTATTATAAATAAGAAATTTTGTGAGGGCTTCACATTTTGCGTTTCAACAGAACTGAAAATTTCTTTGGAACTTTACGAGCAATATTTACTTCAACATTTAAAAAAAATAAACTTAGATCAATTTAAATTATTTTTGATTGGATGCTGGATTGGGGGCATTTAGTTTTTTCCTTCGTTATGTTTTCTGATAAAACTATTGAAAAGTTAAAATTATTACGTTTTTAACACGCTTTTATTAGCTTGACCTGTATGTATGTATGTAGGTATGTAACGTAATCTTTTAACTTCATTTTCACTTACTTCTAGGTGCCTGATAATAATATGAGAATAAAAATCCAACTAAAAATCAAAATGTATTTTATTGTAAAAAAAAGCGTGGGGTGATTTTAAAGATACTATTGGCACCATGCAATGCACCTCACGCTTTTTTTACAGTAAAATACATTTTCTTCTTATTTTTTACTTTTTAGTTCGTATTTTCACAAAAGCGGGTTTCTTAGTTTTTTAAACTACATTATTTATTTTATTTAAATGGAGTAACAGCTGTCGTGTACAGTTGCACTACTACGCCGGAGGCTGATAGTCGCCTCATGTAAGTCTGGCCGGCAACTGCACCTTTCCCCCGGAACACAATAAGTTTGATACACCAACAAGTAGTAGTACTTAATTGGCCTATCATTTATTATACTTTCAAGTGATATTGAGGATAAAGGATATAAGAAGTCCATTTACCACTTGTTCCCTGTAAGAAACAAATGCAGAAAAGCGATGTGTTCAATTTTTTTGTGTCTATACTATGTTTGTAGTGTCTTTTTTTGGTATCGGGGAGAAACCTTCAAAGGGTACTTGGCACCTTGAGGAAGGATACCGGGTTATGTGGGATTTTTACCGCACTAAAACCCCATCGGTGGCCTGCCTCTGCGCTTGGGGAGGACTCCGGGATCTCCAGTGGACCGCACCGGTGGCCTCCACGCGCGGCGTCCTGTACGGGCCATTTTTCGGGAGAGCAGATATTCTCTCCTGCACCTTCCAATGCTCACGACAGCATGCGACGCACACACCACCGTCTTTCCTGGGGCTGCTGGCTGGCTCCCACTCTCATCGCCCGCAAGCCCAAAAGCCGTTAAGTGGTCTTAGTCGTCTAAGGGGATACCGTAAATTTCTTAATCCCGATGCTACAGGGACTACTTACTTATGTTTGTACTGTCTACTACGTTTTCTCTAAGAAGATAGTTCTGATAACAATATGGGCGCAACTTTTTATTGAAATATGAATTTTAAAAACAACAATAAGCATGTCGTTTTTTCACTTTAACGCAGTTTCATATTATTTGTTTAGATAATTTGGTCTACGTTTCAAGTTAACGCGCAACATTTAATTTGAAATTAAACGCTTCGTCTTGACATCTTCAGGGACAAGGTCATCACGTACGCCTAGTCAGGCATTTGGCAATATTTTCCGGGATCCGTAGTCAAGCAACTAAAACGATGCTTGATATATACACAAATATTACAAGTATACAGACAGTCGAGCCATCAGCTGTCACTCCTCCGTCTTACGAATATTCGATCGGGTCACGTATCCTGACGCGAGTTTAACATTTTTTACCCATCCCAAAAAAGTTCACAACGCCGCTAAAGAAGCTTTCACTTCAAAATTTTATAAAAAATAACGTTTCACACACATAGCTTCACAGTAAGGTAGATATACCCTGTGTCGTGGGTACCATGGACACACAAAAACATAAACACAAACACCCAGACCGAGAACAGAAATTTTAAACTTATCATTCAAATTTCTGTCCGATCGGCAGTCCGGCATGGTAGCCATTGAGCCATATGGGTCGTAATTTTCGGTCGGGCTATTGCCCTGCAAAAAAAACAGCAAAGGATTTCATTTTGTAGGTCCTGTAAGGGACACATTGCAGCAGTTTTGTAGTTGATAAAGATTTGTATCTAACTTTTGATGCTGACGTTTGCAAGGCACAGTGATTGCGTTTAGTGTCGCTGTTCTAAGTATGACAGGTTATTAAAAAGTTCCAAGCTACGGAACCCTTCCCTATGCGTAGTGATCACGTTATTGACATTTTGTAAGACTATTTCTATATTATGTAGCCGAAATACGCGACGAACATACGAATATGTAACGAGGTCAGGTCAGACCGGCGCAGCTCATTACATAAAATTTTGTTCTGTTATTGGCTAGGTTTTCAATTTCGCGACAGAAGACATCGCTCTAGTAAACCTGAAGTTTCCAAACATTGTTTCGCCACGCAATCGTGCAAGGAATTTATTTATAAACAATGATATTAGAAGTATTATCTATAGAAATGCCTCCACAGTTCCGTTCTTCTTTACCCCTGAAGCTAAGAAAAGATGGTGTTACACGTTTAACCTTTATGTCGCTCTGTCTGTGTGTTTGTTTGTGATACCCTAGCTCTGTAACGGTTGACCCGATTTAGAAACGATTTTTGTCAGAACATATGTATTCAGAAGCTAATTTTACCAAAACGGTTCAACCACAAACTAGGTATGGGAGGTGAAAGTGGGGATGAAATACATATGTAATACTAGCGGCCGCCCGCGACATCGTCCGCGTGGACTTTGGTATTAGTCATAGCATCCTATAGCCTTCCTCAATAAATGAACTATTGAACACAAAAATAATTTTTCAATTCGAACCAATAGTTCCTGAGATTAGCGCGTTCAAACAAACAAACAAACAATCTCTTCAGCTTTATATAGTGGTATACTAATAAATTGTCAAATATATCCAAATGGGGTAACAAATGTAAGAGCATGGCTGCAACCCTTTTTGCGTCCCACTGCTGGGCACGGGTCTCTCCCACTTATAGGGGAAGCCTGGAGCTTACTCCACCACGCTGCTCCAATGCGGGTTGGTGGAGATGCGGATTAGTGGCCAACCCGCTGTCGGATGTTTTCAAACCGCCCATAAGGCCTCCGACAAGGTTTGACGACTGTTATCTATCGACAACAACCGGGACCGACGGCTTAACGTGCCCTCCGAAGCACGGAAACGCGCATGAATTTTTTTGCCACTAGCGGTCACCCATCTCACAACCGACCGCGCCCGTTTGGCTCAGCTGCATAGATCGCTTGCGTTCTACGCTAGCCGCCAGGCCATGCACGCTTCCATATCCATATCCCCAACCATAAGCCGTAAAGAAAATCAAACAAATATTTTAAAATCCAAAATAATACCTATTGTTGAGCCAAATGTATGGTTCAATAATAGAATCGATATCTAATAGGGTACCTACAGGATATTCGATCGATCGATTATCCTATAGGTACCCTATTAGACCTAAATAATAATGAATGGCAATATACCTAATATTTGCTTTTTAATATTTTATTTATTGTACTACGATGTCACGGCGGGATACCACTTTTAAAGTCTAAATACCTAGCTGAAATAGGGAGACTATAGTCATAACAACGCGCAAAGGCCTAACAATAACAATTTAACTCTAGATTTGCAATAAAAATGTGATCTCAAAAAAGTTGGGAGCTAATTCTAGTAAATTAGATAGTCGATTGAATAAAGGATCTGACTTAGTAAGCAGTACCTCTCCACCGCGACGCTACTTTGTAGAATTTTAACGTTTCAGTAATTAAAATATAGGTGTAACTCGATCAAATTATACTTCTAAGCAAGAATTTCTTTGTGTATTAGTAATAAGCATATTATAAAAAGCATTTTTTTCTTTAATTGTCTCCGAATCTACTGGAACTGAAAACCACGAACATGATCCTTCTTAACGCAGTTAAAACTGCGGTTTCACTATATCTATGTTTACAACAAAATTCCAATAATATAAATAAATCAACGCACCAATCCCGTAAGGTATTGAATTAAATCTAGCGTTGATTTAAGACAACAGATATAATAGATCTTCCATGGCCGTTTTGATTAGGTGCCCTATAATCAGCCTCATCGAGGAGAACTGTAATTTAAGTATAAAAATTTGACATAGTAACTAGTAGCCTTTCCATCACTATTGTCTATTATTATTCACAGCTAACCGTTTTTAAATTGTTATTCTATGTAGGAGGGAAATTGTCGGACAAATTATTGAAATTTGCAATTATTATTGGTCGTTGGTCTATATACTATTATTGAAGTCCAAAAATAAACTAAGGAAACAATTTTAGGGACAGTTTTTATAGCATTTACAATGGCACTTGAAGAAGAGCTAACTTTTGGCAATTGAATATTGACTTTGCCGCCCACCAAGGAAGTTCCACTTTGAGTAATTTCATTTAATAAGTTTTACAGTTACAGCTGATATTACCATAAAGTAATTGTGCCGAAATAAACGCTGGAAACTCTAAGTATTTATTCAATTGTCTTTAGGGAATATCAAACTTTTGAACCTAAGTATCTCTGTTCTACATGCAAAGTATGAAGACGAATATTTACTAGTTTATTCTAGTAGTACTTAATAGTAGTATAATTCTAATACTACTTTTGGTAGAATAAATAGATTTTTTTTATACTTGAATGGAGTAGCAGACGAGCATGCAGGCCACGTGGTGTTAAGTGATCGCTGCAGCCCATAGACATCTACATACAACCTCAAGCAAACATAGGTAAGTCTTGTCTGAGGCCGTATGCAGTTGCGCTGCTACTCCGGAGGCTGGTGGTCGCCTCATGTAAGTGTGGCCGGCAACTGCACCTTTCCACCGAAACACAATAGAATTGGTTTACGGCAGAAGTGGGTACAGCAGTGGTACTTCCCCGGGCAAACCATAATAGTTCTACCACCTCCAAATAAGTATAAAATTATGACTTTTAATTAACTATTAACTATACAAGCATTGTTGAGCTTTTATTTAATAAGCTTTATGGTTAGTTTTTTAAATAGCAAACATTTTTAATATTTTTTTTGACAAAATAGGTAAGTGTTTAAGTGGTTTTATACATTTAGATTACGTCACACTTGTGGGTATAGTTAAGCGGCTAGAAAGTAACCTACATTCTAGTTCATACTAAAATATTTACTGCGATGCTAAAACCCAGGGACGTAATCACACACGATTACTCAAGGCGATAAGGCATGGGAAACAGCTGACAGTACTTGACTAAAATGGCCGGCTTTTGTAGGTGGTAGAACTATTATGGTTTGCCCGGGGAAGTACCACCGCTGCATCCATTTCTGCCGTGAATCAATTCTATTGTTTTTCGGTGGAAAAATGCAATTGCCGGCCAGACTTACATGAGGCGACCAACAGCCTCCGGAGTAGCAGCGCAACTGCATACGACCTCAGACAAGACTTACCTATGCTTGCTTGAGGTTGTATGTAGATGTCCATGTGCTGCAACGAGCACTTAACACCACGTGGCCTGCATGCTCGTCTGCTACTGCATTCAAATAAAATAAAAATTTAAGTCTCTAGATCACTTAACAGTTTTTAGATTTTTATCAATTGTGCAGTGATCTATTTGATCTATTGATCAAAGTAAAGATCTTTGGGTGTTGTTTAGTTAATAGCACATGTATGATTCAAGCGAGACAAAGACAAAGACAAAGACTTTTATGTGCACAAATATTGGTGGTTCCAAAAGGTGCTTTTTTCCTTTTAGTTGGCCATATTTGTTTTCATGACGTATGCAAATGTTACAATATTTAAAAACTTAACTAATTACAAATATATAAAATGTAGGTATCCGTATATTGAAATGGTTTTATTTATTACTAGCTGATCTCGCGAGTTTGAGGTTGGGATGGGCTCTTAGGGGGATGAAAAATAGATAGTAGCCGATTCTCAGACCTACCATATGCACACAAAATTTCATGAGAATCGGTCGAGCCGTTTCGGAGGAGCATGGTAACTAACATTGTGACACGAGAATTTTATATAATGTGTCCCGACACCTGTGTCGGAGCCTTTAATGGTATGAAATATGCCATTTTTTATCGACAAATTGACTCTTATATATTTTTTTCTCCCACGGTGGTAAAATAGCCGCCATTTTGTTTTTTACTAACCAAGACCCGGGCTCTCGTACTAATTTGACCACCACTACTCATTTTAAAGTTCTATGTACATAAAAAAGGTCTCATTTGATGGCCAAACATGTAGACAATAATTACACAACCATCATGTTTTTATTTTCATGGAATAAAAAATAGAAAAAATAATAATTAAAGACTAAAAAATGTAGATTTTTTTTGTGTATTTTTTAATTATTGCCTTTTTATGAAAAATCTTGTGCATTAAACCGCTTATTTTTTATTTTAAAACGATAGAAGAGAATGTTTGCTAAAATAAAATTATAGCTTATTTGCTCCCAGTGAGATAGTTTAGAAGTTACAATAATTTGAATAAGACCCTATGATAGAGATAATGACGATCTACAAATCATGTCTCAATAAGGGCTATAGCATGCCTGCAACATCATGGAAATCATTTTGAGCAATGGCTGTAATTGCATTTTATTATTATTAAATTACCTTTGTCATTACTTATGCATAACTAGCCTTACGCCAGCGGCTTCGCCCGCGTGGACCCGTTTCATAGGTTCCCGTAGGATAAAAACCATCCTATGTCCTTTCCCAAGGTCCACTCTATCTGTGTTCCAAATTTCATTAAAATTGGTTCAGTAGTTTAAGCGGGAAAGCGTAGCGGACAGAGTTACTTTCGAATTTATAATATTAGTAGGGATTTTTTTTCCCAACTGCCCCCGTAGATAGAAAATGAAAAAGGTATTTTTAATACCCCCTGTAACTTCTAAAATAAAAGAATGATAAAACTAAAAAAATATATGATGTATATGTATATGAGTGTATGTCCCATACAATAAACGTGATTATTTATAGATAACGGTACGGAACCCTTCGTGCGTGAGACCAACTCGCACTTGGCAGGTTTTTTAAGTGAGTTAACTTCACGGCCAGCAATCACGGGAGCAGTAGCGCAACTGTATATTTCTTGGATTAGACTTGAGCTTGCTTGAAGTTTTCTAAAAAAATTTAGTACCCTGGTTTCGGGGGTGATTAATACATCCAGGTAAGATTTATTATTTAAAATTTCAAATTATAAAAAAATATTTCCAGCGATAATTAACTTAAATAAAATCTGAAAAATACGACTCATCCTGACATCTATTGGAGAGTATTAATAATACTTATTATTGTGGATGCGTCAAATGCCATCGTGCAAACATCTACTTATAGCTAGGTCTAATGGAGCGATTACATAGGCCAACATGCAGGGGCCGATTCGGCATACATTGCTGGTTATCTGAGTACATTGTAATAAAATACTCAAGATAACCAGCAATGTATCAAATCGGACCCTGCAAGTTGGCCAATGTAATCGGCCCTTTACTGACAGCAATTATATTGATTTAAAGGATGAAATGTTAATGAAGTTGGTTTGTGAAATGTAGCAGTAAATAGGTATAATTTAGGTGATGATGACTTACTTTTTATTTCTTTAAGTAGAATTGATTAATCCATACTAATGTTATAAATTCGAAAGTAACTCTGTCTGTCCGCTACGCTTTTCCGCTTATACTACTGAACCAATTTTAATGAAATTTGGAACACAGAACCTTTGGAAAGGACCTTGGGAAATGGGAATGGACATAGGATGGTTTTTTCCTACGGGAACCTTTAAAACGGGTCCACGCGGGCGAAGCCGCTGACGGAAGACTAGTAGTCTATAACACATTAAAATATAGCATTTAAATTAATACAGTTTAATTATTCGACGACCCGTGTGGCGCAATGGTTACCATGCCGGACTGCCGATCGGAGGGTCCCGGGTTCGATTCCCGGCGAGGCAGAAATATGAATGATGAGTTTAAATTTCTGTTCTGGGTCTGGGTGTTTGTGTTTCGGTATTTGTGTGTGTCCATGGCATCCACGACACAGGGTATCAATCTTACTGTAGGGCTATGTGTGTTAAACGTTTATTTATTTATTCAATTGTTAGTCAGAACAATCAGTGATTCTACTAGGTATTAGTTTTTATAACTAAGAGACTGTAAAGTAAAAAGATTTAAATAAAATAATATAGCTCTATAACACGACCAATCAATTAACTTCGTACGAAGAGCTTAACAATAGGATAGTATAAGACCTTAAACAGGGCTGGCTGCAACCCTTGTTGCGTCGCACTGCTGCTGGGGCTCCCATTATTGGGGAAGCCTCCATCACGCTGCTCTAATGCGGATTGGTCGAAACCTTCAATACATTACCGTGCTAGATTTCCGTTCGCGACTTCGACCGCGTGTAATTCGGTTAATATCAATACACAGGATTGTTAAAAAAAATACTTCAATAGTAAATATTATCAATATAAAGGTGCTAAGTCGGCTCATGGGGCTCAACAATTGACTGCAGCGGCCGGGCGGCCTGTCGCCAACATGCAGCGTTACGCAACACTGCACGTAACTTGAAACTATCGATCTTTCTGCACTATAACTTTAATGGTGTTTCTGTTACGCGATATGAGTCGTTAAAACGTTAAATTAAAAGGTGAAGGTCGCTTGTCCTCTTAATGTAAGTCTACGATAACTGCGTAGCGCTACGATGGAACATGGAAAAATGCATAAGAAATGTGGGAAGACCCAGTCCAAGCACTTTCACCTATTTTTTTGTTTGTTATAGACACTAAAGCAATAGGTTTGTAATCAAAACATAATAAATCAAAGAATTATAATATGTCCCTGTACTTCCAATTTACCTAATGTACTAATTTGATGCTCATTAATATAAAATAAACATAACTATATAGACCCCGTAACATAAGAATAAATAATAACATATTTATTCTAATGCCCGTCTTCTTTTTTTAGTTTGTAAAATATAATTCGAATTATTCCCAATTAGGAGTTATTTAACGAAAACTGTACATAGTTCTCTATTGCCTTTTTGGTACCGAGGAAAAATTTTCAAAAACGAGTTGTTCTGGGAACTTTAGAGAAATATCTGTGGTTGTAGTAAGAAGGTGCTAAGTTAGCTCATGGGGTGAAAAAGCCTGCGGCGATCGAAGCGGCCTATCGCCAACATGCAGCGTTATGCAACACTGCGAGTAACTTGAGATTATCGAACTTCCTGCCCTATAACTTTTATAACGCAACATAACGTCAAAAAAGTTTCAGGAATCCACTAATAACACAAATATCCTTTTAACTAAGTTTTTGATAAACTGTCTCAGCGTACCTGGTTACTTTTGGACTTAACTGATGAACTTAATAACAATAAACAGACATAAAAATTTATTTTTATTATTATTTATTTAAGTTAATTAAAGACGTGAATCAAAACTTATTTACAACAAACATTCCGAGACAGGGAGTGCCACTGTCATGATGAGTCAGAAATGCGGTCAAGTTATCGGTTCGAATCCTTGTTATTTATTATACGAATTATCGCATTCCACAAACAAATTATTATTCTTATTCGTTATCAATTCTATATGAAGTGAAGATATCAAAATATTATGTGCTATGCAATAAGCGATAGGTGTCGTCAAGTTGTTAATTGAAACGCGTGATGGCACGTTTGGCATGTTTACGGAGTTTAAAGGTGTATTGAAACAATACTGTACCATACATTTTTATCAATAATGTTTATTTTTTGTCAATAAATACATTCGTACCAAAAAAACGTGTCCAAGTCCGTCAACTTGTTAAATATGAAATGACTGGATAAAGACATGATACAATTGGCAATTTTTTAATTTTTAAGTATATTTATTGATATACAATTTAAAATTTTGTGAAAGATAAATTCAGATATGTATCAAAAAAATGCGAGGCAAAATCTGTAGTGAGCACAATGTCATTTATACTGGCAACGTCCGTACAATTTCGTGTGTTGTCAGCTGTTTACGCGACATCGGTCATTTCGTATTAATATTAGAATGTAATTAAATTAAAGTTAGTTCGCATCCGGTCATTAAGGGTACCGCGCGTACTCATATCATTTCACCTAATTATCTTACCTACCTATCTGTAAAATCGCTTTAAGAGTCGGAAATATAGTTTTTATTAAGAACGTTTATCTTTTATTATTTTTACAGCGGTCATACCCGAAGGTACATGGTCCTTCGAGTCGGATTTGAACCAGCGACCTATGGATAATTTACTAATAACTTACTTAGAATATTGGCATACACTTGGTATCTTGCTTATCTGAAATCGTAAAACAAGAGTGTTTTCAATAGTATTTAATTTGATGGCTGCAACCCTTTTCGCGTCCCACTGCTGGGCACGGGTCTCTCCCCATTATTGGGGAGGTATTGGGGAGGCCTGGAGCTTACTCCACCACGCTGCTCCAATGCGAGTTGGTGGATATACGGGTTTAGTGGCCAAACCACTGTCGGATGTTTTCAAGCCGCCCATAAGGCCTCCGACAAGGTTTAACGACTGTTATCTATCGACAACAACCGGGACCGACGGCTTAACGTGCCCTCCGAAGCACGGAAATATGCATGAAATTTTTTACCACTAGTGGTCACCCATCTCACACCCGACCGCGCCCGTTTGGCTTATTGGCATAGATCGTTTGCATTCTACGCTAACCGCCGGGCCATGCGCGCTTCCTACTAAATATTATTAGTAAGAAGGCGCTAAGTCGGCTCTTGAATTTAATAATTAACAGCGATGATCGAAGCAGCCTGCTCCAACATGCAGCCTTACGCAACTCTGCACGTAACTTGAGACTATCGATCTTCCTGCACTATAATTTTGATGGTGTTTATATAATATGGTATGATCTGAAAAGATTAAATAAAAAGTTGAAGGTCACTTGTCTAATGATTTAAATCTACGAGAGATGCGACGTACTACGTCTTAGCATGTTAAATATCATCCTACAGATGTTAATAGGAAAAGTGGGAAAACTTTCTCAATACAAATTTAATGAAATTTCCAATTCATGGAATTAGGGCATTTATTTTCGTAACCTGAACAGAAATAGAGCAATGTCCTTGTTTTTTCAAAATATATTTATAGTTTATGAGTTGTAGACGATCTTATTGCGCGTTTACGATACTTTAATAGTATATGCGATACTCCAATTTTTGTAAAGCTTAAATTGCTAGATAAACAACCTATAAATAAAATGGCGGCAGTTTTTTTCACATTATACAGGTGTTATAATTCTATCAGTCAATTACGCGGCATCCATCTTCTGAGTACTTAGGGCAAGGCCAAGGCAGGTAGGCCAGTAGGCTTGCTCGTAAGTTTCCGCAACGGCGTAACGTGCACACATAGATTTATCGATTACTGGGCAGTCAATTCAAGTTTAGCGTTAAAATAATCGCTTTATGCAAATGCTCTTACGATAATCCCCTTTTTCTTTCACAGATCACTTCGCGCGGCTCGGTCAGCTCCGCGTCAAGGGAAGAGAAGCCAGCGATGGATATTGCGTATTCCGAAACTTTATTACTACCTTAGTTTTAGTGGCGGTGTTGATATGGTTATCTGTTGTCGTTTATTGTAACTTTCCCTTACTTTATTTGTGGATAAGCAGGCGTACGCGAGGTCCAACGTAAACTTGAATCGGCGCGGTTGTTCGCGCGTATCGAGCCGTGCAACCGTGACGACCAGGCACACGTAGCCTACAGCCACAGGCGCCAACTGAGCGTACCCTGCCGCCAACCCTCCCCTACCATATCGTAGCCGCTGCTTTAGTCGTTTCGCCTTAGGTAGGGACCGTAGGAGACAACAGATGGGAAAAGTGAGTGGTAGATTGATAAGCGTTGTTCCTGTGCAGGTGAGACGTTGAACGGCCAGCGGCTGATCGAGTTCCGGCTGGGCCACGAGGCGGAGTCCGAGGCGGGCTTGTCAGTGGCCGGTGCGGAGCTGATGGTGCGTGCCGAGACCGCCCCGCGAGCGCGCCATGTGCGCTACACGCTGTGGGCCTTCACCGTCCACGGGAACGCCACCGTGGGCGAGCTGGCCGGCGCTACAGAAGCCGGTTAGATACTAGATCATAGCACATTGGTTATCATCATCATCAACTCAGTCCTTGATTGCTACTATCCGTTGCATCTGTAAATGTCAACCGTCTGGATCTTAAGAGCTTCGAATAATTCCTTAGAACCGTCAGCCTGGGGATCAGATATAAGAGTACGTATATGACGGGTTTCGCTACCACAGATCATTTACTAGATGCAGTGATCTTAACACCCACCTAAGGAATAACCTAACCTAACCTAAACAAATAATAATACCCCTTTGTTGAACTTAGACCAAAGAAGTCAGAGAGATACCAGTTCAGATGCTTAAGTTATCATTATTTAATCAACTTATTAGTCCTGTAGATTAGTACATGAGGATACTCGTAAATACCGACCCTACAAAAATCGATGAGATACCAGGTCACACAGCTGTTAATCATTACTGAGATTCGCTAATAAATCTAGTATTTGCATTTCCTTAACTAGTTACTATTCACCACCAGGGACAGCAAATCTTAGTGCTATATATTTTACAGAACACAGTGTCCATAATAAGAAAAGCTCTTTCCATATGTAGAGTTACACATTATATTTAAAATTTAAAAAGACATGGATACCCTATTTTCTTCTTCAGCCTAAAAATAAAAGTATGAAAGATATTTGCAGATATCAACAAATACTCATTATTATGCTATGCGTCGCATGCCAAGAAAAATAAGTAGAGATAAGGTGACCTACTCAACTCTTCGCACTGCCCTTCAAACGGCTTACTTTAATAAAGCCATACAATCGGATTGCTCGTTGATTGATATGTCAATCTATGTATGTTAGAATATTACGGTATAAGATATGTATATCTTATTGACGTACTAGTGCATCAACGTGCACACTAATAGAATTTGCTTTCCATCCAAGAGTCATCTATAAATTTACTATGATTAATACCAAATAGTTGACTGCTAAATTAATTGAGATACTTTTAATGAGATATTAAAATGAGATATTTTCATACATTTTGTATGAAATTTTTTTTTTCATATCACATGCATTGAAACAGCGAGTTTTAATCTCTGACCAGTCGAAATAAGACAATTTCAAACCAATGCGAATGTATCAGTCACCTTCATTTATTTATTATTTACGTCTTTATTTCAAGTGTGACAGAATCGCATTGACAACTATCGTCAAATCTTTGTCAAAAGATATTACTGCGCTATTTTTCTGAAATAGTCTTACTTCGACTGGCTACAGAAATCATAACTCGTTGTTTCATTACATGTGATATGAAAAATACAGTGTGTGGCACGGGATGAAACAAAGACGATTTCAGACTAGGGCGACGACAGCCCTCGCTTCGCTTGGGCAGTCACCTATCGCCCTCGTCAGAAATCGTCTTGTTTCACCCCTTGCCACACAATATGATAGATTTAAAATGAAATAAAAATCATTTAGAAACATTAATTTACAATTATTCTGTTTTCCCAGCATAATTTAGTGCATCCTTTATGAGGCATGCATTTTGAATTATTTGTATATAGTGTCAACTACCCAATTGTGGACTGTCATATGTATCCTTCTGATTTCTGAGAGATCCAAAGAGAAATCTATCTATCCTGTGTCCACAATTGAATATTTGTTATTAGTTCCAATTCTAACGTCATGCTTCCAGCAGCCAAGCAAGCTGGGTGATCAAGGCTCCTTCCTCTTTCTTTCCTTCCTTCATTTTTTTATTTGAATGGAGTAGCCATGCAAGTCACGTGGTGTTGCCAAGCCAAGTGGTCGCTGCAACCCATGGACATCTATACACAACCTCAAACAAGCATGGGTAAGTGTGGTCTGAGGTCGTATGCAGTTGCGCTGCTACTCCGGAGGCTGAAGGTCTCTTCATCTAAGTCTGGCCGGCAGCTGCATATTTCCACTGGAACACAATAGAATTGATTCACAGCTAAAGTAGATGCAGCACTTCCCCGGGCGAATCATGAAAGTTCTACCATTACCACCATCCAAGCATTTGACCTGAGACAAGATTGAAGCCTGTTTGAATTGGTGCAGAGATGTTCTTGGCCTGCAACAACTACTTAACATCATGACTGTTCCATGCATACATGTCTGCATAAAAAATCAGATCACATGAAGATCACTTCTTCATCCTTAAATGGGTTTCGTCGAGATAAACACTGTTTGTCAGGTGGAGGGAGCGGGTCGGGGCGCGGCTGGCAGCGGCTGGACGTGACGGCGGCGGCGCGGCGCTGGGCGGCGGGCGGCGCGCGCGGGCCGCTGCGGCTCCTGCTGGACTGCAGCGGCTGCGCGGGCCGCGTGCGGCTGCGGCTCGGCGGGGCGGCGGCCGCACGGCCCCTGCTGCGGCTGCGGCTCGAGCCCCGCGCGCCGCGCCGCCGCCGCGCCCTCGACTGCGACGCAGCCGCCAGAGGCCGCTGCTGCAGACAGACGTACTACGTGAGCTTCCGCGCGCTCGGCTGGGACGACTGGATCGTAGCGCCCGAGGGGTACTACGCCAACTACTGCCGCGGCGCCTGCGAGCCCTTCCTTAACTATCATTCGCAGGTTTGTTATATCTTTAAGTTGTAATGAATGTTACTGACTGTGTCTGAGAATTTCAATACAAGAAGCGGATGAGTAAGTCAAATGGCCTCAATGGTTAAATCTACATCCATGCAGCAGCAGAAGGGCTTGGACTATCTTTCTTAATATATATAATTCTTCTGTGAGTGTGTATGTCACTGAACTCCTCCTTAACGGCTGGACAGATTTTAATGAATTTTTTTGTGTGTATTCAAATGGATTCGAGGATGGTTTAAATTCACAATTCCACTGGAAATGTTTTTTATTTATTTTTTTATTTATAAGTAGTTTTCCCATATAAATTGTTCCTATCTGTCAAACGTTTGTATTTCGTGCTGTGCCGTTCTAAACTTTGACACATTCAGAATAACAGGACAGTTCGTATGTCATTATTTGTTTTATATTTTTGTTTGATAGTAACATGAAGTCTCTTTAAGATAATAAGAAAACAAATCGAAAACAAATCCTCTTTTATTACTTTTAAGGCAGGACAACGTCTGCGGGGTCCACTAGTTGCATTATAAAATTGCAATAAAGCTGCTGCAGCCCGTATTGCAGTTGCCATGCGATTGCATTCAGCTAGACAGCTAGATATAGCAAGCGTTCAGAGTTTAAAAAACAAAACGGCTTAGTATCTATCGGCATAGTATTATTTTCTGAATCGACTGACTAGTTCCGGACTGACAAAATCCAATACATTACTAGGCTGAGTAGCTTGTCTAGGTCTAGACACTCAGAAACATTTAGATTGCTCTTCCAAGTCCTTACAATGTTGCCGAATATCCAGAATGTACCTAACTAAACACACATGTCCTATGGAACCCAGTACATACACCTACTCTTGACATTAAGCACATCTGGATGTTAAGTTTTTTGAAATTATGTGTATGTATGTATGACACAGTTAACACGTTACATTAATCCCGATTGTTATGGCTGGCAGGTGGTGGAGGCGGCGCGGATAGAGCGCGCGGCGTGCTGCGCGCCGGTGCGCTTCTCCGCGTTGTCGCTCATCTACTTCGGCGCAGACTCCAACATCATCAAGCGTGACCTGCCCGAGATGGTCGTCGAGGAGTGCGACTGCCCCTAGCGGCCTGTACATAGCCTCCCTTCGCCCCGCCCGCCCCGCCCCGCTCTCCCGCCGCTATAGGGACGCTTTCGCCGCTCTCCAATCCGATTTAATCCGAATCGATTATAAATAATATTCTCGAATTGTGTAATATTTTGTTCCTCGCGTTCGAAAGACTATATCCTAAATCTAAAAGCAGCGCGCGCGCCTGCGGTCGTGGTCGTCCTTCGCGCCTGGATTTGGGGCCTAGGCATCGAACCATAGGCGCGAGCCGCACCCTCCGAAGCCACAGATCCTCGCGCGAACTGTCGCCCGTAGTGTGACGGTCGCAAGCGCGCTCGCGGCCTAAATAATTTAATACGCCGTTTTCTTTCACCCCGTTTGGTGATCGCTTGTAATTATTGTAAACTGTATTATAATAATTATTATAATTATAATAATAAATCAACTTTTTCATAATTATTACTACTTCTTTTATTTCATTTAACATCTTATGATACACGAATGACCCACGACATCTAATAGTCACACGAAACAGAGGTTAATGTGTTTTATTATTCCACCGATCTTCATTGAAGCCGCGTGGTGGAGGAATCGTCAGGCTAAGGAGAGATCCGTGCTTGGTAGTGGTAGTACATCAAGACACCGAATGAACTCTCTAAGACCTATCCCCACTGACGTTATACGAGCGTTGGCATTTCTCCAACGTTGTTGCTACGCAAACGCAGCGCTGACATCTGGTCAGCACGACGTTGACGTTGCGTTTAAATTATGCGCACCGTTAACTAACTTGCCGGTCATACAGACAGAGTGGGATGACGTGATCTAAAAATGTCGCAACGTCGACGTCACGTTGATACAACCTCAATGTCGCGTTTGCGCAGCGACAACGTTGGAGAAACGCCAACGCTCGTAAAATGTCAGTAAGATAGCGGCCTAAAAGAGCCGTAAGTGTATAAACAAATATGAAACACAAAAATAGATTCGACGTCGTGTACCTGAACATCGGAAACCACTTTTATCACTTGCACGCTGCTTTTTCTTCATTGGATGAATAAAAATAAAACAATATGAAATTAGTTGTTACATTACTAATTAAGAAATCAACAAGACATACAATTGGCTAACGCTATCGCTCGATTACCCGCCAGACAGAGGGTTGGTAATAAACCCTTTAGTCCGGCGATTACCCTGAAGCCCTAGTGGTCAGCGGCCCTAAATGCACAATATAGTATTGTATGGATTAATTACAAATGCCACTCATGAGTTAAGCAATAGACGTGAAGTTTTTAAGGATGCCGTGATGGAAAACATCGTAATAAAATATAACAATGTTTTTCCCCGCATTTGAGCAGAAATAAATACTCTCATAACTCATAACAAATTTCATTGTCAGACGATTGGTGCGTGTGACGATTGGTCGGAATCCGGCGTCAAAAAAATGAAATTATTTGTTACTTATATTATAAACTAAGTAGTCGACCCCGCCAACGTTGTCCAACCTTAAAAGTATCGAAAGAAGAAATTTGAAATTTTATCACAACATTTTTTGAGTGAATTAATTCGATGAAATTTTGAACAGAGTTGAGAGGTTTATTTAAGGTTTGTTTAATGAGGTTTATGAGAGTTTTATGTAGCTATTTCAAATTAAATTTCATTTTTTCTACTTTCAACTTTAAAATGATTTGTTATTTTATTTGAGACTAGTTGTAAAAGTCATTAGTTTATTACATAGCTTGCCGTGAGTATTTGAAAAAATGTCTTCATTATAACTCCTCGTTTCCGAAATACACAGTTTATGCAGCTAATTAGCCGACAGACGAAGGGTTGTAAGCCCGTTAGCCCGACGATTGCCTTGAAGCCCTAGAGTGACCCTAGCCCCACACGTCATGTTGTTCGGATTAACAACAATTATTGTTTGTAAGGTGTGAAAAATCCACCTTTACATTGTATGCTAAATTGTATACATGGAAACTAACCCTTGGATAATTCGATTTTTTTTTATTTGAATGGTGTAGCACATGAGCATGCAGGCCACGTGGTGTTAAGTGGTCGCTGCAGCCCATGGACATCTACATAGAACCTCAAGCAAGCATAGGTAAATTTTGTTTGAGGTCGTATGCAGTTGCGCTGCTACTCCGGAGGCTGGTTGTCGCCTCATGTTAGTGTGGCCGGCAACTGCACCTTTCCACTGAAACACAATAGAGTTGGTTCACGGCAGAAGCGGGCGCAGCGGTGGTACTTCCCCGGGCGAACCATAATAGTTATACCACCTACAAAACGACATCCTCGATGCATGCATCGATTTAAAAATGAAAAAAGAACAAAAAATTAATCCAGCACTTTGCGCACACCCTTACATCAATCGTAAAAAGGGACCAACAGTGGGCTTCCGGACTTTCGGACGGCGAGAGTAGCAGCTCGACCCCTTCATTCAGCGGTAACGGAGAGCACATTGTGTGTGTGTGGTCGTATACCGTTGTAAGCACTGCAAAGAGCACCGTCACTCTTCGGATGACGACGGGCCTCTTTAGAGGCACCGGCGTCGTGCGTGGAGGAGACAAAGTTGGTTCCACTTGGTATCCCGAAGTTCTTAGAAAGAATCATCAATTCTAATTTTAAATAATAAATAACCTTCATATTTGTTTCTGATCTATAATCCATACCTTCAAAGTTTGATTTTATGAATACCAATAATTCAAATCAATGTCAGCCAGTTTACCAATTAAACAGAACTATTTTTCTCCATAATTTCTAGTGACACTCTTGCTAAATTTGAACTTACATACATAGAATATTATAAAAAATGGTAAGGTAAGTAATAGTAAGTTACTGACGCATAGGTCCCGATTCAATCCAAGCGCGAATCCCTGACTAAGAAATTTGTCTGCAAGCCTTTTTTACGGCCCATTGCTGGGCCAGGGTCTCTCCCCATAAATTGATTTAATTTTTTTATATGCAATGTTTAATCTATCGAATACCTCTAAACGAGCAATTCTTGTATATATATTCTTGTATATGTATTAGAGCATCAAAGATACTGACTCACACTCTCTCTGAATCTCGGAAACGGCTCCAAAGATTTTGATGAAATTTAGTATCCTGGTTTCGGGGGTGATAAATCGCTCCAGCTAAGTTTTATTTTTAGAAACTTTTAGTTATAAAAAAATATTTTCAGCGATAATCTTAGAGCATCAAAGTTACTGACTCACTCTTCAGGAGAGACGGCATAGCGCCTCGCTTCGATACATAATTTTTGTGCCAAATCTGGTGCGGGGAAAGAACTTACACATTTTAATCACAAATATTCTTTCATCGCTACAAACGCATACATCTATACATATAATAAATCTGTAACAAGTCGGTTTCTGTACATTGAAGATATTTGAAAAAAACTGTCACTAGGGCTATTTATTAGCGTAATAGAACCCAAAACAATGATTTTTAGAAATATTGTCTGTTTGTCTGTTTGTCTGTTTGTCTGTTTATCTGTTTGTCTGTTTATCTGTTCGTTTGTGCGCGCTAATCTCAGGAACGGCTTAACGTAGAAGGATACGGTTTTCACTGATGTATTGGTATTTTTTTGGATTAACATTTAGGGTTTGTTTTATTTAAATCGGTTAACAAACAAAAAAGTTACGTCAATTTCAAGAATTGAATTAAAGACTGAAGCGACCATTACCGATACAAGCTAAATAGCTGCATCCTTTTAACGTCTCGCTCCTCTCCTGGGCTTCCCATTATTGGGGAGGCCTGGAGATTAGTTAACCACGCTGCTCCAATGCGGGTTTTTAAATTTAAGTGTGTAACTTTTGTAAGAGAATAAATTTAATGCGAGCGGTCACACCACAAGTTTTGATAATTACTAACATCTCTTAATATTCTGATAGCAAGTTTTCAATCACTTATGCTAGATTTCATCTCTAAATACTTAAAAAAACCATACATATCACCACATATTCAAAGAGATCCTCAATACAAAATTAATGTACAAAACCTTAACAAAACGAGGCTAGCAAATTCGGTATATCGACAGTTTAGTTTACACGCTATACGATAGATGTCATTGTTACGCAATAACGCTATTACAAAGTGGATTGGTAGAGATTATTTCAAATAATTAATTACGAGTATATTTACTTAGTAAAATATCTAATAAAAAAATAACAACTTAGAGACCTTTGGAACTGGCGCTGACTGACAATGAGTACAATTCATTGTGGTAGAGCATTTTGGAGGCGCGGCGCGGTGGTTACATCCACATATTATTGGTATCGAACTTATTTAATAGACAATAATAATTATCGACTCGCGCAGGCGCGGTCCCAGTGGGGGGGTCACAGGGGACATGACCCTCCCCCCCAAAATCCCTCACTCATGCGTAGATGGAAGGCGAAACAAGCCAATTTGAGACACCTCTTCCCCCAAATTTCTTAGTGACCCCCCACCAAAATTTCTTGGCGACCCCCCCAAATTGAAGGCTGCGACCGCGCCTGGACTCGCGTGGCGCAATGGTTACCATGCCGGACTGCCAATCGAAGGGTCTCGAGTTTGATTCCCGGCGAAGCAGAAATTTGAATGATGAGTTTAATTTTCTGTTCTCGGTTTAAGTGTTTGTATTTCTGTCTCTGTGTGTCTCATGGTACCCATTACACAGTGTATATTTACCGTACTCTGGGGCTATCAGTGTGAAACGTAAAAAAAATCAAAGTGTTCTACCGACTTTACTATGCTGAGTGATCTTTTCAAAATGATAGCTATGTCACCATATTATGATTACACCACCAGTCGAAGGTTAAGTTCCACAGGCCGCTTTGCACGCTCCTTTTGATGTTTGAACGGATGTTTAAGTTATGGGACAACCTTCCAGCTGAGGCATTGCCAGTGGACTTTGACATAGGGTTCTTCAAGAAAGCTGTAAAGAAAGCTCTTCTTGAAAGCCGGCAGTGCTCGGGTGGCTCCGCTGGGGTTGCCCGTTTCCATAGGCGACAGTGATCGCTTAACCATGCGGCCTTTCTGCCTCTTTGTTCGGTTTACTTATAAAAAAAGTGATTTCGAATAAACGAATAACCAATTGCCGAGGGTCTAATAAAAAAAATTATTGAAATGAGCAGACGTTTTCAGTGGTTAATTTAATAAGAGCTATTACAGACATACGCAGTACTGGCACTGGTGTTACACTAATATGCTAAAGCGTCACGGCAGCAGCACGGCATGGTGGTCACGCCCAGATTAATATTACTAATCGATATATTTATTTCTGATGCTGTGTGAAGGGTTGTTAATAGAACCAATTGACTCTTAATCGCGTAGGACCTGATCCTCTCACGCTGCTCCAATTCAGGTTGATGACGTCTTCATTGTTAGTGGCCTAACTGCTGTCGCAAGTTTTAAATCGCTCAAAAGACCTCTATTAAGTATGAACGACAATATGTTAACGACAATTGCAACCAACGTGTAAGCAACCAAGAATTTGTTGACTCCCAACTACTAACCACGCCTGACATAGCGTAGACATTTCACCACCTTTCTGCAATATATTTAAGTTACATAATTATAATGAATCTATGCATTATTTGCAGCACAAATTATTTAATTATGAAAGTATCATTACTTTCCGCGGGCACAGCAGTACTATCTAAACACTTTAAAAACATGCTATTATAATACGTTTAATTTGTAAAGAGAAACTGATGATAACGACTGAAAAGTCGGTATTATAAGAGGAGTATAGTAAGAATTGTAAGGACTCAGGAAGAATGTATCTACTCAACATAATAATATGAACTTTTGTATCATAAGTAATTTCATAAAAGGTAACAATAATCCAAGGGACAGTGGAGGGCAAGCGGTCACGAACGAAATTGCAACCTAATCAGCCACGACCACTCTGTCAAGAGTGAACGACTAAGGAGGAGGAGGAACAAATAATCCAAGCCTAATCAAGCCTTTTGTACAAGTCTATCTACGCGGACGACGTCGCGGGCACAGCTAGTTTCTAAATACATATGTCAATTTCAATTAACAACGTCATTTTCTATGCACCGTCAACACTGACACCGACACACACTGATACACTAGTTGTATAACTAGAAGGCACATTGTGCATGGACGTTGGGACGAGGGGTTCGCCTGTAAAAGCCCCTCCTCTGACGGGTGTCATACCTGTCATACCTTGATGCTTTAAAACGATAATCAACTTAAATATAAACTGAAAAATACGACTCTTCCTGACATCTATTGGAGAGTATTAATAATATTGTGGCGTAGAACGCCGTGAATCGCCATTTATCCGTCCGTTCAAAGAGATGAAAATGTCGATTAAATAATAGAGCTCTATAAAATGGCCGAATGGTTACTTGGGTTGACTGCAGAACTAGAGAGTAGAGACACGGGTTCAAACCTCAGTCAAAACAATTTTGTGTTTATTATTTGTGATTTTTTTATTGAGAGCTATTTAAGATGGCGTTATTAAATAACACAAAGCAAATGAGTATTTCGTTTGAAATTAAACCAAGAAAATAAATTGTTTTTATCCAACGCTTGGACGTCCAGTACTTTAATTTAATGTAATATTTATTTTGTGCGTGGGCCTTTGTTGTCTGTTAATAAAATCTAAATAAAACTATACTAATATATAAAGCTGAAGAGTTTGTTTGCTTGTTTCTTTGTTTGAACGCGCTAATCTCAGGCTAATCATACTGGCTCGAATTGAAAAAATATTTTTGTGTTGAATAGTCCATTTATTGGCTATAGGCTAACATCATGCTATGACTAATACCAAAGTCCACGCGGACGAAGTCACGGGTGGCCGCTAGTAAATAAATAAAAATAATTGAGGAGCTTACTCCACCACGCTGCTCTAATGGTTAAGAAAAGGTACTTAAGAGAGATTTAAAAATATATTACCTGCATATTTGTCGCTGCTTCGCGGAAGGAGAAAATAATGATAACTTTGATTACATTGTTTTCTCGAAGCCTCCCTTGGCCAGCGTGGTGAACTACGCCCATACTACGCCTAAATCCCCCCTAATTCCGATACGAGACTTGTGCCCAGCATATTACTATAAAAGGTGTTGAAAAAAACTTTCAGAATGTCTACTTTACACTTATTTATACCTATTTTAATTCGTGTTGATAACAATCATTCTACTCTTAATTTCGAGACTAAGTTCTTCCCAAAACAATTTTATGCCGCGTCAGTGTAGTATAGTAGGCCGCAATAAACTTTTAAGACTTCGTAAAATTAACGACGCGGCGTACTAAACAGACGTCCATTAATCTGACAATGGTACAGATGCAGCTCGATGCGTTATCAGTTGTTTGTGGCGGCGCAGACAGGCCGGCGGGCGCCGGGACTAGTCGCGCGAGAGTAAGTAACTGGGAAAATATTAAATTTGACACATACCATGTACAAAGAAAATCTTTTTAAGGTACGGTCGGGAATTGATCCGTTGACTCTAGCAGCATGCTTAAAAGTTCATGCGTATGCGTATGCGTATGCGTGTGTGCGGTCTATTACTAAGCTGTCTGGATCAGTGTTGTTGATAGATGGGAGACATTAAGCCGTCTCGAAGTTCTAATGGATGTATCCGAATGTACATTATGGTGCAGAATTAGTGGTGCATTTTCAAAAAACCATAGCGAGAACTTGTTATTTGCATGTATGACATTCTTACATCAGCAGATCACACATGCTAAGAACCAAGAATACTTGAAGCGTGCAGGCGAAAATCGTCCAAATGAGGCTACACCACTTGTCAATGTACCCTAGTATTGAAACCCTGAGTTTACACTGATCGCATTTCGAAGTACCTAAACACGAGGTCCCATTTCTGGAAGGGACTTGTGCTCAACAGGGGGATGCGTAAAAGGTTTCTATTGCGGTCGACGTGAGTCCTGGATTCGATTCCCGGCGAAGCAGAAATTTGAGTGATGAGTTTAATTTCTGTTCATGGTCTGGGTGTTTGTGTTTCTGTCTGTGTGTGTCCATGGTACCTACACAGGGCACACAGGGCAACACAGAGTATATCTACCCTACTGTGGGGGGCTATGAGTTAAAAAGATACGTAAGTGAGTACTTACAATCATTCGATTACCCTTTCATTACATTAAGCGTTTCGAAAACGTTGCCGCGTCTCCGAAACATTTCAGGACGAGACGTGTTAAATGTTCCTAAATCTTTTTGAAGTGAAAACTTCTTTAGCGGCGTTGTGCACTTTTTTGGGATGGGTAAAAAATGTTAAACTCGCTTCAGGACACGTGGCTTGATCGAATATTCGTAAGACGGAGGGGTGACAGCTGATGGCTCGACTGTCTATACTTGTAAAATTCGTTTATATCAAGTATTTGAAATATAGACATTGAACAAAGTGCATCTATTAATGAAAAAAGTGACGAAGAAATAGTGAAAGAAAATGAGTGAGTACTTTATAAAAATACTAGATGAAAGCCTACTGAAAATACTAGATGAAAAATAATACTGATAATAAAAGCAATTCGTGCGAAATTATTCCCTAACCATTCCAAAATATCAAAAATGCACTACGTTAATGTTCAAGTTTTCACTTCTGCCGGCACTACCGGAGTGCAACCCCTTTTTTTTCTTATCGACTAGAGTCTCGGGATTATAAATTTAGCAGCATATCAGTGTTTTGTAAATTCCTCGCGACCTATAAGCTGTTTCTTAATTAAATACCAAATACCTGCTCTTCCTAATTAAATACCACTCCTCCTTTTTGAAAGTGCCAGATACGCGGCTACCTACCACATGGCGGACGGAGAGCCCGGCGTCGCGGCGTCTCCGGAGCATCGATCGCACGCATCGCGTCTCCGCGTCGAGCCGGCGCCGCTTTTATTCCCACTGATACTAATGTGTCTATCCCGCGATTGTTGTAAGGGTGTGCGCAAAGTGCTGGATTATTTTTTTGTTCTTTTTTCATTTTTAAATCGATGCATGCAATAGGATGTAGTTTTGTAGGTGGTAAAACTATTATGGTTCGCCCAGGGAAGTACCACCGCTGCACCCACTTCTGCCGTGAACAATTCTATTGTGTTTCGGTGGAAAGGTGCAGTTGCCGGTCACACTTACATGAGGCGTCCACCAGCCTCCGGAGTAGCAGCGCAACTGCATACGACCTCAGACAAGACTTACCTATGCTTGCTTGAAGTTGTATGTAGATGTCCATGGGCTGCAGCGATCACTTAACACCACGTGGGATGCATGCTCGTCTGCTACTCCACTCAAATAAAATAAAAAAAGCATTTTGCAATACCTAGTTAGAAATTCGGACTGCTGTTGGAAGCTCAAGGAAAGCAAGCCTAGGTCTTGGCTGCGGTCGTATACAGTTGCACTGCTGCTCCGAAAGCTGAACGTCCTTTCCATCGAAACACAATACCTGCTTCACGGGAACTTGGCGCAATTATAAATTTTGTACACCTTCTCCCTGTTCAAATAACTATTACTGGTCGACTTCAAAGAGTTTCTATTACACTAGCCTTCCGCCAGCGGCTTCACCCGTTTAATGGGTCCCCGTACGATAAAAAATAGCCTATGTGCTATTCCAGGCTTCATTGCTATATTAAAATCATAGGCGTTTAGCCAGTTGCTTCAACCGCGTTGAACTTATTAGGTACCCGTTTTCACGCAGGAATGAAACATTTTCCCGCGGTAATAAGTAATATATTATAATGTTGCTTAGGGTGAATATAGCTTTCTAACGGTGAAAGAATTTTGAAATCAGAACAGTAGTTTTTGAGTTTATTCATTACAAACATACAAGCTTAGAATAATAACGTTAAGAACGTCAGTCTTCAAAAAGCGCGCTGTCAAAATTGAAGCACTAAATAAATTCCTACAGCTGTCACATCTGACAAACAAAATATTTTTATTTTGACCAAATGAACTATAAAATACTACAAAATATTGAAAACACTGTGAAAAGTTATTTTATTAGATTTCTTTTGTTTTAAAAAGTATTGTGATAAAATTTAACCTTAAGTCTTACGGAGCGGCCCGGAGTTTGGTGCCATTTATGGCACCAATCAACATGCTTTAATTTGGGCGCGCGAACTTGGTTTCTATAATGTAATTGTAATTATTCTAAGCATACAAATCTTTCCTCTTTATAATAGAAGTATAGATAACCGTTTTTACTGATTAAAATTCCGTATAACAGAGAGAGGGCGTAAACACACAGCATTCAGGCAAATTAAATGTAAGTATAGAAAAAATATAAATATAGTTTATTTAGAAACACTAATGAAAATCTCATAAAAAGCAAAAGATGAAACGGTGCGTAACGTCAATGAACATCGAGATCTGAATTTATTATTTTTTGTACGGACTGATTTTATGTAAGGTCAAAGAATTCCTAAATTAGTATGTTCAAGGATAAAGAAAATTGAGGAAGTCTTAAAGCTATAAATGTCAAACTTTGAACCCAAATAAATTAGGAGGTTTTCCGTTAATAACGCATCTTTTATACTTTTCACAACAGATCAAAACCTCTACGGAAGTACTCTATCTCTATGGGTAGGGTATTTCTAACTAATTTTATTGGAAATGGCTTATAACATGAGCACAAAAAAACCGAAAAATTCTGAATAAGATTAGATTTAACAACCTCCCAACTCCCAACAAAAAATATCAAAAAATTATTAAAATAAAGCAACCACTTTTCTTAAATATTATCCAAGATTTTAAAGCAAATTTTGAATTTTACTGTGAATTTTTTTCGTTAAAATTTCATTTGTATCATCATAACGGTAAATGTTTGAATTTTACTGTGAATTTTTTTCGTTAAAATTTCATTTGTATCATCATAACGGTAAATGTTGATGTATGGGCCCATACTTCATGTAATAATGAAGTATTTGTGTATTAAATGTATTAATTAATTTACTAGTCATGATCCAGATTCCAACCAGAACTTTATTTTCGACTAGCGGCCGCCCGCAACTTCGTCCGCGTGGAATTTAGTTTTAGAATTTTTCCACAATAAAAGAAGTGAAGTGAAGTGAAGAAGTTAGCCAGTGAAAGTCCCGTCAAAATCGGTCAAGCCGTTTCAGAGATTAGCCGGAACAAACAGATAGACAGACCGACAGACAGACAGAAAAAAATTGTAAAAAATGTTATTTTGGTATATTTATCGTATATACATTCGTATGCATGTAGTAATAAGCTGTTATTTTAAAATCACAAACAGACACTTCAAATTTATTTATTTGTATAGATCAGTGCGTCCCTACGTTATTAATGATGACATATAGGGTATGTCGGGGCATTCTCTATTATACTTCGCATCTCATCCTCATGATCACTTTAATTACTTGTAGTCGTGCTTATCTGGACTACTACGCTGCACAAAGTTTAAAAATAAAAAGGAAAAAACCTCTTCACTCCAATGTCATCTGTCCACATAAACGTCATTGTGTTTTTTGTGCTCCTTCGCTGCAATACATTTAGCGAAATGCTTTTGTATATTTTGTGTTATAGATACAATATAACTCATTTTACATTTAAAATGGATAATAATCGAAGTGCAAAACATCCGGGTTGAGTCGGAAAATCAAATAAAAATTTAATAAATCGGCAAATAAGTTGGTAAAATTACGAACAACACCGACGATCCCGGTAAGAAAAATGGATTAGTTTATGTCGTTTCAATATATGAAACAATCAGTCTCTGAATACGTTATGTAATAAATAATGTACATAACATACATTTACAATTCAACACGGGAGGTTAAATTGTAAGAATTTGTACCATAATCTAATTTTTTACTCACAATGTACTTATATCGAAATCTAACTACAGAATTATTCTTGTCTCGACCCACTGGAGTCTTCATGAGAGGTTGACCTGGGTAAATAATTAAGAAAACACGATAAGCATGTATATATGTTTCCTTTAGAGTCTTCACGAGAGGTTGACCATGGAGTATAAATTTGAAAAGTACGTATCTTAGAGTCTTCACGAGAGGTTGACCACGGAATATGAACTTGAAAAGTACGTATCTTAGAGTCTTCACGAGAGGTTGACCACGGAATATGAACTTGAGAAGAATGTATCCTAGAGTCTTCAAGAGAGGTTGACTGACCATGAAGTATACATTTGAGATGTGTGTATCCTAGAGTCTTCACGAGAGGTTGACCACAGAACGTAAACTTGAGAAGAATGTATGCTAGAGTCTTCACGAGAGGTTGACTGGCCATAAAGTATAAATTTGAGAAGTATATATCCTCGAGTCTTCACGAGAGGTTGACCATGGAATGTAAACTTGAGCATTATGTATTCTAGAGTCTTCACAAGAGGTTGTCCATGGAGTTTAAATTTTAAGAGTATGTATCCTAGAGTCTTCACGAGAGGCTGACCATGGAGCACTCACTAATCGCTATCCTTTTTTCTTGTTCATAAGTATGTACTTATGTACTTATCTCAGAGTCTTCATAAGAGGTTAATCATGTACACGTCTTAGTTGATAGCTATTATATACATATATAAAACAGAAAAATACTTTCGTACATAAAGAGAACCCTGTTCTTTTCAAGAAAACTATGTATAAAATAAGCCAATCTTAAAAGAAACAGAAATGAAGGGTTATGTACTGGAAAACCTTTTTATGAATTATCTTGTTAGAAGATCATACCTTAGATGAATCTATGGTTCGATCTATTCTTATCCTTTTAAGTGAAGTAAATAAAGAACAGGAAAGTATATCCAGTAACTATATTACACGACTAATTTTATTCTTTAAGATGGCTCAACAAACAATCCGGGAAACTCTGATAATAAAAAGGTATCTGATTTCGAAAATCTGTACAGATTGAACACCTCCGTTAATAGATGATCTTATAAAATAAGCATTTAACGGTGCTGTCATAAATAAAGGCATAAGAATCGAAGAGAAATATTTTTTTTCAGCTGTGGGTACAACTATATATACTCGTATAAACTGTTAAACTGTAACTCGCAAGAGAACAAGGAAACTATTGAAACCTTAAGGCTTAAGCGATTCTTACCCCTTGTTATGAATGTTATTCTTTCATACACAATTACTGGAAGATCTCTTATTGGATCAGTTCTACTAAAGATATAAAGAGTCGCTTTGGTAAGGTTCATATTACTAAATATGTTTGTTAATGAATTACGAGAGATAATTAAGGCCACAGCGGCAAAGGTTTTAAAAACTATTTCACCCTCTATCCTTTAGTAAAAGGCCAGTTGCTTTAAACTCAAGGGGGGGGAGAGATTAGCAGTGCAGCCTTGTCCAAATGGGCCTCCCTTCCGTCCTGCAGTACAACTACGCCGGCGCCGCCGTTAACGCAGCAGTTAACGACAACAGAGACGTGGCTATATAGGCTGGCAGGCTTTTATTTTTTGTTTATTAGTGAAAAGCCCTGTGACCCTGAAATCCTGTTATTATGAGAAGCCCCAGTTTCAACAATATTTTTAATTAATAAATTAATTCATTTAAAAGGAATCTTACATAATTTTTGAAGAAATTACATAAACTTTGGCTTTACAGGCCAGGCCATAGAGCTTGCAAATGCAATGCAGTGCAAGACAGTTTCTTTCTAGTTTTTTCTGGTTCCAAAACTAGCCTACTAAAAGGCTTATAGCCATAAAAAATAACATTTTATTCCTACTAACCACTCTATGTTAGGATATTATGACAGATTTAAAATGATTAAGCCTTGCTGACGACCTGTTTGGCGCAATGGTTGCTATGCCGGACTGCCGATCAAAAAAAAAAAAAAAATGGTTATTACGTGGCAAAATAGATTTAAAGAATGCATATTTCTAAATTTCTGTATCTAGCAAAAACAGAAAAATACTTTCGTTTCCTCTAGTATAGAATATTTTATATTTATATGCATTAATCTGTTTACCTTTTGGGTTAAACACAGCCCCATTATAATATATTAATAAAAATATGAAACCAGTAGTGTGTCACATATAAATATGTATTCGCGGGACTTCATTTTGTGCATCTACTTAGATGACATTTTGCGACTAGGGACTACCTTAAATCCAAGAAAAGAAAGCAGGTGTTTACTGAATGTGATATTCATAATAAATTTTATTAAAAGTTTGTTACAGGCATCGCAACAATGTCAGCATAGCCTTCCTTCTTTATAGCCTTCTCTACACAAATATGTTTGAAAGGTTTGAAATGAAACTAAGATAAAAATATTGGTAATATTGAAAGCCGTACGCAATAAACTTTGTGTTTATTTGTATTTTCCACCATAGTGAATTGTAGAAGAAAAGTGTTTTAAAAACAAACAATTCCATTCAAACGTTTTATTTTGCTGAAGAAATTTACTCGAATGCATAAAATTTATATCAGGATGAGGTTTTCTTTTTGAACAACCCAACTTTAATTAGGTAATTTATTAACTCTAGGTAGAGTTATTGGCCGCATCGCATGATTGCGTGATTTTAATCTTAATCAGAATTTATTGATATACCTATTGTAATCGCATTATGGCAACAAAATGGACAGTACTAGAATTATAGACTTACATATGTAATCTAGCTTTAACTTATGGCAGGGTTCGAAACTAAAAATATATGGATTTATCCATTGGAAGAAAACAAACGGAAATGTCTAGATGTTCTTGTTCTGAAGTTAATTTAAAAGAAATTACCATATTATATAATCAGTTTGGAGGAAGATATATTTGTCATCAAATCTAACTCAAAATGTACATTTTATGTATCATGACATACCGACCCAGAAGCTAAATTTATATAGATGCATTTACTATTCATTGGTCCAAGCATTACTTGCTTTTTCCTCATTCGCACAAGACTTATTTTACGCTAAAAGCTTCACATAAGTTTGATGATGTGATAATGCACGAAAAATAATGGTTGTAACAGACTGACCATCTCGGCCATTGTACCTTTGGTTGTTTACATGATTAACTGAAAATAAAACCAAATACTAATTAATTACTTTCACTTTTCAGCGGTTTTATGTGGATATCGCTAAGTCGACTAGAATCGTAGAGCATGCTTAAATGTAATGTAAGCCTCAATTTCAGGAAAAACTGATACAGTATATTTTTACCAAACTTTGGAATAAGTTTCATGGGAAGAAGGACGTCGAGGATCGGTTACTATAGTTATTATTGTTATTTCTTTTTGGCATTACTTTGTAATTATGAAAGTGAACTACGCCATAGGTCTCTTAAAAGATGTAGATCTGCCCTTAGATTAATATCAGGACAATGATGACAGATTCAAACGTTTTTTCAAGTATAAAGCAAAGTTGACGCCACGTGCTCATAAATAATGATTTGGAATCGAACGAACGGATTGCAAACCAATATTATTTTAAATTACCTTACTTCTGAGTTTCCAAATGAACGTCTTAGTCTTCAGTCACTTACAAAAAAGAAAAACCTATCATCAATCGCTTTATGTACTGGCCCCTAAATTTAAACAATAGCTTTATTAGAAGTGTCAAACGTTGTTTAATTATGTAACGAGATCATTATTTAAATTGCATAGATATGAATATCGAAACATTCGTTTCATTAATATTTTTACCAAACTATTATACATGTGATAACAATCTAATGATTTGTTCAGCATTGTTCTTCAATAACATTCAAGTTACTGAACTTTTCAGGCGAAATAACGATACTTCTTATTTTTAAGAAGCCTTACCACGCCGCTTTACCCATCACTATCAGCAGATGGATAAAGGATTTTTTGAAGCTTGCGGCGTTTAAATTTCTATGTTTAGTTCCTGTAGTAGTACGCGCCATGCGTGTGTATCATGAATATTTTTTCAGCGCATAAATATTGCTATTATATAAGTATCAGAGTCAACCAGTTTTTGACCCTTAAAAACTAATTTATTCTATTTCCTCTTTAGCTATTCTTGACAATTACTAAATGACTAAATTAGACATTAACCCATTTTCTTTATTTATACTATTAATATTAACAAAATGTTATTCAGCAATTTTATAGTTTCTTTTAACATCCTACAAGTAATTAAAGTGATCATGAGGATGAGATGCGAAGTATAATGACAAGATCAGACGAGGTTACCTGTAACTGATGTCCGATCTTCATTATACGAGCATCTCATCCGAAGTGATCACTCCCTCAACCACCCATGATTCAATGCTAATATTATCATTATTTTTTCATCACCCTGTATAAAATTGCTGATGTCTTTGAACTAATGACGTTTATGTGGACAGATGACATTGGAGTGAAGAGGTTTTTTCCTTTTTATTTTTAAACTTTGTGCAGCGTAGTAGTCCAGATAAGCACGACTACAAGTAATTAAAGTGATCACTTCGGATGAGATGCTCGTATAATGAAGATCGGACATCAGTTACAGGTAACCTCGTCTGATCTTGTCATAATATAGTGGTTGTAAATGGATAACCACATATTGTATCAACTGCTTGTGGTCAACGCAACCATTGGCATTGCACACGCGTTCCAAGCTTGTCATACTTAGATTAATAATGAGCGGCAGAACTCGTGTCGGAGACGTGGAGATGCCGAGTTCAAACCTCCATAGCGCACCTCTGGCAAAGAAATGTGTTAAGTGCTTATTTATCGCTGCTCCACGTTGAGGGAAAATATTGTGATTTAATTAATTAAGTACTATGTTTTCCATTACCGTGCATGCCTGAGAGAAGCTTGTAATTTCGCGAAGACATGATGTCCACCAATCTGCACTTGGCGAGCGTTATGGTCTATGGCCTAATTTTAACAGTCCCGACTGTTAATCTTTGTATTTTAAAAGATATAATTTTATATCTACTTTATATCTATTCTACTTATTGTCCTCATTGTTTACATAACAAGTGCACTACTCGACTCAGCTGATGTGACCTTAAAAAGCCGTCATGGCGATGCCTACCCAGTTTTAGAAAGTGTACGCTGTCCCTTTCAGTCCCATTGATGATCATTCTCTGTCCCTCTCTAATACCATGCAAAGGAGTTAATTTCATTCTTAACGTATGAGAACATCTCAGCGCGTACACGTTTCGCGGTAAAAAGAAGTTAAATTTGTATTCAAAGTATAAAAAATCTAGTCATGCCCATAAACTATTCTTGTTTTCTAAAGTTAAATTTTAAATAATCAGTGGAATTAATAGCAACCATGGACTCAGGAGAGAGCAGCGTAAGTAAGTTTTTGCAGTTATTAAAATAATTATACTATAAGTACTAATATTATACATACATACATATAATATATATACTATACTAATATTTATAACTGTGGAAGTTTGAATGATGTCTGGATGTTTGGATGGATGTTTGTTGCTCAATCACGCAAGAACGGCTGAACAGATCGAGATGGAACTTAGCAAAGAGACAAATTTATAATCTGTTCTCTTGCTGTTCCCGTGGGATAGATAGGTATAATCATATAAATGGTATTCACCCGAGCGACGCCGGACTGATTCACTAGTAATAAATATATTATTCTTAGAATATTATAATTCTTAGAATAGCGTAATTATTCTAAGAATATATTCTGCTAATACATAATATTCGTCCAGGTATTAGGTATCTAAAATAAACACTGATCTAACTTTGATAGCTTATTAAAGAGATGTAATAACATTCGAATACCTGTTGGTTATTATTATCATCTGATATATCTAATTCTAAGTCCTACGCTTATTACGCTTCTAGGACCTAAGGGGACGTATTTTCAAAGCGAACGTTAAAGCGAACGCTATAAGAAAATATTAAAATTGTACTTTTTTGTTAATCCTTTTTACGTCCCACTGCTGGGTACAGTTCTCTTTTCGGAGATGAGAGGGATTCCACTACGCTGGTCAAGTGCAGATTGGTGGACATCATGTCTTCAAGAAATTATAGTAACTTTCAGGCAAGCACGGTGATGGAAAAATGGATTTTCCCTCACCATTGAGCAACGATAGAAACCACAGATAAAAACGCACATAACAATTTTTTGTGAGATCTGCGTCGAGTTTTGACCTCTGTACGGTATCTCTGTGTCGAAGACCATAGTGCGGCCATCACTGCTCAAATGGTACATACTTAGGTGTTAATTAAGTTTTAATAAAAAATAATACCGACTTGAAACAGTAAAAAACAAAATTATTCAGTACTTACCTACTACTTCTTGCTTATGGTAATGACTATAAATGGTAAATAACTATTTTGGTGTCGGTGCCCATTCAGTACGAAAGGTACGCCATTTTACTAAGGACTACATCGGGAATGTAAGATTTCGAATAAAAAAACATATATTGAAAGAATTTGCTCTCAACTTCTAACCGTCGTAGTACCTTCCATCATCAGCTCAGCAACATGACAAATATCTCGGCTACAGAAAGTTTATGAAAATCAATGTGTGTGCCTATAAAATTTGAAAGTTCCCCTCGATTTATCTGGGATCCCATTATCAAGTCTCTGTACCTTCGGGATTAAGAGTAGAGCTACGGTATCCCCTGTCTGAACGTTTGAGGCGACTAAAAGGGGGCTTCCGGCGTTGTGGGCGGTGAGAGTGGGAGCTCGATCCGCCCAGCCAGCAGCCCCGGGAAGGACGGCGGTGTGTGCGTGGCCGCATGCCATCGGAAGGTGCAGGAGAGCACATCTGGTCTCCCGAAGATGGGCCCATTCAGCGCGTGGAGGACACCGGTGCGTTCCACTGGAGATCCCGAAGTCCTCCCCAAATGCAGAGGCAGACCACCGAGTTTTATAACCCGGTATCCTCTCCCAACGAGCCGGGTACCTTTTGAAGATTTGGCCCCGGTTCCAAAAAAAGAATCCCATCATCAGATCCTGACTTGGTGACAAGTGGACTACCTCGGGAGTATAAATACACTAACAAAAAAGAATTTTAAGATAAAAGAAAAATACATACAGATGAATATAGCACCCCCTCCTTTTAGAAGTCGGTGAAAACTGAAGATGCAATGTTGACATAGCTTTCTAATCTTGTAGTTCCGTTAACATAATATGGCAAAAGCAGAAATGGCTGAGTAGTAAGGAAAGTTTTTTTATGTAAACCGAACAAGAAGGCAGGCGGGCCGCGTGGTGTTAAGCGATCACCGTCGCCTATGGACACGGGCAACCCCAGGGGAGTCACCCGAGCATTGCCGGCTTTGGAGGAGAGCTCTTTTTACAGCTTTCTTGAAGAACCCCATGTTATAGTCCACTGGGAATGCCTCAGTTGGAAGGTTGTCCCATAACCTACACGTCCGGGGTAAAAAGGAGCGTGCAAAGCGGAGTGTGGAGGACCGCCACGAGTCCAGATGGTATCGACCGTAGCCGTGGTATTGACGCGGGATATGCCGGGTTCATATCCTCGCCGCGCACCTCTGACAAAAGAAATTTGAATTTCTAATGTGCGCATTTCATCGCTGCTCCACGGTGATGGAACATATTGTGATATTTAATTGATTACGGTGTTTTCTATCGCCGTGCGTTCCTGAGAGAAACTCATAATTTCTCTAAGGTATGATGTCTTCCAATCCGCACTAGGTCAACGTGGTGCACTATGGCCTAAATCCCGCTCACTTGTCAGAGGAGACCTGTGCCCAGCAGTGGGATATAAAAATGTTGGAAAAAAAAACATAAGTAGGTAGCATGCTAATAAGGTCTTATATATTTTGTCCGTTACTAACAATGGTTACAAATACGAGTACATCTATACAAATAAATTAAATTGGAGTGTTTGTTTATAATATACATAACCGCTTTTTATTACATGCATATGAATGTATGTATATTACGTTATATATACCAAAATATTTTTTTACAATTGTCTGTCTGTATGTATGTCTGTTCGTTCCGGCTAATCTCTGAAACGGCTGGACCGATTTTGGCGGAACTTTCACTGGCAGGTAGCTGATGTAATAATGAGTAACTTAGGCTACTTTAATTTTTAAAAATCTGAAATTAAAGTCACGCGGACGAAGTTGCGGGCGGCCGCTAGTATTACTATAATACTAGCATTCCATCCACGGCTCTACCCACGTGTGCGACACTTTGTTTTCCATAGGAGGGTAATTTTGTCACCGGGTAAAAGAATCCTATGTCAGTTTCCAGCCCCCCAACCATATATCCAATATAAAAATCATGTCAATAGCACTATTGCGACATGAAAAACGGATAAACAAACATTATGTATAGTATATTATCCTTCTGCCAGCGACTTCGCAACGCGTAGACCCGTTTTATAGGTTCCCGTAGGATAAAAAACATCATATGTTCTTTCGCAAGGTCCACTCTATCTGTGTTCCAAATTTCATTAAAATTGGTTCAGTAGTTTAAGCGGGAAAGCGTAGCAGACAGAGTTACTTTCGAATTTATAATATTAGTAGGGATAATGAATTTTTCAAAGGAAAAACCTTATAATATCGCTCACATCACCTATCAACAAGACACTACATTGACTCTATTATCGAATAGTATCATAATAGAACCTTAATATTACTTGTACTGAGTTATCGCCTAAGTATATGAAAACTTTTTCGTTTTAGGGCACAAAACAAACCCTGGAGAAACAAGAGACAGATATAGCTCCGGATAAAACTACCAAAGACAATTCCAGAAATTCCACTCACAACAAATCGAGCGAAAAGGACTCAAGTATCAACATCTTTCTACTAATATGTATAACTGGAGTCGCTTTAGCAATTACCTTAGAAATATTGAACGTGCAAAAAAGGAACCATAAGTGTGAGGAAATTGCAACCAAACGGTCCTACTGGGTTTATTCTGCGCACCAGGACGTTGACAATAAAAATGGCCTCCTAAAACATGTCCACTTAGTTCTCGAAAGGATTGGGTACCAGAAAACTACCAACGAAACACCCTGGAGTCTCCTCTGGTCGCACGACTACCCGTTTAGAGTTCTCTACCCTCAAATGCACAAACTAAAACCCCACCAAAAAGTAAACCATTTTCCTGGCACGGGATTTATAACAAACAAAGTGGATCTAGCGACTTCCGAATCCAAATACATACCGAAAGCGTTCAAGTTGCCAAGAAATAAAAAAGAATTCCTGGCCTACGCTGCAGATAACCGAAACGCTATGTTTCTGGAAAAACACAATCAACACAGAGGTGTGTACTTAAAAAACGTGAGTGAAATTGATTTGTCGAACGGCGAAAGTTTTGTGCAGGAATACGTGCAGAAACCGTTCCTAGTGGATGGGCATAAGTTCGATATTGGCGTGTACGTGGCACTTACCTCGGTCAACCCTCTCCGTGCTTACTGGTACAAAGGCGACGTGCTTTTCAGGTATGCTATTTTAAATCGATCAATAGTTTATACTACTTTAATTTCTAAGAAAATATGTGGTCGCTGGCGTTCTAGCTAGCCGCAGGCCCAGTAGCTAGCATAGAACAAAGCGATATACCTTGCAGCTAAATAAAACGGTCGTGGTTGGGTATGAGATGGGTGACCGCTTTAGTGGCAAATTGTATGTGGGTTACCGTGCTTCGCACGGGCCTTACACCTGTTGGTGCCGGTTGTTGTTGTTAGATATCACTCGTTAGACCTTGCCGGAGGCCTTATGGGCAGTTTGACTGGTGGAGGCATTGGAGCAGCGCGGTGGAGTAAGCGCTAGGCCGCCCCGATAATGGGGAGACACGTCCACCAGGAGGAGCGGGTTAGTAGCCAACCCGCAGTCAGCTGTTATTAAGCCACAACGAGCGTGAATCGTCGGCTTAACGTGCACTTCGAAGTATGAAAACGCGCATGATATTTTTTTCTACTAGCGGTCACCCATCTCACACCCAACCGCACCTGTATGGCTTAGCTGGGTAGATCGCTTGATCCTATTACCCTGTTATCTATTTATATCATAAAGTGAGTGTTAGGGAAAATTTCGCCAAGGTAAAACTTCCGCTACGGAGAAATCTTAATAAGCCCCAAGGGTATTAAAAATGCCTTCTGGTTAACCATGGATGACCTCTTTCAGAACGATAACACCCACTGTTGATTATAATACTGTACAACTAGATTTTCCCCGTGGTTTTACCCGCGTTATAAGGTATCATTACCTACCACGAAGTGAACACAGTTGGGAGATTTCATAAGCTTGATGTAATGACATCGGTTTCAGCAAAGTATGCACTACAGCTGTTTTCGTTCATGAAATTTCTATGACTAACGGGCAAGGGCACACTTATGGGCGAACCGAAGGGGGGCTAGGGAGGGCAGCTGCCCTCTCCCCTAGATCAAGGTCTATATACTGGTAGGTAATGCTAATAACCAGTAGTAGCTAGTGTGGCTTGAATGTTACTAGTAAGTCCGACAAACATAGACTTGTAAGTACGTATGTACATCTGATCGCAGCATCGCGCACTTAAAATAAAAACATAACAATAAAAAATCTAAAAATTTTGAGCAAAGCCCGAACAGTGTCACTCAAACCTACCTTTTGCTATTAGGGAGAATACCTTCATTAGGTACCCGACGCCCCAAGAGAGTATTCTAAAATATCTATAGTACAAACGTCGAGCCGTTACAATTTTATATCTATAGATAAATAAATCACCGGTTTGTAGGTTTCTTATAAAAATTGTTTTAGGCAGACTCACGAAGCGTAAATGTTCTGGTACATTTCATCTGCTAATAATTTAGTTCTCATTAGCATTAATCATACATAACATCTCTAGAATTCACGCGAGTCGAGTACTTGTACTAAATACATCATAATATTGCTAATTGATACGCATATGCCTAGACTAGACTGAAATAGGTCTAGAATATTTAAATGTATGGAATTTGGACATAAGGCGGTTTTCGGCCTTGATTAATCTGGTTCTTTATTTAACCAAATAAAGTTAAGCAAATGAGGACGCAGGTCACGTGGAGTTAGTCCCTGTAGCTTCGGGATTAAGAATAGAGCTACGGTATCCCCCGCCTGATCGTAAGAGGCGACTAAAAGGGGGCTTTCGGGGTTACGGACCCCCGACAGACCCGGTTAGGACCGCGATGCGCGCGCTTGGAGCGCCTGAGGGTGCAGGAGAACGCATCCGCTCTCCTGAAGATGGGCCCATTCTGGGGCTCCGCGCGGGGGATACCAAATTGGTTCACAGCAAAAATGGGGATACCTGGGAAAAGAAACCGGTTATGTTGTAATAATACAGCACTAAAACTTGCTCAGTATCCTGCCTTAGAGCTTGGAAAAGAGTCCGAAATCTCCAGCGGTACACATCGGCGTTTTCTATGCTCGCTGCCAGAAATTGAAGCCTTCAGAGACACTGGGCTTGTCCAGGGAAAGATGGAGAAAGAAAAAAATTATGACTTCATAAAAAAAATAATTTTAAATATAAAAAAAAATACCGGATCCTTGGACCAGCGTCCAAAGGTCTCTGAATAAGAATGAAGACCATTATTATTTACTATCAAGAAAAAAAGATACACTTCCCGGTCTCCCACCCAACGACCAGGTTCATGTTCACGGCCGGCGTTAGAACTTGGGAGAGCGATTGTGTTCCCCTGCATACAACTGCATGCGCCTAGGCACAGTGCACACCACCATCCTTCCCGGAACGCTGGCTGGACGGTTCGAGCTCCCACTCTAGCTGACCCCACCCCTCTTTAAAGCCTCTTTAAGTCGCCTCTTATAATCAGGCAGGGGATACTAGGGATGGGTATTCCTTATCCCCAGGCTACAGGGACTCCACCCACCTTCACCACCTACATTGGTTGCAACCTTGTTTGCATCCCATTGCTGGCCTACTCCACCTCGCTGCTCTATTGCGAATTGAACCACCTACATATAAAAAAATAATACAGACCCCTCTATTTCAGTTTTCCTTATTTTACAGAGACAACATTAAGAAGTTTCACCTCAATTTTATATTTCCCTAACCTCCTTTCCTTAGCGATGGATTAAATTAAGCTCATTCACAAAGGGCCTAATATAGCGTTGTTTAAATAATATTACGTTAATTCTGTAACATTACTTGGGGGAATTAACCGTCAAGTAAATAGCAAAGTCCTGTTTTTAAAGGAAAATCAGTATCCACGTGTCGGTACAATTTTCATTTCCTGCTTCCCACGCAATACCCTTATTAAACTGGCATTTACGACCAAATTATCATATTTAATCATTATGTCAATACTTCAAAAAAAGAACCACAATGGCATGTGCCAATTTATGAATGAAAGACGATTATTTTTCGTTTAATTTCCTTTACCAACAAAATACTTTAGGAAGAGACGTGACAGTATTAACGTAATCAGAAATCACATCGAAAGATGGTATGCTGACTACTCACACAAATGCATTTTCTACTTGTGACCAGCCTGTTAATACAGGTTTTGTAATGTGTGCTTCACAAATAATACACACTCGCAAATGTGAATGTGTTGCACGTGCCAGATTTCGTTGATAACGATAACAATTATTGGAAGAATAGTTTTATATTATATAATTATTATTATTATATTATATAAAGTATTGAATCGAACCTTACACCATTCAGGCTTTTATTAATTTCTACGTTTTTTATCAACCAATCAAATTTCGAGCTCTGTGGTAGAGCGTCGAATATATTCCGTCGCCTCTAGTTACGAGTGTACAGAAATTGAATTATTTTTCAACCCTTTCAATGGCCCACTGTTGGACACAGGTCCTTTCAAAACTGAAAGGGAGCTAGACCTGGACTATGGACTATGTTGGTGGACGATTATTAGGAATCAGGAAATCATGTTTATACTAAAATTAGAAGTTATAAAAGCCATCTATATAAAATATACTAAACGCTACAAAACGCTACACACTCGTAGCCCCACAATAAGGTAATTAATACCCTGTGTCGTGGGCACCACGGACACATACAAAGACAGGAACACAAACACCCAGACCGAAAACAGAAATTTAAACTCATCATTCAAATTTCTTTTTCGCCGGGAATCGAACCCGGGACCCCTCGATTGGCAGTCCGGTATGATAACCATTGCGCCACGCGGGTCGTATTGTTAAACCATTCATTAATATTTCGTAAATGAATGGAGACAACGACTCTACGTATCAATGAACAGTCCTCACGAAAGTATGTTAGACGTAATAACTAAAATAATAATATCGGAAATATTTGTTATCGAAAGAAAGCTCATAATGCTAAATATGGATTTACTCGAGCATTGTTGAGATATAGTGGGTTATGCATTTTGAATAGTAGAAAGATAAAGATCTCTTCTTTTATACACTTTATTCCCAGGAGAAAGATAAGCACATTGAAATAATAAAGACTTTGTATTACTTAAATAATATCATGTAAAAAACAGTGATTTTCAGTAAACTGATCTCACTGAATTAGATACAGTGACATGTTTTGAAATAAAGCATAGAGATATATGTAACTGCATAATAAACTGCTGATTTTGGCTATAACATTTAAATAACGATCCACACTCATAGCACAATCTCAAATTAGGAATCCCTGTGTTGAATTTCATTTCAGAATCAAATTGCTACCTCGCTGGGAATCGAACCCAGGACCCCCCGAGTGGCAATCCGGCATTGTAACGTCAGTCGTTTTGTTTATAGATAATACTGGAAATAGTGCACAACCCCATTACCCCATATTACCCTAATCTTAAGCACTCGGGAAATTCCAAATAATACCTCTTGGGTTTTTCTATTACAAGCAATATTATTTTTACACTTCGGCAAGTTTTTGCATTCAGATCATTTAACAAAATATGGGCGTCGAGTTACGTTATATCAATGATTCCCAATTTAGCGTTCGCCTTTTTCTAAATAAAGCAATATTTTCTACGCAAGGACAGTTATTATTTCGTTTATATTCCTTTTCCAATAACATTGCGTCATTCTCGGTGAGGTTATTTGCAAATGATATCTTTGATTCATCTTAAAATGACTAATGTAAACTTCATAACTGTGGCAAATTTCATACACGTTTTCATGCTTATGACTATTAAGAGCACGTAATCGTTCAAACTTGTTTGAGCAATTTGAGAACATTGGAAAACGAAATGGCCACTAACCCCATCACGAACCTGAACTGCTAGTTAAAGTTTTAAAATCTCATGTAGTGCTAACCTTCTGACTTTAAGGCTCCCCCACACAGGCAAGTTATTATCGGTCGATAATATCGCATGTGTTATTGTGATATCTGTTTTCAGTACATTTTGTATTAGGATGACCACGTAATCGTTCAAACTTGTTTGAGCAATTTGAGAACATTGGACAGCGAAATGGCCACTAACCCCATCACGAACCTGCACTGCTAGCCAGTTAAAGTCGTAACTGTTAGTTAAAGTTTTAAAATCTCATGTAGTGCTAACCTTCTGACTTTAAGGCTCCCCCACACAGGCAAGTTATTATCGGTCGATAATATCGCATGTGTTATTGTGATATCTGTTTTCAGTACATTTTGTATTAGGATGACCACGTAATCGTTCAAACTTGTTTGAGCAATTTGAGAACATTGGACAGCGAAATGGCCACTAACCCCATCACGAACCTGCACTGCTAGTCAGTTAAAGTCGTAACTGCCAGTTACATTTTTAAAATCTCATGTAGTGCTAACCTTCTGACTATAAGGCTCCCCCACACAGGCACGTTATTACCGGTCTATAATATCGCATGTGTTATTGAGATATCTGTTTTCAGTACATTTTGTATTAGGATGACCAATGCAGTTAAACACTACTGCGATAATAATGCCACAATGAAAGTAGGACGTTGCGTTTCTCCGTTCTGCGATATTCCGATATGAATTCTAGAATGTTTTGTATCAGGACGCAAACGACCGTACACACACCTGCGATAATAATGTAGTACTGGTAGGACGTTTGGTTTTATCGACAGTAAGTAGGTACTTACTAGTTATATCCATCACTGTGCATATTTCCCTCCATTTTTTATCCTTCTCTCTTCTGTCTTTATATGTATGGTGGATTACGTAAATCATATAAGGTCGTTCCTTCACTAAGGCTATGAATAATTCGATATTCATTTTTAAATACGCAATATAGAGAAAGAACACACAAATATGCGCTGTCTTGTTGGAGTCTTGCTTGCATGTGAGTGCGCTGCGTTGACTTTTTTTTTGCATACCTGAGATGGTATAGTGTAAGTCTAAAGTCTCGCAAAAAATATCCACAGAGCAGAGAAGGAAAAACGCAGCTGTGTGCAAGGAATCGGGACGCATTATAATAGGGATGATGACACTATTAAAGAATCAGAGAATAAAAGGTTTTTCAGAAAAATATATGCTAAAAAAGTTCTAAAATATGATCCCGTTTTAATATAAACATTAACATTAATAAGATTTTCAATAAAATAAAAGTATTAAATACAGCAATCGGCCATGTTATCTGAAACGCCAATCAAAAGGAATGACGTCACGTCTCCGTAATAGTCATCGTGTTGCATAAGTTTGACGAGCAAGCCGACGCCATGACACCTACGAGCGTTTTCGCGCTTAATTCAAATTACATAGCAGAAAATGCATTAATTCACGTTAAAATTTAAGTTTATTGCTGAAATAAACTTTTTTTCGAAACTTTCGACGTGTACCTACTATAAGGAAATGTATTTAAAAATCTGTCATCATGCCTATTATCGCAATAACGCATGCGATATTATCGACCGATAATAACGTGCCTGTGTGAGGGAGCCCTTACAGGCCCTGACACGACGGAACGGACGTGACGGAAACGGGCACTTAATTTTCCAATCGCGGTCACCCATCTCACACCCGATCGCACCCGTTTCGCTTAGCTGCGTATTTCGCTTACGGTTCGAAGGGCGATTTATTCAAATATTAATTTATATGCAAAATTATTATTTTATATTTACAAATATCTGCTTTTAGATACTGCCCAGCAAAATACTACCCGTTCGACCCAAAGAAACTGGACAAGTACGTCGTAGGAGACGACTATTTACCGACCTGGGAGGTGCCGTCGCTAGCCCATCCTTACACTGCTCTGGGGTTCAGCATGAAGGAAGCTTTTGATACATATGCGAGATCGAAGGTAACTATTTGTTGAGTGACTCTCGGGTGTGTACTGTGTGTGTCAAATGTGTAGGGACAAAGGTTTATTAAAACAACTAAAGAAGAAAGAATTATATATTATTCATATCACAATCACAATCACACACTATAATATATAAAAAGAGAAATATATAATATGTATATAGATAGACAATAGAAAGGAAAGAACATCGAAATATGTTAGGCCGGAAGGAATACAATAACAATTAATAAATAATAATATGTGGACCTAACATGTGTGTCTGTACCCGTGCAGTGTCCGAGAGTCACTGTCGGGCCGGGGGAGGTGCTGGCGCGAGGCGGTGAGCCTATCGCCGAGTCAGCTCCCACAATATTCCCCCCTTTTTTTTAAAAAAAAATTTTTTTGGACTGACTCAAAAGAACAAAAGTTATGGTTACTCTATCATTCAATTAAAATTAAAGAAACTTATAAGGCACACACATTAGGTACACATTGTACAAAAATGTTGATACGGCGAAACTGTAGAAGTCATAACAACAATGCGGATTGAGCAAATGGTTTACATTGAATATAAAGGCGAGCTTACACTTATGCTGAATTGAATTTAACACTTATAAATATTCGAATGTAATGTTTATTATTTTATAGAAAGATTTTAAAATACATTTATTATGGATATAAGTAAGTTGTATAATCACTGGATATAAAGTTTATACAGATAAAAATTAATTTGGAAAAATAACATTAAAGTTTTTTTATAAACACAAATAATTGTTTTATTGTAACAAATTATTCAAATAATGTAAAAATATGCATTTTTAATAAACATGAGCTACAGTAGGTTGTGGGTTACCCTGAGAAACTTCACCAGCGCGTCCTTTTTCCATTGTGGACACAACGTTTTTTATTAATTTATTTTTCATTATTCTTCCACCTTTTCTAATAATTACACAAAAACAAATGGATATGAAGAGTACAATTAATATAAGCACCAAGGTGTGAATGATGTCTACCTTCTTTTCAACTGCTGTTGTACTGGCTGAGTTACTCGCTCCATTTTGGGCAATAATAACTTCAGAATTCTTGGATTGCGCTTTTCCCATTTTGAAAACGATAATTGACATATAGCGTCTATTAAACTGATTAACAATGATCACTATACGAAGTATTACGTATGTATCAAACAATTTCAATGAAAAAATTTATAATGAATGATCATGATCTTAAGCTATGTTATATTTATCTGAAAAAATATGATTAGTTGCAAGAAATACTTGTTTTCGTAACCTACATTACATTGCTACACAGGTGTGGTGTATAAGCATTAAATTAAAATTATGTTTATTTTAATAACTATTTAGAAAACGCACAGTAGGCTTAACAGTTCTACCGCTACGTGTAACATAAGTGTTAGAAAATGATTGATGTTTACTTTGATTTTCACTATTGTTACAAGGTACATAAGGTATAATTTTGTCTGCATGATTTAAAAGTTTGTCAGAATTGTTACAAATGCTACTTTCATTTAACAAATATGCTGGTTTTAGCCTATCTATAGAAATATCGATTTGTCTATTAGGCAATTGCACTTTATACACTTTAGGTGTTCTACTTATAACACGATAAGGTCCATCATATGTAGGTGTTAATGATTTTTTAACCATGTCGTTACGAATAAAAACATGACTACAAGTAGTGAGATTTTTATGAACGAAAAATTTTTTAGAGTTATTATCATTTCGTAACTTAGGACGAAGATTATGAACGTTGTTGCGTAACTTTTCAACATATGTATATTGATCAATAGGCGTTGGACTTACCTCGTTGTAGAAATCGCCGGGCAGTCGTAAAGACTGTCCTAAGACTAACTCTGCTGCACTGAGAGAAGTATCGGAACGCGTTGCTGCACGAAGACCTAATAAAACAGTTGATAATTCTTCATCCCATGAAGATTGTTCAGTTAACCTACAAGATAAAGCTACTTTAAGACAACGGTGCCATCTTTCTATCTTACCGTTACTTTGCGGATGATATGGCGTGGTCCGTATTCTTTGAATTCCTAATAACTTTAATAAATTGTTAAAAAGATGTGGGCGCGGGTCATGTTGCTGTAGGTATCGCGCCGCTACACTATTCGTAGGGCTTCGTAGCTATATTAGCAGATGAGTTATGCAGATCATATTTTTCAGTTTTTGCAGTCCATGGATGGCTGCAAACCTTTTTTGCGTCCCAATGCTGGGCACGGGTCTCTCCCCATTATTGGGGAGGCCTGGAGCTTACCCCACCACGCTCCAATGCGGGTTGGTGGATGGTGGTGGTGGTTGGTAAGAAGTCCATGGATACCGGATACCGGCAATCTATAGAAGCAGGGGCGGATTTAGAAATATCCGCCAGGAGGCTATTAATTTTTGCAAAAAATTCCTATTGTTTTCGCCCGAAATTCGATTTCCAAAATTAAACTTTAACAAGTTCATATTGAAACACTTTTTTACGCAGTCAGGTTGTTCTTTAATTTTGTGAAACAAAAGAATTTTGGCCAAAAGCCACCGCCCAAAATTTGCCGCCCTCTGCTCGAGCAGAGTAAGTAGTAGTAAGTAGTAGTAGTAGTAGTAGTAGTAAGTAGGCTGGAGCCTACTTAGCCTTTTGGTAAATCCAGCACTGGATTCAACAATCAATTTTTCGGGGGTCTTAAACCAGTACCAGTCATAATAATATGTACTTTGCTGTTTCATGATCGTCTTACGTCAATTATACCGGCAACCGAAACTATCTACTGCAACTCAATTGCATTGCTTCACACATAATATTAAGCGCTGTTACTTTCCTATTCCCTATATGAGGATCGCCTCATATGAGGCAGTCATCAGTCAGTACAAACACAGGCAGGCTTACTTGAAATTGTAATTATGTGCTTGTCTGCATCCACCAAAACTCAACAAAATTACTTTTCGAATTAAATAAGTTCCATGGAAAAGGTATGGTAGGTGGTGGTTTCGAGTCCCTAGAGAATTTGTGAGTCTTTAATATATTGGTTTTTTAAGTTTTTAATATATTAGTAGCTTTGCCTAAGTACGATAGCTTCAGAGACCATGCAGTATTACTTTTTAGGCATACGAGTACCTTCGATTGTGTTATACCAAAAATATTTGCTCTATGATGTTGCAGGGCAAGAACGCTACAAAAATGTGGGAGGAAGTACAAAAGGCTATCAGTGAGGTTTTTATCAAAAAGGAACACCATATAGTGGAAGCAGTAAGTATTTCCATATTGCGACAATTTTGGAGGTCATGGGACCCGCGGGTTCAACGGTTTCTGATATAGGCGTATACATCACGCCTCGAGCAACACAGCCAGCCGGTTAGTTGCCACTTGCCAGTGGTATGAGTAGCCGTGGAGTCAAACATCTTTTTGGACAATAATTATTTTACATAATATGCTTTATAGTTAGCGTTTCAGAATTGAGCCCACACAATGCTCTCTGGATGCCACAGATAACAATCGTTTTATTTACAGTATACATAACGACATGACGAACTACAGCTTTGAACAGTATTAAATTGACAAGTTGAACCACCGGGAATGAATTTAGTTGAACTACCGAGTAGTTGGTCCAGCGGGAAAAAAAATTACCCGTGGTCCAACTAGTTGGTCTATTGGTTGGTCCACGGGGAACTCGCGAATTTTTCAACTTTCCGATTTGACGAATATCAAACTTGACCAAAGTCGTTCAACCCATCTATATGTATATCTTTGTGCCTTTACCCGCCCCAAAATTCAGATAAGTCATAACAACTTCTGCGTTAGAATGAGCGGCGATGGTGGAGTGACAAAGGCATCAGTTGCTTCACGATGACGGTAAACATTGAAATACATACATATTTCGATTTCACGACGTCTTTAATCACCTTACATATCTGGTTTAACAATGACCAAAGAAAACATAATTCCGAGAGGAGCATCCGTTTCTCATAGTACAAAAGGCACAGATTACTAACGGTAACTTAAAGGCGAGATGCCGAGTTACTCTATGTTTGTAAGTAGTAGTTTTTCTATCCATAAATGCTATTTGCGAAAAAATTCTAAGGGAAATAGAAACAACATAACGCAAAATAGAACTTTTTCTTAGGGTTCAAATACCCCTGTCACCTTCATAGGTATTACAGGAAGTTAGTGTTACTAGCCGCTACTTAGTATTTATTTATTCTAGAATCTAGAATCTAGATTTGAATATATTACGGTTAATACCATTCGGTTTTTTCTTACGGTATTTTATTAATACTAAGTAAGAAGTCAAGAAAGAACACGGAACAGTAAGATTTCTGAATTCACCTTGTTTCAAAGTTCTAACCCAGTTTTAAGTGTATTAATCGAAGTTAGTGAAGTCAGATGACCAGAAGTAAGACAATTTTTGGGTGATAGATGGATTAATAGAGAGTATAGGTTTAATTCCTGATGGGCGTGAAAAAATCTTTACAGTGAACGAATATTTCACGAAAATATTTTTATATTTTGCATCAGGATATTTGCTAAGAATCAGCAAAGAATACAGGCTACATAGGTCGGTCATAACTATGTAGTCGTCCTAATAGCTGAGTATCTTCACGATTAAATCTACGTCTAATTACATTGATCATCATGTTTGTAAATTCAGTTTATTCGGATTTTTAGTTCGAGTTGCTCGCTGTAAATTTAACCGGTTTGGATTAGGATCTGCCTTAATAGGCAGACGTATCAACTGTAATAATGGTGTAGCGACCTTTCGCTACTCATCAAGAGATGGCACTACGGGTATTCCTGAATCACGCTATCGAAGTTTTCGGAATATCCTACCATATATACAAGCTCCGAATTGTGTCAGTTGGAGCGCGGCCGCTCCCCGGGCATGACCACCTCGCCCGGCGGGAGATCTCCCTTTGCCAAACTGGTGACCTCGGACAAGAATACGTCCCTTCTGACCTTCATCAGTCGCATCTTCACACCCTGAATGGACTGCAGCATCACTTCAGCAGCTCATCAGGTTCATCGCAGCGCGTCTGAACCACGCTTCCTGATCCTGATCCAGCTACCTCCAACGACTTCGTGGACGGCTCGAGAACCCACTACTCGCCTCCACACTTCAACCTACCCTCACATCCCGACTCACCGTGGATAGAGGGTATCTCCACACCTCGCTTCACCCTCACATCCCGACTCACCGCGGATAGAGGGCATCACAAGGCCTCACCTTCACATCTCGACTCACTGAAGATAGAGGGCATTGAAGGCACTTGTAAGCGAAGACTGCACAAGCTTGGATTTCTGAAGATATCGACCTCCGGTCTGAGCAGGGGGTGATGTAGCGACCTTTCGCTACTCATCAAGAGATGGCACTACGGGTATTCCTGAATCACGCTATCGAAGTTTTCGGAATATCCTACCATATATACAAGCTCCGAATTGTGTCAGTTGGAGCGCGGCCGCTCCCCGGGCATGACCACCTCGCCCGGCGGGAGATCTCCCTTTGCCAAAATGGAAGTACCCATATCTGTTCAGCTATAACAGCTCTTTTGATGCAATTTTGACCCTCAAAGCCTCATATTGGTAAAAGAATTGAGAAAAGAAAAGAGCCTCATATACTTATTTTTCACCAGAACCTCATTGTTATTTTTCAGCTCAAGGGATACCCATCACAGAACAACTTCTTCGAGATGATGCGATTCGATTTAGTGGTGGACGAGGATTTGAAAGTCTACTTGTTAGAAGCCAACATGTCTCCAAACTTGAGTTCGGCGCATTTTGCCCAAAACCAGCTGCTTTACGAACAAGTTTTGTACAACTTGTTTTCGCTGACTGGCGTTGCGGATCATGTGACAGGGAGTCAGAGGTAAACATGTTCGACGACATATGGCGCAATAGTTACCATGCTGGACTGCCGATCGAAGGATCTCAGGTTTGATTCCTGGTGAGACAAACATTTTAATGATCAGTTTGTTTCTGTCTTTAAGAGTGTCCATAGTACCCACGACACAGGAAATCCTAGTGTCGGTTTAGGGAATGTTTATACCCACACTATGATGCCCTAGTGTAGGTAGCGTGTCCACACATACTCAAAACGGGAATAAAAAAATTCAAACAGAGAAAGGAAATTTAAACTAATCGAACCGGTTTATATTGGTATATATGGTTCGTCAAATATATATTTTTAGCAAGAAATTTAAGTCATATGTCCACACAAACTTATTTTAAATTGATCTTACTCACGATATCACAGACACTATGCAAAACGGACGTGTCATTGTCGTGGCATCGGAAAATCGCCACTGTATATCGCCAATGTAGTCAAAGTGGCGAATTTCCTAACTTTGGAAGGCACATTAAGCTTTCGGTTCTGGTTGTTATTCCATTACCACACAAAGACAGAAACACAAATACCCAGACCGAGAACAGAAATTTTAAACTCATTCAAATTTGTGCTTCGCCGGGAATCGAACCCAGCACATTCCGATCGACAGTCCGGCGTGGTAACCATTGCGCCACGCGGGTCGTCAAGATTTAAAAAATTGACAGCAGTCGTGTAACCTTCTCGTGAGCCATAAGACAGCCAAACCACTTTTGAATGAAGTTACAGTTTTCAACAGAACTCAAGTCATGGTATGTACTTAGGTAGAGTTGAACTCAGCTAAACGTAGTTTGCATGTTAGGGGCGCCTGTCTTAAATCTACTTTCGACCTTATTCCTTTATGCAAAATTTTACAATGTTACACCATACACTACATCTAGGTAGGAAGGTACGTAATTTTAAGATTTTCACTTGCTTGCATTGTTTTATTTCGATCTACGAACTATAGAAACAATCTAATATGTTTTAAGCCCACAGATGTAGGCCCAATAAATTTTTATAGCTTTTGTATCAGCCGATTTGACTCAACAGAATTGAATAGAACCACAGATAGAACCGGGTAAAAGAAGACAATATTCTGCTATATCATATGGAACGAAAATATTTTTACACCAACAAATGATGATGTGATGTTTAACAAGTAGTGCACTTCCTTAAGGGCTTCGTTCACCATCTCCAAGTAAAGTGTTGATTAGTTACGTCCCAAGTAAAGTTAACTGGCAAGTAAAAGTTATGAGTACAGGTCAGTTTATCATATGATATGTACTACTCGAACATTGTGAAATTGAAATTGAAATTACGGGTGATTTTAACAGACAATTAGCGTGCTTGTCACTTTACTTGAAGCTGGTGAAAGAGGCCCTAAGTAAGCGGTTTCCAAACCAAGAGCTAAGCTATTAACTAGCTCGCATAGCTAAAGCAGTTTTTATTAGTTATGTATAGACTGCAAATTAAGCTAACCAAAACCTGCAAAATTAAATACGGTATTTGCCTACAGCGTAGTGAAGTAAGCTTCAGGCCTCCCCAATAATGAGAGATATCCGTGCCCAGCAGTGGGGCACAAAAAAGATTGCAGCCACGGTATGTTATTTTTTTAATGTGTTATTTTAATGCACCGCCGCTGTTATAAAACAATTTCTACTGTGTTTTTGGGAAAATTGCGTTTTCCCAAAGACATCAGGCAAGAGTAATAGATGTCGCTTGAAGATGTCCTCCATAGAATAAAGCGACCACTTCACATAACTGTCTGCTATAATAAATCATAATAAGGTGTATTTTACTTCACAAATTATATGACCAGCAGCCCATATTCCGTATAAAAACGAAATAAAGCGTACTGTTAAGATTCGATTTGAGATTAAAAGATTGCACAATACCTACCGAATGCAGCCGATGCAGCGTGAGCAATATTGCTTTGCGCTTCTAAGCTTTGTTGACGATTCAAACGTTCTCTCCAAAAATATTTATTTTTCCGACGGACCCAGTTTAAAGCCTCTACTAATATCTTCTTTATTTCTTTTTAAAATAAAGGATCACCTACTGTTCTCATACTGTTGTTTTTAGAGTAGAATAAAGTTAACTTATCTAATGGTTTTGAGATCAAAAATAAATAATTACATAATATATAAAAAGGAATAATTACTTACCACTCATACGGAGTTTCAAATAACGCAAACCCCCCAGAGGAGATGGCACGAAGTATCGCTAGCGTGACTATAGGTGAGCGCGATCACGCTGTGCTGACTGGCACTGGACACTTCGGTACCGACAGTTGCTCTTAAGAGATCATTGTAAAAACACGTATTACTGCCGACACTCGAAAAAGTTCCTCACGATTTATGAGAACAAATTGACAATACATCTAAATGTATTGTCCAAATTCTTGTGAGTTCACGCTATTCGATGGCGACCACAGACTTATAATTAAGTCTATGATGACGATGCTTCTGGAACAAAAATGTAGTAGATTATGGCACCTCTACTATCAATAATTGTTTTCTCTGTGAGTACTTTATTGTCAATAGTGAAAGGCGGTAGTGTTGTGAGAATGAGAATTATACATGGGCATGGCAGCATCCTTTTTGCGTCCCACTGCTAGGCACGTGTCCTTCCTCATTTTCGGGGAGGCCTGGACCTTACTCCACCACGCTTTTCCAATGCGGGTTTGTAGTCAACCCGCTGTTCGGATGTTTTCAAACCACCCATACGGCGTCCGACATGGTTTAACAAATGTTAACGTCGAACGCGCTCTACGCTAGCCGCCGGACTCTCACTATTTTCTGACTATGTAAACCAAAAATAATTGCTTTGTAGAACCGAACATCATCCTCATATTAGTCTAACACGAGGCGACCATCAACCTTCGGAGTAGCAGCTGCAACTGCATACGACCACAGGCAAGACTGGAGCTTGCTTGAGGTTGTGTGTAGATAGATGTCCATGGCACAAAATACTAACTACTTATTATTAACGTATCGATAGGCTGCAGCGAGTATTTATCACTACGTAACCCGCATGCTGGTCTGTTACTCCATTCAACAAATTAAAAGCAAGAAAACCTTTTAAAAAAAAGCTTTTATGTAAATGTTCTAAAAAGAAGAAAATAAAATTTCAACTTTTAACCTTATTATACACAATTTTAATTTGATATTCTAACGAGGTTTAGATTTCATGTACTTTTGATTTCAGTCCCACCACTGAAGCCGCTCAAAACATGGTATCATCACAGAAGAACATAGCAGTCTGGGGCGATGTGTGTAGCACCGCTTGCAAAGACAACTGCGAAAGTTCAGCGTTATGCGGGCTATGCAAGCCCTGCCTCGGGGCTAGGATGAAGAAGCACTTCTTGAATGCCCATCGAGAGTTCCTACACAGAGGGGACTTTAGAAGACTTTTCCCACCTGTTATGGTTAGTAATATCACAAAATAAAAAATATACGTGGTAATATAGAGAAGATTGTGTCAGATTTAGAAAACACGAAAATTAAAAGACCACATTTTTTTCAACCTTTTTTATATCCCAATGCTGGGCACAGCATAGTCCACCAGAAATTATGTATTTCTCTCAATTATGCATGGCGATGGAGAACATCGTAATAAATTGAATACATATCACAATATTTTTCATCACCGTGGAGCAGCTATAGATGCGCACATTACAAATTACTTCGTCAGAAGTCGCGCCGAGGATTATAACCCGGGATCGGTCGCGTTGAAGACGGTAGTTTTTAACCACTCGACCATCGCTGCTCCTGCCGCATAAGAGCAAATTACACAAGATATCGATTATGACTGAAAAACGATAACCTCAAACAAGCATAATAATATTCTTTCCCTGAGGTCGTATGCAGTTGCGCTGCTACTCCGAAGTATGAGAGGAGTATGTGTCGCAACCATCTGGTTAAATCAGCCACTCAATCGATAGGCTAGCCCAGTAATAATTGCCGGCATTAATTTGAATGCCTAGGCCGATAGCTAATTGAACTAGCATCACTCAACGTTTAACTATTTGGTTATTGTAAGCTAGCCTTTTGAAGATTGAATTGAAAAAGATTTCAAGTAGTTAAAAAGTTTTAGATTGTTTTTTAAATTAAATAGTTGTTTGCATTATTAATAAACCGAATTTAAAATATGTAGGTATTTAATTAGTTTCTATTTTATGTCAAGTAATCATTTAAATTGCGTACTAATGATCATCCTAGACAATTGTAACAAAGCTTATATTCCATTTAACAAAATCGCCAAGTGACGTTCAGTTAAGTTGTTGGATGTTACATACTTGGCTAGTTGTTGTTTAACCACTTCATTGAATGCCGGCATAAGGCTGGCGTATAGTTAACGGGCTAGCTAGCTAATACTTAGTATTTTTTACAGAAACAGAATGCAACTGTTGAAGAGGGTATCAAAGACTTGACTGAAACAAATAAACTACAATATCTATGGTATCAAGGAAAGTGCAATATGGATATCACCTGGTGCACATAGTACAAAGGATTATTTTATTAATTTATTTATTTACTACAAATAAAAGTTATATAACAATCTAAAAACAATGTTTCCCTTATGCTAAATATTTCCTTAATTAACATCACTGGACCATTGTTTGCAATAATCCCAAAATGTAACTACCCAAATCTTCATCCTGATTTGTCCATGATACATAAATGCTTTTGGTACTATCATCATCTCCTTCAACTTTTATTAACACTGACTCAACCGATATATTTCCATCAGCCAAGGTAATGGACCATCCTGGAAGTTTTTCTGATAATAAAGTCCTCAGTTTCTCTGCTGTTTTCACGGCTGGGCCAGGATCCTCGAATCGGACTGTACTAGTAAAACGAATAATATGCCTGTTTATACCAATTTCATCACAGACTTCATCAATATCTAAGAATGACAATCTATTATCTTTCACACAAAGTATGCCATGCACAACACGCCTCCTCTTTGGGTCTGGAGGTTGAGCATTATATCTAACTGCCTCTGCTTTCAATAACCTCAATGAAACATCTATTGGAATTTTAGTGGGAGTACTAATTGTGCATGTTTCACCGTTGGCAGGCATGAAACAACTTATCTTGAACTCCTTTTCTATTTTATCCTTCAAAAACTCCATTTTCTGTGCCTCCCCATGCACAAGCAAAACATTCTTAGGTTCACAGTACTGTATTAACTGCATTATACCTTTGGCATCGGCATGTGCAGAGAATGACATATATTCAACTGCCATTTTTACTTCAACTGTTTGGCGATTTTCAAATTCAATTTTCTTAGCGCCATTAAGAATCTTATGTCCAACAGTACCCTGAACGCAGAACCCAGGCATAATAACCATATTTTGTTCATATGGTGCCCACTTTTTAAAGATATTAAGAGACAAGCCAGCATGCAACATTCCAGGGGTTGCAAAGACAACCATTGCACCAGGGTTGTCTATGTATGCTTTATCAAAAGGCTTTATGTGTTTAAAATCAAACATGTTTCGCTGAACAAATGTCTTACGGATTTTTTGATTAGTCCAAGTGATGAACATTTTGTAATAATTGTTTGCCTTCTCCGTTAATCCTAAAGCAAAGTAAACTGGGTATTTTAAGTTCATTCTCTCCCAATATGTTTCAAGTAAAATACAAAGCTCCTGTGCTCTTCCTAATGCAAACACTGGAATAAGGACCTTGCCTCCCTTTTCAACACATTCATGTACCTTCTTGAGGAAATCTCTCTCACGACAGCGTTTTGAATCTCGAATAGTAGTGGCATAAGTCGACTCTGTAATCAGCAAATCTGGTCTACATTTGTCAATCCAGGCTGCACCTAAATGTCTATCAGGAGTCATATTATAATCTCCAGTATATACCACAGATTGTGAACCAACTTTAATCCAAAACATAGCAGCTCCAAGAACATGGCCAGCATAGTATGCTTTTATTTCCAACTCATTATCAACCATCACAGATTGATGCAATGTTACTGCTGTAACTTTTTTAATACAGTCTTTTATCATTTGTGAAGTAAAGAAGTTAGCCTCACCCTTTCTCTCTACTGCTACTTTCCTCATGTCTTCGAGCAAAATTGGGGCTATCGCCTTTGTAGGATGTGTCATGTAAATAGGGCCAGTATAGCCAATCATCTCTGACATGTATGGTAAGGCTCCACAGTGGTCCAAGTGAAAATGTGATATGATGACGCAATCGATTTGACTGGTGATGGGTCCTTCGGGAACAATGTAAGAGAAGTCTGGAAAACGTCTCTCGTCGTTGTAACCCATGTGCATTCCACAATCAAGCATAATATTTTTGCCGCCCATTGAAAGAAGAATGCAACTCCGGCCTACGTCTTGACCTGCACCCAGCGGAGTAATCTTAATATCCGGCATGATTTTCACCTCCTTATAGCTCGTTTATTGATTTGACTTTGCTTTGTTTGTGGCGCAATACGTCGGAAAAAGATAACTTAATACAGGGCATTCATTTAAGTATTATTGATGCATATCAGTTTCACCAGGCTGCGTCCGTATCTTTGTTATTTTTAAAAGAGATGAAATAATCTTGTTTATCGCCTTTGAATAATCACTTTTGATTATAATTATTTAATTTTTAATTTATAAAATATAACCTTTTAGCACTCTACGTTTTAATAGCACTTTTAGCATTTTGCTTTGACAATGTTGACATTGACAACTACTATTGACAAGTGACCAGTGTGACCATTTCAAAATTGGCGAATCTGCCACAGGCTAGGACAAAATTCTGCCAAATCTGCCACAGGCTAGACCAAATTCAGTCAAAATCTGCCAAATCTGCCACACTTGAGTTTTTCGGGCTATTACAGTAATATACAATAATAATATATTACAAATTTTCTTCATTAAAAAAAAATAATAATTAATGATCAATAATGAAATCTCCACCAACCCGCATTGGAGCAGCGTGGTGGAGTAAGCTCCAGGCCTTCCCAATATTGGGGAGAGACCCGTGCCCAGCAGTGGGACGCAAAAAGGGTTGCAGCCAATGAAATAAATAAGTTAAATGTCAATTACTTAATATTATGTCAATAGAATAAAAGTCGTGGACACACTCAAAGACAGGAACACAAACACCCAGACCGAGAACAGAAATTTAAACTGTTTCGCCGGGAATTGGAACCGGACCCCCCCACCTCCCCCTCTGTTTTTGCACGATTGAATTTTATTGATCAACAAACATCCAAGCTTTTGAATTTTAAATACTATGCTGCCAGTTCGGAGAAATCATTTTTGATCTACGTTATATTATACCAAATGTTAAATTTATAAAAATTCTCATTAAACATTTAAATTATGGGATTGCATGACTCAAAATCTCGTGATTCCTAAAATCTTCAAATTCTGCTTAAATCTGCCATTTTTAGTACATTATTCTTAGTCATAATCTGCCAGAGCCAAAATTTAGGAGTGAAATCTGCCACAAATGGCATGGTCACAAGTTGTGACTCACCACTCACACTGCAAGTGACATTGGTTGGCTAGCGATGGCTTCTAGTCTTATGGGGCGATTACATTGGCCAACCTGCAGGGGCGGATTTGGCATACATTGCTGGTTATCTGAGTACATTGTAATAAAATACTCAAGTTAACCAGCAATGTATGCCAAATCGGACACTGCAACTGCCTGCAAGTTGGTCAATTGGAATCATTGGTCACGTTCTGGTAAAGAAGCCATCGCTTTCCTTGGATGTCTGACTGACTTGCCTGACTACTGACGACTTACTGACTTTACCTAATATAACTCGTCCAGTTTCACCAAAATTGGCAAAACGTGATGCAAAAATTATACTTGACGCTGGCAATATGCAGAGTTTGCGATGCCGTAATTGAAAAAAAAAATAGATTTTTTTTTCAATTATGGTATCGCAAACTCTGTGCATACTGCCAGAGTCAAGTATAAGCAAAACTAGATTGATTGATGAAAATTCGCTACGTGAAAATTTCAAATATGTCTATGGGTTGGTTTGGTTGACAATTTGACATTGACGCGTGACGACCGACCTAACGAAACAAACGACCGACTGACATACAAAGAAAAACAAATTTTTAATGCCTAGTATAATTTTAAATCTATATACAAAACGTGTCTAAATTTGTACGTACTATTAACACTGGTAATTAGCTTAGTAATAAAGGGTTCAATTTCACAATTGAGGTTTATACTTTATTGCTATTGGAGTATGTGCAATTGTGTTTGCGACGGTGATAAGCTTATCATCAATATCAACCGCTGCCGGCTCTAGTGTGGACGTGTTTTGTACGCCTATACTTGGAATTTTAAAATGTCGGGAGAATCTTCCAACCAGAAAGTCGCCCTCATCACAGGAATTACAGGACAGGTATTTGTTTCTTTAAATTGGATAGTAAAACTAATTACTAAAAATTTATTACTTAAGCTTACGATGTTTGAACTTGAACATGTAAGCTAACAAAATACCTAGTTTTTTCGTTTGCACTACGTGCGTATAGCTCTAATACGTATGATAAATTTTACCTTGTGATGAGTTTATTTTTATTACAAATTCATTTAAAAAAATGAAGTAGTGCTTCGTTTAGAATTTAATTGCCTCTTTTAAGTGTATATTTATTTCAGGATGGTTCATATCTAGCTGAGTTTTTAATTGAAAAAGGCTATGAAGTGCATGGAATAATTCGAAGATCATCTTCCTTTAACACAGGAAGGATACAGCACCTGTATGGCCAGCCTGCTTGCCACACGGGCGGGCAAATGCATTTGCACTATGGAGATCTCACAGACACTACATGCCTCATCAGTATTATCACTAAGGTCTGTATGAATTAGCCAATTTTTTTATTAGTAATGCTACACATAGCCTCACGGACTAGGATGTGTAACACAAGATGTGGTCTCTCTCTCTCTCTCTCTCTCTCTTGTTCTGTCCAGTCAGCCCCTAGCTGGCTTGTGTTATGGAAGAATTTTTTTCAGTTCTAAAAGGAGACCCATGCCCAGCCAGCCATTCAAAAGAAAAAATAATGTAGTTTAAAAAACTAAAAAACACGCTTTTGAGAAAATACGAACTAAAAACTAAAAAAATAAGAAGAAAATGTATATTACTGTAAATAAAGCGTGGGGTGCATGGTGTCAATAGTATCTTAAAAACCACCCCACTTAATTTTTTAGTTGGATTTTTATTCTCATATTATTGCATTGTCATCGGCCCTTGACCCCTATGCAAATTTTCAAGTTAACCAGAAAATTATATAAATTAACAAAAATCATATTTTGCAAATTGAAAAATGGAATAATTTTATCAAATTAGTGTATTGTCATCGGTCCTCAATAAATCTACAAAGTTTGAACGAAATCTGGCCGTTTAAAGTGGGTCAAAATCGCGCCCAAAGAAGTCGGTTACAAACATACAAACATACAGGTGAAGCTAATAAAAAGCGTGTAAAAAGAGATCCTGTATTTACACAAAAAGGGACAAAAAACCTCGTTTTATATTTAGCAACTTTTATATTAGTATTATTTGTAATTTTTTACCTCAACCAAAATATATTAGGTACTTAATATTAGTCAAGATGCTATAATAGGAAGGAAAGCAAAAAATAAGCTATATACATTGAGATAAGGAAAATTGCAGTTGTATAATAAAAAATCTGACTGTGAAATTATTAGATAACAAAAGTTGTTTGAAATAGATTTTGCTATATTATAGGCCTAATGTAAGTTTTATTTAAATTTGCACAGTGATGTTTGGTAGGTAACTTATTTTTATTTCTAAACACACATACACATATAGCACAATGGTTACAGTGCAAGAATACTGATTAAAGTATCATGGGAATTGAAGTCAGTGAGATAGAAATTTGAATGATAAATATCAAAGTGTAATTTTAATATGGTCATATAAGATGTATGAAACATTGATTATTTTTACTAACATAATGAAATTTTATGCACTTTATTATTTATTAAAATGTATCATTGTAAAAAAACATTACGCTTAACACATTACAGCCTGTGTGTTAATTATGTGTAATGTATTATGGCATTAACAGCTTACAATTGTAGCAATTTTACAAATTTACATATTTAGTAAAAATTTAAGAATACTGTAACAACTTCTAACATCTATAAACATTTTTTTTGCAATTGGAAAAACCAGCTGTGGTAAACTAGTTGATAAGGCATATGTTTGGACATGGGCTTTGTGTACCCAGCCAATTATCAAGTGAAACAGTTATCAGTTGCCACACAGTCTGTCCACTAGCTTTGATAAATAAATTCTATTTTACCCTCTACCTACTAAGTCTTAAAATATAAAATTGTTTGCTTGCTGGAAAAATGTAGTTTTTTGTCATCCAAACTGCATTTTCAAAGGGCATTGCCCCTTTCAAAATATTTACTCTTTGAACATCAGTTATGATAAGTAGAACATTATGTTGCATAAATTACCTGCATAATATTTTAATTTGGATTTTAAATATTCAATACTCTAAAAATGATAATATTATTCAATACACATTAGTTTTGTGAAATTGGCTTGAATCTGACAGTAGTATCATCTATGGTCCAGACATTTGCTAAAATTTGCTTAGTTTTGTAGGTGGTAGAACTATTATGGTTTGCCCCGGGAAGTAACACCGCTGCACCCACTTCTGCAGTGAAGCAATTCTATTGTTTTTCGGTGGAAAGGTGTAGTTGCTGGCCGCACTTACATGAGTCGACCACCAGCCTCCGGAGTAGCAGCGCAACTGCATACGACCTGAGACAAGACTTACCTATGCTTGCTTGAGGTTGTACATAGATGTTCATTGGCTGCAGCGACCACTTAACACCACGTGGCCTGCATGCTTGTCTGCTACTCCATTCAAACAAAAAAAAAGTTAAAACTCCCGTGTTACTTCATGTGCCTGACATTATTGTTATGGTAATTGAAACATTCTTTACAAGTAATAAATAACACATGAAAAGTGTTCTGATGTTGAGTAAAGATAGCACTCAGTAACTATTGTTAATCCTTTTAAAATCGATTTGATTTATAGTTTTACTTTCACATTTCATTTGTTACATGTTTAAATGCTTAAAGACTTGCTCACACTTCTGTCTTTGTATTCTCAAGGTAATGAAAACATATAAGGCACAAGTCCACCACACTCGCCAATTCTGAATATGCAGACTTTACATTCCATTGAGAAAATTTGGATTACAGATTTCTTGTTTTATTTCACTGTAGATCTAGTGACAAATATGCACATAGCTATTACTTTCTCAGAATTGAATCGCAATCCTCCACTGTGAGAGACCACGATAGCCTAAACTATCAATCAATAGCTTTTGTGTATTTTTAAATAATAAATAAATCACACTCATAGGGACTTACCAAAAGATACCCTGTGTAATGTACAAGCACAAAGTCAAGGACTCTGAAAACCAGACCATTACTTAGGTATCTCTAAATTCATAATAATAATGTCTAAGATATACAGAATATCGGCGCGTGGCTATCACTGCGCCGTACCGGTCATTATTGTAATGGATTTCATTGGGACAAACCTGAAATCACGCTTTCCCATTCAAATAAATTCGTTTTACTTCAGACACGACCAAAAGAAATCTACAACCTCGGCGCACAGTCACACGTAAAGGTATCCTTCGAGCTGAGCGAGTATACGGCTCAGGTGGACGCTCTGGGCACCCTGAGGCTGTTGGAAGCGGTCAGGGCGGCTGGCCTGGAGAAGCATACAAAGATCTACCAGGCCTCTACCTCCGAACTGTATGGCAAGGTGGCTGAGGTGCCTCAGAACGAGAAGACGCCGTTCTACCCACGGTCGCCTTATGGTAAGACACCATGAATACAAGTCGTCAAAACATTAATTGGGTATTTTGCTGATTTTTTATGGGTCAATTATAGCATTTTAAGAGATAATGAGAACACTAGAATCACATTTTGAATAACTTAAAATTTTTGCACATTATGTACTTTAGAATGACAGATCAAAATAGTGCAATGAAGTCATATTACTATCGCTGTACTAAATATTACGAAAACTATGATTTGCTAGAAAGGGATAGAATACCTTTAATCTTATTTAATCTTTATCTACCTATTATTATTTTATTATCAATAAGTTTTGATTTCAAGTTTTGAAGTGGTTGAAAGACTATATTCAATTTTATTAATTAACATAACATATATTATTATTTACTTTCTATTAGTCAATAGACAAATTGATTACTCCACCACGCTGCTCTATCCTGGTTCTAACTCCGAGCTCTAACCCGCTGTCGGATGGTTTGCCGCCCTTAAGGCCTCCGATAAGCCTTAACGACTATTATCTATCGATAACAACCGGGACTGACCGGAAACGCGCATGAAAGTTTTTGCCACTAGCGGTCACCCATCTCACACCCGACCGCACCCGTTTGACTTAGCCGACGTTCTACGCCAGCCGGTCAATGCGCGCCTCAAGGATCCTAAAGCCTACTTTGCTCTTTTTTATTTGTTCATGAAAAAGTTACTTTTCTGATTAAATTAAGAATTTTATAAACGGGAAAATTTCAAAGCGAGGTTTATTGAAAATAACATACCACAGCTAAATAAATAAATCACACTCATAGCGAGTTAAATGACCATAAATAACCAGTTTTAATGGTAATGTATACCTACTTATCTATTTTTTATTATTGCTTAAAACATTACCTTCAAATAGGCAGTTCAAACTACTATTTTTATCATTCCCTCCGGAAATAGAAACATGCTTTATCTAAGTATATCACCATTGTAACAGTTCTAAGTAACATACTTAGCCTAATCAGTAGGTATGTTTAAAAATAGTAATTTATTTGTAAATGTAATCTAAATTAAAAACCTGTGTTACAAGATTAACCTTATATTCAAAATCTAATAAATTAACTTAAGATATCACTTATACCCCTTTAAAATAATTATTATATATCCTATCCAGGTACTAAATCAGTAATCCCAAAAAGGAAATTTATTTATTTTGTACACAGAAACATCATAAGAAGAAAAGTATGTACAGGAATTGATAGGTACCAGGAATTGATAGATTTTTACTTACAGGCTACCATGAGCATCCAAAAACAGTTTGAGGTAGTGTGTAGATCTTCATGATCCACCACTTATAATCATAATTTGGGAAAGTCTTCAGTATTTAATTTTTTAGCCTCACGATTCGAGAGGCTTGGAGCTTAAGTACTCCACACAACGCACGCCGCTGTCGGACGTTTTCAAACCGCCCATAAGGCCCCCTATTCCACACGATTCCTGGCTATCGATTACACGAGGAACCGATGGCTAAATGTGCCTATCACAGCACGAAAAAACATGAACATTAAATTTGGCCAATAGTGGTCACTCATACACCCGTTCAAGACCGTTTCGCTTAGCTGCTAAGCAGTGAACGATTGCTTTCGTTCTATGCTAGACGTTACAAATCAAATTCAAATGCATGCGTAACATTAATAAGAAAAATTACACTGATGTCGTTGAGCCAAAAATAAACCTCATTTTATCATCATAACAACCAGATTAATAGAAAGATTCTTGCAATTTTTATATTTTTGAGACATGTTTACGGAAAAGCTCTACAGTGAGTACAGGTTGCAAAAAAATATTCAAAAATAGTCAATTATGTCCATTGGAAGGGAAGAATTTGAAATACTTTGCATCAACTTCAAAAAGCGATTAAAAGGAACCGAGGTAACTTCTCTGTCTCTGCAAGATAAGTCTTGGACTTGGTAGCAAATTCCTTCCTAAGTAAGGAGGGCACGTTAAGATGTCGGTCACGGATGTTGTCGATAAATAACAGTTGTTAAAACCTTGTCGGAGGATGGGCGATTTGAAAACATCCGACAGCGGGTTGGCCACTAACTGCAATCAACTTGCATTGTTGCAGCGTACCCACCAAGCTATACTCCAGGCCTCCTCAATAATGGGGAGAGATCCGTGCCCAACAGTAGGACGCAAAAAGGGTTGCAGCCATAAGAACTAATATTATTATGAATGAATATTTGGCTCGGACTTTCGCGATCCCCTGTGACTTTCAACTAGCTCTACGAAACCTTTTACTAATTTTATCCTCATTTCTGCTTAATGTGATAACCACAGAAAGAGGTTAGAATGGAAATGTGGGCGGGGCAGTCACGCCAAGGATATGAGCAAATGCTTGTTGGATATGAGCAAATGCGTGCTTGGGTGTCATCCACAGAACATTATTAACAGAAGTTAGAATGGAAATGTGGGCGGGGCAGACGTCGCCAAAATCTCTACAGAAACACGCGATCGTGCTACAATATGCGTGCTTGGGTGTGATTCGTTCATTTGAAATCGCGTGATTGTGCGGCGCTAAGATTGGCTAGATTTGAAATTGCAAATATGTGCGTAAGCTTCGTATTTATTTAAGTACAGATGTAATGGAGGTGAAAGGCGGGGCTTAATCGGCGACACCAGTCTTCATACAAACGGCGTATTATTGCCGTTCTACTTCTCTTAATAATGTTCTGTGGTGTGATCCGTTCATTTGAAATCGCGTGATTGTGCGGCGCGGCGGCGCTAAGATTGGCTAGATTTTAAATTGCAAATATGTGCGTAAGCTTCGTATTTATTTAAGTACAGATGTAATGGAGGTGAAAAGTGGGGCTTGATCGGCGACACCAGTTTTCATACGAACTGCGCATTATTGCCGTTCTACCTCTTTTAATGTGTTCTGTGGTTATACACTTCATTACCTACTTACTGACTAATTATTTTCAAACTTCTTATAACTAGCCTGCGCAAAACTGTACGGATACTGGATAGTGGTGAACTACCGCGAGGCGTACGGCATGTTCGCCTGCAACGGGTTGCTGTTCAACCACGAGAGCCCTCGACGCGGAGAGAACTTCGTCACCAGGAAGATCACACGTGGGGTGGCCAAGATACAGCTGGGCCTGCTCAAGTGCTTGGAGCTGGGGAACCTGGACAGCAAACGGGATTGGGGACACGCCAAGGATTATGTTGAGGTATAACTGTATAACTAACGTCGATGTATGACTAAGATGGTGGTTGTTTGCGTATTTACGCTCCACATTACCATGAAAACCATTTATTACAATGTCCTGCACGAACGCGCGCATTGTGACCAAACCGCCTTTAGCGTTCATGCATTCGGTTTGGCTCTGTTTGGTTTGACGTGTAACGTCGCGCGTAGTGCGTAGCAATGATAATATTTGGAAATATTATTATGACGACCCGTGTGACCCAACGGTTACCATGCCAGACTGCCAGTCGGGGGTCCCGGGTCCGATTCCCGGCGCAGTAGAGATTAAAAATTATGAGTTTCAGTTCCAGTTCTCGGTCTGGTTGTTTGCAATCATGCCTTCCTTACTGTGGGACTGAGTATGAAACGTAACTATTTCCTACATTTCAAAGTCATAAATTGCGCTGCGCTGTGTTGCATGCGGATTGACTGTAGAATTTTTATTTTTATTTTATGAGTATCGAGTTACAGTTTAAATTAATCAATTGGCTGCAACCCTGTTCACGTCCCACTGCTGGGCACGAGTCTCCTCATTATTGGGGAGGCCTGGAGCTTACTCCACCACGCTGCTTCAATGCGAGTTAGTGGCCAACCCGCTGTCGGATGTTTTCAAACCACCCATAAGGCCTCCGAAAAGGTTTAATGACTGTTATCTATCGACAACAACCGGGACCGATGGCTTAACGTGCACTCCGAAGCACCGAACCGCGCCCGTTTGGCTAAGTTGCATAGATCGTTTGCGTTCTTCGCTACCCGCCGGGCCATGCGCGCTTCAATTAATCAAATAGGCGAACTTAACTAACAAAAAAAGCCTTCCAGGCGATGTGGCTGATGCTTCAACAAGAGGTGCCCGAAGACTTCGTTGTGGCGACTGGCGAGACTCACAGTGTGCGCGAATTCGTTGAACGAGCGTTCGCGTGCGTTCAGCGGCGGATAGAGTGGAGGGGGGAGGGGGAGAGTGAGACCGGACACGACGCGGGTACCGGGGAGATGCTGGTCAAGGTCAACCCCAAGTACTTCAGGCCTGCCGAAGTGGTGAGTTAATTAAACTTGATCTAAATTGGAAGAATCTTAGTGACTGGAGTAATGGAATTACAACCTTAGAGCTAACGTTTGTATCCGTCCAGCAACAGATACAGTATGAGGAGAGGGAGACAATAAAAGAAAAGAAAGATAGTTGTTAAGGTTGTCTAAAATACTTCAGGTCTGCCAAAGGTGTTCATAGCTTCAATAACATTATTATAAGTGCCTTAGTGGAAAGAGGGTAAGTGTACGTACAGGTTACTTTCGCGTGCGTTCAGCGGCGGACAGAGTGGAAGGGGGGGGGGACAATGAGACCAGATACGACGGAGATATCGGGGAGATGCTGGCCAAGGTCAACCCCAAGTACTTCTGTTGATGAGTCGATTACAATAGACGGACTTGAGTTATGGGTTCGTATAAATTCGTACGTATTAATAACGTCCATCTAGTGACTGATGGAGTAGATGCTGAAGTGGTTAGATTGTAAAAGATGAGATTGTGAACGTAAGAAGGGCCCTCTGCGATACAGTGATGGGGGTGATGAGAGGGGGTAAGGGGTAAGAACATGAAGCTGTTACTAGGGAAATGTTTGTCGTGCATGGTCAGTCTGAAGGCGTACTCGCGTGCTACTGAATCGACTCTAACCGCAAACCGTATATTGGTATAAAAGTTTGATTTTTCAAAAAATTGGCTAATCCGATTTTCTTGTTTTTTTTTTTTTTTTAATCTTTTCTCTAAAAATTGCCATCCTAAGGAGAAAAATCGGTTGAAATCTGTTTTCCGAAAAATCAAACTTATACGGCTTGAGTCGATTCAGTTGCACGCGAGTAGTGTACATATCTACTAGATAAGTAGAATGAATCTTGCATGATCTCATTTCATTTCAGCAATAATACCAGATTACGTTTACTATCTTCAAAATTAAATAATGTATTTTTAGTGCTCTTCAAATAATGTATTTTTAGTGCGGCATTTTTGTTAATAACAGCTTAACGATGTATATGTACTTACATATACATACGTGCATGGGCATACCGATTGGGCAGAATCAAGGTCCACATTCAGAAATTCAAGAATTTCAAAAGATCTCCCAAAACGAAAACAAAAATTTATAAGGATTAAGCATCTCCATCTCTCTCAAAATCTGCAAGCTGAAGTGGCAATGGGCAGGCCATATATTTAGGAGGACCGACAACCGCTGGGGAAGAAAGGTCCTTGAATGGAGACCACGTCTTTGCAAAAGGAGTACAGGCCGCCCTCCAACCAGGTGGACTGACGACCTGAAGAAGACAGCGGGTAGTCGCTGGATTCAGAAGGCCCAGGACCGGGAGCAGTGGCGAACGTTAGGGGAGGCCTATGTCCAGCAGTGGACAGTAAAAGGCTGATGGATTGGATGGAAGCATCTAGCCCTCCCCCCTCCCCCCTCGGTACGTCCTGGATGCACGTTACATATATGTTTGTACAGCTACTTCCTGTGGTTTTCTTTGTAGGTATATTTAGAGGAGAGACTTAAATCCACTAAACTAGATTGACTTGTTATGCTACATTAATTTTATAACTTTGTTACTTTCGAAAAAAATACATGTAAAAGCAACGTAATAATTTCAGGCAATATTATATTGTTCACTAGCCTTCCGCCAGCGGCTTCGCCCGCGTGGTGTCCACTCTATCTATGTTCCAAATTTTATTGAAATTGGTTCAGTAGTTTAAGCGGGAAAGCGTAGCAGACAGACAGACAGTTACTTTCGAATTTATAATATTAATATAGTAGGGAAGTAGGGATTGTATATTAACATATAATAGTAGGTATTTTTTTTACGTTTCAGGACTTATTACTAGGCGACCCGTCGAAAGCAAAGGCGAAGCTGGGCTGGGTCCCGAGGGTGACGTTCGATCAGTTGGTGCGGGACATGGTCACCGCTGACCTTGAACTGATGAAGAAGAACCCGGAGGCGTAAGTAAGTGCCTTACATGTAAACAGCTATTATAGATGGTCTAAAAAGAGCAGCGATGGCCGATTGGCAAAAGACCGCGGTTTCCGATGCGATCGATACCGGGTTCAAATCCTCGACGCACTCCTCTGAGAAAGAATTTTGTAATGTGCGCATTTATCGCTACTCCACGGTGATGGAAAATATCGTGATATTTAATTGATTCAAAATGCATACCGCAAAAAGGTGGCACTAAACAACGCTTGGAAAGCAGGGTAATTGTTAATTTATTTTGACACATGATTTTTATTACCTTTTAAATGAATAAAAATTTCGTCAATAGATTAAAAACGCACAACTCGTTTTTAATCTATTGACGAAATTTTTACTGTGACGTTTAATGTGACGTCAAATCATTTTTCATATAAAATTTATGAGGATGACACGTTTTAAATCTCTAAAATAAAGTTTAAATGAGTCTACTCATTTAGTCCTCCTAAATCCTCCTCCTGTGCCCAGCAATGAGGCATAATACAGGTTGAAAAAAAAGAGATGATCTATGTCACTAAGTCGGTTTGGCTATGAATGTTATGAGGCATGCGCATTTTCTAGGTTCTACTTTCAGGGTTTGACCGGGGAAGTACCACCGCTGCACCCACTTCTGCCGTGAAGCAGTTCCATTGTTTTTCGGAGGAAAGGTTCAGTTGCCGACCAGAGTTAGCTAACTCTTTCACTTAAGTTAGTATTTAGGCTATACACTGTAAATTCGAAACTGGTCAGGAACTGCATAGAGCGACTCAACGCACTGGCTGCGAGAAACAGAGTCTTTTTGATATGGGTTCCAGGACACTCATCCATACAAGGAAACGAGGAAGCTGATGTCCTGGCACGTGAGGGTGCAAAAGGGACTCAGCTTGGTCCTGAACCATTCTGTGGTATTTCCAAAACGACCATCCGACAAAAAATTCTCACTCAGTGCAGGGAGGAGGCGATGAGGGACTGGACTGAAGGACCAGGGCACAGCCACTCCAAAGCTCTGATACGAGGATATGATCGGAGTTATGCTGAAGAGCTATTAAAGCTCAACAGAACGAATATCCGCACGGTAACCAGAGTCCTTACTGCAGGCTTAGACAAAGTAACAATTTAAAAACGATAACGAAGTTAGAAAATACTAAAATGTATGGGATTGACATAAGCCGCGTTAAATCACGTGGTCAATCGACATCGTTATCGCAAGTTGGTAGACAAGTGTTATAATTCGTAACGAAACGATAAAGTAACGAATTGTTTTCGTGGTTATTCCATATAAATGCGTAGACAAGCAGCACTTTAAGTGTTCGCCTTCGCATCGATCGCGATCGCCAAAAAAGATGACGAAACGAATGGTAAAACGCTGTAGTTATCGAAACAATATGGCCGGATTTCATTCAGCTGATTTTTGACACGGAGTGATTATTTCTCGTATCCGTATTTATTCTGTGTTAAAGGCGTTGTAGACTGCATTCCAGTTCAGTCCATAGTCGGTCTGATCTTACCCGACCTTGTAATCCAGCAACGGGGCCCCGCCAAGTCACCATGACTGTAACATAAACAAACAAATTTCAATATAAGTGTTTCATTGTTGAGTTCGCGTCATTGTTTACATTACATGCTCATAAATAAAACTTTGATTTACTTACGTTTCCATTGCATATACTCAAGCAGCGTTGACAATAATTGTTCGGGACTTGCTCGCACTCTTGATTCGATGTTTTATCACTAAAAATTAAAATAAAGATCACTCCATCATCGTTTGAACATCCGTCACATAAAACTGAATCTATTTTAAATAGCATTAAGTTTTGGAGACCATCTAAAAGTAATACTTAACACTCTTTTCACTTACCACTTTCAAAATATTGTTTTTATTATAATCTGAAAACGATTATACGCAACACTCACTTAATTTTAACATTAAAACCTTTTAAAACAACAAAAAAGTTCGTGGGTTTGATCTGATTTGACACTTCTTGACTTACACTGACAGCTAAATTTTCGATACCATAGCCAATATTTCTGTTTTTATCGAATAAACAATTCGACACAACGATCGCGACATTAGTGTTACATTGGCTAGGAAATTGTTTTCGATATCTCGAAGACGATGACGAATTTAGATATCGTTTCGCTACGAAGCGATGTTACTTTGTCTAAGGACCCAGGACACTGTAAGCTCGGAAGACATATGTCGCTTTTAGGACTAAGTCCAACCGACACGTGCAGATACTGTGGGGAGGAGAGCGAGACACCACGCCACCTCCTTTTAAACTGTGGTGCGCTAAACCACAAGCGTAGCATTCATCTTGGGAGGCACGTGTTGCTGCCAGATGAAGCCAAACAAATCACCGTCCATAAAATCCTAGCCTTTATCAAGGCTATCGGGTTGGACGGTGATCTGTAATCTGGCTACGGGTACAAACAATCTTTATAGGTTGAAGTACCCTGGGCTGATATAGCCCGAGCCCTTTATTCAAATAAAAAAAAATAGTATTTAGGCTAACATTTTTACCCAAGTTAGCCAAAATACTAGTTTATAGTTTAGTAGAATGAATACAGTGCTAATAAGTACAGTACCTATTACTGTACAATAATGTTGAAAATTGTCTGTTTCATTCACAGGACCTCTGTACATCCAAAGACTGTCAACGTTACTATGTATCCTGAGCGGTTTAATACTAATGCAATTATGATTGAAGTATGAAATTACTTATAATATAAATTTTTCTATAGAAAGAAGAAGAATAAAGACCAGCTTGAGTGTTTACACTCATTTAAATTGTAACTTAATGTCATTGATAGTGTCAATATCATACAATTTGGTGAAAGCTATTCACGCCTATAATTGGCTTGCACATCTGTCTCTTACTTACATGTAAGATTTTTTCCAATGTATTATGTGTCTGTTGTTGGTGTGATCGTAAATAAATAAATGATTGATAGGTTAATGTTAAAATACCTGATAGCCTCTGTTTCATGTCATAAAGTTAAGTAAAAACTACTTTGCAACAATCCGCAATCAGAACGTATGATAACGTATGAAAGTGAGGGGGCTGAATCGGCCATTGCCTCACTTTGCGAGTAACCGTCGTAGAGTCAAAACCCTGATGATGCTCTGTTTTGGTGGTGGTACGTATGTTGGTGTATATTTTTTGTTGTTGCATGTGTCCTATGTGGGAAGGAGGGAGGTGCTATTGCATGAAAAAAGTATACACCATCATACGTTCTGATTGCGGATTGTTGCAAAGTTGTTTTTACCTAACTTTATAACAATGGTGTTCCGCAAAGTAATGGCTGATTCTATTAATTCTGTTTCATGTTTGAACGATTAAAATGAAAAGAAACAAAAAGATATTTTACTCATCTCTCAAGAGAAATGTTTATTTCTACCGAAAACACGTGTGTTGATCGAAACAGATGAAAGGCTGTAAAAATACATGTCACCAAGCACCAAAAATCAAATGATTACGGTATCGTATTCTTACGATACATCTGTACTATTTACTCCTTACTAATATGTTGTATACTCTTGTATACTTTTGCAGTGTTTTGTTTGTCTTGCTTTGGCATACGTCATTTTGTGCGCTTCAGAATGATACAAAACATTGAATAACTATTACAAGCTTATATGTACACCTTTATAAGTTTTGGGATTTATTAAGTACCTAAACATACCTTAGGGCGCGTTTCCACTGACGCGGAGCTGGACGGAGAAAAGTGGAGAAGAGCGGTGAAATGTGGTGAGTGTTTCCACTGAAGCGGAGTAGAGTGGAGTAGTGAAGCGGAGAAATCCGCACCCCAATGTCCGCTGTCCTCCGCTCCGCATCGCCTCGCTGTATTTTTATGAATATCCGTTCAGCTCTGCCCCACTCCGCTCGTGCTGTTTCCATTGAAGCGGAGCAGAGATTTCGAGCAAAGTGATTGGTCAATTCATGCACCGCTAAGCACCGCTCCGCCAAGCTCCGCGTCAATGGAAACGCACCCTTAGGTAAGCACCACGCTTAAAGCACCAATGTTACGTAAAATATATTTTACCCATATGATACGTGGATATTCTCTTATATTATGCCAGTACTATTAATTTATATTCCTATGTTAGATTTTAAGATTTAAGTTTTATAATAATATTTTGTTCAATGTACGTATATTGAATGTTTATTTATGTATTTAATCTATAAGCTTCACGAATTTATGATGTGAATTATACTTAATTTTCAAGCACAAAGTATCAAGATAATACAATCTGCTGTAATGTACAAATTATTGTATTTCATAGGTTCATACATTATTATATTATAATACAGGTAAAAAATATTCGTTTTGATTAGTAGAGAATGGTGACCTTGTAATTTAGTTATGAATTATATTACAATAAAATTGATCATTAATAATATTAACCCTGCATAGACTATTAAACTTTGATGCTATTGTGACAGTCCATTTAAGTAGTTTATTATATTCTTAATTTGCCACGAAACTTGAAGCTATTAATTTATATTCTAAACATAAAAAATAAAGTGACGCGACCTTCACCATACATCCCTTTAACACGTTGAACGCCGAGGGGAAAAGGATGTTGTTCCGTTTAGGCCATGGGGGTCACCGGTGAGCCGAAGGGTGTTGTTCCATTCAGGCCGTGGTGGTCACCGGTGAGCCATCGGAGGCCTTCACTTCAAACGCGATTTACTGGCCGAAACGCAACGATACTATGCAAAAACGTTACTAAGGTGGGCCGCTTGGCCCTGTAGAATATAAGAATCTGCTTGGTTCTTGTGTACTGGTAAACACTTTGAAATTTTTTGCAATTTTTGGCAACTTATTAGGGTTGTACTGAACTTCCATAGCAAAGGTATTTTTAATTATTAATTTGGATACTTAACATGGGAAAAATAATTTTAAAATGAAAACATAAATAATTACTTCAAATGTTTCGCAACTAAAACGTCTGCGCTCGCGACGAAAGCAAGCCCGTAACGGGGCGCGGAGTGGGCCGCCGCGTGACCCCGTGGCCTGCGGGGAGGGATTTACGAAATTCCTTTCATTCGGGCCACGGGGATCACCGGTGTGCCTAGTTCAATATTTCCATATTTTACATAGTAATTTAAGAAAAAAATTAAAGTATATTGCCAAATAACATATTTCTAATCATTTGGTACAATAAAACGTTATTGTGAAAAATTACGGAAAACACTATTTCTCTTTGGCCTGAATGTATTTTGTCAGTAGGCCCACCGGTGGGCCGTTGGGCGTTCAACGTGTTAACTATAGTAAACCTGCATTTGTGATATAGGAGCTGTAATTATGTTTTTGTGATATAACATGTTTATTACTTTAGTAACTTTTGTGCTTTGTTCTTTAAGATTTTACAGTATTTTAATTTTTATGAGGGTATATGTTATGTACCTATAAATACATTCTAATAGTTTAATTTAATATATTAATACAAAGATATATATTCTAGTTTCTTATTATGCAAATTTTACTTTAAAGCCGCATTTTAGGCGCAAAAGATATAAGTACTATGAAAAGCTATAGCTACACGAAAAACAAATAAACTTCATTTCCACCTAGCTCCATAACCTGGAAACTGAATAGCCTGAATTTACAAGATGTAATAAATGGATCTTATTATAATAGAGTATGTTTGATTTTGTGTTCAATTCTCTGTCACTGACAAGAAGTCAGTAAACTGCAACCAGGACTGGACTATCCTTATACCATCACGCTTGGAGCTTCCACCATAAGTTAATGGTGCGTATCTTTTGTCCTTAATTTATATTTCAAATTAATTTTCTATCTGTATTTAATTGTTCTGTATGCATTTATTCAAAACCGGTACTATTTAAAAACCAGAAATAAAACGGGCAGAGCGTATGCATTTTTTATTGACAAGTAGAATGACACAGAATAATGGCTGGTAAAGGACGACTCCCTTCTTATTGGCTAGGGCTTGGCTTAAGGGAGACGTCATGGCGGCATGGCTCCGATTGGTTAGCTGGCTGATATGCTCGTTACAACTAATTTATATACTAATGGATAAGCGGCCTTATTCCTCTATCCTGATTCCCCATCAAAGGTGCAACAAAATAAGTGCAGTCTTATATTGCTTCTTTTATTGCACCTTTATATTGCTGTTTTATATGCAGCTTTATATTGTATGAACACTACGTAAATGTATGTAAATTTGTATTGATACAAAATGAATCCTTTGTGAATAAATGATATACTTAATCTAAGAACTATTTCATTTTAATTTTAATTGTTTCCTGTTGATATATGTGGATGAATGAATAAATAAATAAAAGTTTTATTAAGAATAAAATACGTAAATTTTCAAGGATTCCAATACGTTTAAACAGGCAATTCTTGTATATCTCTAAATATATATTTTGAATCTCGGAAACGGCTCCTACGATTTTCACGATTAGTGTGCAGGAGTTTTCGAGGGCATAGCTAGGTTTCATTTTTAGAAAATACCGTTTCATCCATGTTTTCAACTTAATACATACATAAACTGAAAAATATGACTTCCTGCCATCTATCGGCAAGTATATGTAATTCTATTTGTTTGTTTTTGGGAAGCTGAAGTAGATGGCGCCTGATTGGCTTACTGTTAAGAAGCCAATAAGTCTGAAAAATGAATTGTTTTTATCCGAGAAACGTTCGGTCATCCAGGTACTTTTTATTTACAAAACGATAATGTACATACATCAAAACAAAAGAGTACAGTAAAACATATTTTTATTATAATAACAGCGTAAAAACAGTAATTTAAATGCTTATTCTTATCTATTAACATCATGTTTAGTAAACGGTGGGGGCATATTTTTATGCCTGATAAAATTCTAAAAGCTGGGAAGTTATGAACTGATAATACACATAAATATTAAAGAGGTAATTAAAAAATGCCACTGGGATTTGAAAGACCATCAATACATAATATAAAATATTTGGCATATTGATGCCTTACTTATATAAATTACAAATTTTTATATGAATAAAATTGTACTTTGGTGACATACATTATTTGACACATAAGGCAATAGGAATCACATTAATTACTTATTTACATATTGTACAGGACATCATCGTTTATTTTGTAGATACGTAATCAATTTAAAATACATATGTAATTGTGATGTACAAAAAAATGTTTAAAATAAAGGTAAAGTATATAGAGAAATGTACCACAGTTCTTTTATTTCACGAAGTACTGGTGTTTGTTCCTTCCCTGTGTGCACTACCCAAGAAACTGCCAATTAGTCATCAGTTACAATAGTTACCAGTAAGCCTTCTGTAGTAAACTGGCTGGTCGCCAGGTGTGACTGTTTGACAACTGCTTAAGGTGACGCACACACTGACACAGACAATATAATATGCTCTCACTACCTTGGTAAACAGGTTTTCGTGAGATAAAAGAGCTATAAAAGCCTACAATAATAAATGTGAGCATCTATACAAACATTCGCGTTTATTCTTAGGTCTTCCTAGAAATAGTTCATAAAACCAACGCTCAAAGGCTGCCCAGCCCACATTACCAAAAGCATAATTTAAAAATCTAATGTAACTCAAAATAATGTGAATTATCATGAATTTTCACAAATGATTACTAGATTAGAATTGATAATTCAAAACAAAATTATCATGGCAGACATATTTAGTGTATGTTCAAATAGCAAAATTTTGCGCGCGTTTTGAAATCGCGCGTTTATATATCCAAAACTATTTTGCCATCTGCACTTGCACTTAGCGCTCTTCATCTGAACTCTCTTTAAATTTAATCGTTCGTTGACGCACGTTACATGTAAACTTAGCCTTATACTTTTCAATTGAATACTTTTAAAATAAAAAAATTGCAAAATATATAAATTCTTAATAATCAAATTATCATAACAGTTTAAATCGAAAACACGAGACATAATATTATTATGTAACGAAACGTAAATATTTCGTAATACAGCTATTCGTTTTAGCAGTTCTATAATGAATCATCAACCCACCAGTCCCGGGTTTATAAATAGGCCGTATAGGCCGCGGCCTAGGGGCGGCAGCATCCCAGGGGCGGCAGATTTCAGAGGAGGATCCCTCGATTTCAGAGGATAAAAGTCAAACACGTTCACTGGTTTTCTCGTGATTTTTTTATACTTTAAAAAATCCCTATAGAAACTCATTCCTATCAAAACCTATATTATCGTGTGAGTGATAGATGACAGCAGCGAGGCGGGCAGGCGGCAGTGGCAACGTAGCAACCCCTTCCGCCCACACTCTCCGAGTGAGCCGTCTGCGCATGGTATTTAAGTAGGAGTAAAAGTAAAATTACTTTAAACTAAAATTTTCTGATACTTTAAAGGCAGAACAAACACTGTCGGGTTGGCTCGTTATTATTGTATATTGTACATGGGGCGGCGGAAATAAGGTGGCCTACACTCATAAAAAATATAAATCCTTCACTGCAACCCACCCTGGCCACCATTGATCACGGCTATTTTAATTAAGATCCTATAAAATACAAAAAAAAACATTTAAAAACTAAATGATATCCCAAACATTAAAACTGTCAGACAGGTGGGTTTGAAGCATTGATATACCATACCATAGCCTAAAGCTTACACCCACGTTGCTCAATAAAAAGATTGGAAAGTATGTAATCAAAATGAAACACACTGTTAATCTGTCTATATATACATTTCGCTTTTCATGTCATTAGTATGAGAATCCGAGTTTGATCTCAGTAGATGAATTATCGCCCCACAGTCATGCTGCATTTTAACTAACATTGTACCTGAAAAATTATTTAAAACAGGGCTGGGGCTTTTTCCGCTCCCTTTTTTCTCCTAGCCCATTTAAGCCTTAGCACACCCAAAGCGGATGGCGGTCAGCCGATGGCCGTACAACAATGACAAACATCAGGTGTATATTATTACTCAGGATGTTAATAAACTATTTCATATCATTGCCATTTTTAGTTCTTAACTCAAGGATTTTTTTAGAATTCCTATATCTGGTTGATGCCCCAATGATAAGTGCAAACATTTTCAGGATTTTTGGAAATCTTATCAGGTACTTACATAGATCGCTACAAAATATTTTCATGGTTTCACTATATGATTTAAAAAAAACATTAACAAATTTTGCATTAAATACATCAAATCAAGAAAACGTGCAAGATTTTACAATAACATAAACAGCAAAATTGTATGTGCAAATGAAAAAGCCCAACATTATAGAGATAAAACCAAACAACTTTGAACAGGACTTTAGCATTGTAATCGGTTGATTGAAGACGTCCATAGGTTACAGTATGCATGATGACACTATTAAAGAATCAGAGAATTAATGGTTTTACAGAAAAATATATGCTAAAAGGGTTCTAAAAAATATGATCCCGTTTTAATATAAACATTAAGATTTTCAATAAAATAAAAGTTTAAAATAGCAATCGGCCATGTTATCTGAAACGGCAATCACAGCGAATGACGTCACGTCTCAGTAAATGTCATCGTGTTGCTTGCAGTTTTGCATACACTCGCAATACACACAATGCAATGTTTACTAAGGTGTGACGAGCAAGCCGACGCCATGACACCTACGAGCATTTTCGCGCTTAATTCAAATTACATAGTAGAAAATACATTAATTTTCCTTAAAACTTAAGTTTATTGCTGAAATAAACTTTTTTCGAAAATAGGAGACGTGTACCTACAATAAGGAAAGGTATTTAAAAATCTGTCATCATGCCTGTTGTGTACAGTTTCAGCTACAGCTCCATAACATATATGCTCATCAATAACTTGTTTAATAAAAAAACAATCTCTCCACTCCACACATACTAACATTTCACATGTCACTGCACTTTATCTCCCTTGTGGTTTATTCCATGATAAAAACACATCACAAAGTAAAACACTACATCCTCACAGTCCCTACACAATTACGCTCTTGTCAATTTGTCAATATAAAGCACTTCACACACTATCCTCAAGACTACTACTTCATCAGGAACTTGTCCTTGTCGAGCAACCGCTGACGCACTACGCCGCCCAGGATGAACTCGTTGTTGACGATGGTGGCACCGCGCTGCCGCAGCGCTGGCATCAGTTCCCGGTCCGCCGGGCAACATACGCAGTACCAATTGCGGCCGCCTTCCCGCCAGGTACCACCCGAACATTCCACTATAGCTGGAAATTTTGAAACATCGTGTTTGTAGAAGTAATATGTATAAAAGACAAGATTACAACAGCAACTAAACACAGCGTAATATAAAGGATGGATGTCAATAAAGCTTAACAATGTCGAGTGGGCGGTCAAAAGTAGAATGGGCCGTCATTCAGCTACATTTAGTGCGGTTATAAAAAGAATGGGTGTCAATAAAACTAAGCTATATCGATTGCGGTCAAAAGTAGGATAGGTTGCCATTCAGCCACATCTGGTAAAGATAACGACTATTCAAATTTTTTTCACACTCATAGCCCCACAGTAGGGTAGATACACCCTGTGTCTTGGGTACCATGTACACACACAAAGACAGAAACACAAACACCCAGACCGAGAACAGAAATTTAAACTCATCATTCAAATTTCTGCCGAAGATTTAGAAGTAAGTTTGTAAATGGATTGTCAGTTCCTTTCCATGGTAGTGTAAATAAACAATATGGTATACTATCCGATCACATCAACAAAGCATATAATAATGTATTTAGCCCAAAGATAATCTCTCCAAAGATATGTAAGTCATTCAATGATTGGGCAACATTGGGACTACACCGAAGTAGGCAAAAATTATATGACCTTTATCATGAGAGGTCCTATAACCATAGTGAGTCCTTTTGTAACCATGTAAAAAATTACTCAAAAGTTTTTAAGAAAGTCTGTATCGCGGCCAAGTCCTTGCATATTAAAAATCAGATTAAATTCAGTAACAATAAAATAAAGACGACTTGGAACATCATTAATGCCGAAACTGGAAGATGCAAGGACCGTAACCATGATTTTAAACTTATTGCGGATAATACTGTGGTCAAACAAGATGAGAAAGTAGCTACTATATTTGAGAATTTTTTTAGTGACATTCCAGTTTCGACAACTAAATCGCTTAACTCTTCCCCCGATGTTGCTGAATTGTTGTTCAAAGAAAATGTGAGTGAATGCAAATGTAACTTTAAATTCAGACCCATAGACGCCAATCATATTGTAAAAATATTCAGGACATTAGATGTTAAGAATACTACTGATCTTTGGGGTATTTCTGTAAAGATTCTTAATTCCATAATAGACTTAGTTGCGCCACACTTAGCCCTAATATTTAATAATTGTATAAAAAGTGGTGAATTTCCTGACTTAATGAAACATAGTAAAGTGATTCCTTTGTACAAATCGGGCAGTACCACTGACCCCATGAATTATAGACCAATTTCTGTTCTCCCCACGTGTAGCAAAGTATTCGAAAAAATTCTTCTTAACCAGCTATTGTCTTACTTCACAATTAACAGACTCTTACATAAGAACCAATTTGGCTTCACTAAGGGTCGTTCAACAACCGATGCAGGTGTTGAGCTTTACACAGTTATTATAGAGGCTTGGGAGAGATCACAGGATGCCCTGGGTGTATTCTGTGACCTATCTAAGGCATTTGACTGCGTTCAGCATGAAACCCTTATCAGGAAACTCAACCACTATGGCATTAAAGGTACCGCGCTCAAGCTCCTGTCATCCTATTTGAGGGATAGGACTCAGAGAGTTGAAGTGAATGGTAAAAGGTCGTCTGGGTCACCTGTAGAGATGGGGGTCCCGCAAGGTTCCATTTTAGGACCTTTTCTGTTTCTGTTGTATATAAACGATCTTCCTTTCATGGTTGAAAACAGTCATGAGATTGTATTGTTCGCAGATGATACTTCTTTGTTATTTAAAATCGATAGACGAATTTCCAATTATGACGACGTGCACAATGCTCTTTCTAAGGTAGTTCAGTGGTTCAATGTAAATAATTTACTATTAAACAACAAAAAAACTAATTGCATAAGGTTTTCACCCCCAAATGTTAGAAAAGAAAATGTAAATCCTCAATTAAATGGTGAGGATCTTGCCATTGTTGAAGCAGCTCCTTTTCTGGGAATTACAATAGACTCGAAATTACAGTGGGGACCCCACATCTCTCAGTTGGCGAATAGACTTAGTTCTGCAGTTTTTGCGATAAAGAAAATTCGTTCCCTCACAGACATTGAAACAGCCAGATTAGTTTATTTCAGTTACTTCCATAGTTTAATGTCATATGGCATTTTACTGTGGAGTAATGCGGCTGATATTGAATCAATTTTTATTTTGCAGAAAAGGGCTATTCGCGCAATTTATAACTTAGGTGTTAGAGAATCACTTAGAGAAAAATTTAAAGAGATCAATATTCTTACATTTGCTTCGCAATATATCTACGAAAACATAATGTATGTACGCAAAAATAAAGACAGTCAAACAAGTCCTCTGCCGCAAGGCTTACTACAACACTAAGGACTATCTTAATGATAAAAGAGCGTGGGAATGAATCTCGCCCACACAAAGCTATTTCTAAATTAAATGTAATATATAGTTTTAGTAATTACTCGCAACTGTGAGCAGCTGGAAGTGGGTTTATGGTGTCTCATACGATCAGCTGTCACGTGTGCCCATTATGGACCCATAGCCATACTGTTATCTCAATTATATATGTACTGTTTTTTTTAAAAGAGTGCTGGGAGTTTTTTTCCGCCGCCTTTTTTCTCTCAGCTCAACATCTAGCCCAAACGGGCACTTAAAGGCGATGACCGGGAAAAAATGACATTCATTAAGCGAATATTTTGTATTCCTAATATGAAATAAATATTTTTTCTTTCTTTCTTTCTTTCCTCGCCGGGAATCGAACCCGGGACCCTCCGATCGGCAGTCCGTCATGGTAACCATTGCGCCACACTAGTCGTCGAATAAATAAATAACTGCACAATCTCATAGCCCCACACATTCTCGGTGTTATTGATACCATGGACGCACTAACATCCAGACCGAGAACAGAACTTTTATTATGAGAAGCGGACAAGCATGTACCATTTGGTTTTTAGTGGTTTCTGCAGTCTATGAACACTGTCACTATGTTTTTTACCTAAAAATTTGTTAAAATGTCATTAGTTACTATAGTCACCTGTAGGTCACTATAATTCGGTCTTTAACTACCCAATCAATCAATTGATTGACTTTTAATGAGCTGTCAAAACGTGAAAATATTTAGTTATCTGTTATAATAAAAATGACATACCTTGCATCTCCAAAGGGTTTGGTGAAACATTTGGTGTGCATGAAATATTGTATCCCTTGAGGAAGTTCCTTTCACAGCTGAGTGACTTTTTCAAAGAAAAGCCGAAACGCTTTTCCGACGCCACATCGTTCATGAGGTACTGCCACGGATCTACACACAAAAATAGTAATGAAATTAAAAAAAACATAAGCTAATATCTTTGAAATCGCCAGTCAACCATAAGCATAACTCATAATTTTGTTTCTTTAATGAATAAATGAACGCGCATGGCCCGGCGGCGAGCGTAGAACGCAAGCGATCTACGCAGCTAAGCCAAACGGGCGCGGTCAAGTGTGAGATGGGTGACCGCTAGTGGCAAAAATTTCATGCGCGTTTCCGTGCTTCGGAGGGCACGTTAAGCCGTCGGTCCCGGTTGTTGTCGATAGATAACAGTCGTCAAACCTTGTCGGAGGCCTTATGGGCGGTTTGAAAACATCCGACAGCGGGTTGGCCACTAACCCGCATCTCCACCAACCCGCATTGGAGCAGCGTGGTGGAGTAAGCTCCAGGCTTCCCCAATAAGTGGGAGAGACCCGTGCCCAGCAGTGGGACGCAAAAAAGGGTTGCAGCCAATGAATAAATGAGCTTTATTGTTATGAAAATAAAGTTTAAATCAGTGAGTGGCAGGATGCTCTGAAAGGTAACACAGCGGCTGACTGCAACCCTTTTTTTGCGTCCCTGTGCTGGGCACGGGTCTCTCCATTGTTGAGGAGGTCTGAAGCTTACTCCACCACGCTGCTCCAATGCGGGTTGGTGGAGATGCGGGTTAGCGACCAACCCGCTGTCGGATGTTTTCTAACCGCCCATAACACCTCCGACGAGGTTTAACGACTGTTCTCTATCGATAACCGGGGCCGACAGCTTAACGTGCCCTCCGAAGCACGGAAACGCGCATGAAATTTTTGCCGCTAGCGGTCCCCCATCTCATCAACCCAACCGCCCCCTTTTGACTTAGCTGCGAAGATTGCTTGCGTTCTACGCTCGCCGCCGGGCCATGCGCGCTTCATTCAATCAATCAATCAATAAGTATAAATAATTTATTAACATTATTAAGTTACTACTAATTTCTGGATGTATGTACAATGGTTTTGGGCAATGTGATAAAAAGTAGGAAGTTTGAGAAACGCTGAAAATGGAGAATAATGCTTGGATTGAAGATTTTATGAATAAATTGTAAGTTAACCTTTCGGAAATTGTGATTCATAACATTTATCTATCGATGGCAAAAACGCCGACATCCTTTATACAGGGTGACTGGTTGAACACTTGAGATATTGATAGAGGTCACTCAGTAAACGATGCTGGTTCTAAATATGTAAAAAAAATAGGTACTTAAAATTTGAGATAAATATCCAGTAATTTCTTTAATTGTGGACGCATACGGTTTTGCGCAGTTCCCACGTTTATTGGTAGGTAATTAAGAGGCCGTATACGAAATTTTGCCGATTTCGCTGATTTCCCTGATTTTATACATGAGATTTTGCAGTTAAAATACAACATATCCATAAGTTTTATTGCACAATATGACTGGTCATTTCAATAGTAAGCTATTACATTAGCCACATTTTTATTTTTATTACTTTGTTGTGCTTATTAGACCTGAAGACGATGACAGTTTTGTGAATTTTTGCTGTAATGGGTACGGAATGTTACATATTTCTAGATCATTATGAAACCTCAGCGGATTGAAAAAAATGCTGTGTATTGCTGTAAGAATCGCCTATAAAATGTGTGTGTCACATTTTACCACTCTAATACAAAAAACTAGTAAAAAATATTGAAATTAGTCAATTTTAAGAGAAAATGGGCCAGACATTGCATTTAATTTCGGCCAATTGGAACAGTCATTCATAAAATTTAATAGACACAAATAAACTTCAGTTCATAAACAATCCGTTTTCTGAAAAACATAATCAAATTGTGAATAAAAATTTGGCATTAATAATCTTTTAAAGTAACCTAAAACTCGCATTATAATACTCGACGCAAGCTACGAGCCGTCAGACCGCGCCAAGCGCTTTCAGAGAGTGGACATGTCGCTCTACGCCACGCGGCGCCCTAGACGTCGCACAAGTTCGTAGCAATGTTAGTTCGATGCTCCGACTACAGAGCGGCGTGACTACAGCGCGCAGCGTGTGCTTGACACTTTGAATAGCTAATAATTTTAAATATGTTGTGATGATTTACCATCTTCTTAATACAACAAGTGATAGGGTAGTAAAAATTCCATTGTTAATTGTTGTGTATCTCATGTAGAAAAGTATGTTTACAAGCATTTATAACTTGCCGTGTTAGTAAGGTTGTTAGTGTTAGGGCCTCTTTCACCACCTTCAAGTAATGTGACAAGTACGCTAATTGTCGGTTAAAGTCACCCGTAACTTCAATTTCCATTTCACAATGTTCAATGTTCGAGTAGCACTAATCATATGATAAACTGACCCGTACTCATAGCTTTAACTTGCCAATTAACTTTACTTGGGACATAACTAATCAACACTTTACTTGAAGATGGTAAACGAGGCCCTTAGTTAAATATTGCAAGCTAAATTTGAACCACTTTCGAGAGTCTGATTGAGCTGAAGTTTGAAATACACTTTTATTTTAAATGACAATATAATTATTAGTAACATTTTCGTTAATTCAATATGGCCGCTGCAGCAAAATGGTGGATCACATATTTTTTGCACAAAAAGCCACACACTATGGGTATCAAATAAAAGGGATTAATTTGTAGAATAAAATACATTATAAAACACTAATACAAGATGGCCGCTATCCCAAAATGGCGGATAACATTTATTTGTGCAAACCTATGATATGGGTATTAAATAGGAGGGCCTAAGTTGTATAATAGAAAACAGCAGAAAACTATTCTGTTTATGTAACTCAGTATCATATAATTTATCCTAATTAAACTTAAAAACTACTGTTCCGATTTCAAAAATTCTTTCACCATTAGAAAGCCACATTTACCTTGAGTAACATAGGCTACTTTTTGCCGCGAGAAAATGCTTCATTCCTACGTGAAAACGGGTAATAATGTCAACGCTGTTGAAGCAACTGGCTAAACACCTTTGATTTTAATATAGCAATGAAGCCTTGAATAGCACATAGGTCATTTTTTATCCTATGGGGACCCAAAAAAATGGGTCCATGCAGTCGAAGCCGCTGGCTGAAGGCTAGTAGCTAATAAAATGGTTTTATTTATATGTTACCATTTGGTCAGAATTACAATCAGTCTGTGAGTAATTATTATAGCTATCTATAATATAAAAATGAATCGCAAAATGTGTTGGTAAGCGCATAACTCAACAACGCCTAGACCAATTTGGCCAATTGTTTTTTTTAAATGTTCGTTGAAGTTCAAGGATGGTTTTTACGGCGAGAAAAATTCGAATAATTGCCGGAAAAACCATAAAAACAGCCCTTTTCTTTTTCCCATACAAATGTTTTCTAACTAAAACGTAGTCAATTTGAGCTTTATTGCTATTGTATAAAGTTCATATTAAATTACAAGCACTCACTGTTGTCTAAGCAATGTAGGTGTGTTCCTAACGTCAAAGATCATATCTATCAAAACAGGTTTCCGTGTGTGCATTGGAGCACAGAATACATCGTTGGAGGAGTTTAATGTCGCATAGCATGATGTTATAATAGCTTATAGCCTTCCCTAATAACTGGACTATTCAACACAAACATATTTTTTCAATTCGAACCAGTAGTTTCTGAGATTAGCGTGTTCAAACAATCAAACATCCACGCGGACGAAGTCGTGGGCGGCCGCTATCCCTACTAATATTATAAATTCGAAAGTAACTCTGTCTGTCTGTCTGTTACGCTTTCTCGCTTAAACTAATGAACCAATTTTAATGAAATTTGGAACACAGATAGAGTGGACCTTGGGAAAGGACATAGGATGGTTTTTATCCTACGGGTACCTATAAAACGGGTCCACGCGGGCGAAGCCGCTGGCGGAAGGCTAATTTGAAATTAAAATGATTAAGTGTTACGATTAAGTGTTAAAATGAAAATGTAATAACAAAATTATTACTTATACAATATTAATTAAAACAACTCGTCATAACGTGTCTCAATTAGGCTCCGTCCCTATCCGATACTATCCGAAACTATTATTTCGGATTCGGTTACGATTACGAATAATTTTTATATCGGATATCCGATAGTTTCGGTTACGGTTACGGAGCTCCCTAACATCCCTGATAATTATAAAAGAAACAAAAACCTCGACTGTGGAGTAAAAACTAAAAAGAAAGAAACAAGCTTTGTAAGCTATATTATATCATAAATTATTTTTGAAAATAGAAAAATTAACAACCAGTATCCATTTAAATTTTACTTGGCTTCTTGGAAAAAATCCATTGATTGAAGAATGGGTCCCGCCCGACTGTAAATTCTTGACTCCAAAAATAATAATAATTGTACTGACATTATATTATTATCGTAAACACAGATCGTACCTACATATTGATGAGTAGAAAATGTAAGTCTACTATTCTAAATCTAATTGTATAAGAATAAGCAATTATTTTTTCTTTTTAGTGCAATTGCATTTGTTTTGGAATAGTTTTCTTTTGTAGTCGGTTTTAAGACAGCGCCGTTTAAATGGAACAGTTAACAGTTCTACCTCAGATTTCAACCTTACTGTAAGCTGTTAAGGAGTTTCATTGATCATCAAATTCAATTACGACAATTACTAGTCTATAAAAGATTCGATCGAGTATCATTAATTTACTCCTACGAATTGAAGAGTCCCGTTATTTTGTCATGGATCCCTTAGTCGGAACCTAACCAAACTCTTATTAAACTACCCTTGAAGAAAAAAAATCCAATAAAAAAAGAATCATCATAATCGGTTGGCGTGATATTGAGTTATTAGTCCATTTGTAGAGCAGCTACTTAATGCAAATATGGTTTTCGCATGGATACCATTGTCAGAACTGGACCAAATTAAAATGGGACCACACGGGAAGTATCAGCTTTGAAATAAAAAAAGAATCATCAAAATCTGTTCATCCAGTCGAAAGTTCTGAGGTAACAAACATAAAAAATATACAGACGAATTGATAACCTCCTCCTTTTTGATTGAAGTCAGTTAAAATAAAAAAGTTTCACAGACACACAGACAAGTTCTTCAAAAACTACCAATTCCGTATTTTTCCTTTTATAATTATAATGACTATTAAAATGTTTTTTCTCAAAACAAAGCAATATCATTTTGTGTATGTTATACTGAAAGTATTTATGTATTTTATGTATTAAGTAGATATGGTTTTTTTTTGTGATATAGGTATTTAATGAACTATTCTTTATTTATATTTTCTTCTTCTACCTTCACAATACCATTCTGTTTAATGCACCTTCCACAGCTCCACACCAACGCCACGGGTTGGCTGGCAGATAATACCATTAGGCATTTAGTCCGCCCTTTGTGCTTATTTTATAGTGTAATAAAGAATAATTAAATTAAATTAAATGTACAGATTTTGCTTATCTACAGATTTATTACATGTATAGATCATTATTGTACTACACTAATAAATGCTTAGTTGTGTACTATCAGACTTTTTATTCTAATTGACAAAAAACAACTGAGGAAAAGACACCGAAGAAAGTACAAAGTATCAAAACCGTTTAATCGTCGTACCAGCCTTCGACGATTCCGGACTCACACAAACCCGCGACCAAATGCTCCCGCTTACGCCGTGTGCCTTTCAAATACCTAATCTGGCCCGTTTCGATTTCGTATACGGCCTCTTAACGCCGCGCTAGCCGGCCGGGCCCGAGCGAAAACAATAGACGCGGCCGGCCGAGTCGACGCACTTTCTCCCGAGCGTCCCCCGCACGCCTAGTTTGTCCTTGCTATCCAGTTTTATTTTGCAAAGTGCACGCGCCGGTCATTTTTTTATACGTGCTTAGGCACTCGATTGCGCGGTGTTATTTCAATAACAACAATGTCATTTTCATAGGTCATTTTCTAATGACGAATAGTAGGAGATGGTTCGTGCATGCTCGTATTGCTCGTAGGAATGACAGTGTCCGAGATGCTATACGTTTGTACCGCGAATCCTTCCCCAAGAAGAATCCAACGCCCTATGTGATATCATGTGTGATGTCACGATGTGATACTCAGTGTTAAAGCAACAGTGCAAAAACGTGCTGACTGTGTACATATTACACGAGGAGGTGAGCAATTTGAAAAATTATTACGATATGTGTAATTTGATAAAATTGTCGATCACTGTAAATAGATAATTCAATCAATCAATTGTTTTAAATAGGTATGATTCAATTTTTAAGTACGCCAAAAGTACTTCGGTAGGTACATTTAAAGGAGTCAGTTTTCATCTTGTGTCGCTGTTATGACGTAACATTCAAAATCACTTTAATACAATGATTTCAAAAAGACTTTTATCTATTATCTTGGTATTTTTGTCAGTCCTAAGCCAGGTAAAGTACGAAGTGAATATGGATCATACATTCTCTACAAAATACCAAAACTTTCGATGTACATAGGTAGTACAATTACGTAGTAGTGCGTAGTGTAGTAGTAGTATTGTAGTAGCCACTGGCCAGGCGGTCGAGATCAAACGCCCGCCTAATACCTACGTACAATGTGTCCGCACTTTCAGGATATTTTCGGATTAATAATAATTCAATTCAAGTTTTCTTAGAAAATAATTCGTATATTTTCTTAAAACTTTTTTTAAACGTTTTGTTTGGTCGTAAATAATTGTATCCTCGAGTATCTCAAGTGTTCAACCAGTCACCCTGTATATATAAAAACTATTGTTTTTATTGTTAGCTATTGTTATTATAATATTGTTTGTATTGTTTGTTAATGTTATTATCAGTGATCGGAGTAGGTAGAGTGAAACCGGAAAATTAACGTGTCAAGTATGTGTTAATATGGATACGCCTTCGGAATTTCTGAATTTCAAAAATATTTAAATTTTAATTAAAGTATGATTCTAGTTTGTAAATATTACATACGATCTTTAAAAATAAATTAGTACGGACATTCCCGCGGGTTACCGAAACTTAGGATTACGTAAACTTTTCACAGTTTGTCGGACTTAAGTTGCGAATTACTGCGTAGATTACTAGCTTACCGCAAGGATTTATTAAATTTCACCTCCCTCCCCTTCACCCTCCCTCTCTTTCCCGCAAGCGCACTATTACATAATATGGATCAGGAAGATCTATCAACTCAGTCTGCCTTCGTCCCGCCGTCGACGCGCACGCCGCCGACGCGTATGCAAGTCCTCTCGTGACAATTGACAACCGCACCGCAAGCCACCTAACACGTGGTCATCAGACTCGCCGCATCGCCGCCATCACCGCTGTTAATAGTTTGTGATTTAACTGACTTAAAGTGAAGAATAGGTGCCTATAATAGTGCAGTGTATTGTGAAGGACAACACCAGTTCCCGGGCAAGAGAAGATACCATACCAGCATACCATCTGCTCCAGCCCCTGGGATAAGCCAGGTTAGTGCGCTCCCTTTATCAATCCTTCTCGGTTTTCCACCTTTAATTCAAACCGCAACTTACAGTCCACAATTCCATCATCCGCAACGGGGGACCACCCTCCTTTCCACCCTTTATTCCACCACCATTTTTGGTCATAGCGAACCGGAGGTCCCCCCTTTATCTTCACCAATTCTGGTCCATGTCGAGCCGGATTCCCTCCAATTTTTTGGTCCTTCGAGCCGGATCAAAACTTGGAGGGAATCCGGCTCGACAAGGACCAGAATTGTTGGGAAAAAGGGGGGACCTCCGGTTCGATATGACCAAAAATGGTGGTGGAATAAAGGGTGGAAAGGAGGGTGGTCCCCCACTGCGGGTGTAGGAATTGTGGACTGTAAGTTGCGGTTTGAATTAATGGTGGAAAACGAGAAGGATTGATAAAGGGAGCAAGTGCACTAACCTTATCACAGGGGCTGGAGCAGATGGTATGCTCGTGCTCTGATGAAGCCTTCTCTTGCCCGGGAACTGATGTTGTCTTTCACACTCACACTATTATAGGTGCCTTGCACCATACACTTTGAGTCAGTTAAATCACAAAACTATTGACAGCGGTGATGGCGGCGATGCGGCGAGTCTGATGACCACGTGTTAGGTGGCTTGCGGTGCGGTTGTCACTAGAGGACTTGCATACGCGTCGGCGGCGTGCGCGTCGGCGGCGGGACGAAGGCAGACTGAGTTGATAGATCTTCCTGATCCATATTATGTAATAGTGCGCTTGCGGGAAAGAGAGGGAGGGTGAAGGGGAGGGAGGTGAAATGAATTAATTGGCGCGAACATCCCCCCGGCCTTGAGGTCTCCTCAAATAGCGAATTAAAAAAAATAAACATAAATATATACAGCGGAGTTAATATCATATAGAAAAAACTATATATGCGGTGAACAGAGGCGATGCGATGAATATAATTAGTAAATTAATAAAAATATTATAATAGCGGGATAAGAATTTATACTTAAACTATAACTTATAAAATATAAACTACATAGGCATATAGAAATATTATTGCGTTGGTAGAGGGCAAAGTCTAACAATGGGCCGCTGCAAAGTGGAGCTCTTAGTCTTCACTTGTGCAACGCGCACCACACCATCCCTACCAGGAAACAGTTCAGTGACGACGCCTAGCGGCCACTGAAGAGGCGGAGCGTTATCCATATCGATAAGAACAACGGTTCCTACAGAAATGGAATTAATAGAATGTTTATTCCACTTTTCTCTTGCTTGTAGTGTATGTAAGTATTCTGATCTGAAGCGCTTCCAGAATGACTGAACTATCGAATCAAGCAATGAAAAACGTGATAAAAGATTAATGCGTTCTTTACTAAGATCCGCGGCGGGTAAACATCCAAGTGGATTAACAGCGAGGAAATGCGCGGGCGTAAGTGCAGTAGGTTCCGCCGGATCGCTACTTAACACGTAAAGCGGTCGTGAATTTAATATGCGTTCGACCTGAGTGAGAACAGTAAGCAACTCCTCATACGTGAGGATTTGCTTACCTATGACGCGAAATAAATGATACTTTACTATCTTTATATTTGACTCCCAAAGCCCACCAAAATGTGGAGCGTTTGGAGGGTTAAGTTTCCAAGTGATGCGGTTATCAGAAAGGACCTGATTAAATACTTTATAATATTCGTCTGAACGTAAAAAGGAATGAAGTTCCTTCAAGTATGAACGCGAAGCAATAAAATTAGTAGCGTTATCACTATAGATAAACTTGCATGGACCTCTACGAGATATAAACCTCTTGAATGCGTCTAAGAAGCTGGCAGAACTTAGATCCGAGGCCAGCTCTAAATGAACTGCTTTAGTGACGAGACATATAAACAAGCATAAGTATGCTTTTTGACTGCGAACGCCGCGCCTACGTGTCAACGTGATGTTAAGAGGGCCAGCGTAGTCTACCCCCGTGTGAGTGAATGCGTTGCACTGCTCGAGTCGGCAAGCAGGCAGCGCGGACATCATCGGGTGCGCTGCTTTAGGTTTATGTCTAAAACAAACATTGCATTTATGGACGCGATAGCGTACAATGCGTCGTGCAGATAATATCCAATACTTCTCACGCAACGCGGCGAGTAAATATTGCGGCCCAGCGTGAAAGTTTTTATAGTGATAATAATCTATTAAAAGATCTATTATATGACCACCTTTTGGTAATAATATTGGATGTTTTTGCGACTCTGGTAAAGACGAATATTGAAGACGTCCACCCACATGAAGCAGATCGTCTGCGATAAACGGAGTTAACTTGCGTAAGGCAGAAGAGCAAGGACGCCCCTTTTGAATTTTAGTCAAATCCTCCGCGAAAGCGTTAGATTGTACCACTTTAATAAAATTAATAATCTCTGCGTATTCTAAGTCAGAAGCGGTTATAGTTTTATTACGCGGTAATTTTTTTATAAATTTTAGTACATAAGCTACGGATCTGAGATATTTATTCCATTTTGAAAATTTTAAACTAAGAGTGATAAATGGATGCTCCGGACTATTACTAACGGTACATGTTACAGTTTTTTGTTCCGGTAGATCGGTGGTAGATAGTGAAGATGATTGTATTGGCCACTCACTCCTCGGTGAGGACAACCAAGCGGGACCGTGTAGCCACAGATCACAATTTATTATTTGTGACGGCAATAAACCGCGAGAAATATAATCGGCGGGATTTTCAAAACCAGCCACGTGAAATAAATTATCAGGAGATAAAGAAGACTGTATTTGCGAAATGCGGTTAGCCACAAATGTGTTAAACCTGTGGGGCGAGGAGCGGGCCCAACAAAGGGCGACTTCAGAGTCCGAAAATGCATAAATGTTACTAACAGGATGCCTAGCGGATAGCGTGTCATGTACGGTACGCAGTAAATTAGCGAGTAATACTAAGGCGCATAACTCGAGCCGAGCTAACGAAATAGTTTTTAGCGGAGATACTCTTGACTTAGAACAAATCAGCGTTACCACTGGTGAGTCATCATCATTAACGATGTGCGAATAAATCACGCAGCCATACGCCTTTTCACTGGCGTCGGCGAACGCGACTAGCGAGACTTGGGAATTTTTATTTATACCCATATGGCGAGGAAACCTTAATTTCGATATCAAAGATAACTCTGAAATATATTGTTGCCATGCAGTGACAACGTGAGCGGGCGGAGCCTGGTCCCAGTCAAGTTTGAGAACCCATAAGGTTTTAATGAGAAGCTTACAGAAAAGAATTACTGGACCCACGAGCCCCAGAACATCATACAAGCGAGCGGTTGCGGATAAAATAGAACGCTTGGTACAAGCGAGCGGCGGCGGTGAAACTAGAAAAGAAAAACAATCAGTTGCGGGGTGCCAACGAAGACCCAATACCTTAAAAATACTTTGGTCGTCGAATGAGACCTCGTCAAGCTGACGGTGCGTTGCGGGGATGTGCTGTAAAAGCTCTGAACTGTTACTAGTCCACTTAACCAATTCAAATCCTCCACGCTGAAACATTTGAATTAGTTCAGTGGCTACGTCAACGGCGCTGTTGACGCAGGGCACGCAGGACGCGATATCGTCCATATAAATATCTCGTTCGACCACCGAAGCAGCCAGAGGATAGGACTCCTTCTCCTCGGAAGCCAACTGACGTAGTGTGCGTAGCGCCAGAAAAGGAGAAGAGCGTAAACCAAAAGTCACACGATTAAATTCGTATGTTTGTATGTCTTCCTCATTAGAAAAGCGATAAAGAATGCGTTGAAACGAGCGGTGCGATTTTTGTACTTCAATGCATAAATACATTTGCCTAACGTCGGCAAAAAAGGCGATGCGATAAACTCGTACGTTTATTAAAATATTAAAAATATCAGACTGTAAATTTTGCCCACTATGTAAAATATCATTTAATGAAATGTCATTATCTGACTTAGCGCTTGCGTCGAGTACTATTCGCAATTTAGTTGTACTTTTATCGTTACGTATGACAGGGTGGTGCGGGAGATAAAAGCAAGGTTCCGTAGAATTATTTGAAGCAACCAATGATAAATAACCCTTGTTGATGTATTCTTGAATAACTTCATTGTAGCGGGAGCGAAGATCGGGACATTTATTAAAACGTCTCTCTAGGAGCGAGAAGCGTTTTTTAGCGGTTATAAAAGAATCACCTAACTTATCAGGCGTGTCCTTGAAGGGCAGGGCGACAACATATCGTCCGTTCAAATTGCGACGAGTAGTGGAAGTATAAATATTCTCACATTCCTGTTCATCAGGACTCAAATAAGTTTTTTGCGGCAGCTCCTCTAACTTCCAAAATTTTTCGAGCAAATGCGTGAGCGACGTTTGACTATTATCAATACGAGTAGGATAAGAAACTAAAGAACGCGGCATGCATGTAGGAAAGTCGATATCTGCGTCTCCCATTATTATGTATCCTAGTGACGTTTCTATGGCACTCGGCGATTGCGAATTAATTATTTTATCAGTTAACAAAATTTGTAAATAAGTATTAACCCCTAATAAAACGTCAATGTCACCTGGTGTATGGAATTGATCGTCAGCTAAACGTAAATTATTTATATAATTAATTTTCGAAACGTCTATTAACGACTCGGGTAATTGTCCAGTTATAGCGGGAACAACTAGCGGTTCAATATGATAAAGTTTATTTTCATCAAAGCGGGAGCTAAACTGCAAAGAAGTAACACCTAAAATCTTCTGCGACACCCCACCGATTCCTTGCGCCTCCCTAACTGGTGTTTTATTGGAGATCGGTAGGTACAAACGTTTGCAACACTGTTTCGTGATGTAATCACATTGCGAGCCAGGGTCCACTAAACAACGCAACAAATATTGGTGTCCGTATTTAGTACAAACTTTAATCTTCGCAGTTCCCAATAATGTAGTGCGGTGCGGCGCATTACCACAATCGCGCGAAACGTTACATGACGTGGATGCATTTTTTTCTCCTGGACCTTGTTCTACCGAAGGCTGATCGACCTTATTCCTACTACTAACAAAATGAAGTAGCGTATGGTGCGAGCGGGAGCAATACCTACATCTACGCTGTGACTTACAAAAAGGAGTGGCGTGTTTATTACTTAAACAATTAGTGCAACATTTATTTCGTTTTACAAAATTGTACCTGTCCTGTGCATTTATTTTTAAAAAATGCGGACAGACAAATAGGTGTTCGTGATCACCCGATTTACAGAAAATACATGACCGAGACGAATCGGTATTAATAAAAGTTTTGCTTATATTTTTAGCGGGAGCGGGAACAAAATTACCTTTAATTTTATGGTTGTTAGACGTATGCGAAGTATTTATTGTATGGCACAAAGCCCTATTCTGGTCATGTAAAAACTGAACCAAAGCGGAATATTTAGGTATATTTACGTTGCGACATGACATTTCGAACGACTTTACGGTATCGTTATCTAATTTTCTAAGCGCGATATTTAGAAATAGAAAATCAGATATGTCATCAATATTAAGTTGCTTAAGAGCGTTAATAGAAGCATCAAATTTATCCATAAATATTTGATAACCAGCGGATGTGTTAGTGTTTACGTTCTTCAGTTCTAACAGCTGACTGACGTAGGTAGTCGCGAGCGCACGCTCGTCGTTATATCTACGTATGAGCGCGTTCCATATCACAGAATAGTTTTCAGCGGTAGGCATTAAGCCTGAGCAGATTGATAATGCCTTATCACTAAGTTTACTAACAAGATAATAAACGCGTTCAGCATCTGTTAATTGCTGATTATCATGAACTAATGTTTTAAATTGTTGGTAGAACATAGACCAGTGTCGTATGTCACCATTAAAAGAAAGTAATTCTATGGGCGGAAGCGATGGTATAATTTTTGTAGGTAAACTATTCTGTGATTTACTTGAAGATGAAGATGGAGCGTTTAATTTGGACACTTGACTTTTAATACGACTATATAGATCATGAAAAGATTTCCACGATCCGAAATCGACTTGCGCGTTTGGATTTAATTTTAAATTTGTAACATTATAAGATTCTAACGTGTCCTTGAACTCAGTACGCAAGTATTCAAGGTCAGATGCCGTGTCAAGAAATGTGTCCTGTTCGTCTGACGAACTTAATGCACTTATAGATAAATCATAAATTTGTTGTAAACGTTCGTAAATAGAATTTCGTTTTGCAATTAATATTTTCAATCTAATTTCGTCATTTGAAAGCGTTTCAGATTCAATTTTGCCTTTAGTAGACATTTTGTCGTGAACAAGATAAATCAGTTAAAACAGTTAAGATTATAAAAATTATGTATGGCGTAATGAATGAATACGTAGGTAGTTACTAGCGAAACAACGATCGCCGGTCGCGTCGGCTCCGGCAACCACAAATATGGCGGACTTCAATTAATGAAAAATAGAATGCGTACCTATGAGGTGTAATTTCGATTACAAATATAGGTAAATAATGGTGCGAATGGTGCGAATGCGCTTTGCAAAAATAATAATATACCTACGTGAGCGGTGCGTTATTAATATGCGGGATATAAAAAAATCGTAGATATAATACTTATTTGCAAAAATAAATAGCGGATGGTGCGGTGTGTTTTGCAAAAAGAATATTAAACCTACGTGAGCGGTGCGTTATTAATATGCGGGATATAAAATAATCGTAGATATAATACTTATTTGCGAAAATAAATATGAATAGGCACTTATAATATATTACATGAAATACATATGTATGCGTATTTATGAGATTAAACACCTAATTAACCCGGGTGAAGTTACTAAACTATTGATTCGAAATCAGGCTCGACTGGACCAAAAACTTGGAGGGAATCCGGCTCGACAAGGACCAGAATTGTTGGGAAAAAGGGGGGACCTCCGGTTCGATATGACCAAAAATGGTGGTGGAATAAAGGGTGGAAAGGAGGGTGGTCCCCCACTGCGGGTGTAGGAATTGTGGACTGTAAGTTGCGGTTTGAATTAATGGTGGAAAACGAGAAGGATTGATAAAGGGAGCAAGTGCACTAACCTTATCACAGGGGCTGGAGCAGATGGTATGCTCGTGCTCTGATGAAGCCTTCTCTTGCCCGGGAACTGATGTTGTCTTTCACACTCACACTATTATAGGTGCCTTGCACCATACACTTTGAGTCAGTTAAATCACAAAACTATTGACAGCGGTGATGGCGGCGATGCGGCGAGTCTGATGACCACGTGTTAGGTGGCTTGCGGTGCGGTTGTCACTAGAGGACTTGCATACGCGTCGGCGGCGTGCGCGTCGGCGGCGGGACGAAGGCAGACTGAGTTGATAGATCTTCCTGATCCATATTATGTAATAGTGCGCTTGCGGGAAAGAGAGGGAGGGTGAAGGGGAGGGAGGTGAAATGACTTAATTGGCGCGAACATATTAAATCACAAACAAAAGCAATCACGAAAAAAATCATGGTACTGCCGTATAAATAATATTAAATCAAATTAATTTATTTGCTACATCGGTTACAAAAATTAATTAAAAATAAAATCAGTTAATGTTAAAATTATATGATCAATTGGAGGCATGTACTCGACGAAGTTCAAATCAACAAATACCGCATATTTTAACTATCTTAAATTAAATTTAAATATACTATAAATTGTACTTTAAAAGTTTATAGTATATTTTAATGTAAATTACTGTTAATTGTTATTTTAAGAGCATATTATATAACAGAACTGCATTATTTCTGAAACTTGCAACTACTATGTAATTCAACGTATTTTATTTATACAATAAGTAGCGTTTAATCCAATTATAAAGTCCAGAAATGTTCCAGATAGTTTTTCCGGATAAGGCATATCCATATTAAGATTTCGTGCACAAAATGTGACGCAAGTACATAAAATTATTATACCTACTCCGATCACTGGTTATTATACTATTGTTATGTATATTTAAAATAAATTTTGTGTACTATGTAAATACATAATACTTACAAAAAATTTCTTTATGATCAATTGAGTAGTTTCAGAGCCTAAAGAGTATAAAGATTTCAAAAAGTAGCATAGCAACCATGTGATATACAGGGTGGGTCATGAATTAGTTAACATTTAAATTTGATTTCCCGCTCAAACCTGAGTGGCGCGGCAAAAGGGGAGGGGTCTAGTGGCTGGCTCGTTTCTCGGAAATTTAGTCGCAATGGATCGGTTCACGGGGACACAGCGCGCTTTTTTCGTAAAGCAATTTTATTTAAACAATGAATCTCTCGTTACTGTACGGCGCTTATTTCGTGTTGAATACGATTTACGATTAGTTGATACGATTACTTGACACAAATCAGTGTCCAAGTCCAGTTTTGATAAAAAAAATGGGTAAAGAAGTTCGAGGAGACCGGATCGACACTAAATGTGAAGCAATCCGGCGGTCCACGGACTTCCAGAAGTGAAGAGAACGTTCAAAGAGTTTCGGCTTCAGTTCAACGTGAACCTCATTTATCGACGCGCAAACGTTCAACTGAATTAGGAATTACGCCGTATTATGAAATTAGATTTGAAATTGCACCCATATAAGATTCAGTTAGTGCAAGAATTGAAGCCTAATGATTTAAATTTACGCAAATTGTATGCTGAAACAATGTTGGAACGCTTTCGTAATTTTGATAACATCTTGTTTTCCGACGAAGCCCATTTCCACCTCAACGGGAATGTTAACAAACAAAACTGCAGATACTGGAGCAGCGAAAATCCCAAAACTAAACATCAAAGGCCGCTGCATTCACCTAAGGTAACTGTATGGGCAGCAATTTCAGGAAAAGGAATAATTGGACCTTATTTCTTTGAGGATTTTCGCGGCCGTACGGTCACTATCAACTCTGCAGTGTATGTGAGAATGTTACGGGAGTTTTTATCACCACAACTACAGGAATTTGCTGGTTACAATCGGAACACGTGGTTTCAGCTAGATGAAGTCACTTGTCACACTTCTAATGAAGCCCTGCCGATCGTTAAGGAGATGTTCCCCGAAAAACTGATTTCTCGGAGAGGCAACATTCCGTGTACACCCATAAGCCAACTTCAGTGCTTGAATTGAAGGCAAGGATTAGGGAAGAGATGTCAGCGATTTCTCGGTCTTTATGCAGACGAGTTTTCGACTATTTCCGTTGTCGTTTAGAAGAGTGCCGAAGTCGCGACGGAGGTCCTTTAAATTACATTATTTTTAAAAACTAAATTCCGGTCTATTCGCTATCTCTGTAATAAATTCTTTTTAAAGTACGTCTTATTCTTTTATATATACATATTTATATTTAAAATATTAACGAATTCATGGCCCACCCTGTATATACCTAGAAGGTACACCAATCCACACTGGATCAGAGAGGTGAACTATAGCCTACATCCTTCTCACTTTCGAGAGACCTTTCCACCTGTGCCCAGCATTCGGACGTAAAAAAAGACAAATTAACATCTCAATATCCTTTCACTTAAAATACAATCGCCATATAATAGAAAACTTACCCACAATCATTCCACTGTCAACGCACGCTTGGACCCAGTTGGGGCCGACAATGGGCTTTCCTAGCCCAATGGCGCATAGCAATTTGAAAGTCCGTCGTATTGTTAATGTTAACACTACCGTTGCGGAGTAAACATCATTGACAATTACACCTCCTGAAACAGAATTGTTAAAATGTAAAGTTTTAATTGCCTGTGCCATAGCACAATCTATGTTCATAGAGCAGTCTAATAGGTACTAGTGTCTTATATGTGTCTTAAATTGGCTGCAACCCTTTTTGCGTCCCACTGCTGGGCACGGGTCTCACCCCATTATTGGGGAGGCCCGGAGCTTACTCCACAACGCTGCTCTAATGCGGGTTGGTGGAGATGCGAGTTAGTGGCCAACCCGCTGTCGGATGTTTTCAAACCGCCCATAAGGCCTCCGACAAGGTTTAACGACTGTTATCTATCGACAACAACCGGGACCGACGGCTTAACGTGCCCTCCGAACACGGAAACGTGTTAAATTAATCAGTATGAAATTGCTCTTAATTGAAATTTCGAATTTATTGAATCTAAAGCTGTAGTCTAAAATTGCTCTTATATTAATAATAAAGAACATCAGATTTTATCTCATACAAACTTATGAAAATATTTTCAATGTTGACCTTTCTGTACCCATATGTTAGAATTAGAAACAATAATTTTGGTGAATATTATTAATCTCAGTGGGCAGCTCCTCAAGTGTGGCTCAAGCTTGATTAAAAAAAATATTTCATATATATTTCTGGGACAATAGCAAAGTTTAATACAATATCAAATTTCAACAAAAGAGAATTTTATTGTGTATTTTTTTTATAGTAAAAGATGAACATTACGAATCTATATACTTAAGTCTTACCGAATTTTTCCAGCTTGTCCCTAACAGTTTCTGAAGGGAAGGCAGTGAATAAAATTCTATGTGTCTTTATTCCTCTGGTAGGCGCAGCCGCTCCCACGTCGGCAGACTTCGTCCGTTTTTCATTTGCAGGGCAAATATCCCCACTTGCTTGTCTTTTCAGATTTGTTGGACGTTTCTCAGTATTAGAACGCGAAACATCTCGTTCATGATTAGTACGATCTGATACTTTACTTCTTGTTCTTTTACTATACCTATTTTCGTGTTCCGGTTTTAGGGTTTCTTTACTATCTCTTTTAATATTCTTTGAACTTTCACTGTTATAGTCATTCTTGATTCCTCTTTCTTTTTCTAATGGAATTGTTGCTTTTCTACCTTTTCGAGTATTCTGTGATTTCTCGCTTCTAGCTTCATTATTCAAACTTTCAACTTTTTCTGATGTAGTTGAATTTTTTACCTTATTTCGATTACTCTTAAATTTCTCGTTGTTTTCATTAGCATCCTTAGGTTTCTCTTTTTCTACAGTACTCGTTTCCTTTTGTTCGTTTTTAGCAGCTTGAGAGTTGTCGTTCTTGCCATCATCAGTTTTTCTTTTCCTTTTTTCTGGCTTCGTAGTGTCTTTACTTTCTTTTTTATTATCGTGTAATTTGCCACTGTTCTTATCGTTGCTGGCTTGCTTCCTTTTACTCCGCCTAACTGGTTCCTCGTCTTCTAAAGATAAATCAATTTTATCTTGGATTTTTTGTCGATTAAGACTCCTATGAGTACGGCTACTTCTTTGTACTTGCTCGCGAGATTCTGCTTTATCTGCCTCCACCGCCACAGACATCGTCTTGTCACTTTTGCTTCGCCTACTTCTGCTCCTAGTACTTTTATTTTCAGTGAAAGAGTGTTTTGAATCTGGTTTCAAATAATTGTCATCAGCTTTACTGAAGTATTTAGTGATTCTTTCTTGTGTCTTTAATTCACTGCTTAATTCATATTCAATGCTTTGATTTGATTTTTCTACCTTGACTTTATCAGTGTCACTCTTTGTCTGCACATTGTTTGCTTTATTTTTTGCTCTTTCTGCTTTTTTACGTAGTCTAGCCAAATTTGAAAGAATTACATCACCATCTACCTCGACTTTGTTATCAAGCCCAAGTCTAGATTGAAGTATTTTTTCTGTCATCTTTCTGGAACTTTCATCACTATCTAATATTTTAGATGTGGGTTTACGAATCCTAGTAATTGCTCTAGTGGGCAAAGCTATCGCATCAAATTTATTCACCAAGTTTTTTTTAATATCCCTTCTTTGTTTTCTTCTGTAAATAACTGAAGTACTTTCTTCAACATCCTCTAGGTTCTGTGTGTCTTCAAAGGGATCTGAATTTGAATCAGAATTTTGGGAACACAAAAATTCGCAAGATTTTATATCTTGGCTACTTGGCAAATTAATCTTAAGAAATTTGGATGGTGTAAATTTTTTGGGTGTACTTTCCATATCAGAGCTATTGCTAGAATTATTTTTAGATATTGGGGTCACTTCTGCGTGTATTATTTCTTGGTTCTGATTTTTGCCTTTAGGTGATGATTCACTGTTCTTTCCTAAAATTTTGCTAGAAAGCTCCTGAATATCTGAAACATCACTAGATTTTTTCTTAGAACTTGGAGATATATCTACTCCAATCACTTCCCGTATTTGATTCTTTGAAAGGTTTGCAACAAATCTCTCAATTTTTTCAGTATGATCACTACCTTCAGATGAAGTTTCTCTAATTGGATTTCTACTTTCTGGATCTTTTTGGGTACACAAATCAAGCATTATGTCCTGAGTTGCATTATAATAATTATTCTCCTCTTCATCCTTTCTATAACTGTCTATTGATGTACCAGCAGAATTGGTTTTTGGTAAGGGGGTAAGATCTTTATTTTTATAACTTGGCGAAATTCGGGGAACCTTGAAGAGTTTATTATTATTAATCAACGGAGAATTAGATCTATGCTGATCATCATCACGCCCTATAACTTGAGTTTCGAGATCTTCGATGTTATCTTTATTGCTCTCAGCATTTAAATCACTTGATGAACAGTCTTCAATAACTTGTGTAAGCTGATCTTCAAATGCAACATCAGTTTGGTCTTCTTGTACTGCTAATACTTGGGTAGGTAAATCGTTAATTTTATTTGGACTAGATATAAATCTAGATGCGGAATGTGGTATCTTAAATATTCCATCATTATTTACTAATGGCGACTTGGAATTAGATTGCTTGTTGTCATATGCAATAACCTGCGTTTCAAGATTCACAGTATTATCTTTTTTACCCTCAGAATTCTCATTTTCATTTGGTGGACATTCTTCAATAACCTGCGTAAGCTCATCAAACAGGTCTTGGTTATCTTCTACGGCTATTATTTGAGTAGGTAAATTATTGATTTTATTTGGGCTACATGGAGGGTCACTGACCTTAGTTGTATTTTGACTAATTTCTATTATGTCATCCTCAAAATCAGTGACATCTTCATCATCGTCATCCACATTTTTCGGTTTATTTTCAGCATCTTTGCATTTGACAGAATCACTACAACTTTTACTCGGTTTATCCTCAAATATGTCTTCACAATCTGTGTCATCATCATCATTATTTTGCGTCACTGTTACAGGTATAGGATCTTTTGAGGCATTAACACTACTAGTTTTATTTTTGTCACCAACAACAGATATTTTCACTAAATCTGATTGTATAATGTCACACGCGTCTATTAGTAATGGTTGAGACTCACAAATATCTTCAAAAGGTTGACTATCAAAATCATCAAAATGTATTTCTTCATCAGAAGCGTTTAAATTTGGTTTGGGTTTATTAGAAATTATTCCACAAGGTTTACTAGAAACTGATTCACAAGTAGGATTATTCTGTAAAGGTGTACAGGAATTACCTTCATTGCTTACTATCTGTGTTTCAGCATCAAATATATTATTATCAACTTTTTTATTGACTTTTGAATATAAATTTAATTGCACATTACTTTGCTTCTGAACTTTATAAACTTCAGGTAAGTTTTCTATATTGGGTAATTGTGTTTCCAAATTATAAATTGATGATAGCTCTTTTCTACAAGGAATTTGAGTTTTAACATCATATATTGAATCAGTAACATGTTTTTCCATTTCAACTGGAGCTTGGGTTTCCATGTCAAAAATGTTATTGTGGACCATAGACAATTTTCTTGGGGATACAGAGGATTTCTTAACTCCAGGGCTTGAATTTTCATCAAAATTAGAACTAAATGATTCTGACTTTTTGGAAGAATTCCAATAAAGGTTATTGATTTTGATTGGCTCTGTTGATTTCATTAAGTTGTTTGTTTTTTTAAGAGTCATTGGTTTGTTAGGTTGTGAGTGGACAACAATTGAATCATCCTGTAAAAAAAAGAATTTTACTGTTAATCAATGAAAGACTCTACAAAATGTGCTCAATAATGTAACTCCACAATATGTGGCCCATACCCGATCACTGATATCAGGAGACTCAGGTATTGTTGTGCTTTGACCAATCTTCATTCTGGATACTTGTCGGAGAGGTGTTTCTGGTATATTAACTGCTTGTGTCAAAGGAAGCTCATCATCGTCCTCCAATAATCTAAATATACCAAACACCTGGCCAAATTGGATGGTGTCCCCATTTCTAAGTGGATGTGGAATGTAAGGCTGTAGTTTGGCCTGCAATAGACACCATGAATATAAATACATGATTTCATTCTATTTTTGATAATATTATTTAACAGTACACAAAGGCGAAATACACAGTCACAAGCCATAATACCATAGTAAAACACATATACTTACACCCAACAACATGGTTTTGTTTGAAGATCCTAAATCCATTAGCATTATGTTTTTTTCACTGAGTATATTGATAACTGCATGATGTCTTGAAATAGACTGAAAATAATACCATAAATATAATTTGAAATTGTAACCAATTTATTTAATAAGATTAATTTAATTTAATTTAATATAATTTAATTAATAAGGTTTTTTGAATTGTAACACAATAAACCAGCAAGCCAGTCACACTAATGTTTGCATATACAAAAATAGAGATACAAGTAACTTTTTTGAAATTTATAATAAGTACCACATTAAATTAAGTTGGGAGAAAAATTCTTAGTTGTAAGCATAAGTTTGGTATTATTTTGTATCCCAAAATCTTTTAATGTATCCCATTTATTCACCCAAGCTAAGCTGAAGTCCTGTCACTTCATTAATCAATCATATTGTAAAATTATTATACAGTATGTAGTATTATACAAATGTAGATACTTACATTTACATCCAAAACTATGTCACAAGTTTCAGGGTCCCTTCCTATTTTGTTTGGACCTTTATTTAAAGGATATTTTGAGCCACAGATACCCAAAAATCCTATCTGAAAATAACAAAAGAAGTAAGTCAAAATGGAGACTGGCAGATTTACTATAAGAGTTTGGCCTGGCCACATGGATACCTTACATGTTTACTCATAGGATATTTTAATAGAAACTAAAACTTTTAATTTCTTCAAAGTACTTGTCTTTATAACTGAAATATGTAGTTGAAGTTAACTTTTGACAACACATCCGTTCCATTATGGGAAAATCCAAATCGACAAGAATATCAAGGTCCAATCAAACTCGCCAGGTCTACATTTATGCAGGGTACATAGACCGAAATTCAAAAGCCAAAGTCAAAGTAAGAATCCATAGAAAAACATGATAAAATATTTATGAAGCAGCAGAAGCAAAAAGCAACAATGGAATGAAATGAAATGACAATGACAGATTTGATTTATTTGTCACAACATGATGTCATAGAGTAGATAGACAGGAAGGCATTTAGACAGGAAGGCATTGAAGCATCGATTAGAAAATAATGAATGGCGGCAAGGATTCGACGAAGGAAAACGATTTAAAAAAAAAGCATCAATTTATTGATCAAGCGTTTGTCCATCCACCCTTTGTCTTAATAAATAAAAAAAAGAATTTTGCATGGATAGTAGTGGGGAAATATGACATTTCATCAAGTATTTAAAGTGTGAATCGATCTGTATGTATGTTAAAGATACAGTGGTTTTATTGAAAAACATAACTGAGACAAATTGATTCACAAAAAATATATATAATATCGAAATATAAAGTAAATGTTTTCTCTAGTTAGATAAGCTCTACAAAAACGCTGATAAGACAATCTAAACTAGAAAAAAATGTCGTATTTTTACGCATATGTCTCACACTTGTAGAGTTTCAGGCTGAAAGCCGCCAGTCTCTTTTAAAGGCAAATTGCTTTAAAAAACATTTTAGGACCTCTACCCACCCACAAAGTTTTTTCTATGCACTGACAACACATGTTGTAAGCAATTATAAAGTCCAGATTACCTAGTGAATGCAGGACCTTCAATGAATACAACTAAATATGTGCTAATACATGCTGATGATGAACAAAGGAAGCACATACCAAAAAACCAAGTGTTGCTAACACATGATAAAACAAATTATACTCCTTTGTCCTTAGATGATATACCTGACACTTCTCATTTTCTGTGTCATGCTACTACTTTATAGTAAAAGTAGCATAAAAAAACATGCAAACATATTTTTTTTTTAATATCTTTGGACCATTCACACAACAACATCTGATTCCAAACTAAGCAGAGCTTGTACTATGGTAATCAGAAAGCTGATAAACATACTTATATAATACTAAATACATACTTAAATAGATAAATTAACACCCAGACACAGAACAAACAGTCATGTTGATCATACAAATATTTGTCCTAGGTGGGAATCAAACCCACGAACTCACGCTTCGTAGTCGGCTCTTTTTGTTTAGTATTCCATTATATTGTAGTATTGTATTATAGTTTTATATTATTGTTTATGTTAATATTTTAAATCAATTCATTGAATTTTGTCAGTTATATTGTCAATTAAGAAGTTGTCAGAGATATCATGTTATGGTGAAGGGACTATAAGTTCATAGGCGCTTAGATGATATTGGATATTAACAATCGGTAATGTTTTTATGTTCAATGAACCAGGTTTAGTTCAAAGAGAAACACTTTTTGGTATCTCAAACATTGGCATTTTTGATCTGTTGAAAAGTGGGCAGGCATTATCTGACATGTTTTTAAAATCTAAAGCGGCAATGGACATCCACATTGGGAGAATTTATTAACAAGATAGTAGAAAAATGGTCCTTAAATAGTGACAGCGCCTTGCAGCTGCCTTCCAATAATGGATAGACGATAGGCCTGTTATAATGCGGTATATAAATTAGTAAATACTTAAATAGTTACTGATCAAAAGTAGTCACCCGCGTCTTATCACCGGCATTCGCGTATTTAATATACGAAATACTGAAAACATTTGAATTTTTATTCCCTCCTAAAAGTTTACTGACAATAACATCTCAGAAATATGCGTAATTATATCAAATATTGCTTACTTGTTTCGGGCAAGCTCTCTGTGTATCACTGAACAGTTCTTGAGTACACTCAATTCGCTGTGTACACTCCATGTTTATTAAATCAGAGTTATTCCATTTAAGAACCAATTTTATGGATAATCTTTATTCTTTTATAACTTCACACATTTCCATTTCACAATAATTCACATTACGAATGTGTGGATACCAGTAGATACTAAGTAAGATTTGTTTGACATTCATGGGGATTCGTTCCTCATTGCATTCATGACAGCAGCAAAACAAATACGAACGAACAACACGCATAAAAAAATTAAAGACTAAAGGGCCGATTACATTGACCAACGTGCAGGGTCACCAGCACGCAGGGCGCCCTTAGTGCAGGGTTGGGAGCTTCTGATTACACTACGCTAAAAATCGTGCCCAACCTATGTCGAAACAGACAAGTGTAGCCAAATTTGGCTAGTTTGCCAAAGAATTAAGGAGTTTTGCTTCTAAAATCTTGAACAACATTGCGTTTTGGGATTGTAAAAGATAAATATAATTTATCAGTGGTATCTAGGTTTTAACACACTGAGCAATGAACTAGCTAGATTTTTGAATATTCACTCAACGTTTTGATCCATACAACGATTTTTCTTATAGTCAAAGATCCCAGGGCTTCCAGATTTAGTAATAATGTACTATTAGTATATACTATGAGGGTAATCATACCTGCTAGCTTCGGCCAACGGCTAATTTACTAGGTGCTAAAGGTAGATAAAAATAGTACTTACTTTTTCCTATATTCTCAGTGTTAATTTTTAAGTACATTTTAGAACATGTCTTTAAAAATTAGTGATTAACACTACCAGAATCATTTCAGAGGCAGTAATTTTTACTGACTACTAAAGGGAAGAGGTAATGTTTTCGGCTGTATGTATTTTTTTAAAAGTTATATATGTTTAAAGTTAGGTAAAAACTAACTAATTAGGTAACTTTATAACAATGGATTACCGCAAAGTAACGCCTGATACGATTAATATTCTGTATATGTAGTATGTTCAATATTATGTATATGTAGTATGTTCATTGGAGCATCGATGGCCGAGTGTTAAAAAACCGCGGTCTTTGACGCGACCGATCCCAGGTTCAAATCCTCGGCTCGCACCTCTGACAAAGAAATTTGTAATGTGCGATTTTATTGCTGCTCCACGGTGATGGAAAATATCGTGATATTTCATTAATTACGATGTTCTCCATCGCCGTGCATGCCTGTGAGAAATTCATAATTTCTCGAAAGCATGACGTCCACCAATCCGCACTTGGCCAGCGTGGTGGACTATGGCCTAAATCCCTCTCAATTGTGTAAGAAGGAGACCTGTGTCCAGCAGTGGGACATAAAAAAGGTTGAAAAGAAGTATGTTCAACAAAACCGAACACCACTATTGCAAATATTCTTGAAAACTATTTAAGCTTTTTATTGTTTCAGATTTCCAAAAAATATTAATAATCGGGAAAAATAGTTAAGAACGATCAACAGATGAAAATTCCCAAAAATATATTCGACTATACATATGCTGCAAGCACTTTGAAGAATCATGTTTTACTAATAGAGGAGCACAAATAGTTAAACTACGTTCTGGTTCAATACCCAAATTATACATGCCTGTATGTTATTTCTTTGATATTCACTTATATGTACTATATAAAATTAATTTCTATAGTAAATTATCTATAGTAAATGTAATAAAATATTTTTGAAAGAAAATAAAAATGATTTCGTGTGTGTGTAGTTTTATTTTAGTTACTTTACTGTTAGACCTGTGTGTAATCAATAAAGCTTTAATATATATCGACAGTTAAATTCAAGGTCACGTGCATAACTAATATAGTCAAGCACACATGCGCTTCACACATAATAATATTATATACTGACTGAGGTATTCTGGTTTTGGTCTCGCCAAGTTACACTTCTTCCAACCTATACGCAGTATATTTATATATAATAAATATTTGATCTAGACACACACGAAATTCCGCTATGTGTATGACCGGAAGCGTGATTGTTAGATAGTTTCCTAACATAGTGCGTATTTGTTATTAATGTTATTATACAATTATATATTTCTTCAGTAATGATGAAGTAAACCATGGTCATGCTTAATTATATCAATAATTAGTTCATAATTAAAATATATATTTACTTACTTACATATGAATTCGTAATGAAAATTATGAACAAGCCTTTGTTATATTTGAAAAATGTTTTTCATTGGATATATATATAAACTTGAGAAATAAATCATCACAGTTATCAATTTAATAAATTAGTAGTTTATTTTGCGTTTTGCTGCATGAATTTTTTTTTACATAATACATTCGGTTAAAGAACTTACTTTTTTTTGCGTTTTACCGAACCGAGATGGTTTTTTGCGTTAGTGTTTTACAGGGTCCAGTCAGAAGGGTGGGCAACCTTGCAAAAGGCGTAATGAAAATGAAACTGAAGCTTTAAAGTCGTCTGTTAAAAATTACCGACGCCGAAATTAGTCTGCAGTCTACTGATTAATTTTTAATCATATTTTCTAAAATATACATAAAAATTACTTAGAATTAAAACAAAGTAAACTAAGAGAAGGTAGAAAGGTCGGCCTAAACTACCCGCTAGTTTTGCATGCACTCATAGTATGTACTAATAGTACGTTATTCTTTGAATTTTAGTTCTGAGAAAATAAGTAACGTGGGCCGAGCCTGGAACTGGAATCTTTAACTAATATATTAAAATTTCAAGATAAGATAAAACGTCATGGCATGCGTGCGAGAGCTTGGTTTCGATCGGGGCCGGTGTAGGTTTTTGAACACAAATCAAAGAAAGCTTACGGCAAGTGCTTGCGACGTATTTAATTTACGAACGTTGGCAATGTTGGCATGTCGGTGTCGCGCTCACGTTCGTGCCATTATTTTTCTAGCTATTACGGTCTCTATGGATTTTTAACTTGTACTATATTCTCTGAGAAACTTGTCGCTTCCATTGTTATTACTTATATTTGAAATAAAGTATTTGAGGCCATACACTGGACCTGAAAGTCCTGAAACAACGTTTATATCCACGTCTGCCATACGTACCTGTCCGAAACAGACAAATATAGTCGCAAGCGTGTAAATAGCGTCGAAATTTTTGTGAGGGCTTGGAACTTCTGGAAGCATACTAAGTCACGCACGGCAAGCGTGTAAACGTATGTAAATCATCGTAGTCATATATTAAATAATAGAGCAAGATTCCATTTTGCAAGGCTACCCTGCCTACCAGGGCCTGCGGAATGCATAATGAAATAAGTTTTTAGCCTAATGACATAAATATGTAGTGTATTTCTTTGCATGCAACAAAACGCAAATAACTGTTTATTTAATTGATTACTATTTTAACTTTTAATTTCTCAAGTATCTATCTATATCCAATGAAAAACATTTTTCTAACTCTACAAAGCTTTGGTCATAGTTTTCATTACGAGTTCAAATATATATATTTGATTATAATTTCTCTTTGACAGATTAGGCAATATTATAAATACATAAATGTTTAATCCGTGTGAGAAAACTAACAACCAATGTCTTATAAGTAAAAAAAATTGTGAAACTGACTTGTATAAACTATTTAACGAAGCCGATATCCAGAGGCGTAGCGTGAGTGTCGGCTATAGGGATGGGTTATACTTGCTAAATCGCGTACCAGGGCTTAAAAGTACGTCCACCTTCTCATACCAGGTGCAGAAACGCTATTCGCCGACTCGGCTATTCGGGGCGGAAGAAAAATTTTCGGCCAGAAATTTAGGTATTTCAATTTAATGTATACTAGGCCTCAATCTGCAGGGCCTAAATATCGTGAAGTGTAATCAAAGGTTGGGTGGCAGGGCATAAGAATAAATTTATTGTTATGGGCAGGGTGCTTTGCGTTGCCACTAATAGCATAACATTTCTATTAACAGATTAAAGAAATTTGATCAAAACCCGTTGAAAATTTCAATTTCACACTCGTACATGTAATCCGCAAAACATTTATAGTTTTTTTTTTTTTTATATGTAAACCGAACAAAAAGGCAGACGGGCCGCGTGATGTTAAGCGATCACCGTCGCCTATGGACACGGGCAACCCCAGGGGAGCCACCCCAGCATTGCCGGCTTTGGAGGAGTGCTTTTTTTACAGCTTTCTTGAAGAACCCCATGTTATAGTCCACTGGGAATGCCTCAGCTGGAAGGTTGTCCCATAACCTACACGTCCGTGGTAAAAAGGAGCATGCAAAGCGGACTGTGGAGGACCGCCACGAGTCCAGATGGTGCCTGTGGAACTTTAACCTTCGTCTGGTGGTATAATCATGGAATGGTGATGTAGGCATTAGTCTGAAAAGTTCCTCGGAGCACTCACCATAGTAAAGTCGGTAGAACACGCAGAGCGAGCCTATGTCTCTTCGCAAGCTGAGCGGTTCTAGCCTGTCAGTCAATCTTGGGTCGTTGACGATTCGGACTGCGCGCTTTTCAACGGAGTCAAATGGGTGTAGCTGGTATTTTGGTGCTCCTGCCCAGAGATGAGAGCAGTACTCCATATGGGGTCTGACCTGGGCCTTGTACAGCGTCAGGAGTTGCCCCGCAGTGAAGTACTGCCTCGCCCTATTGAGGACACCAAGCTTTTTGGACGCCAATTTGGCTTTGTGCTCCAAATGACTCCGGTACTGCACTTTACTCGTAATGTCAACTCCCAAGATACCGACACTTTCACCGACGGTGAGCGCGGTACCCTGGAACTTGGGCGCTATAACAAATGGGGTTTTTTTAGCGGTAAACGCGCAAACTTGCGTCTTCGTGAGGTTAAACTCGACAAGGTTAAGTCGACCCCATTCCGAGACCCGCTCCAGAGAGTTCTCGACTTCAGACACAAGTTTGATTCTACTTTCCTCCACTTGTGACCGAGAGGCATTGGCTCGACAGGTGTATAGTGCGTCTACCGTACTATCATCTGCATAGCAATGTATACTGCGTGATTGTTGCAGCATGTCATTGATATGCAGAATGAATAGTGTAGGAGACAGTACTGAGCCTTGGGGAACACCGGCATTAATGGGTTTCATATCTGAGCAGCATCCGTCAACAACGACCTTAATCTGCCGCTCAGACAGAAAGTTTGCCACCCAGTTGCATAGCCTCAGGGGAAGACCGTAAGATGGAAGCTTCGCGAGAAGGGCCCTGTGCCAGACCCGGTCAAAGGCCTTTGCGATATCCAGGCTGACTGCCAGAGCCTCCCCGTTGCCCTCGACGGCTTCAGCCCAGCGGTGTGTGAGGTATACCAAGAGATCACCGGCCGACCGGCCCTGGCGAAAGCCATACTGACGATCGCTGATCAACCGGTGCTTCTCGAGGTACCTAAGGAGCTGCGTATTTATAACACGCTCCATCACCTTAGAGAGCAGGGAGGTTATCGCAATGGGCCTGTAGTTGGACGGGTCACTGCGGTCACCCTTTTTCGGGATTGGGTGTACTAGGGCTACCTTCCACGAAGACGGTACTATACTAGTGGTGTAGGAAAGCGAGAATAAGCGCGTTAAGACGGGAGCCAACTCGGGAGCGCACGTCTTTAATACGATCGCGGGGATATCATCCGGCCCGCTCGACTTCTTGACATCGAGGGCTAGCAGAGCTCGTCTGACGGCCTTTTGAGTGAAAAGCACGTCCTTCATCGAGCTCTCACACTGCTTGATGGTCGGCGGTGTGGCACCTCCGTCGTCCAGAGTCGAGTTTGAGGCAAACAGGGTACCCAGGAGATCGGCTTTCCCTTTTGCCGTGTGAGCCAGAGTATCGTCCGGTTTGCGTAAAGATGGTAGAGACGACCGACAGAAGTTACCTTCGACAGCCTTGGCAAGCGACCAAAAAGCTCGACTCCCGCAGGGGTAGCTTGATAGACGCTGGCCAATTCTGCCGACGTGCCTAAACTTCGCCTTGGCTATTTGCTTCTTTGCCGAACGGGAGGCAGCGTTGAATTTTTTCCGAAGCTTAGACGTTTCGGGGTCCTTGCGCGTGTGCGCATCAGCCCAGGTTTTAAAAGCTTCTTGCTTATGGCTAGAAGCCTTAGCGCAAGAACCATTAAACCAGGGCTTGTTTCGCCCGCCAATGGATACTACAGAGTTGGGAATAAAACCAATCATGCCCTGTCGTATCACATCGGCTATCGATTCCGCACACGTGCTAGGATCACCCGAGGTGAAGCACAGCTGCCTCCAGGGGTAGGAAGCCAGGAATTCCCGGAGTCCATCCCAGTCCGCTGACCCGTAATGCCAGACTTGACGCTTCCCATTGGGTCGAGAACCTTCTGGGGGCGGCAATGGTACGTAATTTATAAAAATATCTTTGAAAAGAACAACAAGTCGTCACAGGTCTTATTCATATAAACTACATAAACTGGCAACATTTATCGAGTTGGGCACGATTTTTAACGTAGTGTAATGTAATCAGAAGCTCCCGACCCTGCACTAAGGGCGCCCTGCGTGCTGAACCCTGCATGTTGGTCAATGTAATCGGCCCTTCTTAACACTAGTTCTCTAAATAGTCTGTGCGTGCGTGTGCACAGAGCACTTTAAAAAAGAAAATGTAGTTATGTATGTTAAGTATATAGGCGGCCGATATAGAAGCTATAAGAAATATTGATTTAATTGCGGTGTAAATAATTATTTTACAATAAACCTATTTTAAACATTTGTGTAGTTCGATAAGTCTGTTTTTAGCGGCATGCGCGGGTGTCTTTTATATAGTACAGTTCCACGCGCCCGCTGGTACAGCAGCTGAAGCAGCTGTATATCGTAGCGGTAAAGTGTATTCAGAGGGATTGATCAACGATTCGTGTTATTAAGTGATAGTGTTAAATATTTTGATAGAGAAATTTAGAACTTGTCATATTCCACATCGATGAAAAGGTTTTTTGAGAAAAAAATATTAAGATTGTTTTTTGTTTTTTAATTCTTAGGTTATACAAAAATATACACAATATTATAACTACGTACTCTCTTGGCTCCTCATGGATAGTCAAAAGGAGAACCCATCTGAGGAAGATATTCCAAGTGATTTTTTTGACGACTTTAATAAAGAGGAATTTATTCAAGGTTTGAGTGTTATAGATAGTTGGGATGACGACGAACAATCAACGAAGAAAAGGGAATCAGGGAATCATCAGGGAAGTCGGCCACGAATCAGCAACGAGGTAGTGGATAGCGTTAAAGATCTTCGAGAGCTCATCGACGTGAGGGACTCGCCAAGTAAGTCCAAGCGAGAAGACGTGTCTGAAGAAAAGAAGAACTCAGAAAATAGGAAGCGATCTAACAGTGTGAGCCGTCTAGACTCCTATATACAGCCTGGCAGTCGCCGCGACCCAAGCAAGACTTCTGAAGCAATCAGGCGGGATAAGGAAGAAAAAGTGAAGGAGCACCTGGCAAAGCATCTGGAATCTAGTGACGACCTTAGGCCACCCGGCACGGAGCTAGACGACTTCTTCGAGGGACCCAAGAGCATGGAGAAGAAGAAAATAATTGAGAAGACAGAAGAGAAACATAAGCGAACTCCGCATTGGGAGCCGCGTAGTCCTCCGCGCAAGAGCCCGACGCGCCGCAGTCCGCGACGACATCTCGAACGCCGCAGTCCACGCAGAAGTCCTCGGCGGAGCCCAATTCGGCGGTTTTCTCCTCGTCGTAGTCCTCATCGCCGAAGCCCTCCTAGACGCAGCCCGGTTCGGCGTTTCTCACCAATTCGCTCCTGGCGGTTCAGTCCACAAAGAAAATTTAAGAAGTTTATCCGATATAGCCCTCCTAGACGTGACAGAGACAGGTCGCCAAACAGACGCTATGATGCCCGTCGGTCACGATCGCGATCTTTGGGGCGTCAGGATGACTTCCTTTATCCTAAGAGTTACAGTCATACCTCATCATATGACATCAACTTCAGGCCATCTAATCCATATCCTACTCAACCATACGCGCCTGGACCAACTGAATATTCTATTAATTCAGCAGAGTATTCATACCCTCAGAGTCAGGCTTATGCAGAGTATCCCACAACCTATGATTATGGGCCCCAACCTGGTCCACAAATGGTACCACCACCTCAGCCTGTCCCTGCTCCAAGCCTAGGTCCTAATTTAAATATTAATCCATCACCTTCCATGGTTCCTCCTCCTCAGCAAATGGTTTCTCCAGTGCAGCCTCAGCGGTTGCTGATTCAAGTACCCAACCCACCAACACCTCAAATTGATCCACTGGCACAAGTAAATATATTTCTTTTAACATTCTTAAGACTATTAAAGAAAGTAACTTTTGTGACACTTAAGTTCATTTTTTATTATATTACAGTTGGTAGCTGAAGGAAAGCTGTCTCATGAAGATTATTTGAAGCTTGCACCAAACAAAGGTATATAGATACTTACGTTTTATTACAATATAAACTACAATAATGCCTACCTGTAGCTGCTATTTATAAGAATATAAATCTTATCCCATTTTTAACACCTTGAGGTGCTTTATTAGATTACAATATCACTCTACTCTCTAAAGCCTAATTACACACTGCTGCAAAGTTTGTATTCTAAATGTTGGTTGCTAAGCTATAGAATAAATGATTTACAGAATTTTGGCATAGGACACAATCTTGTCGCCAAAAGTGAATCACTTAAAACTTGATTCGCTATGAATTTACATAAAAGTGTCAGTTTGTTGTGTGTATAAATGTGAAATATTACTAAATTTATTTATTCCATTATAACTTTTGTTACGCAATATGTCTTCTATGAAGTGTACCCTTTCCTCACCTCCATTCCATTAAAATGGTTTGGGTCAATAGGTTTCTTTACCTTTCCTCCAAGGGTATTTCAACCTTCTTTAATGGCTTCATGAAAGTTGCTCTTATTAATGTGAATGAACTAAAATAAAATAGAATGATTGTGTTGATCAATGAGATCTTTGAATTTACAGGCTCTGCCCCAGTGGACACTCAGGGCAAAATTCAAGGTGGGTTTAAAATGACGCCCTTTTACATCTGAATGCTATCGCTACACGATTGTCAATCCACTCGTATAATAGAATACTGGCTCTTTTTGCTAAATGGTTTAAGCTATAGGCCGATGATCGATAGGTGGTACACCGACACAGCCCACATAAATGCATTTTTATGGTGCATTTATGTGGGCATTTTTATGATATCATGCTTAATGCACTTGTGTTATATAATGTGTGCTTCATATGTCGTTTTATGTCAATGTGTGATACGTGCCAGCTTTCAGTAATCGACCTATATCATTTAGCTCAAATGTCGTTAAGACATACATCGACATGATTAAAAACTTGAAAATTTTGCATTAGTGATCCAGGTGGTATAAAAAGGGACAGGTATATGTCCGTCTAATTCACTAAGTGCGGTGGAAGTTTCTAAACTCGAGAATTTGGCGATTGTTTAGTGCTAGTGTGCATTGTACGTATGTCTGCACATACCTGGGTTCCACATTGTGAATATCTATTTTATATTTACAGTTTTAAAACGCTGCAATCAAGCCATATCTGAATTGGACAAATTATCGTTACCGACACGTTTACTAATAAATAACAGTGCAATCGGTGTGGAACAAAAATCTTTGGCGCCCAAGTTTTGCTCGCCTCTGAAGAGACAGGTGACTGTGGAGTTTCATTTCACGAAAGCGAGCGTATCAGCTACAGCGAATCAGAACAAGCAGATAGTCGACAACATCATAGCCGCAGTTGGACTGGACAAGGTCATGGAGCGGTCAAAGCGAAGAAGTCAGAAAAATATGAAGGAAGCGGCAGTTCAAACATCCAAACCGTTCTGCGATGTCTGCGAAATCCGGAGTTCAACCAAGTACGTGGACGCCGGTACATCCACTGAGCCGGAATACTTCAGTTCCTCGGTGCACACGCAAGTCGTCGAGCAGGATCTCATGAGTTCCAAGGCCGTTTTTAATCCTACAGGTAGCGGTGCCAGCAATCCTCCGATGTCTATAGCACACCTCACTCCGGCGCAGTTGGTCTCCCAATTAGCGGCCAGGGCCAAGACACTGAAGCAGTCTCCTGAACGCCAGTTCGGACGCAACGACTCGCCAAATTACGACCATCGGGGCTACCACTATCACCAAAATTATTCGAATTACCGTTACTAAGTCATTGATATAAACTGTAAGCAATTGGGTGACTGAATTGTTTGAAGTGGTCACAAAAATGCTTAAGATTATTTTTATGTATAGATTCTGTTTTCATTTTAATATATGTATTTCAAATAAATAAGGTACATCAATATATCGAAAACATTTAATTATTTGTACATTGAAAGAAATCCATGAGTTTATCTCAAGGTTATTTCAATTTACAATGCTGTTTTATTGTTTTAAAGAACTATTTTTATGGTGAATGTACCTAAGTTAGATGAAGATTATCGTCACTCAAGATGCTCTGAAAATCAAAAACGTCAATAGAGAGAAGTGACTCGTTTGGAGGAACGCAAGATCGGCCTTTGCGGATTACTGGAGCAGTTTGCGGCAACCAGTTTTATACTTGTCTAAGTCTTCAACTCCAATATACTTCAATGAATAATGTAGAAGTTAAGTTTATGTGGAAATTTAACCATAAGCATCCGGTTATAAAATACAAATAATGTTTTACTAAAATATATAACTAGATGTTATCGTAAATAAATGAGCTAAACAAAAAAGTAGTTTTCGTTAAGTATAGTATGTTGGGGTAAGTTCGGATGGTTTTTAGCTACATTCGTAAGATGTTGGCAATTTTTTTTTCTCATAATCTATACCAGCCAGCGTAAAAAATAAAGTAAAAACTGATAATCAATAAACAAGCTATAAGAAAAATATTTTTTCGTTTGCACAGACATAACGACTACTGAGTTATGCGAGTTTAAAGTACGGACATACATTTCAAAAAACATGGGAAAGAACGGACGATGTAGGGGAAGACCGGAATACCCTCTAAAATCACCCAAATGGCTAAAAGCATAAGGTTTATAAAAATAAAATATCCGATCTTATACTTGCTACAACATACTTCTTGAATAATTTATTTTGTTTAAAAATACAGCAGGAACTATTTACGTTTTTAACGTTTTAAGTAACTGAAGGCAGTAGCAAAACAAATTGGCGCCTCGCACTATGTTGCGAGTATAAAAATAACCACAAATTCGGTAGATATTTAACTTATACGTTCTTACCCCATTCACGATCTTACCCCAACGTACCTTACATTCCGTTCTTGTTTCGTGACAGAAGTGAAAAAAACTCTGAAATATACAAGACAGCGTTTTGGGCTTGAAAAAGGTACATTTACGTGTACTATTTTACAAGTTTTACAGTTGCATTAATATTATGAAGTAAAAAATGTGAAGAGGTGTTAAAGACGCTCTACAAATGTCTCCCTAAAATGTAGCCAATGGCAACATTTGCTATGTAAGTACCTGTCTTTCTCGCTATTACGAATTATAACATGTCTAACTTACAACAGACACAAAAAATAACAAGCATTTTGTACGGGGAACACGTTAGTAAACGCAAATTTCGTTCATTTACTAGCATATATGTATAAATCAGTTTTGTACACTGGAAAGCAGTAGTGCCACGGGCGATGAACCATTCTTTCTAGATTTATTTTGTTTCTCATATCACACTACAATTTAATGAGTGCCACGGAAAATGCAATAGCCAAGGTCACTGGGTTGATTGTGAAGCAGAAGTACCTTGGGCATTGAACCACCTTACTATTCTTTACTTATGTTGGCTATAATGTATAGATATTGAGCCGCATTTGTATCAAAAAGTTGCGGGGTGCAAAACTTGTCAACACTTTTTTGTTAAACGCCAACTTAATATACAATTGTCATTGGTCTGGTCACACAAAATAAAAATATTTTTAACTGATCAGTATTTTTATTTTTAACCTATGTGATATAATATCATAGTGTTTTTAAATAAATAAAATATAAATTTATGCTCATACATAGGAGATAAAATAATGCCATGGGCAATGAACCACATAATGTATAATGAACCAATCCTTTTAAACAATTTAACCATCAAGGAAGTCATCAAGCCATTTTTCTAGATCTTCTGGAGATTCAATAACAGGATTCTTCGGTGCAGCTGTAACTATAGTAACTGAAATAAATAAAATTGAAATTGTATATTTCGTTCTGATTGATTGAAAATGATAAATCGTTTTGATTAAATCCTTTTTTATTTATTGGAGACTCAAGCATTAATCATTCAGTGGGTACGACGAGGAATGACAATTCCTTATCGTGCCACTGGTGGAACAAGTTGGCGGCACGACGAGGATAAAGTCGGAAAAGCAGTAATTTAAATTAGAAGTACAATAAGTAAATTTTGACGAGTTTTTTTGACTGTACCAATATAATTTCTCAAAACGAAGATATTCATACAATTTATTGCATATTTACTTAGGCGCGAAAACGCTCCGTCATGTCATGAACTTTTTTATTATTATATCCCTGTACCCACGGTACCGCCAAGCAGTAATACGTCATGATCTAACTCGAAAATAGGACAGGTTTTGACGGGAAGTTTGAAGGGGTATGTGCTCTTGTTTTATTTTCATTTTCTCGGTGTATTTATGAGTTATTAGTGTTATTACGGATAAAGTTGTGAAACAAAATAACAGTGCGAAAACATGTTTTCTTGGCTTGCCTCCAAAACTCCATCGGACAGGTTCTGGTAAAGTAGCCATCGCTTTACTTGAACATCTAACTGACTAGACTGGCTGCAAAACTGACGACTTACATACGGATTTTTTCTATGACTACTAGGTAAGTGATGCAAAAATTATAGGTATTTAGGTACTTGACAATAGGCACAGAGTTTGTGATGTCATTATTGAATAATGATAACTCAAAAATATGACCATTTGCGGTAGTGACTGAGGACTTTAAAACGTATCATTTTCGATTTCGGATGGTTTCAACGTCATTTTTATAAATGAACATTTTGTGGAAAAAGTGAGTTTTAATTTTTATTAATTTCATATATATCTCCTTCAATTCGATAGCCTACGAAATGACTGATAGTGCAAAAGGACTCTCCTTTTGCGTCTCACTATTGGGCATAGGTCTTTTCCCGTAATTAGAGAGGCCAGAAGAGCTTAACCCACCACGCTGCTCCAATGTCGGTGGAGATGCAGGTTAGTAGCCAACCTGTCGGGCTGACGGGTTTTTTAAACTGCCCATAAGGCCTCCGATTAGTTTAAGGGACTGCAAAACAACCGGGACTGAATGCTTGACGTGCCCACTAAAGCACGGAAATGCACATGAAAATTGGTTACAGGCGTTACTCATTTCATTGCAACGCACGTGCTGTCTAAGTAGCGGGCAATCTAGCGTCTGGGGCGCGCGGCACGCTCGCGACTATATTAAACGCGTGAGATGTTTGCGTGTGTTCACGTCGAACCAGCGGCGGAGCGCGCGATTTAATCGCGATGCGAGGTAGGTATGTTCAAACATTTTGAACTTATCGCTAGAAAACATTCGCGGAAACACCCACGGCCAATGTGAATACGAACTCGACACGTCTCCGCGCCCGCATTTGTCGCCGCACCCGCGCTTTCCAAAGTGAACAAGTACTTAGGGTGCGTTTCCTCTGACGCGGAGCTGGACGGAGAAGAGCGGTGAAAAGTGGTGAGTGTTTCCACTGAAGCGGAGCAGAGCGGAGTAGTGAAACGGAGATATCCCGCACCCCAATGCCCGCTGTCCTCCGCTCCACATCGCCTCGCTGTATTTTTATGAATATCCGTTCAGCTCTGCTCCACTCCGCTCGTGCTGTTTCCATTGAAGCGGAGCAGAGATTTCGAGCAAAGTGATTGGTCAATTCATACACCACTAAGCACCGCTCCGCCCAGCTCCGCGACAGTGGAAACGCACCCTTAGAGGCGCACATGGCTGGCGTAAAACTGATCTACGTAGCTAAGCTTACTAGCTACCTACGGCTAATTAGCTGCGCTAAGCTAGCAGTATAGCTTAAAACACACAAAACATGTGATGGATTAAACTCCAGGCCTCCCTAGTTACTGGAAGATATATGTATAGGTATGCCCAAGACGCAAAAAGGGAGTCCTTTTGCACTATCGGCAATTTCGTAGGCGATGGAATTAAAGGAGAAATGTAAAATATAAAAATCATAAAATTCACATTATATAAAACCATGTTTAGTATGATATAATAAAATTTTAACAGTGGAAGCAATTTATCCGTAAATTGCTTGAAAAAGTGTATGTTTAAGGCAAAAAAATGCAATGTAATTTATTAAGGGCCGATCTTTTCATCCCTGGATAAAAGTATTCCTCAAACATATGTTAATGCTGTCATTGTCACACATATTATATAATATGAAATATCCCTAGGTAATAATATTATTCTACTCCCTTCTTTATATATCTATGAGATCTCTTTAATGGTCAAAGCTGAAATCACTAAATATGAAACGCTTAAATCGAAAAGACATAACAATAAACTTTGTTCAATAGCTTCTAAAACAAGACAATATCATAAGTGTCTTTTGCATGGGACCAAAAATATACAATAACCTACCGGAATTCCTCAAAATAAACGCGGGCAATGAGTTTAAAAAGGAACTTAAAACGTATTTACTGGAAAAGGCGTATTACTCTGTCACTGATTTTCTAAACGATAAAGCGTATTATAGGAATTCCATAAAAACCTGGGAGGTTTTTTTTCCGCCGGCTTTTTTTCCTCTCAGTGTACAAAAATCCTGCAATATGGGTACCCAAAGCCGACGATCGGATCCGATCCGAAAATAAAAATAAATAAACTAAAAGGCGCAATCTGGGTACAAACAAAGATAAATGTAGTATACATATAATAAAATAAATGACACTATTTCAATGTTATTTTTTATGTTTGTAATTTGTAATTAGTTAAGTTTTAATTATTGTAATATTTGCATACCTCATGAAGGTAAATATGGCGAACCAAATGTATAAAAACACCTTTTGTAAACACCCATATTTGTGCAAATAAAAGTCCTTGTCTTTGTCTTTAGCGCCTATTGCAAATTAGCCTGTATGTATCTTTGGTTACAAAAAGAGAAGACAATAAAATTTATGCAATGTTGCTTACCTTTTTCTTTAGATTTCACTGCCTCCACTAGTTTGGGCGATTCTACTGTTGTACATGTCTCAGTAACCTTCAGCTCTTCAATTTTATCATCTTTTTTATTTTCTTTTTCTTTAAGTATTACTATATCGTCTTGTAAGTCCTCAATTAGATCTATTGGTTTATTGTTTGTTAAACTTGGCCTGAAATTAATACCATCTAATTCTTCCGTTTTACTATTTAGATTTAAAGGACTAGAAACATTAGGTTCCACCTTACGTTCTGTTATCTTATTATCTTCAGTATGTAAAGATTTTTCACTACTAACAGATTTTTCAATATTAATTGATGCTTCACCATCGCTGCTTCCTTCTACAGCATCATTGTGATTACTCAAGGCTTTTAAGATCTTATCATTTGATTCTATATCTGGAGTGCTATAATTCTTGTCATTAAAATATTTTTGCTTAAACTTTGTAGCTCTGTGTTTCATTGTAATACAGTCATTTTCATTAAAAATTGATGTTTCTAGGTTATTCCGTTCATAGAATGGTATTGTGTTAAGAGCAAGTGTAAGATGGTCCATATCAATGTCAAAGTACTTGTCATACAATGAGGGTCCTGTTGTTGTGTCCCAGGACTTCTCATGTTTAAACTGGAAATGACTGCCAATGGATGCAGGCATTTGGATCAATTTCTGGAAATATTGGAAAAAGAACTTAAGTACAATCATATTTTTAAAAATTGGCTCCTGTAGCTCATTAGTAATGTTGCTTTATATCATAATATAGTAATCAGATCAAAGTAAACACAATATGCATATTAGCTATGTGTATTTCTTTGGAGTACATAATTTTAGATGGACATCCTACAATTTCTTAATATGGTTTGAAGTTATCATTAAACCAAGAATATTAAAAGGAAAAATAAGGATAAATAAGGCTAAACATTTAACTAAGGATAAACATTTAAATAAGGATAAACATTTAACAGCTCCAAAAATGTTGAGTTTCAATTTATTCTCATGATATATGTATGTGTTGTACACTACATCAAAATCAACAATTAGTGAAAATGAGAATGCTGTTGTGTATAGTAAAATACAACACAAATTATAAAGCTTTCAGTCACAAAAATATCACAGCATCACATATTGGCTGCAACCCTTTTTGCGTCCCACTGCTGGGCACGAGTCTCTCCCCATTATTGGGAGGCCTGGAGCTTACGCCACCACGCTGCTCCACTGCGGGTTGGTGGAGTTTTTTATTTGTAGGTAATTACTAAAAGTTCAATGAATAATTCAACATATTTCACAAATTAAAAACCAAAATGATAAAAATATTTTATCCTTTTTATATCAAATACTCATTTTTTAATATAAGCCAAAGTAATGTATTTAAAAAAAAAACCTTAATTATTATTTGACCACTGTGCCAGTGTATACAAACCTCATAATCAGCCCCCATATTTTCTTGATCATCAATTTCTTCATAACTCTCAACAGGCATTTCATATTTGGCCCAATTGCTTTTAATTTCCTTCTTTTTATATTTTGTACTGGCTTCTTCTGTAATTTTTAGGATTTCATCTGTTTCCCTCTTTAAGCTCTTATAAAATTCAGGGCCTGGAGGCTCAAATGCAGGTTTTTCTGGTTCTGTAATTCACAAGAAATGTCAAATTAATAAACTATATTATATAAACTGTATACTATCTATAACCAATGTATTCATGAAATGATAATTTTAGGTCCTTACATATGAAATTGCCATTCAGTATCAAAGAGACACAAGTTTTTTTAATGAAATTATTATTAAATCAATCAAAGTATGTGCCGTTGTTATCTATACAATTCAGCCAATTTATAGGCAGATCATTGAACCCTTTGGGAAAAAAAACATGGGAGCGAGAGTCTATTAACTGTTTGAAGGCGGTTTTGACTGCCTCATCAGATTTGATTTTTTTCCTTAGGGGCCGTCCATTAATCACGTGAGGTCGTTTTTCTCATTTTTTGACCCCTCCCTCCCCCCTGGTGATATTTGGTGAGGTTTGGGACCATCCCCCCCCTCCCCCCCTGGATCACGTGTATTTTTTTGGAAGTCTATGTAAAGGCTATTTTTGACTGGAAAAAAATATTTAAAAAATGGCGTTTTGATTCGAAAAACATTTATATGTATTTGCAATAAAATTAATGAATAATTAATTAATGTTGTCTTCGTCCCATGGAGTTGCAAGACTTTCATTTAAGGTTACAACTGGTAAAGCTTCTTCTTCACTGGTAGTTGTTATTGGCAAAGAGGTTTGTGACATATTAACTTCGGTTTCGTCAAGCCACTCGGCATCATCATCCTCGCGCACTACGCAGAGAACCTCCCTCCCTCGGCGGGCGAGTCAATCAAGGTCATACTACAAATCGTTCAAATTTTTCAAAATTTCGGTTCAGAAATAGCGCTTTTTGACAAAAAATAAATAAAATTAATACACGTGATGTCTAACGAGACCCCCCCTGCCCCCTCGTGATGTTTCGTGATGTTTTCCGTACCCCCTCCCCCCCCCCTTTTGAGCCTCACGTGATTAATGGACGGCCCCTTACATAAGAGGTTCCAGTCGCAGCTCCTTTAACTTGGCAACCATTTGATGTGCGTTGAACTCTTATTTGTAAATAGGTACCACGCATTATCAATTTCTCCATAGTTGTTATAGCAATCATAGAGAAATTAAACACTACGTTCAATGTTGAAGCTCAAACAAATGATGTGAAAACAAATGAGATACGAATTTTAAAACAATATTTTTCTGACTTTATTTTGAAATAAATTTTAATTTGGAATTCCTAATCAAACACAAGATACTTGATTATAATGTTGCCAGTATTGAATATCAGCAATTTCATAAGGAAATAGTAAGGACCTAATAATAATAAAAAGCTATGATTTAAATATCACTCATTTTACCTCCTTATTTAACAAACAAAAATTAAGTCTTTCTATTTAACTTTACAAACAGTAATGAAATAGTACAATAAAGACAATTCTAAGGCAATATAAATTAAAAATTTCAAGAAAATAGTGCTTGCATCTCTGTTTTTACATCCCACTTAGCACAGAGGGCTGATTGCCCCTCAGGTCTCTCCATAATAATTGTGGAGTCCTGGAGCTCATCCTCAACATGCTGCTCAGATATGTGTTCATGTCATTGTGTTGCTAGGAATATATTTATGTGCAGTGGCGGTTCTAGGCTTGAGCCCACTAGCGTGCGTGCTATGTTATTTACTTTAATAATTATATTAATAGATCTGATTTTTTTGCATCCAAGATAAATAAAAAATAGACTTTGGTAGTCTGACATCATGGAACAGGGAACTACATATTCATTTTTATGTTTTATTGATATAAATTGTGGATCAAATACAATAAATAAATTACACAGAAAATGTAGTTTTATTTCAAATCAGCCTGATAGGAAAATCTGATATATTATTATTTAAAGAGATGTAAATTTAATTCTATAAATAAATTTGTTTTTAAACATTTTTCTGTAATAATAAATATTTTACAGAAAAATCTTATTAGAGGTGTAGCAGAAAATGTTATCAACATGTTATAAAAAAAAAATACTGGGATGAAGTTCTAACTTTAAAACTGTAACTAAAAGCTATATTCTCAAAATTTTTTTGGTGGCCCAGGTTCAAACCTCAATACAAATAAATTTTTAATCTGTCTTAATGTATACAGAACAGAATTAAATATTAAAAAGAAGTAAATATATACAGTAAAGCATTGCTTATCCGAACTAAACTGTTTTTTTTATAATCTAACTGTATTGATAGGATAGCCATACATGTTTAACCACAGGTGAATGAAAGCCATAATTATGTACATATTAATGTCATCAAGAATTAATCTAAAAAAGTGCAGTTTTTGCAACAAAACCTATTCTAGGTACAATGTTGATCCATATTTAAGATTTAAGTGTTCATTACAAAAGCAGGATGGGGGAGGGAGGTAGATACACACGAATTAGGAGTTCAGATAAGCAGTTGCTATGTTGATCAACATTTGGATAATCAACACTCTATTTTAATTTTTAATCAAAAGTTTTGTTTCACCAGGCTTGTCTGAGAGTTATGCAAAAATATTGTCATGATCTGGTCCTATCATGACTGTGGGTTGTACTTATCACAAATGTTATTATTCAACTATAGGATAGGATAGCAACTGTTTAAAACTGTTTTGTTTCTTTATACATGAGTGAAAAGATGTTGCTCTGAACCCTTTTAATGGCGATGGCAGGAGTATTAAACTATGTTACAGTTTTAAAATATATAGTCATTTATAATTTTATATCAAATATGATGATGTAAACAGATATCACAAACCTATTATAAATTTTATAGTGAACCTACTTGACTATTTGTGGAAACTTATTTTTAAACAGATACCTTTGGGAGCATCGGGTTGCTTTTCGGGCTTCTTTTCAACTGGTCCAGCTGGATGTCTCTCCTTTCTTCCGCCTCGTCTTCTTTGATCTCTGGGCTCATTTTTACTCTTTGATCTGAAAGGTAAAATGAGAAAACACAGGTGGATATTGTACCTACAATGTCACATTTTTTAGCCAGATTTACCTACTTTATAACACTTACTGGTTCTTTTTAGATTCTTCTGGCATGCCGGATATAAAATAAATACAGATGTTTCAATAATTTTCAATTCAGGGATTTTACTACGTCGACCGACCGCACGTACCTATTTTGTTTTGATTGACAATTGACATTTGACGGTCAGACCAGGGTTGCCAGACAAGTGCGGGCGAATTATCGTATCAATATTCAAATATTATCGTACCAGATTAAAAATTATCGTACAACAACGGCCAGAGCCACACGGAACTAAAATAAAATAGGAATTTTAGGAAAGGAAATTAAAAATGTGAACGAAATTTAAAAAGTAACTTATTAATTTTACAGAAGAGTGGGATCATCAGAGTCACTATCCACTTCTACCACCTTCAGGTCAAAAATTTTTCGTGTTTTTCTCCCAATCTTCTCTGTATTTTTGAAGCCGATGTTTTGATTTATCTGTGTTCTTCTATTTGGAGGTTTGATAACCCAAAACATCACTGTTGTCATCAGTGTCACTTGACTTATGTCACTGGGTCTTATTATCTGAAATCCCTAATAATACTTATAAGTAAATACCTTAAATGTAACCTGAGAAAAATGATTGCAAACTAAAATTGAAAGATGTGTACATTTTTACCACCCAACGAACGTTTCTACAAGCAACGAACGAAGTAAAAAACAAAGTTAGTCACTTACAGAAGTTGAAAATAGGACTTTTAACAATTCCATACTAAATCAAACTCGGCTAGCGAACTGAACTCTGATTAAAAGGAAAGAATGTATGAACTGTCATTCGTTCCGTATTTTGATAGATTAGACGGGAAATACCTGATCATGGACATAATTTTGTATTTTTGGATGATTTTAGGCCTTCGGTACTAGCCTTTTCACCTCACTTCGGAGAAGGGTTGAATATTATCGTACTTTTGCGTACGATAATACATATTGTATCGTACATCGTACCGGTGTCAAAATTATCGTACATGTACGATAATTATCGTACGTCTGGCAACCCTGGGTCAGACAGTCTCACAGATTATTTTTTCTTTGAGTATTGCATCGTGTCTGTGAATTTTGCCAATATTAAGTTAACATACAATATTACACGCTTTATATTAGCTTCACCTGTATGTTTGTAACCGACTTCTTTGGGCGCGATTTTGACCCACTTTAAACGGCCAGATTTCGTTCAAACTTTGTAGATTTATTGAAGACCGATGACAATACAATAATCTCATAACTTTATGTTAAAGTCGTAACTAGGATCATCAGGATAAAATAAAATATACGAGGGGCGGCTGATAAGTTCGTGGCCTAAGGTACTTTAACACGTCTAAGCGTCTGGTTAACTTGAAAATTTGCATAGGGGTCAAGGGCCGATGATAATGCAATAATTTGAGAATAAAAATCCAACTAAAAAATTAAAAATAAATAATGTAGTTTAAAAAACTAAAAACACGCTTTTGTGAAAATACGAACTAAAAAGTAAAAAAATAAGAAGAAAATGTATTTTACTGTAAAAAAAAGCGAGGGGTGGTTTTTACCACTGTTACTGTTGACACCATGCACCCCACGCTTTTTTTTACAGTAAAATACATTTTCTTCTTATTTTTTTACTTTTTAGTTCGTATTTTCACAAAAGCGTGTTTTTAGTTTTTTAAACTACATTATTTATTAAGTTCTATACAGTTTTTGCCTATTTCGTTGAAATTGGTTGGGCGATATAATAACAGTGAAAGTCAAATCAGTCGTCAGCAATCACAAGTAAAATCAGTCAGATATTCGGGTAAAGCGATAGTTACTTCACATGTCGAATGGAGTTCTGGAAGCAACCCGAAAAAACACAAAACTCGGGCACTGTAATTAACCTATGTATTGCAAAATGACATGCACTTTTAATTATTGTAATATTTGCATACCTCATGAAGGTAATTAGGGCGAACCAAATGTATAAAAACACCTTTTGTAAACACCCATATTTGTGCAAATAAAAGTCTTTGCCTTTGTCTTGTCTTTCTTCGTTATAACTCTAAAATACACCAAGTAAAATAAAAGAAAATAAAACAAAAGTACCAAAATGCTCAGGCCCAGGAGCGGACAAGTGGCGAACATTATGGGGAGCCTATGTCCAGCAGCGGACTTCACGCTGCTCCAATGCGGGTTAACTAAATCGATATATCGCGAATATATCACTATGGTATTACAATGACCTGCAAAGCGATTTTAAATAGGTACTGCAAATTTTAATAAATAAATAACCCTTCACACTCATAGCTCCCTAGTAGGGTAGATACCCTGTGTCGTAGGTACCATGGACACACACAAATACAGAAACACAAACACCCAGACCGAGAACAGAAATTTTAAAATCATCATTCAAATTTCTACTTCCCCGGGAATTGAACCCGAAACCCTCCGATCGGCAGTCCGGTGTCGTAAACATCACGCCACGCGTGTCGTCAGAACTACAGTATCGCAACTACATACGATATAGTGCGATGTAGTTCAATGTCGTTGCAGTTCGTTAGCAATGTCACGGCGTTGTAGATTATTTTTTATTGTTTTCTTAAATTTTAATTATCATAATATGTATTAACATAAATAAACATATTTTCCTCATGGATGTAGGGGAGCGGGCGAGCGGCCCATATAACATCTTGCCTGTTGTGAGGCGAAATTGTAGCTATATATGTTATTTCTTTGTCGTAGTGATGTAGTCTCAAAATGACGCAGTTCACACAATGATCTAGCAACTACAACAGTTACAATCAAGAAACGTCTAACGACAGGAGAATTTGATCTTTTAATGGGATCATCCGCTGTAACTACATTGCTAATAGTCGGCATTAGACCAACGAGATGGATTCATCTCAAGGCGTCCCCGGTCCGTGGCAAACATTGGGACCTGAGATCCGGACGCTAAAAGGTTTGCAGCCACTAGCGGCCCCCCTCCCCCCAAAGCATTCGGTCGGATTCACCCTTGTTAAACCTCTAATTCCTCCACAAATTTTTGACCTCCTCCAAATTCACCGCCCGCACCTTCCTCAAACCAAAGAATACTAACTATCCCAAACCTAAATCAAGCCACCACCCCACCAAATAGAAGTCTTAGATCCGCTACTGGTTGCAGCACTAACAGCCATATAATAGGTACAACATATAATATTAATACAGCCATATAGTTAGCGTTGCCAGGCATCCGGATAAAGCCGGACATAGGTAGGCTTTTTGATTGCGTGTCCGGCCAAAATAAACGGTGTCCGGCTTGTCCGGCTTTTGTTAGGCTTTTTACATTTCGCAAACGAGTGAGCGCCGAGCATGTCCGAGCGCAGGCAAGTCGACTGTCGGTGGCTCCCGCAGGCCGCAGTGCCGCAGTTTTTTTTGTCGCACCTATTAATAGATAAACACAAAATCCTCAATGATGTAGGATGTCCGGTCTTTCTACCCAAATGTCCGGCCAAACTGGCTGGTCTGTCCGGCTATTAGGTTTGGCAACCTAGCAACCCTACATATAGTACAACAGCCGTCACCTTAAACAAATTCGTCAACAAAAAATTGTTTTATATAAAAATTGGGGCGAGAGAAGTAAGACTTTTATACTTACCAATACTTGTCCTATTAAATCTCACATGGACAGTAGCATCCGAGCACACAATCACAGCAGTACCGGTACAAGTAAAAGCAACAGATTCGTTTATTCCTTAACGCGCGGCGTCGATCGGTTCCTTTGTACGTAATCCCACGTAAACAACAAGATTAAAACGAAACCAGAATGTGCATTAAAATCACTGAACATGCACGACATAATGGCGAACTCATCCTGTGCTTGGATGACAGGACGAACACTACACTTCCACTTCTATGCGCTTGTGATAGGGTTCAAATTCGCATGTCAGTTTCACTAGGGGGTGTGTGTGGTTTGAAGGCTTCATTGGAGCGTAGGCAGACAGAGCGTAGGCGATATTCCGTAGGTTCCTGTCAGTCTCATTAAAGCTTATAACTTCTGTTTAACTTTTTTGAATTTTGTAACTTTAAAAGAAAAGCAGAAACCTCTCATTTCGTCTCACAAGTCTCATTGCTTAGGAAAGCCTTCAGTCTTAAGGTTTACTGTATAAAACAACTTTTGTAATACCCATATTTGTGCAAATAAATCAATTGTCTTTGTCTTTAAAAGCTTGAAGGTATTTAAACTGTTTAAATTGTTAGGGTTCCTTACCTTATAGACGAACGTAGGAGCGTTCCATTTCGTTAAGAAAAGAAAATTTTGCTTCATTAGATAATTCTTCTACTCTATGAATTCATCCGACAACCGCCGAGTTGTTACAATATAATCCCTAGTCCCTACTTATTATTATAAATTCGAAAGTAACTCTGTTTGATACGCTTTCCCGCTTAAACTACTGAACCAATTTTAATGAAATTTGAAACATAGATAGAGTAGACCTTTGGTAAGGACATATGATGGTTTTTATCCTACGGCTACCTATAAAACGATTCCACGCGGCAGGCGCGGTCGCAGCCTTCAATTTTGGGGGAGGTCGCCAAGAAATTTTGGGGATGTCACTAAGAAATTTGGAGGAAGAGGTGTCCCAAATTGGCTTGTTTCGCCGTCCGTCCACGCATGACTGATGGATTTTGGGGGGGGTCATGTCCCGTGTGACCCCACCGCGCCACGCGGGCGAACCCGCTGGTGGAAGGCTAGTCCATAATAGGTACCTAATTGAATACCAAACAAATCATATATAATGAAATAACATTTAACGTACTTATACATTATTTTATAAAGTATGCAATAGGCGGCCTTATCGATCAGGCAGCCATCTTTTCCAGACAACCTATGCTTGGAAAAAGAGGGATGGATAGAGGGGAAGAAATAAATAAGGTTAAACAAAAAATTAAACCGCCGAAAAAACTGGAAAACAAAAAATAATTAACTGATGTAATAGTTGACATATTATACTTTTTCTTGGTAGTGGTAATAATAATTTTAAAACTATTTTGGAGTCGGTGCCCATTGATTCAGAACGGAGGACGTCATTTTACCTAGTGCTCGATTTATTCTCGCTTGTATGTATTAAGTACATTAGTTTATTATTTTTAGCTTTTCTGCATTTTCGGCGGTTTAATTTTTTGTTACGAGTAAATACTAATTTAATTGTTTAGTACTTAATTTTAATTTAATAATTTTGTTGTTTAAGCATAATTTTCCTCCTAACTTTTAAACTGTAATGAGATTTACCTTTTATAATCATGTGAACCTAGTAGCCTGAAGGATATTACCATCGGTCTATCTGTTGTGTTTCGGTTGAAAGGTGCAGTTGCCGGCCACACTTACATGTGGCGACCACCAGCCTCCGGAGTAGCAGCGCAACTGCATACGACCTAAGACAAGATTTCTATGCTTGCTTGAGGTTGTATGTAGATGTCCATGGGCTGCAGCAACCACTTAACCACGTGGCCTGTATGCCCGTCTGCTACTCCATTCAAATAAGAAAAATATAGAAAAAAACTCTTTTGCTTCACAAAGTATAATAGATTCAATGTGTGTGCCTTTAAAATTTGAGAGTTTCCCATCTGTATCGATCCAGCTAGGTTTTATTTTTAGAAATTTTAAATTATAAAAAATATTTTGAGCGATAATCAACTTAAATTAAACTGAAAATTACGACTATTCCTGACATCTATAAATTGGAGTCTTTGTGGAGAGTATTAATATTATTTAGGCGTAGAACGCCGTCAAACGTCATCTGCAATCCGACGTTCAAACAAATGACAATGTCTATTAAAAATATCTATTTAAAAATTTCGTTCATTGAACTAAAGCTTCCTTGGGCGAATGGTTAGTGGTTACGTGGGCCAACTGTGGAGCTAGAGACCCGGGTTCAAAGTTCAAACCTCAATGAAAACCATATATTAGGTAGGTAATTTTTTTTATTTTTTGTGGTTTTTTTGTTGGGAGCTATTTAAGATGGCGTTATTAAACAACACTAAGCAAATGAGTGTTTCGTTTGAAATTAAACTAAGAAAATAAATTGATATTATTCGAGCAACGCTCGTTCGTCCTGGGTACTAAAAGGTAATTAGGTACAAAGCTATGTAAACCTCTTATGTCGATAGCAATGATCAGGATACTGTGTGGTGTTTAGGATTTGTTTAGTGTTTGGAACTAGGATACAAAAGTGAACTAGGATACAAAAGCGTGGTTAGCTTAGCCGGTTACTAACGAGAAAGTTAGGTAGGTACCTACCTACCTTAAAACTTGCTTCAAAAACTCATAAACCCACAGTGGGATTCCCTGTATCGTAAGTGCCACACAAATATAGAAAAACTTATCATTAAAAAATCTACCTCGCTTGAATCGAACTCGGGACACCTTGGTAGGCCTAGACAGTGTCGGCATGGACAAAGCTGCATAGCGCGCGACTTCAGTCGTTGAATTGTTTAAGTAGGTTAGCTAAGTAATGGCTACGTAATCGATTTATATCTGCGTGCGACGTAAATAATAATACAAGAGCAGAAAATAGCAGCGTCACCAAGTCACCAGTCTTTACATCACGTAGCTTCACGCTTCACTAATGTTATGAAAAAATAAGAACAGTCACTACGAGACAGGATTATGAATAGGTTAGATACCTACTTACATGCCTAGAGATTAAAGCCAACATTTTCATCTCATTTTTTATCTTCCATTATTACGCTAATGTGGTGCACTAAACCAGAAACCGGTTAGCGCTATTATTATTATCAGCGCGGAAGCGAATCGGTGTGAAAAAAAGTAAAAAAGGAGCTTTTTAATCTGTCCGTGCCATAACCGGGAACAAGGAAGGAACAACGGGAGCGGGTGTGCGGGCGCGACAGGGGTGACGCACCGCGCATGCGCCGCGCACGCCGCCGGCTGCGGCTGCGCGCAGTCGCCACGCGCCCGTCCTCAAAACAACATGGCGTACCGCGTCCTTCAAGGACACATTTGACAGTCCCGGCGAAAATACAACCAGCTGTGCTTTACGCGGAGTGCGGGAAAATAATAATCCTGAGTGAATATCGTGATATTTCAGTGCAGTGTTGACTCAGTGTTTGATATTTGGAATACCGGCGCCGTACGGCGGATTGTTTTCGTAAGGTACGTAGAAATATTAACAAGCACAGGGTGGACCGTATGTACCACTACGATGGGATGTTGTTTTTCGACAGCTGAACTTACGCCCTCGCATAAACTAGTCACCCCTCTGAGCTATTTATGGTTTTCGGAAATCGTCTCAATATGAACAGATTTTGTTTGAAGTGAAGGATGATGGAAATAAAGGGACAGAACTGTTCAGTTCTACATAACTACAATAGGTACCTATAGGAACCTATACGTAATACAATATTTTGTAAACAATATAGATCAATGGTAAACATAGCACAGTACATACTTATAGAAAGAAAATATTTTATATGTAGTAAGATGCGATCGGAGTTTTTATTACCAAAATAAATTCGCAAAAGTTTTGCTAGAACCAAAATTTGTAGGTGGTAGAACTATTATTGTTCGCCCGGGGAAGTACCACCGCTGCACCCACTTCTGCCGTGAACCAACTCTGTTGTGTTTCGGTGGAAAGTTGCAGTTGCCGGTCACACTTAGATGAGGCGACCAACAGCCTCCGGAGTAGCAGCGCAACTGCATACGACCTCAGACTAGACTTACCTATGCGTGCTTGAGGTTGTATGTAGATGTTCACGGGCTGCAGCGACCACTTAACACCACGTGGCCTGCATGCTCGTCTGCTACACCATTCAAATAAAAAAAAAACCTACCTAAATAGTTAAGAATTTCTAGTAACGTACCACAAAATGTATCAAATGAAACATGCATCAAAAAAGTACTTAAGAGTATAACTCATAATGACATTAAATACAGCAGCAGCAAGCAGTATGCTATGTAGCCTCCACTGCATCTGCCTGGTCTAGGACCATACCTACTCCCTCCCTACATAATCCGCACGTAAAAAAGTACTTAAGAGTATAACTCATAACATTAAATACACCAGTAGCAAGCAGTATGTAGCCTCCACTGCATCTGCCTGGTCTAGGACCATACCTACTCCCTCCCTACAAAATCCGCACTGGATCCATCATGCGCGGCATTGCGCGGTCCCAGTCACAGGGGACATGACCCCCCCCCCCAAAATCCATCAGTCATGCGTAGACGGAAGGCGAATCAAGCCAATTTGGGACACCTCTTCCCCCAAATTTTTGGCGACCAATCCAAAATTGAGTCATTAGCCCTTCCAAACAAACTCTTTAACTTCTTAATATAATGTATGTATTACTATTTACATATACCTATTACTACAGATATCTTATTGGAACGCCTATACACAAATCACCCATGAATTACACCTTGATAGCTGACGCCATATGGAAAATACAGTCGAGTCCAATTTCCGTTGAAGCGACCTAAGTTGATCTGAATCCTCAGACTTCTGACTTCTGTTTTTATATCGTATCACGTACGACGTAATTCATATGAAGGTAGAGGTCAGAATCAGAATCTAGAGGTCTCAATTTTGTAAGAAGAATAAGTACCTACCTAGTACCTTGTTATTCTTCTTACTAAATTACAAGCAATTTAGTAAGAACAACGTTGTTGATCAACGTTGCGGAGATTGATAATAAAAATTCTGGCACTTTGAAAAAACAAACTTTTCAACAGGTCTGTATGGAACTTGAGCTTGAGCAGTGCTTTAAAATGGGACCATTTTGGGAAAGCAACTGTGCTCTTCTCTACCTTGCCGTGTGGAATACGGCATGCAGACCTAGAAGTCAGAAATAAACAAATTATATGTACTTACATTTATCTAAGCCGCCATCCTTCTCGGGTCCGCTACCTGGACGATTCAAGTTTTCACTCTACCAATTGCAACCCCGGAATCCTTCAATTAGTTACCTCTTACGAATTTTACGATACTGAATTTCATATTCTTCATCTCAAAATACACTAAGTATTAATTACTGTCGGGAAAAGTAGAAAAATTGCTGCAAGCCGTTACGCCAAAACTATCACGGGTTAAATCCAGCTAGCTACAATAACCTTAAACATACCAAGATACTTACCAATTTACTAATCAACCATGAGTAACAAAATCCACTGTGAAAATTTCGAGGAATACTGGATGAATAATATAACTTAGTACTGATACTACAGTCTACAGACGTGAAACTGTTTGATAAGGATTACGAAAATATGTAGCTGTAAATATCCTGTATAAGGTAAAGAGTTGTGAACAAGGATAAAGATAGAGCGAACAGTCATCGTTCAGTTGAATCAGACGCTAATTATGGAGAACTATTCTCGTGGTTACAAGCAGTAACTTCGATTTGTTTAGATTTTCTGAACGAGAACTAGGTATAAACAGAACTTGTTCGCAAAGTACCCATATAGGGGAATACACAAAAGACTGAAATAAAGTAACGCAGAAGGCATCCATTTTACCTTTTGGCCTTAACTACAAAAATTTTTGAATTTAAAAATAATAACAGAACTTTGTGACATATAACTTTATAGTCACACTAGTCTTCCGCCAGCGGCTTCGCCCGCGTGGACCCGTTTTAAAGTTTCCTGTAGGATAAAAACCATCCTATGTCCTTTCCTGAGGTCCACTCTATCTGTGTTCCAAATTTCATTAAAATCGGTTCAGTAGTTTAAGCGGGAAAGCATAGCAGACAGACAGACAGATAGGGATCCAATTTATAATATTAAGGATGGAAGTATGGATGATTTGCTTGTTAATTTTGCTTACATTTTTAATACAAGTACAAAAACCAAAATAACGATAAACCGTTTAAGACGAAAACAGCTTCTACTTATTCAATTAATTTCTGAACAGGTGCTAAAATGAAAATCAGAAGTGTGTATATCTGTGCAATTCACGCGTAGGATCCGTTAGTCACTTTAATGTCTAACATACTTGCTTCAAATGCCATAAATAGTACCCTTTCGGTGGCAGTAAAACACTACATTTCCGATTTTTCGATAACGTTAAACAATAAGTCAAACGAAAGTATTCATAAAGAAACACAATTTATTCAGTTGTATGCAGTATTTCCAACATTTTGATGCAGTAACCGTTGAAATGCACGCAAACCGCAGTTCTTTGCAATACATTCTGGTTACGAATCTCAATTACATACTACTACTACCGTTCACAGTAAGTTTTAGATTTAATTCTTTTATTCGGGATCAACAAGTCACAAAATAAACATTCTGAAAATTTCTAATTTTTATTTGCTCTCTATATTGAAATGTTCCCATTACCTGGTTACGTAGAATTTTCTACGTGTTCATTTCTTTCAGTAATTATTTACACCTTATCAATAAAGTCCACGTCCGGCTATATTGTATGTATGTATATTGTATTATGTAGGCTCACAGAAAGCAATACCAGCAACCATCATCAACAAGAATCACCTTTTTGGAGTGAGCCAAATGAATGGCCGGCAATGGATGTACAAAATGGGAAAGATTTAGGCAATTTAATCCTTATTCTCTCTCTGATCCAATAATAATACTGTTGGCTCACAGCTCAGAATGCGGGTTTTTGTTAAATAAAAGATAAAACACTTTACAATTGCACGTATATTTCGTAGTTATGCAGTATACAAATCACATATGTAAATATTTCAAGAACGAATAAACCACCAACAGAACAAAAATGGAGTACTTACATATTAACAATCAACTTAACTATTATTCCTTCAATCCTTTACTTGTTTCACTTATTATTTTGTCTACGCGTTAACACTTTTTACTCTTTACTAATGCTTTTCCTTAGCCACGTCTCGATCCCTCAGTGCTTCCAACACGAATGCTTGCAGTTTGTTTGGAGAAAATTACGACAATTCATGTGACCGGAAGTTGGCTATGATTAACTGACGTGTCGGAAACGGAACAATGGAATTACCGCTACTAAAAATATCATAATAATACGGAATTAGCTAATACAATATTCTTCATAAATAAATAAAAGCTAACAGCTCGGCCATCCTGCTTATAGCGTGTCCTCACGCTTTCTTACAATTACAAAAGTACTATAAATTTTCTAAAAATATTACTAAAAATTACATTCTTTAACACATTATTTAATTATCTGTATAATGTACAACGTAGTTTATATTTATCGAAAGCTCTTAAATAAAATAAAATAAAAACAAGAAATTACGTTCATTGTACTCAATAATAATTGTATTAATAGCAATTAATGCAGTAAATCATTATAATATATTTTTAATCGTATTTTTAATTTCAAACATAAGCTTTCTCATTTATACTGTAATCTTTTTTTTATAAGTAGAAAGAACATTACTTTTATACACTACACAAAAATAAATTGGCCTTAGTTTATTTATCTTAAGAATCCATTACCCGTAAACAAGCAATAAATTACTTCATATTAACATCTGAAATGAAATGTCAAAAATCATCATGAAATCTCAAATAAAGTCATAAAATAATTATATACCTAATATTTGGATTTGTATTTGGAACTTTTACACACTACACAAAAATAAATTGGCCTTAGTTTATTTATCTTAAGAACCCATTACCTAATTATATAATTTTTGGATTTGTATTTGGAGTCGAATTAGTTACATAAACATGTTCAATTGAAGACCCCACATGAGTGATACAAAAAGGATCCCATTCAAAACTGGAAAAAGTTATTGAATCTCGCCCTCGTCCCCTCCACCGGGGCACTTTCACTCCATCCCATTACTATATTATTATGGCCCCTAGAACTCCACTAAAAGCTTTAAATAACAACAAAGTCACCAATTCCACATTTCCCGTCAGACCTTTTGTCAATTTTTCTTTCAAAAACCCGATCAAATGTGTTTAAACGACTCACTCGACTCAACAGCGAACTATTAAACTATATATTCTACTCAACCTTCATAGCAATCAACTCTAAAGCAATAAACATGTCCAAAAATTACTTACAAAGACTAATGCGAGACACCTTCTCACTCAGATGAAAGACCCAGTCCGCAACTACATTACCCATAACAGACAAATTTCACTTTATTATCATTTTATTTTCACAAAGCCGAGGATCGGGTTCAGCCCGAAAAAACAAGAATCCATTTTCAAGAAGTGCATAATGGGAACAAACAATTTATATCAGTGACCAATCCCTGTAATATGTGCAAGCCTCATGAAGGCAAACACGGCTAACTAAATATACAAGAACAACCCTTACTATCACATCAATCCGTGCAAAAATTTTTAGTCCTTGTCTAAACAACTTTTACACCAATATCAGTAAAACCAAGGTACCTCAAACAAGTAGAGAAGCAATCCCTGTCTATTAAAACTTCCAAGCGAAATCGGCCTTTTTGTCCTAACCCTTACCGCATCTCAGTGCCCGCTTGCATTCCTATTGCCAGTCATAACCACTTGAACGCAATTCATAGTCTCCCCAATCCCCTGCATTTGTAAGCCCTTGCTGCAAGTGAATCCCCGTAAATGTTTACATCAAACTTGGACGCACAAACAGTTAATGCCGAACCTCTACTACTCTCGAGATTCACTATACTCCATAAGTATCTATTACATCCACCTTAGATAATTGGGTAGTTGACTGATGTCCAGAATGTGCCACTTATAAACAAAACACGAAAACAGACTACCCACTATCACATAAATTCAAATAGTTGGAATATCAAACATAATTAATTATTGATCTATCGCTTTCTAGTAAATCGAGTCCCACGAACATCCCGTACCATAACACAGGCTAGCGACGTCACTAACCAGCACTTTTCTCTCTACCCTCCAAATTGAAACGATCACATCCCGCACATACACTTCTCAAATTTATATGTTTGATGTCTAGGCGCCAACTCTACAGCAAAATTGCCAAATCCCCTACCAAGATCAAACCAGTTTAAAATATCAGTCAATACCCCAATTCCCTCCCCGTACCAGAGATACATTTTACTTATAAACACTATTACAACCAAAATAGGAGTTTTAAACAACTCTCATGTATGTACGTCCCACAATCTGTAAAATAACAGGCCACTGCTACGCAATATGATATATTACACAACACCAGAGAGGACGCCATTAAATCAGTAAATCGACCGGCCATATCTTACACTTGCTTTCTACACCCCCGAGCAATCCATGTTTATAAACGCCTCCTTCAGACAAACTAAAACAATAAAAATCAGTTCATGATTCGCTCTAAAATGCAAAACGGATGGTTACCAATTTCTGATTGGTGTACTTTCTATGTTCATCCTATCAATAATTATTAATGTCGAACTCCCAGTTATTTCTATAGAGAACTAAGCAATCTGAAACACTCATCTACATCATCTACATCATAAAAGTCAATTGCTTCGCCAATAATATGCAATAACCTGCACTACAGCAACTTTAGTGGCCCTTCACACCAACGGTACAATTGTATTTGTGGCAATACCTCTTCCTCACCTTTATCAGTTTGTGAATCTAATTTAAAAGACCTGAACCTATTCTGCTTTCAAACCAAATCAAAGCTAGTCTCGTCACGCAAAGAACACTTTGCCAACATCTCGCCACAATGAAAAACATATTAGCGTTTTGCAAAGAAGGTACCAGGCTTCGATTAATACCGCTGAAGGTTTCAACCCTACATTCAATACCGTAAGTTTGATACACTTTTCGATGTCCCACAGTGACTGTCCCAAAATAATTTCGCACCCGCCCAGGTTCGGTAAATTGGCCACTTGAATTGACTGCAACTATAAGGTTACTTACAGCTCTCTACAAACATTGCCAAGCCCGACCAACTTTGGAAAAGAGCAGCGAATCATATCCCCCCATCTTATACACATATTTCTGAATATTCTTCCACCTTCTTAATCCAGATTAAAATGGTTTGCTCTTTACACAAAGGATCAAAATCCGGTATTACATCGCTATTAAAATATTTTATAATCAGCGACCCAGCCCAGCCAGGGCGACTCAAAGACAGGTACTCCAGTTTTACCAATTTAACTAAAAAAACTTCACCAATTTAACTTAAATAACCTACGGAACCTACCTATTTCAACAAACTCTACTCCACCTTAACTTGGTACGTATAACGCCACTGCGATTCAGAATTCCGCTCAACGCCGTACCACCGTTACATAATATGCAACCCCAGTGTGACGGGTAGAAAACAGCTTCGAAAACATCGCAGTACTTCGAATTCATATTCCAAACATTCAGCATCTGTGAGTCAACCTCAGGAGATAGAGACATCATGAACTCCTTCTCAGCGTTATTGTAGATGTGCAATTCCCCAGCACATTACCCCAATGTATGTCTGCTAGACCACAGTGCACGCATACAAAGCTCCCAAAAAGCAAGGCTCCCAACAAAGCCTCGTTATACTACAATTAGTTCGAAAACGAAACCCTAATGACTTATACAACTATCCCTTCCTCAAAATTCACACTATTGGTGAGAAGCGCATTGAAATCTGTTAGGTAGTTTGAGACTACCTAGTTCATATAGACAGACAGACAGAAAGACGCGTCAGCGGGACTAAATTTTATACTTTAGGATTGACAAGAACTTGTCTAAAATTATCTCAATTTCAAAATCCCCTTGACTACCACTACAACTCACCGTAGCTCAAATACATATATAAATATATAGTATATAAATATTATTACAAAATAGTTTGTAATACTATAATTTAAAATAATGTTAAATAGAAACTTTGCACACCAATGTTTATGTAATTAAATTTTTTTCTCTTTTTTTTGTAATTTTGCTCACTAAATTTTGGTTAATGTGAGACTATAATTTTCTAAACAAAACCAACTATTCATATACCAAATTTTGGCAAATAAATAATTTCATTTCATGATTTCATTACATTTCATTTCAAATTACCGCTCAGATGCTGCTTCCCTCTACCAAGACGTTGCGAGTTGCGTTGTTGAGTCTTGAAGGCCTCCTCTGCAAACCTTATCGCTGCTTTGCTCCTGAATAATCTTATGCCCTCTAACAGAGGCTTTCGATCTCCCTCCATCCTACGCATATTGCTGCTCACCGGGCTTACTCCTGCTCGACCTGAGCGTCCATTGCCTCGGCTCGCTCCTGCCCGACCTGAGCGTCCTTTAGCCCTCTAACCTGGGCTCATTCCTGCTCGACCAGAGCATCCTTTGGCGCTCAGACCTGGGCTCATTCCTGCTCGACCAGAGCATCCCTTTTAAGTCCCTCATTCCTGCTCGACCTGAGCGTCACTTGGCTCTTAGGCCTGGGCTTACGTGTGCTTACCTTAGCCCTGATCGTACCTCCAATCCTAGGTAGTCTTTCTCGGGGGTATTCGTCCATAATATTACTATCTGCAAAATTACACATTTGAGTACATATTCCATTTTAATCACAATAAAAGTTAACAAAAATGAAAAGTGACACATTTGAGTACATACCTATTCTATTTAAAATCGACTTTAGAATCGAAAAGTAAAAAGAGAACAAATTAATATAGTATTGAATTATCCAAAGCTAAAGAAAAACATCACCAGACTTCTATATGTCTATAATCAGACAACGGAATGTATTTTTCTCGAAAATGACATCATCGTAATTATCATCACCATCATCGTTGTCTTTATCATTATCACCATCAACACCATCATCATTTTTTTCATGTTAAGCACCCCTAGGTACAGCACCCACCACAAAAAATAATTGAGAATATGCAAATCTGTAAGCCATCATTTCTTAAACACTAAGTTTTAACCTTACCTTCATTGTATATCAAAGTCTCATGCTTGTATGTATAGATATCTGAATAAATTTACGACAAAATTTACGTTACCAATAGAACCGCAAGACAAATACGAAAACATGATATTAGCACCCCCCTTGTAGATTGAAATTATGTAAAAAAAATACAGTGTTACCGAATTCACGAAACATTCAAATTTTTGCCTTACAATCATTTTAGGTCCTAGTTGGCATTGTGGCACAGTGGATACGTTTTCCTAGAATATATAGCGATTGCTGCCTGTAAAATTACATCAATTTACATGTAGATAAGGTAGAATAAGTGGAAAGTGTACATACTCGTATCATTTCAGCATTTTTTGTATCCTTATTATCGCAAAACAAAAAAAATATGAATTATGAAATAAGGTATAAGCATCAAATAAGGTATCAGTTTTCATTCATATTTACAAAGGTCAATGTCAAATTTCAATTAATATGTGGATTATGTCGATGCAATACTAAATATAACATGAGAACCTCATCCTTTTTGTTGATGTTGGTAAAATAAGGTAGATCAACTCAAGCCATTGTATATTCATTTATCTTATAAAAAAAAGTAAAAAAAAAAGTGGGTACCAACTTCCTGTAAGGGCAATAAAAAAAGAAAAGTCACTTTTATAAAAGCCTTCATCAAAACTAGTTGTTCACATCTAGTGTACCACAGCTGTAAAAAGATATCATTAATCATGCATCTTATTAATCTAAAACAATATATACATCTTTAACGCACTAAACATATACGTAACTAACATCTATTCTCAGGTCTTCAAATATTTATATCTAAGTCTATACACCACGGCGGTGTTTCCGATCCAGAGAAAAGAAATTAAGTTGATTTCATAAATTACGTATTTTAGTTCTTTAAATATCTGCGTTTTTCCATAAATTATTCATATTTTGATAAAAAAATAAAACTTCACTTTGAAGTGGGTTGATAAGTATACTGCAAATTTATTACAATAAAAGTTAATAAAACATGTGGTTGTAAAATAACTGACGTTCACCCCTAAGCGTTCACCGGTTCGATATTCCAGCAAATTCAAGAAACTTCAATATATCAGAGTATTTACAGAATTGGCCGTTGTGGACGTGAAAGAAAACAGTAAATTCTCTTATTATCCCACTTCTGAACTGTTGGCTCACAGCTCAGAATGCGGGTTTTTGTTAAATAAAAGATAAAACACTTTACAATTGCACGTATATTTCGTAGTTATGCAGTATACAAATCACATATGTAAATATTTCAAGAACGAATAAACCACCAACAGAACAAAAATGGAGTACTTACATATTAACAATCAACTTAACTATTATTCCTTCAATCCTTTACTTGTTTCACTTATTATTTTGTCTACGCGTTAACACTTTTTACTCTTTACTAATGCTTTTCCTTAGCCACGTCTCGATCCCTCAGTGCTTCCAACACGAATGCTTGCAGTTTGTTTGGAGAAAATTACGACAATTCATGTGACCGGAAGTTGGCTATGATTAACTGACGTGTCGGAAACGGAACAATGGAATTACCGCTACTAAAAATATCATAATAATACGGAATTAGCTAATACAATATTCTTCATAAATAAATAAAAGCTAACAATACAAGCAAGTAAGGATGATGTCTTTGAATCTCGAAATATTTCCAATTGTTTTTAAAAGTGGATAGTTAGACTCTTAAAGTCATAAGCGAATTCGCTATTGAAGTGAATGCAAACAAAACACGTTCGCATTATGCAGAATCCTCTCTATGCCAATGTGTGTGAGTGTATGTGTCTAATTCAATTGAGCGAAATCGCCACCGTCGACCGGCAAAGCTTAGCTTCCGTTCCCAATCTAAAGTGGCCGGAGTTCCCCTTTGTGTTCGAATTTTGATTGACGTTACCGAGGTGATGAAGAGCAGTTCGATTCTATTCGATGCAATAACTTTTTGTTTTGATTCAAAGTTTCAATATTTTTGTTCTCTGTCACGTTCCACGTAAATTTTGCTGCTGACTATGATTGTACAATCATGATCAAATGTTTTTTATTTCCCATCGGTGCTTATCTCAGAGTTAAATACAGATTAGGAAAACACCAACAATGGCTTTACCTAGGTCTATAAAAATGTGATAAATACGCACATTTAACAAATTTTCTAGTCAGACGTATACGTGTCAGAGCCAGAGCTTTATTTCGGCCTCCCAGCGTGTGAGACGCATTTCTTAAACACTAGGCTACAGTACTACTATTACTATTGAACTACCATTGCCAGCTCAGAAAAGTAATAAGCACTAAGCAATAATTTTAAGATAATCCTGAATGAGTAAAGTCGCGCGAATTTCCAGGAACTATTGGTAAAGTGGCATCTTCTCATTTTAAAATGATCAGTGACATATAAACTTTAATTTAATTCGATTAGATACTTCATCTTGAATCTTCAATTAAGTACCTATAATTACTGCACAACAGCTATCTTACTTCATTCGCATAGCAGCGTCTAAACTTAGACCACCAATATAGTAATACCATAATAGTCATAAGTTATTCTTAAACCGTTCTTTCACAAAAACCCTTAGTTCGTTGCCCGTCACGCAAAAAGGAAACAAATCTTGATAAGAATCGTACCTCCATTGTGGTCTCAATTTCTGTCGTGTACTATAAAGACTTTGGGCTACTGGTTTCTTTTTATACAATCGTGATTAAGAAATGGAACTCGTGTCAGTATGTAAACAAACATGGGCAACAAAATTAGTCTCTGAAATTTTCGGTCCTTTGAAACCGATGATTCTTACATTACTTTCGTAATTTGTAGTAATACGAAGGTTGCGCCTACTTAAATAACATTACAGGAAAATCATGTCCACAGAAGGTACATAAATAATTATGTACCTATTACATCTAAAATATTTATAAAACAATTGCGCTGCATTTATACATCGGATTATGGTGATTGAATATTGTAAATCAAATTAATCGAAAGACTACGTAAGCATCTATTTTTAGCCTAACGATGCGCGTTTTTATTTGTATCACTGAAATCTACAACCTTTCGGTATATACAATATCATGAATATGTCCTATAGAAGTAAGTAAGTATCCTATACTAGCCTTCCGCCAGCGGCTTCGCCCGCGTGGACCCGTTTAATGGGTCCCCGTAGGATAAAAAATAGCCTATGTGCTATTCCAGGCTTCATTGCTATATTAAAATCATAGGCGTTTAGTCAGTTGCTTCAACCGCGTTGACCCTATTACCCGTTTTCACGTAGGAATGAAGCATTTTTCCGCGGTAAAAAGTAGCCTATGTTACTCAGGGTGAATGTAGCTTTCTAATTATCAGCGGAACAGTAGTTTTTGAGTTTATTCATTGCAAACATACAGAAATACAAATCTTTCCTCTTTATAATATTAATATAGATATAGAGGATACGCTTGGCAGTATACTAGCATATTCCTTTAGAAGCGAGAACGGGCGAAAAAGCCGAAAAAGCCAAATTCTACTACGATGTCAAAATGCGGCTTCTGACTAAGTAGTATGTACAACTACATATTTAAAGTAATAACTACTATAATAGCAAAGATTTATTATTAAACTGGGCATACTGCGATGTGACATTCAATTTTAACAATCAATATTTATTAATCGCTGAGTTGAAACATGTTAAACCAATTGCTTTGCAATTTGATTCGCTTGATTAGTCTTTTGTCAGTTTTCTAATTTCAACATTGTGTCATTATATTGGTATAGCAGTAGCACATACGGCACTTTCTATATCTGCGACCACTTTAGGACTGCATAGCCTGCAGTCATGAAATGAAATGAAATGAAATATGAAATGAAATAGTTTATTAACATCCTGGGTAATAATATACACTTGATGTTTGTCATTGTTCTACGGTCATCAGCTGACCGTCATCCGCTTTGGGTGCGCTAAGGCTTATATGGGCTAGGAGAAAAAAGCGGGCGGAAAAAAACTCCAGCCCTGTTTTAAATAAATGTTCAGGTACAATGGGTATTTATTATACAGCATGACTGTGGGGCCACAAGGAGCACACGAGACAGCTATCGTGTGTGTCAATGGTATCACACTGCCATCCGCTCACAAAATTTAAAAATGTTAAAATTATTACATGGTATATAGAAACAGCCTTATGAAAGTTAAGTTTAATCCCAAGCCTTTTTATCATTTAAATAGTCCTTGGTTTCATAATAGGCCTTACGGCATAGGACTTGCTTAACAGTTTTCTTAAATTTGTGTAAAGGCAAGGATTGCACTTTTTCTGGAATTTTATTATAGATCCTAACAGACATCCCAATAAATGAGTGACTTTTTTTACGAAGCCGACACTTTGGGAATGCAAGCTTATGGCCGTTCCTGGTCGAAGCACAGTTCGAACTATGTAAATCCTTAAATGTGGTAAATGTCGGTTTATTCTTATATACGTACATTATGTTTTCATAAATATACTGCGATGCAAGTGTAAGAATATTTATCTCTTTAAATTTCTCTCTGAGAGATTCTCTACAGCTAAAATTATAAATAGCGCGAATAGCCCTCTTCTGCATGGTAAATATTATGCCAATATCAGCAGCATTTCCCCACAGCAAGATACCATAGGACATTATACTATGAAAGTAGCTGAAATACACTAATCTAGCTGTATCGACATCAGTAAGTGAGCGAATTTTTTTAATGGCAAAAACAGCAGAGCTAAGTCTATTCGCTAACCGGGAAATGTGGGGTCCCCACTGAAGTTTTGAATCAATAGTTATTCCAAGAAATACAGCTGTGTCAACAAAATTTATTTCCTCGCCATTTAACTGCGGTTTTACATCAATATGTTTTACATTTGGTGGTGAAAATTTAATACAATTAGTTTTTTTATTATTTAGCAATAAATTGTTTACATCGAACCAACTAACAACCTTAGAGAGAGCATTATTCACTTCGTCATAATTATACTCTTGTCTGGCAACTTTAAATATTAAAGAAGTATCATCTGCGAATAATACTATCTCATGACCATTTTGTACCATATAAGGAAGGTCGTTAACGTAAATTAAAAATAGGAACGGTCCTAATATCGAGCCCTGTGGGACCCCCATCTCCACTTTTGACCCGGACGACCTTTTACCATTTACTTCGATTCTCTGAGTCCTATCACTGAGATAAGATCTCAGGAGGGCGGTATCTTTAATGCCATAGTGACTGAGTTTCCTGATTAAAGTTTCATGTTGGACACAATCAAATGCCTTAGAAAGGTCACAAAATACGCCTATGGCATTCTGTGAGTCCTCCCAAGCATCTACAATGTCCTTAAAGAGCTCTACACCAACATCAATCGTAGAGCGACCCCTTATAAAACCAAATTGATTATTATGTATAAGGTTGTTAAGTGTAAAATGTGCTAAGAGTTGCTCGAGTATTATTTATTCATATATTTTGCTACATGTAGGCAGTCGATATCTATCGGTCTAAAATTGGAGGGGTCTGTGTTACTGCCAGATTTGAATAGGGGAACAACTTTGCTATGTTTCATTAAATCAGGAAATTCGCCACTTTTTACACAATTATTAAAAATTAATGCTAAGTGGGGCGCTATTACATCTATTATTGCATTTAAAATTCTTACAGACATACCCCACAAATCTGTGCTATTCTTAATATCTAGGGTTTTAAATACTTTTACAATGTTTCGGGCGTCAACGGGTTTAAATTTAAAATTACACTTGCAACCGCTTACATTCTCTTTTAGCAGTGCTTCAGCGACGTCGGGGGAAGACCTAAGCGATTTTGTAGTCGTAATTGGAATGTCAGCAAAGTATTTCTCAAAAGTTTGCGCAATCATATCATCAGATTCAACGAGTATACCGTCTACTAGAAGACTGTAGACGTGATTGCGGTCTCTGGCCCTTCCAGTCTCGGCATTTATTATGTTCCAAGTCATTTTTATCTTATTTTTACTTGATTTAATTTGATTTCTAATATGCAATGACTTGGCCGCGATACATACTTGTTTAAAGATTTTAGAATAATTTCTTACATGTTCACAAAAGGATTCACTTCTATTATATGATCTCTCATAGTACAGATCATATAGTTTTTGTCTACTTTTGTAAATTCCCAAAGTCGCCCAGTCACTGAATGTTTTACACTGCTTTGGAGAGATTTTTTTCGCAGTAAATACAGCATTAAAGGCTCTATTAATCTGAGAACATAGTATACTATACTGTTTATTAACATGGACATGTGATGGAACAAACAACCCATTTACAATAGAGTTTCTGAATCTCTCCAAACGTTTTTGGTTTACAGGAACGACCATCTTGCTTAAATTCTTACCAACCCGTTTATCTATTTTATAGTCAAAGCTTACAAATTGACCACAGTGATCAGAGCTTAAATTATTGATAATAATTGAATTGGCTGGTGTCCCATCCGTAAAAATATTATCGATGCAAGTAGCTGATAGATTTGTGATTCTTGTTGGCTCTAAAAACAGATTAGTGAGATTACAGCATTTCATTAAAGACAAAAACTTTTGAGTTGTGGAAGAGTCCTCCAATAAGTTTATATTGAAATCGCCGCAAATAATAATGTCCTTACTTTTTTTACTGCACAATTTGCCCAATAAATTTTCTAAAACTGACTCAAACTGATCATACAATGCATTTGGAGGTCTGTAAATACATACAATAGTACAGTGTGATGACTCAACACAGGCTATCTCTATAGTTCGTTCAATGGAAAGGCTCACTATATCTTGACGGTCCTTACATTTCAGGGCCTTATTTGCGATTATTAACGAGCCTCCTCGAATTGCTGTCTTCCTACTGAACGAACTGACAACTTGGTGCTTATCAAAATTAAAGACTATTTGGCAATCTTTCAGCCAATGTTCTGTAATGCACATGACACTTATGTTATATTCATTCAAAAACAGTTCTAACTCTAGTTCTTTGCCTGACAGGCCTTGCATGTTTTGATGCACCAAGCCTAAACATTTATTATATTTTAAAATACTATTTGACAGTGTACTAGTTGATTTCACAATAATGCCAGAGACATGAGCCTCTGTTGTCTTGTTAAAATAATGTTTTGAATGATTTTGGTGTTGATGTCGAAATTTCGCAATTGACGGTCAATTTTGTTTTTTTTCGTGTTTTACGTGTTACTGTCATCGGTGTATCAGAGTTTTGGCAGAGAATATTACTAACGCAGTTTTAGTAAGTTGCAAAACTTCATCGCCCTCTTCTTAATTCACTGTTGTCACAACTTCGGGACCGGAACAAAACTACACCAAATGTTGGGTCTGGTGCGTGAAGTCGCAAGTCTGTTTTGCCTTAAAACATTACGATTGACTTAACAAATAGTATTGAAACCATTTGATTAATTCCTTTTAATTGCAGTGTGTTAGCAAGGAAAATAGAATCATTACCATTAAAACCTAGTTAGTACATTGAGGTTACTGAAGTTTTTGACTTTTATATTTTGAATCTAGGTAAGAGTAAATTGATTGATCTGAATTCAGACATCATGAAATTTTGTTCCAGAAACTAAAATCAAATAGCTTTATTTAAAACCTTGGACAAAACTTTTGTGTCAAGTTGATTAATTTACAACATTTTTAGAACTTTGTACATCTAGGTCAGTTCTGATTCACCGATTTGAAATCACGAGTTGATATTGTATTGCTAACGCTTATGGTAATCTTCAGTGACATCTGCTTGAATGGGATTAGTTTAAAAAATTTTTTTTTTTAATTTAATTAAACTTGGCCTGACTACTTACCAAAGTTCTTTTTTATATCGGAGAGAAGTACATGGTTTTAGTTGTCATAAGCCTCGCGTCTTTCGCTACTGTTGAAAAAAGTACTTACTTAATGGACCGGTGTTAATAACTATGACATCATAAAGTTTTGTGAACCTTGAATATTATGGGAAGCTGCAAAGTACAAGATTTGTTCAGCCGTGCACATTTATAGTGTTGGACGTCTGCCAGTAGGTACACAACGACCTTACATAACTGACTCCAGTCCAGAGACAACATAATGACACTTTGGACACAATGCTTACTTATACAGTCCATTTATAACACGTGAAATAGTGCCTTTGCAGCATTATTATTCATTAATAATTTCCATAATCAGCTTCATTGTAGTGTTAACTATTCCACAACATTTCCAGTAGTGCTTAATGTAAATAACTGTCACGATTATTGTTGTTTAAACGTGTTTCAGCTCCAACGGAGACAATAAATTCAGTACCTTGCACTTGACTTATTTACCCTGACATTACTTTATCTTGTTTGATATTTTCCTTTCTTATGTACTTTTTGATTAATCTTTCACTGTCTAATGTCCATCATCGTTGTAGATAAATTAAGTTTTTAACAAAAAAATAGAACCGACTTCAAACGGTAAAAAATAAAATTGTTCAGTACCTACTTCTTCTTGCTTATGGTAATGACTCTTAAAACTATTTCTGGAGTCGGGCCCTTAGTAAATGTCGTACCATTCGTTCTAAATTGGCACCGACAGTACAGACAGTGGGACAGTACCTACTTCTTCTTACTTATGGTAATGACTGTTAAAACTATATTGGAGTCGGTGCCCATTCAGAACGAAAGGTACACTATATTTACTAAGACAGGACATTTCACTAAGGGCCCGACTTCAAAAATAGTTTTAAGAGTCATTACCATAAGCAAGAAGAAGTAGGTACTGAACAATTTTATTTTTTACCGTTTGAAGTCGGTTCTATTTTTTTGTTAAAAACTTAATTTATTTCACTCTTTTTAGTAATTTTAATAATTCTGTATGTATTAGCATAATTGGAAAAAAATTCACTTAACTTCTAAACTTTAAACAGATTTACCTTTTATAATCATGTTTATCTAATAGCCATCTAAAAGTCTGAAAGACATACTATTAGTCCACCTGAACGTTTAAATTAAAGAAAGAATTTGCTCTCAGCTCCTAAACGTTGAGGAGTTGTACCTTCAATCATCAGTTAAGCAACAGCAGGTGATAATTACCAGACATAAATATTTGTATTATGTTAAAAATATGACTAAAAGCATGTGTGTGCCTATTAAGTTTCAGTGTTTCCCTCAATTTCCCTAATATCACATCATCAGATTTTGACATGGTGACAGTTGGACCACCTCAGGAATGTAAGATTTCGAACAAAAAACCATTTATTGAAAGAATTTGCTCTTAACTCCTAACCGTCGTTGTAGCTTCCATCATCAGTTCAGCAACATGATATGACGATAATTATACACAAATGTCTGTTTTGCTTTTGTAAAAATATGAAAATCATTTGTTGTACTATAAAATTTGAATGATCCCTTCGATTTCTCTGGGATCCCCTCATCAGACTTTGACTTGGTGACAGTTGGACCATCTCGGGAATGTAAGATTTCGAATAAAAAACTATTTATTGAAAGAATTTGCTCTCAACTCCTCACTGTCGCAGTACCTTCCATCATCAGCTCAGCAACATGAGATGATGATTTCTATGCGTAAATATCTCTTATGCTTCAGAAACTATAAGAAAATCAATGTATGTGCCTATAAAATTTGAGAGTTCCCCTCGATTTCCCTGGGATCCCATCATCAGATCCTGATTTGGTGACAATGGGACCACCTCGGGAGTATAACCATACGAACAAAAAAAGAATTTTGAAAATCGGTCCACAAACGGCGGAGTAATCGGTGAACATATATAAAAAAAAAAAAAAATACATACAGCCGAATACAGTACCTCCTTCTTTTGGAAGTCGGTAAAAATGCCAGTGCATGAATTTTGATATACTTAAGTTAAATTCGAAATTACGAATTTATTATTTATACTATTTTACAATGAAAATAAAAATATACATAAAAATCCCTGACAAAACAAGTCTAAAATAAAAATATTTTTTAGTTTGAAGTAATACTCCTATTTTGATGCGCATTTTTTTTCTGCGCCGGGAAGTCTCCTCAGTTCATACATCGTACAGGCACAGGAGTAGCAGGATCGATCGGGCGATAATTTTCCTTTTTATCTAAAACAGATTAAATGGCTTCTAAACCCTCTCTACTCTCCAGAGAAATAACGCTTCACACTCTTCACAATCATTGCCCCATAGTAGGGTAGATAGATATACCGTGTGTCGTGGGTGCCATGGACACATAAAAAAGACAGAAACACAAACACCCAGACCGAGAACAGAAATTTAAACTCATCATTAAAATTTCTGCTTCGCCGGGAATCGAACCCGGGGCCCTCCGATCGGCAATCCGGCATGGTAACCATTACGCCACATGGGCCGTCTTTAAGATTTCATCTCATTACATTTGGTTTTTGCTTCTGTACATTTACTATATTATGCCACTTAAAGACCTCGACATTACCCAACTCTGATGTTGTCGTTAAAATTTTCACGAGTGCTATCTTGCATCTGCTTCTAGTGGAAACTAACTTCCAGTAAAGCTTTTCCGAAGGCCGGTCGCGAGGATTTTGAACCTTCAAACTCCTCTCCAGATTTCTTCTGGGAAATTCAAAATTCCATTTATTGAGATTGTTTTTTATAAATAAATTCACTTGTTAAAGAAACTGTTTTGTTTCTTTTGCTTCAGATATTAACGACTACGACGACCATGACATTGTCTGACCCTGACATTGTCGTTTCAATTTTTGCTTGACCTTTATCACTTAGATATTTATCTCGCATCGGCTTCCGAAGCTCGCAGTAAAGCATATCGCTTCGCCGGAGGCCGGTTCGCGAGGTCTTTGAACCTCCAAATTCCCCTCCAGTGTTTAAGCTGGACTATTTTTAGAACTGCACGATCGTACCGAATCGGGAGGCGGTTATTGCTTAAAAACTAGGAATTTTTGTTATTAATGTTATGAACGGGTTTTGTTGTAAAGTACCTAGTTCCAAAAACAAAATTTGGTTTTAAATTTGGAAAACCAATTTTTAATTGAACAGCTTTTACTATTTTATAGGTGGGCGCAGGTTTCTTCTCAAAACTAAGAACGATTTAGGCCATTGTCCACAATGACTTGATATTGACAAACTTTAAATCTATCCCTTCGCCATCGAACAAGTGATAAATATCCATTTAACAAATTTGTGCAAAATCAGTCAGAGATACGCGCCAGAATGTGAACGCAGGACAGGGAACCAGCAAATCAGGGAATTCACATACCATACAGTTATCACTGCTTATTTAGAAACTAGCGGCCGCCCGCGACTTCGGCCGCGTGGACTTCGGTATTAGTCATAGCATGGTTATATAGCCTGAAGCCTCCCCGATAAATGGACTATCGAACACAAAAATATTTTTTCAATTCGAACCAGTAGTTCCTGAGATTAGCGCGTTCAAACAAGCAAACATACTTTTCAGCTTTACATTTTAGTATAGACAGGCAAACTATGGAAGTTTCAAGAAAATGCGTACCTGTAATTGTTGCCATTCATGAATCATATTAACTACACACGCGCCACGACTCATCCTATATGGCTTTGTCTAAAGAATACCTGCAATAACACTTATGAATAATAAAAATATCTTTTCAAAGTCATTGAGACAATGGCGATGAACAGAAAGATAAACTTGGAGTATAAATCACACATTCCGTATACCAATATTATTGAACATAGTGGGGAATAGAAATGGCAAAGAGGGCACAACACCTCCGACATAGGTACATAGTTAACTAATGTAGATTCTTTCTCACATGTAAGACTTCAAACAGTTCTAATGTGAGTTTTTTGAGAAGTTTGGAGTCACCCTCGTTCCATTATTTCATGTTAATGGACAAAATATTTTTACTGTTGTTTACAGTAATACTTTAAAAGATGAAAAAATTTATGTTTTCCCCACCGTATTCGTTGTTGTTGATAACATACAACATTTACTTATAGTCTCATATAAAAGTCCAATTATATATTAATTCGTATTCTATTTAACGATGCATAGATTGAAAATTTAAGTTTGTTTTTTCAGGCTTATTATTCCTAGTACCTTATACTTTCCTTCATATTTCTACTACTTAAAATTTTAACAGATTACTTTGCTCTTTTTGCTTTGAATAAGGTTCTTCAATGAAACTTTTTAATATATTATTATACTAGCTGTGCCCGCGACGTCGTCCGCGTGTATAAAGACTTTTATAAAATGGATTGTTTAAAAATTAAAGATTATTAAATAAATTTTATTTGCATTGAATAAGTAGTAGGTAGATTATTCTTACATATAGTGAAATCACTTATAATACAATGTTCATATGTTCAGAAGAAACTTAATGTATTTTTTCTAAATCCTTCAAACCTAAAACAGTAAGGAATGCTTACTGTACTGATCTTACTATCCACTTTTCTCACGTTTCGCTTGTCTCGCGCAATCAGATTCTCTTTACAAATATGTACCTCGTTTATTAAAGTTAAGAGATACTGCTGTGCCCGTGGCTTCATCTATGTTAAAAATAGTATCTTTAGTAAATTGGGTGAATTTATACTGCAAAGAATGTATAGACTCATTCTATATACATAGCTTTAACCTACTGCAGAAAAGAGGTGCACTATACAACTACTTGTAGTTGGGAGATAAAATTTCTAAACATACACGTGCTTAGGATTAAACAATCGGAAAAATAATTGTAAGGTCAATTAATAAACTATAGGTTTAAAACTTGCGGACAGCAATTTGGTCATAAGTCATAACTCATATAACATTGTGAAAACTAAAGCAGAAGGCAGGGTCTCTACACAGTGTGCTATCTGTATTTGGAAATAAAGAATATTTTTATAAAGAATCTTTAAAGAATCCTTAATATCTCTATCAATCAACGTGTGTGGATGAGCCCTCAGCCCGTACGCAATAAAGAGACGCAAAAAATGAGTTAAGTTATCATTGGTCCAATTAACAATGTTCAGCATCATACGTATACCTACCCAACGATGGGACAACCCGTGTGGCGCAATGTTTACCATGCCGGACTGCTAATCGAACTGTCCCGGGTTAGAATCCGGGCGAAGCAGAAATTTCAATGCTGAGTTTAAACTGTTCTCGGTCTGAGTGGTTGTGTTTCTGTCTCTATGTGTGTTCATGGCACCCGCGACACAGGGTATATCTACCCTAATGTGAGGCTATACGTGTGAAATGTTATTTTTTTTTCACTATGTACTTACTTTTATTAGACTTAAGGCTTTTATTTGAAATTATCTCCATCGATTCACTTTGGAGAAGAAATGAATATTGCTCAATAACGCCATCTACCGTATGAGATGTAAACTTTGTGGTTGATAAATCGAATGTCAAATTACCAAATAGGTAGATATTGAGATTAACAGTTGGTTCACTAAAAGTTTAACTATTCGTCACCTAGATGTCTGCAGTAGTCTTGTTTTGTTAAGGCTTTGTACATTCTGTATGAAGGTTTAGATTCCGTATCTTATAACCTTAATGCTGGATTCATTGAGATTGAAAGATTTGGATTTCGGTTCATCGGAGCTTGAGGCCTCCTCAATATTGGGAGAGCTCTATGCTCAGCAGTGGAATGCTAAAAAGGTTGCAGCTTGATATAATGTAGCGATAATAATCGTTTCAGCTGCAGCCTGTTAATAATCTTCCACCCTAAAAGAAGACTAATAAGCTGAGCAACTAACTCAATGGAGCCTGTGATGTAAGGTTCGGCGGCGGTAAGGCTCGCGATGCGCTTATTAGGTAGCCATACTCGGCCAACGAAAGAAAATACAGTAAGCTGATCTAAGTATATTTAATATAGTCGACAATATTAGTGAGAGTTCAAAATAATTTTAATAATAATAATAATAATAACAACTCACAATAGATGCGATAGCCATGACACAAGCCATCAGACGAAGAAAAAGTATACATTCCATGTACATAGATTATAAAAAAGCATTTGATTCAGTTCCTCACAGTTGGCTTCTACACATACTCGACCGATATAAAATACATCCACAAATAACAAACTTTCTTAATATCACGATGACAAACTGGAAGACTGTCCTTAATCTAAATTATAGCAATACTACAATAACAACTGATCCGATTTGTATACGAAGAGGTATCTTCCAAGGAGATGCTTTAAGCCCATTATGGTTTTGTTTAGCTCTTAACCCTCTATCGGAAATGCTAAACAAAACCAAAATGGGCTACAAGCTCAACTACAACCGTTCACACCATACATTGTCGCACCTCATGTATATGGACGACATTAAATTGTATGCGTCCAGTAAAGAACAATTATTCCAACTTGCCGATGTAACTCAGAAGTTTTCTAATGATATTGCAATGCAGTTTGGAATTGACAAGTGCAAAATACATTCAGTCACACGTGGTCATGTACAAAATACAAATTATACTTTAGACAGTGGTGAATTAATTGAATCAATAAATGAAGAGGTTGGTTATAAATATTTAGGATTTCACCAATGTAAACAGATACATCATAAGCAAATAAAAACAGACATTACGAAAAAATTCAAGCATAGACTAAGTCAAATCCTCAAAACCGAACTAAATTCCCGAAATACATTTAAAGCAATTAACACTTATGCCATCCCAGTTTTAACTTACTCATTTGGAATAATAAAGTGGTCACAAACAGATTTAATAAAGCTACAGCGAATCATCAACACTACCCTAACAAAATACCGCAAGCACCACCCAAAATCCTGTATTCAACGTCTTACACTACCTCGCCGTGACGGAGGAAGAGGCCTAATTGACTTAACAAATTTATATCATAGTCAGATTGATAATCTTAGGAAGTACTTTCATTCTAAAGCAGATACATCAACACTACACAAATACGCAACGGATATTGATACTAAATTTACACCTCTTAATCTCCATGATAAAAACTTACAGCATACGAAACAAACCGCTAGTATACAAGAGAAAAACGATGCTTAGGCAAGAAAGGCCCTTCATGGAAGGCACCATGCCGATCTAAGACAACCACATGTCGAAAAAAATGCGTCGAACGCGTGGCTTAGATATGGTCAGTTATTTCCTGAAACTGAAGCTTTCATGCTGGCTATTCAAGACCAAGTCATCAATACAGCAAACTACAAAAAACACATAATTAAAGAAAACGTGCTACAAAGCGACCTCTGTAGACAGTGTAAAAGTAGTTCAGAAACAATACAACACATAACAGGAGCTTGTAAAACACTAGTACAAACTGACTACAAACACCGACATGACCAAATTGCCTCAATCATTCATCAACATCTTGCGCACGCATATAAATTCATAAGAAATAAAGAACCATACTACAAATACAAACCTGAAGTAGTCTTGGAAAATAAAACGCACAAGCTCTATTGGGACAGAACAATTCTTACTGACAGAACAATACATTACAATAGACCTGACATTACCTTACACGACAAACCCAATAGCACAGTATATTTTATCGATATAGCCGTTCCGAATACCCACAATTTGTTGTCCACCATAACCGAAAAGACGTCAAAATATAGAGAGCTTGCTATAGAAATTAAAAAGCAATGGGAAGTCAAAACCGTACATATTGTTCCAATAGTTATATCGTCTACAGGAGTCATCCCAAATGCATTATTTAATAGTTTAAAAACATTACACATGAATTCCAATTTATCAGTTATATTACAAAAAGCATCCATATTGAATACATGTAGGATAGTGCGCAAATTCCTTAACGCAACATAAATATCGCTATCGCACTTGGCCATGGCCCGTGGGATAGTCGTAGAACCTCTTCGGAGAGAATAAAAATTTAATATTAACATAATAATAATAATAATAATAATAATTCCTTTATTTCAGGCATCGAGGCCCATACAATAAATACCTTACAGACTAACATACATACTAATTATAACTTAAAACTACGTCACACTTTTTGCGGCGATGTGAGCGCGGGTCTGGTGACTTCTGGCGGTCGCCGGCGTCCATAATATTTTCTGAACACGACCCCCTTTGGCCACAACTTCTCGTCCAGGAAGGTACCGAGAAATTCCGTTGGGACGCGCACCACAAATGAACTAAAGTTCACTGCGTTGCGTGACTCCAACTTTTCAACGCTTAGTGCGAATTTCGTTTTCACCTTCAGGTACTCCACGATATCGGAGGCCTTCGTGGTGAAGTGAAGACGAGAGACGTAGATGTACGTCGCTGGGATGGCGGGACGCAGCAGACTGTTGTGTCCAGACGGTGCAGTGCCGCATTGGTTGCGACAGGGAGGCTTCCTCTTCTTCCGCTCCACCTTGATGAAGCCATCCTTGTCGGCCTGCCCCTTAGGCACTGCACTTCGAGCGGGTTCGTTGCGACTCTTTCGGCTCCCACTCTCTGTACTTGATTTCGTCCGCTTTTCGGGTTGCTGGCGGGCGGCAGCTGCGGCGTAGTCACGTTGAGGAGTCAACGTGACTTTCACAGGCGACACCTCCGCGGGGGGAGGTAGCGGGCGGGTAGCGGCTACGACTAATTTAAACTTTTGTTTATGGTTTTGAATGGGATGTTACCGAAACTTTCATACAAATTCCCCAAAGTGCCTTTTAAGTTTATGTCGCGTATTGTGTAAATGAACATAACTTTTTTGTTTATCACCCGATTGATATGAAATACACACTAATGTTACGGAAATTCATTCAACAATAAATCAGTAAACACATCATTCAAAGAAGGGAAAAGAATTTGAGAATGAAATATTAAGTTAAGGTTAATTATTGTACGCTTGAGATACCAACTTTCGAATCCACTTTATTTGCTATTGAGGGGCAGTTTTGAAAAAAGCTTAAATAGAATTCTTACTATGTTAGTAAAGATTACAAATACAAAATTATAAGTATATTACTCTGCACAAAAATATTCTGTACATCAAGTTTCAACACTCAATTTTCAAAGAGTTTCAAAGAAAATTGACATTTAAAGGGTGAATTTCGGGAAATGCTGAAACACGTATTCTTTTATTTTGGTTAGAAAATATTTATACCAAATTTCAAGAAAATCTATTGAAAAAATCCAAGTTTTCCATACAAATTTTCATCGCTCATTTCACACCCTTAAAGGGTGATTTTTAAAATTATCTATAGCCTAAATGTTAGCGAGGACCAATATATATAAAACAAAAAAAGTTTCATCAAAATCCGTCCAGTAGTTTTTGCGTGAAAAGCTAACAACAGACAGACAGACAGACAGACAGACAATAATTTCTAAACTTATATTTTTAGCTTCTGTTACTTATAAAAAGACCCCTAGAAGTATTTTTTTAAATTTATATGCAATGTACAGAATTGACCCTGCTTACAGTTTTATTATATGTATAGATTTAAAAAAATAAACACTTTTTCTTCCTTGCTCCACGATAACAATGGACACTTCTATTTATTTTGACTTTTCCATTACTCGATCTTGATTTTCAACTTTTTGTTTAGAGATCCTTCTTACTCATTGTGGGGGTTCATCCCGACTTCAGTGGCCATCTTTTTGTAATGCCACTCGATGGCCCTGCAGTTTCTCTTTCGTTTGTGATTGGAATGAAGTTTCAAGCGATTCTGAGTATTCTTTAATTGCAGCCGCTTTAGTGTCACTGCTCGGCGTATTTGGACTTTTTAATTGTTTTGTTTTATTCTTAGTTTTCTGTTAGTTGCGAAAACGGCTATGTTTTGATGTTTTCTTTCCAGTGATACAATAAAATACCTATTTCAAAAAGCTCACTGACTTGTTCGGTCGGACATACAAAAATTCCTGAGGTGGTCCAAATTCAAACAATTCAACTAAAACAGACTCAAACAATTTTTTTAGTAAAAAATTATAAATTGTCATGTTATTTGCCTTTTTATCCAGATATCACCTATTTCTTTATTCCCAAATTGAAAATCACCAATCGATGGGTTTCATTGACTGTTACTGCTGCTTTGGCTTCCTATTTCCTAACACCTTGCTTTTAGTAATATAATCCATTCATCACTTTTTTTTAAATAGGTACTTTTTAATATTATAAATTCGAAAGTAACTCTGTCTGTTATTACGCTTTTCCGCATGGAACTACCAATTTTAACGAAAGTTGGAACACAGATAAAGTGGACCTTTGGAAAGGACATAAGAGATTTTTATCCTTCGGGAACCTATAAAATGAGTCCACACAGGAGAAGCCGGTGGCGGAAGGCTAGTATAGTATGCGACCCATTTTCACATCTCCTGATAAAAGTCCTTCAAATAAGTGTAAACGTTGTCATTATTACACTTATGTCATATGAATAGGATAGCGATAATATTAACCAGAAAAATACCTGACATTAAGTACAGCTCTAGCTAACCGTTCTTAACCGGTTTTTTAAATTCATTAAAAGCAGTCATTGTACTTGTTAAGTTTCTCCGCGTGCTCTCAATTAAATCAAAGCTTGTCAAGCATCGTAATTGTCGATTAACAAGGTAATTAGAAGCCTCGGTAGTTACTGTTAACATAATTAAATTGAATCGCTGGCGCCTGCATACATCGATCACTTCATATAATGTTGTATGCGATTTGTTGTTTATAATAATTGTGTGATGAGATTGTTAAATTTTTTCCGGAATTATTAAAAAGTAACTAAATATTAAGGGGCCGTATACGAAATTTTGCCGATTTCGCTTATTTACCTGATTTTACACATGAGATTTTGCAGTTAAATTACGGTATTTCCGTAATTTAACTGCAAAATCATATGATCAGTTATATTGTGGAACTAGCTGACCCGACAGACGTATTCCTGTCTTAGCTATCTATGGATATTGAAATCGAATTTGTAAAAAAAAATATATTATGGTGAGTTAAAGGTTAAAATTTTCTAGTTTTCCGCGCAATTTTCTTAATTTTTTCACTAATAAGAACCTTCTCTTGATAATAACAAACACAAGGAAAAATAATCTAGGTCTAACCGGTCACGCGTGATGCCGAGGTTTTGCCCGCGACTTCTTCCGCGTGTACTTTAGTTATCAGGACACAGTTTTAATTAACCCCGTTATAATTAACTACTTCGATTTGAAGCATGTGCTAGATTTGCTAGAATGACCAAGTTATTTTGTGCTCTAACCCGCTAGCAAGCCATATAAACCTACCTGACCGTGAGAAAAATAGCCCCCTTTTTAATTTAGTCCGACGAAGAAAGATTGTCATAATAATATTTTTCAGCCTACAAATAAGAAAGTTTGTCCGATATACCAATGTTTATACTGCTAACTTAACCCTTCCCCCACCTTCACCCCCTATTTCATTTCACTCTCGTAGGAGTTAATTTACTTTTTAAAGGCTCAAAAATATTTTGAGTAAATCTAGTATCATGTTGTAGAGCCATCTCCTGAATTATTAACTTTATTCAACAATTAATTATTTTAATCTACCTTCTTTTGGTATCTGAGGCTTCGCCCTAGAGAGACAGCGAGTGAATAATTTAACATTTCAACCACACTAAAACCCACTGAACAGGATTTTCAGCGAAACCTGCCAATATTTTCCTTGAGCGTTGATGTACTCTGTGGCGCGGCGTTACAAACGATGCAATGTAGGTAAGCTCTGTCAACCTGGCTACGGGTACAAACAATCTTTATAGGTTGAAGTACCCTGGGCTGATATAGCCCGAGCCTCTTCATTCAAATAAAAATAATAATAATAATAATAATAAAGCTCTGCCAAGAGTCGTGCGGCCGAATACGCCGTCGTTTTTCCCGTGGCAGTTGGTCCGAGCTCCCACTATAGCCGTGTACATACTCCAAACGAACGTACCCCAAAGCCTCTACTTAGTCGCATCTTGTGATTACGTGGAGGACACCATATTTCATATTGTTAATTTTATGTTTTCGGGGCGGAATCTTCGCAAGGTACGTGTCAGATTGAGGAGTGATACCGGGTTATGTGAGATTTATACCACACTAAAACCTCCTCTGTGCTCAGAGGACTCTGATAACTCCAGTAGAATGCTGATGCAGCATGCTGATGTCTTCCATGCACGGCGCTCCAAACCGCCGTCCACAACTCCATAAGTTCACATTTATTCGCCTCTTACGATTAGGTAGCTGATTTGTTTTTACTGTATTTTACTCTAATTGTAGCTCATATTCATAACTTCCACCTACGGAGAGCAATCCCGAGCTAGCCAGCTTAGTTTCTTTGACAAACTACCTACATTATACAGAAACCTACAACAAATGTATGAAGAGATTTTTTTAAGTATTTTATTTATGAAGTTTTAAGTTCTCTGTCCAATAAACTGTCATGGAAGAAAAATAAAATAATGACAGATCTCGTTTTAACGTTTGATTCCGAGAGCTATTCCGAGAGGTAAGCGACGAAAAGGTACAAAAATTTACTAATAGATTTTTTTAATATTCTGTCAAATTGGTGGAGTACAGAAATATTTTTTGTCAGTCAGCAGGATTTCTTAACGTTTGGCGCAGAAGGTACTTACCACAATTTAAAAAGAAATATCCACTGCAATAACTTTTCTAAAACCATAGAAAAAAAGAAGCATGCAGTCAATTAATGATAAGTTTCACAGTGTTCAGTCATGCAAAACTTGAACTCGGTGTATCAAGTATGAAAGTCGTTAAAAATAGTAACTAACATTTTGCAAATTCAAGAGTTTTCATATAAAAAAATCATTCACAACTTTCACCATTCCTTAAATATTTCCATAACTGATGATCAATGCTTATTTTTTTAATACCGTGCATCAGTTCATTATGGATTTCACACTAAGAAATTTAGCTGATTTGACGTAATTAAAACAAAATATTAGAAAATGGTTGCAAGTTTTCATTGCTTAGCTCTCTGAATATTTCATGTGTGTCAAATTTTTGAAGGACGTTGTCCTGTCTTAAATGTGAATATTGCATTCGAATTGGATAGTGGTTAAATATTTTTAAATTTTCTAATTTTTCGTGCAATTTCCTGAATGTTTTCTTACATATAGACCTTCTTCTGCCAATAACAAACACAATAAAAAAAGAATTAGCGAAATCGGTCCAGCCGTTCACGCGTGATGTCGTGACCAAGGGAAAACGGGATTCATTTTTATATGTAGAGATAAAACTTACAGAAATACTGTATTTTGACTGCAAAATTTCATGTGTAAAATCAGTTAAATCAGCGAAATCGACAAAATTTCGTATACGTTCTCTTAAGGTGAGAACAGAATATGAATCGATATTATGATCGATTTTAGATTTTTGGTGGAAACTTGGAAGAGGCATACCATACATTTTTTGGTGTATTTTGAGTTTTATAACGAATTAGCGGCCGCCTGCGAATTCGTCCGCGTGGACTAATACCATAGCAAGATGTTATATATGAATAAAGCCTTCCTCGATAAATGGACTATCCAACACAAAAATATTTTTTCAATTCGAACCAGTAGTTCCTGAGATTAGCGTATTCAAACAAATTCTTCAGCTTTATATATATTAGACATTAGTTAGAATGGTCTAATATACTAAACTCTCCACCAACCCGCATTGGAGCAGCGTGGTGGAGTAAGCACCAGGCCTCCCCAATAAGGGGGAGAGACCCGTGCCGAGCAGTGGGACGCAAAAAGGGTTGCAGCCAAGCCAATATACTCTAGGTCTATTAAGACCACGGGCCTTTTGCTCCATACCTTTATGTTGAGTAATAACCTACCTATAGGTTGAGTGCCTGAGTTTTCGGGTTGTCTCTAAACTCCATTACACATATTCAGATTGAGTAGCTATTGCTCTCAAATCTACTGACGACTTTTATTGTCACCCCATTTCAACAACATGGACAGAACTCTTATATTATTCAAATTTTGTTATTTGACACTGGCAATGTTAATAGATCGTACAATGCTATTGCTTATACAAAAAAAAGTAGACGATATCTATTGTATCTAAATAGCCTGCCAATAAACCATGAAACCCATACATGGCGTCTTTATGATCGTTTTACAGCGTGTATGGCGGTCGTCTTCACTTTAGCAACGTCAATATAAGCTTACGTAAGGTTTTCGAAACCATACAGGAATTCGAAGTGTCATATTGTGCCCCTACAAGGAACGTAAGTGGTAATAGGAAACGCGCTTGCTTGTGGTAGTGGGTGTTCTGTGTCTATATCAATTTTCATAGTCGGTCTTGCTCTTTTGTTTTCTTTCCTTGCGTAATATATGTATTGTTAGAGGGATCTAAATCAGAAGTAGGGCTATGAAGAAAAATACATCAAATTACACTAAACATTTATTTAGATCTAATAAGACAATTAACACAAATGTATAACTAATGATAGTTCTAACCTAACACTAACAATCACGTAAACAGGTAGTTTTAACCTAACACTAAATAATCCTAACAACCATATAAAACTCTAAAGATATCCCTAGCACTAATGTTTATAGGCACACGTCTATTCCGCACCGGATCCCTAAAACGCAGTGAGCCTAGTACAGACTCCCTGCTGCGCTCCACCAAAGATCTCCATAGAGTAGATGAGGAACAGAGCTTCTGAAAATATTCTTCTCCTACAGTATATTTATAGTAGAATTTTTAAGTGTCTTAGTTTTGCACGCTCTATAATAATGGGAATAACCCAATTATTCCTGTTACCGGACTCCCGCACGGGTTGCACTCCGGTAGTGCCGGCAGAAGTGAAAACTTGAACGTTGTGCATTTTTGATATTTTGAAATGGTTAGGGAATAATTTCGCACGAATTGCTTTTATTATCAGTATTATTTTTCATCTAGTATTTTCAGCAGGTTTTCATTAAGTATTTTTATAAAGTACTCGCTCATTTTCTTTCACAATTTCTTCGTCACTTTTTTCATTAATAGATGCACTCTGTTCATTGTCCATATTTTAAATACTTGATATAAACGAATTTTACAAGTATAGACAGTCGAGCCGTCATCAGCTGTCCCCCCTCCGTCTTACGAATTTTCGATCAGGCCACGTGTCCTGACGCGAGTTTAACATTTTTTACCTATCCCAGAAAAGTGAACAACCGCTAAAGAAGTTTTCACTTCAAAAACCGAAAAAAAGTACGTTTATCTATTACTATTACTTTAATTACTTATAATGTACTAGATATATGTTTTAACATGGTAAGGACTAAAATTAAATTAATTAAGTTACCCACAAATAAAACAATTTTATCTGTTCTCTTTATCTGATCTTTTTAAATTTTAGAATTTGGAAGCTAGAGCAGGAAGAAAAGACATAGCTTTTTGTACTCAGATAAATTTGACTGTCATTTGTATGCAAATTTATTTATTGTCGCATAAGCAATCATCGTAAAGTCGTCATCATTTTGGACACGTATGATTAAAAGTGATATCCGTTATAATGGTATCCGGTGATGTCAAAAATCGCCTCCAATTTCGTATGATGAATGTTGGTTGTTAAAAGGAACGAATAATTTATCATGATTATTATTTCTTCTTTTTCTTGTGTATTTGCGCATCATTTTTTGTTTGTAATGAATTATTATTTAATTCTTAAGGATAAATATTTCCATAAAAAATATCGCATCTTTTGAATAATTTAGACGTTGAGTACTTGGCTGCAATCCTTTTTGCATTTTTAGGTAAAATTAATGAATCATTGATTTTACAGCTTCCGCTGAAAGTATGTTACGAGCGTTCCAAATATAGTGACTAACCTGCAAATCTTCAAATTGAGTCAGTTTCATATTTATGTTTTACCTACGTATATACCTCGCCTACTTACACTCTTTTTTAGTTTTATCTATACTCTATACAAATAAATAAAATTGAAGCGTCTGTTTGTAATATTAAAATAGCTTTTTGCTACATCCATATGAATACAATGTATATACGGTACATATATCAAAATATCATTTTTTACAATTTTTGTCTGTCTGTCAGTTTGTTCCGGCTGATCTCTGAAACGGCTGGACCGGTTTTGACGGGACTTTCACTGGCAGGTAGCTGATGTAATGTGGGGCTTAAGCCGTTTGTCCACCAACGCCGTCACCGGGAAGTCACCGAGAACGAGATGACGGCGCCGATTTAGCGATGCTACATTTTCTATGGCCATGTGTCCACCGGACGGCCGTCGCCCGAGCGCCGTCATCCCGGCCGCCGATGTTCCGAGTAGTTCGGCGTGACCGCTAGAAATCGGCACGGTTTTATGACGGGCCGATGTGCCGGCAATACAAAACACGTTTGTTCTTGTCCACACACTACCGTCGCACCGTTCGCCGTTCGCCGGGTTTTTGTTTTGCGTACCACTAAATTTCTAAAAAATGGCCAAGAAATTCAAATACGATATTTATACATTAATTGAAGTTATAGAGAGTAAAGACTGTTTGTGGGATAAAACAAAGGATGTGTCAAAAGATAAAATTTTGAGAAAAAATGCGTGGCGCGAAGTTTGCAATTGTCGCCGGTGGAAACTAGCCATCCTCCAGTTTGTTTTATTTCTACTAAAAAGGAAAACGCGACTACCACGCACGACAAAACTCTAGAACTGGGCCACCGATATAACGGCGCGGTGGACAGACGATCGCCGTCACGTCATGGTAAACTCGGCCCGAAATAATCTCGTTCTCGGTGACGGTCCGGTGACGGCGGCGGTGGACAAACGCTCTTAGGCTACTTTTATTTTAGAAAACTTCTACAAGTAAAGTCCACGCGGGCGAAGTCGCGGGCCGCCGTTAGTCTCAAATCTCAAATACATATTTAAAGACTCAATGTTTCAGCTAATGAAGGCTTTTTGCAGTTAATATCTCCAATGGCAATCCAACGTCGCCACTCAATCTGGTCCTAGTCCTACGCCTAGGTTACCAACTAGGGTTACCAACTTTTCTTACAAGAATTAAAGTATATAAATAGATCTAAGAAGGAAAATAAACAGTATTTAATGTTTGAATTTTTAAAAGACAAATTTTTAGTGCTTCTCGCCCAACTTATCAATTTAGTCATTTTTAAAAGCTTCATAAGCCTTACCACAATCAAAACTATAATTAAAATAAATAAGGAGCTCATTTTTTTACACGCTTTTTATTAGCTTCACCTGTATGTTTATATGTTTGTAACCGACTTCTTTGGGCGCGATTTTGACCCACTTTAAACGGCCAGATTTCGTTCAAACTTTGTGGATTTATTGAGGACCGATGACAATACACTAATTTGATAAAATTATTCCATTTTTCAATTTGAAAAATATGATTTTTGTTAATTTATATAATTTTCTGGTTAACTTGAAAATTTGCATAGGGGTCAAGGGCCGATGACAATGCAATAATATGAGAATAAAAATCCAACTAAAAAATTAAAAATAAATAATGTAGTTTAAAAAACTAAAAAACACGCTTTTGAGAAAATACGAACTAAAAACTAAAAAAATAAGAAGAAAATGTAAGTATATTACTGTAAATAAAGCGTGGGGTGGTTTTTAAGATACTATTGACACCATGCACCCCACGCTTTATTTACAGTAATATACATTTTCTTCTTATTTTTTTAGTTTTTAGTTCGTATTTTCTCAAAAGCGTGTTTTTTAGTTTTTTAAACTACATTATTTATTTTTAATTTAACAATAATCTTAACAAAAAATCATGTAAAGTTGTTGACAAAACTTAGCGTTCTCTGATAAACACTTATTAAATCTCATGAAGAGTTAAGCCCTCTATTAAGCCTACGTCTTATTCCAAACGGTTTAAGGTTGACTGTTTCTAAGAATTATTCCATGGCACATTTTAATTCATATCTTTATGTATCAAAATGCTTGGCAAAGGGAGATCTCCTGCCGGGCGAGGTGGTCATGCCGCGCTCCACAAGTGACTCAATTCGGAGCTTGTATATATGGTCGGATATTCAGAAAACTTCGATAACGTGATTCAGGAATACCCGTGGCGCCATCTTGATGAGTAGTAGTGGAAGGTCTTTACATCACCCCCTACTCAGACCGGAGGTCGATAACTTCTATCCATGCTTGAGTAATCTTCGCTTACAAGCGCCTTGAATGCCCTCTATCTGCGGTGAGTCGAGATGTGAGGGTGCGTGCAGACCTTGTGTCGCCTTCTCTCCACGGTGAGTCGGGATGTGAGGGTGTAGCGAAGTGTGGAGATGCCCTCTATCTTCGGTGAGTCGAGATGTGAGGGTAGGTTGGAATGTGGAGGCGAGTAGAGTGGGTACTCGAGCCGTCCACGACGTCGCAGGAGGTAGCTGGATCAGGGCCAGGAATCGTTATTATGATGCGCTGCGATGGCCCTGATGGGCTGGTGAAGTGATGCTGCAGTCCATCCAGGGAGTGAAGTAGCGACTGATGAAGGTCAGAAGGGATGTATTCTTGTCCAGGGTCACCAGTTTGGCAAAGGGAGGTCTCCTGCCGCGCGAGGTGGTCATGCCCGGGAAGCGGCCGTGCTCCAAGTGACTCAATATGGAGCTTGTATATATGGTCGGATATTTAAAAAACTTCGATAGCGTGATTCAAGAATACCCGTGGCGTCATCTCTTGATGAGTAGTGGAAGGTCGCTACAATACTATAAAAAGGTTTACTTTCGAATATTAATCTGTACGTGGTGTTTCCTAGCAACCCTAGAAGTGAGTATAGCATAGGTCTCGTTGTTGCGACAGGAAGTAAGATTTTGGAGTATATTGTAAGCGTGCGATAAATTTAGGTAAATAATTTGAGTCATAAGACTAAGAATTGATAATCGTTTGAGGTATAGAGTAAATCTCCTTTAACATCTCACTGCTGAACATGATATGCATGTCAGAATTGAGAAGAATTAAGGTTCTGCTTCCAACATGCGATTCCATTTTAAATGAGACTGTTGGCTGCAACCCTTTTTGCGTCCCACTGCTGGGCACGGGTCTCTCCCCATTATTGGGGAGGCCTGGAGCTTACTCCACCACGCTACTCCAATGCGGGCGACTATCACTGTTAATTGTACCAAATTAAAACAAAGAAGTTTTCGATTCAGTGCCCATATTAAATTTTCAATGGCTAATTTACAAGAGACAATAGTTAGTGCACGATTCCGAATTGAGTTTTTGGAAATCTGTATCATTAAAAATAAATTTATTTTAAAGTACTTATTATTGTTTACTCTTTGAAGGGCTTTGGTTTTGTAACTAATACCTTTAAACGAGCAATTCTTGTATATACCTAAATATATTTTTTGAATCTCGGAAACAGTTCTAACGATTTTGATGAAATTTAGTACCCTGGTTTCGGGGGTGATAAATCGATCCACCTAGGTTTAATTATTAGAATTTTTTAATTTTAAACATTTTTTCAGCGATAATCAACATAAATTTAAACTGAAAAATATGACTCTTTCTGACATCTATTGGAGAATATTAATAATATTGTGGCGTAGAACGCCGTCAAACGCTATCGCTATGACGTTAAAAAAAATGACAATGTCGATTTGAAAGAGCTCCGTAAAAATTTCTTTGAATTAAAGTTTCCATGGCCGAATGGTTACGTAGGCTAACTGCGGAACTAGAGACCCGGGTTCAAACCTCAGTCAAAATTATATTGCGTTTATTTTTCTTATTGGGAGCTATTTCTGATGGCATTATTAAGTAATACTAATCAAATGAGTGTTTCTGTGGAAATTAATCCAAGAAAATAAATCATTTTTATCCGAGCAACGCTCGGTCGTCCAGGTACAATTTTTTATATAGTATACGGCATTGAAATTCGAGCGATGTCAGAATAACCCCTTATTTCGCACGCTGCGCTGATTCATTCGTGGTTCGCGGTGTTTTCGTAAAGGCAGGAAACCGCTATGGAATCTGTTATTTTAGCGAGTTTAGTTCGCATAAACGCATAGGAGGAATTCTGTTTATTTTTGGCGAACACCCTTTTAACTTCATACTCCTGATTTCCGATTTGAATGGATGACGATGATTTGGCAGGAGTTTAGCTCGCTACTTCTCGCCACTTTTGAACCAATGTGATATGTTACTAGGCTGGCCTGGAGCTTATTCCACCACGTTGCTCCATTGCGGATTAAGAGTTAGATACCGGTCTGTGGCCAACTCACTGTCGGATGTTATCAAACGCCCGAGGAGGACTTCGGAGAACGTGCTCTTCGAAGTATAAAACTGATTGTTAAATTGTAATGTTTCATAAAAAATGCTTTTTAGTATCGAAGAGAATGAGGCGAGGGGGAATGTTTCCGTTTCTAGTTACCCGGTAGACCGTACCGTAGACCGTAGATTTACCGTGGGAGAGTTACTCAGTTACTTGGGATTTGTAACGCTCTATCTATAACATCCTCCACGGCCTGCCTCAGCACTTGGGGAAGACTCTAGCTGGGATATTTCCATACTGAGCAAACATGTCAACCTCGGGAGAGCCGTGTAGCTCTTCGAGACCCTCAGGTGCTTGTTTACGCTGTCCTTCCCGGGTCATAGATACTATCGGGTTCTTATCTTTGCTATCACATAAATATCATTTAATGTTGCGGACGAACGCATATCTGCATAATGTCATCGATGTAGGTAGTATAGATGTGGCAATGTTTACAGTTTAGTTAATTATTCAATGATTTACATTATCATTTGCCACACGGGCATAAAACTGCCGGCAATGTAACCATATTGCATAATAGGTTGTTTATTACACGAAAAATATTAATATGCTATTAATGACACTGTCTACATATAATACCAGAATTCAAACCAATAAATAATGCAATAAATTAGCACTATATAGCACGGTATCGATACGAAAATATAATCGATTAAGGTTCGAATATCAATAATCGAAGATGTTTGTTTTATTTTTATCCGAAGTCAGAATTAGGTTTTTTTTTGAAAATATTGTTTTATTTTTCTAGAAAGGATAATTTGTAATTGAAATTGCAACCGAATTTTCTCTGTTTTTCCGCCCTTCTAGATCGGACGTTAGATAAATGTAAAAAACTTAAAATTATGATTTTACGCCAACATTGCTTTATGAAATGCCCTATTCATTGTGTTGTGGGTGAAATCAAACGAGGCAATTACCTAGTTTAGGTTTAATTTATTAATTTAAACCTTAGTTATATTAGCAATTTGAGAGTACGTAGGTATTTGCAGTGTCTGAAAAACTTTTAACTAAGTATTTAATCACGGAAAAGCATTGTTCGCTGATAATGTTGTTTTTCTTCCAGGTACCTACTTATTTGGTTTACTTCCTGTTGTCACGAAACATTAATATTGGTATGTATTACAAAATTTCCCTACAAATAAAATCGTTGCCACCAGGAATGTAATAAAAAAACAAAGGGTTGCACTCCGGTAGTGCCGGCAGAAGTGAACACTTGAACATTAACGTTGTGCATTTTTGATATTTTGGAATGGTTGGGAATAATTTCGCACGAATTGCTTTTATTATCAGTATTATTTTTCATCTACTATTTTCAGCAGGTTTTCATCTAGTATTTTTATAAAGTACTCACTCATGAAGAAATTCACTTTTTCTTCATCACTTTTTTCATTTAATAGATGCACTTTGTTCAATGTCATGTTCAAGGGGGGGGGGTTATGTGGCCTGTGGCCACAGGTGTCCTTCACGCGCGGCGCCCCAGAACGGGCCGAGAATGGCCTCGGGAGAGCAGATCTGCTCTCCTGCACCTTCCGATGCTTACGGCGGCATGCAGCCACGCACACACCGCCGTCCTTCCCGGGGCTGCTGGCTGGACGATTCGAGCTCCCACTCTCACCGCCCACGACCCTGGAAGCCCCCTTTTAGTCGCCTCTTACGATCAGGCAGGAGATATCGTAGCTCTATTCATTCTTAATCCCGAAGCTACAGGGACTAACCCTAAGTGCCCCTAACCGATCAATTACCGTAAATTCAGATTTAAAAAAATTAAAAGTGAAATAACCTCATAATATTGTTTTTTTTTTAAATTTCATTGTCATTCTGGCGTGTATGTTAAGCATACTTCATATACCATACCGTTGAAGATTTGATTTTGCTTACATAACTGGCATAACAAATTATGTAACACACGCACAAAGCAAACTTTAATTAAAGCTATTCATATTTAAATCCGGTTTATCATTCCAGCTTGTCGGAAGTGCTGTCAATATAAAGTAAAAGCCGGCATGAAAAGACGGAGATTTGATAGGGTTTATTTACTTTCCACCCGGCTATCTTATCCCTTCGTTCTGAATATTTAACGCTTTTGAAACAGTAAATAAACAAAGTTTATATTTTGTAAAAAAAACGGCAAATTGTTTGTAAAGTAGGTTTACGATCGAGATGTTTACGTGATAACGTCCGCACGAGAAAATCTCCATTCGTTTGTATGCCGCTAGAGTGAGAGAGACGGAAGATCGGTCCACTCACTCGAACGCTATGCCAGCCTCCGCTCGTGAGGATTCCGCGTGACAAGTTTCACGGAATGACTGGCAGCGCTCGAGATGAGACGGGAGATCGGTCCATCTCTCTCTCGTTATACCTGCGATCGCGCTCGTGAGGTTTTGGTGTGACACAAGTTTCTGAACATGTCACCCGACTAAAACGATTTTAAAGACGTTATCACGTCAAAACAGTATAATGGTGTCACAATTTTAAAATAGATTAGTGCCACTCTTTTGTACACCAAGAACTAACGTAAGTTCAATTTGACGCAAAATATTGCAATATTTGTTTGTAATCATGAGGACCTGGTTAAAAATTGGTTTGCGGGTTTTGGCTACGATGCCAAGACACCAATCGAGTAATTCAATAAAAATGCAATGCAAAGCAAAATGTTGGGGGTCTTCTTCTTAGTCGAATCCTTATGACCGTGGGTCGTGACCATTAGGAACAATCCTGTTTGTTTAGATTGGTGATAGCAAGTAGTAAATAATTAGTTTCATGCACATAACCGCCTTGCGAAGGGCACGCATTAGTTATCAATAGGTAGCATACGTTGATCCTCGCCAGAGCTGTAATGGGCGGTTTGATAATTAACGTTCGACAGTAGCATTGAAGCAGCGAGGTGGAGTAAACATCAGGCGGCCTTTATAGTGACCTCAATGCTATAGTTCAGTCGATGATGAATATGAATTTCTCACTAGCATATTACGCACGATCGTCGATAGTGCCCCCATTCATTCACGTCTCCGGTCTTATTCTGTATCTTGAGCATTCGATGTGCGACGCATAATATGATACGCCGAAAATTAGTGATGTAGCCTTCGGTTGTCGATATAGATTTAAAGAATTGATTTTCAAAACCATCCAGTTATGGGACTTGTGTGTCGTTCTAGCAGGATTCATAAACTTTCTTTCCCTGAAACAACTTTACTTTAGGCAAAATCGAATAATAATTCCCTATCCTTTATTAGCAAAGCTAGAAAATGGTCGTATGTAATTCGATGCTACTAACTAATAACTTTGGTTTATTTTTAATTTATTTATTTGTAAATTTATTTCTGTATTTGTTACTTATATACCTGAAAAAAAAAAGATTTATTTTATTATTATTTGGAGTCTGTAAGTCTGGAGAAGTAATCTATCTGTGGTAATTATTAGTTACATTTGGTTTACTTTCATTTTGCCGCAAAATGCACCGACAAACTGCTTATTTTTGAAAGTTTTAGTGTGATTTGCAAACGCGTCCTTAAAAAGCTCCATACGTAAAAAGTAAATAGGTACGTAAGAAAGTTTTTTTCAATTATTTTAATTACTTTTTGCCGGACACAGCTCTCCTCTCAAAATTGCCCAGGAAACTTAGATAGGTCATAGTAAACTAGGTAATGCTAGTAGGTAAGTACGAATTGGACTACGTATTTTGTATTCACTATTCGTGTAAGTAGTTTTCGCTTCAGTGAATGTTATTAGATTCGTGGCTAACTGTATGTTGGTGAACGATAGCAAAGTTTATCTACATTATATCTTATCATTGTGTATACGTTTTGTTTGAGCTTTCAAGTGGTTGGTCAGTTCTACAATGCAATAGAAAACCTGATACAACGATAAGACACATAACTATTGCTTTAATTGAGGTAAGAGTTTATTGTATATACATAAAAACCTATTATTTCCTTTTTTTATAAAATGAAGTAGTGACTTAAAAAAAAAAACCCGTGCACGAGCTCATTGCGGGTTTCTTTTAATGCTACATACTCATAACCCCACTCTACAAGAGTTGATGTAAGGGTCTTCAATAGGTTATATATCTTTAACCAGACTGGCTATGGCTACTTAAGTCATAGTCACGTCATGGCTGACGTAAGTATGGTGGTAAATTCCTTTTCATAGATTGATGGATGATTGGATATGAATTACATTTCTGTTTCTAAAATCCTGACTACTCATATCCCTACTAATTTAAAATTAATTATAAATTCGAAAGTAACTCTGTCTGTCTGCTACGCTTTCGTGCTTAAACTACTGAACCAATTATAATAAAATTTGGAACACAGATAGAGTGGACCTTGGGAAAGAACATAGGATGCTTTTTATAGTACGGGAACATATAAAACGGGTTACGCGGGCGGAGCTGCTGGCCGAAAGGTAGTAGTGTATATTGCTCCATGTTTTCCATGCGACTGAGAAATCTAAATAATGATTTTAAAATTATTGGTTATTAGACCTTTGTCTATGTGCATGTCTATGACACCTACTGCATGGGGTATCCTAGTGTTGAGGCACTGAGAAGTACTTAAAAAATAATAGTAGCAAAAACATTAATATTCACATGTAATAAATAAAATGATACGCACATTCTATTCATTATACAATTTTTTCTAAACTTTTAGTAAACGTTTCTTTATAGATTTAATGGGTGCGCTTAGGCAATGAGGAGCTGAAGAAGAGAGCAGGCGGAGAAAAACTTAAACAATGTTTTAAAATAATATGTTGCACATAGTTAGTCTCGGGGCTCTGCTATAATAAATGGAGCACGTTATTGAAAATCGATATCCACAACCGCCCACACTATGCGGTGTCCATTGAGCTATCACAGGAGGATATGAATTGATTGTTATTCGGACCACACTCAAGTCGGTCCCCTTTCTCTTACTATGTAGCTTCCTTCCAACGAAAATGCAATGTTACAATAAGCTTGAGTTTGGGAAATTCACACTGTTTAACTTGTTTTGATAGAATGCAAAGAGTTTTATTATTCAAGTAACTATATTGATGAAAAAAAAGCCTTTTTGTTTCGGTGAGGAAGCCTTCTAAAGGTACCCGCGCATTCTGGGAGAGATACCGGGGTATATGCGATTTACCGCACTAAAAGTCCCTCTAGGGAGGGTGCTACTTATATGGAGGATTCCAGAATCTCCAGTGGGGCGCACCAGGTATCTTCCGCGCATTATCCGGAAAACGATGGTGCTCTCCTGCACTTTCCAGTAGTACAAGACCCCAGGGCACCGAGACGCACAAACCACCGTCTTTCCCGGAGCCGCTTGCTGAAAGGTTCGAGCGCCCACTCTTTCCCCCCTGCAATCCCGGAAGTAATCGCCTACGTAGTTGCGATCAGGCTGGGGATACTGAAAATGAATGAACAAATGATAATGGGATGATGAAAAGTATTATTTATTAAGGAAATGTATATGCGGGCATTATTTTCTTCTCTAAAGCATGTTCGTGTTTTAGCAATATTAACTAAATTAGACTTCAAAGTTTCACGTCTTTGATAGGGTTGTATTGTAGGTTTAATTAAGGGCTTCGTTCACCATGTCCAAGTAAAGTGTTGATTAGTTAGATCCCAAGTAAATTTGATCGGCAAGTTAAAGCTATGAGTACGGGTCAGTTATCATATGATTAGTGCTACTCGAACATCGTGAAATAGAAATTGAAGTTACTGGTGACTTTAACCGACAATTAGCGTACTTTTCACTTTGCTTGAAGGTGGTGAAAGAGGCCCTAAGTGTACAAAAGTTTGCAGAAGGTGTTTTGATTTAATTTACGATTATAGTCCCAGTCTTTGCAGTAAACGTTTAAACATGTTAATAAAATTTTATTTGTTCCCACGCCAGTACAACTTCGTGCTAAGTATATCAATTGTTTCTGTAAAATTGTTTGAGCTATACTTGAATTCCCAGTGTTTATCCTTGAAACGGTGGACTCTTAATAAAGTGTGCACGTCTCAGGAGTTAAATCATTTAGACAGATAGCGTCTCTGCGGAAAGAGTATCGTACTCGTAAATAGGAGTAGCAAGTACGTGAACAGAAGCTTAAAAAACCTATGGCTGCAACAATTGCGTCCAAACTGCTGGGCAGGGGTCTCTCCCTATTATTGGGGGAGGCCTGGTGCTTACTCCACCACGCTGCACCAGTGCGGGTTGGTGGAGTTTCCGTTTAGTGGCCAACCCGCTGCCGGATGTTTTCAAATCGCTCATAACGCCTCCGACGATGTTTAAAGACTGTTTTCTATCGATAACCGAGGCCAACGGCTTAACGTGCCCTCCGAAGCACGGAAACGCGCACGAATTTTTACCACTAGCGGTGAACCATCTCACACCCCACCGCGCGGGTTTGAATTAGATGCTTATATCGCTTGCGTTCTACGCAAAATGGCGGGCCATGCGCGCTTTTTAAAACCTATACATTACATAAAACGAAAGCCTTGTTTAGTCTTTCTGCACACATTCTAATTTTAATAATTGTCACGTGAAGATAACAGGTTCAACATTCCTCAACATTCCCATATGGGCACTTGACAGGAATCCCACAGACGAGACGGTCAGGACGCAAGCTCCTTACGCCGCGATCCAATTTACGTAATGTCGTTATAATGCGACTGAAGCTCTCAATGTTTTTCTTAGCTGAATAGTAAATTGGTAATAATTATATAAGTAACCTAGGATTTCGAAGTGGCAATTGGCAGGACATATACGAGGACCAACAATCGATGGGGGAGACAAGACCTTGAATGGCGACCACTTCTCGGCAACAGGACTACAGGCCGCCCTCCAACCAGATGGACTGATGACATATTAATATTCTATCATTAATCCATCAAGAAGAAGGTTTTTTAGGATTTCTAGCATTAAGCCTTAAAAGTCCTCTACTATTGGTGAGTGGTGGTATCTGATTTAAATCCTCAGCGCATACCTCTGACAAAAAGATATTTGTAATACGCATTTTATCGCTGCTCCACGGTGATGGAAAATAATAATATAGTGTTATTTAATTGATTACGATGATTTTCATCACCGCGCATGCTTGAGAGAAACTCATAATTTCACTACAGAAGATACAAAAGATTGAAAAAAAAACTTACTCAAATCTTCACAGTGCGTATGGAAATGTCAAATTTGCACGGCTGGCTAATGCTACTATAAAAAGTATTGTATATATGTACCTTTATTGATACACAATCATCCTGACTAACATTTGCTCAGTCTTTATCATCAGGCGCTGTTGCATGTTTTGTAAGTGGAGTGCAAGTAATTAATTTTAAGTCTATATTCTCCTGTGTTATAAAGTTAGCTAAATGCTCTGTATTGAATTTAGTCACACACTTAGTGGTGTTGAAGGTGACATAAATGTTATAGTTATTTTCAAACCATTTGGTACTCCCATACATTCTAACGGTGGTCTCTGCGACCCAAGTAGCCAATATGCGAATTGGCGGATTAAACGAGTAAATGCCCTTAACAATATTTTTGTGGGTTCATCACGTTATTTACTGTCACCATAGATCACTTTCAAAACTTCTTGATCAGAGGTACGCGTCGGGATCCACTTTGGACCCTTACATATCATATCCAGTTAAATACTATGTACTTACTTACTTCTCGTATTTAAAATGTAGTGAGCGTTTCCTTTCGAAAGCGATAATCCATTACCCGAGCCCTTATAAAATGTAGCGTTTTAAAACCCATTCTGACTGGTTTCACGACAGATGCACTTGGTCGATGGCGCGTGGGGAACAATGGGTGATCGAGACCATTGTTGTGCCAAGGTCATGTCTGATTCGAGCCACTAACTTTGTTTTGGGTTAAATCACGAACTTTTGTAGTAAGTCAATAGTAGTAGAATAAACATACGTCTTGTTATTCCATAAAAACCTGGGAGGTTTTTTTTCCGCCGGCTTTTTTTTCCTCTCAGTATATAAACACCCTGTGATTTGGGTACCCAAAGCCGACGATCGGAACCGATCCGAAATATAAATAAATAAATATTTAAATTTAGAAAAGGCGCATTATGGGACAAATAAAATAATAAAAACGTAGATGTTTTAACATTTTATAATTGTGTTATAATTAAGTGTTTCTCTTTTATATTTTTATCATTGTAATATTTGCATACCTCAAGAAGGTAACTATGGCGAACTGAATATAAACAACTTTGTAAACACCTATAAATGTGTAAATAAAAGTCTTTATCTTTGTAATGCCGTAATAATATAATTTATTACCTTTCTTTCAATTAAGAGAATAATGATTCCTCGGGATAAAGTTGATAATTCAGTGTGTGTCCACAAAAAGTGCATTCCACATAATGCTTAATTAACGTTATATTACGTTACTTATAAGTAATACGTTCAACTGTAAGCGTAATTTATAATTTCTATACGTCGTCAGTAGAGAACTTGATCGAGATTTGCTCAAAATCTTTATCTGTCTGTGAATAAAGATATGATCAAAATTTATTACATGAATGGTCGTTATGTGAAAGGCATATGTTAGTTAAGAAATTTATTAGAGTTTTTACACATTATCGTATTAAAGCTATAATTATATTCTGTGTCTTAAAATCCGTTAAGAATGTTCTTAACAGATCGTCAGATATTTTACTACGCATCCGCTTATTCAATGAACCAATCAACAAAAATGTCCATCCAACATCAGATTCGCCCTCGCCGAGTTTGCATTGCGAACGACGGATGTCTCGTATGTAGATCAATTTCTAAACTGTCTAGTGCCTACGTTAAAGGGCTTTTTGGCATAAGGTAGAAAACAAACAATTTTATTTATCGTCCGTACGTCCACCGAGAAGATCTCAAAAAAAGTGTATTTGTTAATTTGTGTGTTAAGGATATCGGTCGTATGGAATCTTCTAAGTGTGATTTCAACCCTCCAATAGAATTTTAGATGCATTAGATTTTAAACTTATTTTGGCACCTCAGATTGATCTCAGATTGGCACTAAGAAAATTAAAAAAATATTTGTAGAGAAATCACTCAACAACTATTGAACTAATTTTCAAATTTCCTTCAGCGATAGAAAGCTACATTATCAGCGAGTAACGTTGGTAAAAATTTCTTAAATAAACGTATTTAAAATAAAACAGGAACCCTTACAAAAATTCCAATAATGTAAGCCAAAACGTGTAGTAGGTACCTACATGCGGGCGGAAAGCAAGGTAGTCTATATGAAGGTAAGCCAAGCAAAAAAGCTGTTATGTATGGAAGTTATGAGTAACAAGCTGTGTGCCCCATTGTTCGCGCAGGGCGAGGGCGAGGGGCTGTCGTCAAAGATTAACGTTAGCTTTCAAAAGGTTTCCACTGTGCAGACAGCCTTTGTTTTTGTCGTACATACCCACGAATATAAACGTTTTTATTGTTAAGTTTATCAAAGCGCTTAGCAAACTCTTGTAATCGGAATGAAGTAGCCAGTAGGTTTCTAATAGGGTATCAATAAATTTTTGGAAAGTATTTTAAATACTCATACGGTGCTTCTAATAGGTATACTTAACACTAAAAAATACATTTTTTTTATTAAATTGATTAGTGATTTAAAACTGCTTTTTTCGAGTTTCGCGCGAAATTTAACGAAAACGCTGGATGAAGTTTTGTTCAGGCGAAACGCCTAATTTTCAAAGTGGCCCCACATTTTTCCAAGCGTTCTTTAGAGTTCGGTTAAGAGGACACAAATTGCACGATATTCAGATTCCCGTTTAAGTACGAGAGCGAATAAAGGGCGATTTCTTTGGTTTCAAGTTTTCTTTATAATACCTATATGAGTTTCGCCCACTTCGCCTTTCAATTTTGTGAGAATGTGTCCCAGCAGCCGCCCCTGTTGCCAGCCCCTAGATATTGTGCTGACGTCATATCATAGAAAAGGACGTAGAGTAAGATACACAGCCACTATCCAGAAAAGAGCTTTCGATTTTATTTGATCTGAGTCCGAGGTGAATCTGCAGGGCTTAACTGTTTACTCATAAAAAAGGGATTTTAATGTGGGATTTTAATTTTATCTAAAATTATATGGTTTCTGCTCTATTGCGTTGACGATAAGTATTTAGGACAATGCAGTATAGATCGATCATAATTATGGTGTCCATTTTTCTTCTACTTGTATTATTTAAATGCCAACCCATTTAAATTTTATCTTTGCTTTATTGTGCAACACTTAAATTATTTAGTGCTTTTACCTAGCAAAGTATGAATAAGTGTTTGTCGATGTACTTCAAATATTGAACTCACATTTCTTGAATACGAATATAAGTTCTGCAGCATTTGTTTAATAGCTACTGTTAATTACTGAAACTTTCGGAATTGACGCAGGTTTGAAGCCACCTTCTGCACGTTGTTCAATTGCGGGTCTGTGGCTAACTCGCATTCGGAAGTTTCTGAAATTGGATGCTTCTAAGGCCTTTGGGAAGATTTAATGATACAACGACATAACATACCCTCCGAAGCACAAAATTCACAAAAGCGTGCATAAAACTTACTTATCTTACTTCCGATTCGCCCATTTAGCTTGACTAGGTAAATAGCTGAGACGCCACTCTAGCCACATTGGTTTTAACACGTTTCGACCTAAATTATCTATAATATAAAAATGAATCGCAAAATGTGTTGGTAAGCGCATAACTCAACAACGCCTAGACCAATTTGGCCAATTGTTTTTTTTAAATGTTCGTTGAAGTTCAAGGATGGTTTTTACGGCGAGAAAAATTCGAATAATTGCCGGAAAAACCATAAAAACAGCCCTTTTCTTTTTCCCATACAAATGTTTTCTAACTAAAACGTAGTCAATTTGAGCTTTATTGCTATTGTATAAAGTTCATATTAAATTACAAGCACTCACTGTTGTCTAAGCAATGTAGGTGTGTTCCTAACGTCAAAGATCATATCTATCAAAACAGTGTGCGTGTGTGCGTTGGAGCACAGAATACATCGTTGGAGAAGTTTAATGTCGCATAGCATGATGTTATAATAGCTTATAGCCTTCCCTAATAACTGGACTATTCAACACAAAAATAATTTTTCAATTCGAACCAGTAGTTTCTGAGATTAGCGTGTTCAAACAATCAAACGTCCACGCGGACGAAGTCGTGGGCGGCCGCTATCCTTAATAATATTATAAATTCGAAAGTAACTCTGTCTGTCTGTCTGTTACGCTTTCTCGCTTAAACTAATGAACCAATTTTAATGAAATTTGGAACACAGATAGAGTGGACCTTGGGAAAGGACATAGGATGGTTTTTATCCTACGGGAACCTATAAAACAGGTCCACGCGGGCGAAGCTGCTGGCGAAAGGCTAGTATTATATAAATTGACTAGGCATTTTAATATTGTGTTTGTCCGCAACTGTCTTAATGCGAATAAACTGCATAACGAGTTCATTTCCCATTAATAAAACGCTTAACACATACTTGTCACATTACCATTACAAGCAATCTATGAATAGTAAGATTTCATCAGAAAATTTAATGACGTACCACTTTAACGTCTTTTACAGGTCTAATAGGCCTCTTGCGTGTTAATAAGATGAGAAGGTATTATGAATGATATACATCGGTAGCTTTATTTACTACTTTAAAACTTTGTTATTTATCATACTTCAATGTATGGTAAACTAATGTGGGTTGTACAGTAGGTGGACATTAGTGGTACAAGTTTATGAGCAATATTAAATGATTCGCCTACACTCCAAATGGCTGTGGATGTATCGAAATTTGTTAATCAATTAGTGGTATCGTGACTGAATAAGTAGCTCAAGTATAAGATGCATTCAAAGTAAATACCAATTCTTAGTAAGAAACAATTTAAAGAAATAAGATGATTTAATAGTATTGAAACGAGTCAGCGCATATGTAGGTAAAGCTTAAATCAGTTAAAGCATTTCTTTCTCTCTTAATATGTTCAATTGAGAAGTAAAGAATAATGAGATATACCTAGAAACCTGTCGCGCATGGCCCGGCGGCTAGCAAGCAATCTAAGCCCAGTTAAACGGGCGCAGTCGGGTGTTAGAAGGGTGACTGCTAGTGTATATCATTTCTTTCGTGCTTCGGAGAGCACGTTTAGCCGTTCGGTCACGGTTGATAACAACCGATAGACAACATTCGTTTAACCTTGTCGTAGGCCTTAGGTGCGTTTTGAATCCAACCGACAGCGGGTTGGACTCTAACCCGCCTCTCCACCAATCTCCTGGGGAGTAGCGTGGTGGTAAGCTCCAGACCCCTTCAATAATGGGAAGAGTCCGGTGCCCAGCAGTGGAACGCAAAAAGGATTGCCACCAGGCAATCCAATGCAATAATGCCAGTAAGTACGCAAAATCAGACAATAAACAAATCAGAATTTTGTGTACAGTACAATACGTAAGTACCTTGGTTCTATCATAAATCAGACAGCCGTTTAACGCATTAATATTAATGAATTCATAGTACATTTTTAAACATGATGTACATGACATGAAGTTCTAATAAAGCTACACACATAATATAATACGAGTATGATCTATATTACGAGAGTATGAAGTTCATAAGCACAATAAGAATTAGGGCCTGAATTATCAATGCGTGGTAGTGGACAACCCGCTGTCGGATGTTTTCAAACCGCGCGGGCGTCCGACTAGGTTTATCGAGTTATCCATCTATAAAATCCGGGACCGACGCACGAAAACGCACATGAATTTTTTTTGCCGCTAGCGGTCACCCATCTTACTCCCGACCGGGCCGGTTTCGCTTAGCCGCGTAGATTGTTTGCGTTCTACGCTCGCCTCCGAGCCATGTGCGCATCACTCGCGTACGAGTTACTCGTATGCGTGGCAAAAGCTCGACGATAGGCGCCTTCACATACGGGTACGTTGGTCTGGAACCGCTTAAATATCATAATATTATGTCACAACTCACAGTAAGACAAATGTAATTAAGTAGGTATTTATGTTATCTTTCCTCGTAGACATGACTTTAAACCAAAATTTTTAACAATCTTAATAAGGTGGTTGTGGTCGACGGTAGATAGACAAACATAAATATTACGAGTAATATGAACAAACCTTAACGGAAATACTTAACACATGCTTAATCAATGTTAGCCAAGCTTCCGGGTGTCTTGTCAACTTCTGTCGCTTCGTGAAGCTGCATACATTATCCGAACAACTGGGATTGTCACGTATCGAAAGAATAGTTAAATAAAAAATGTCATTGATTTTATTAAAAAAAAATTAAAACACATAAAAAGTTCATAGAATTGCGAAGATGTAGAAGCCGGGCAAACGCAAGCGATAAATTATATGAAACGCTTTGTCCCCAACGAAATCTACAAATTATTTTTACACTTGCCCCGATCTTGAGAAAGATGTTTTGAAATGTTATCAAGGGCCAATTTTTCAATTCCTGGTAAAAAGTGTACATCGAATGAATAATAGCGCTGTTATTGACGACCCGCGTGGCGTGACGGTTACCTTGCCGGACTGCTAATCGAAGGGTCCCGGTGAGTTTAATTTCTGTTCTCGGTCTGGGTGTTTTTGTTTCTATCTCTGTGTGTGTCCATGGTACCTACGACACAGGGTATATCTACCCTTCTGTGGGGCTATGAGTGTGTAATGTTATTTATTTTAATATATTGTTAGTCTCGTAACATATGAAAAATGTAGCGATAATTTTATGGCTAATAAGTCTAATAACTTTGCCTCGGAATTTAAAAATCAGCCCTAAGTTTAATAAGAATCCCACCAAAACATTCTGTAAAAAACTAGCCAAGTCTCGATGGAGCTGCTTGTTTATCTCTAAAAAGTAATGAAATCTAGAGAAAGTCGTGCCAAGTCTAAGGTTCCTTACTGCGATTTCTTTATTATTATAGTTAACGTTGTGTGACTTGGCCGTTGAACATTCTTTTTGTTTACACGTAATGTTATATCTGTTTTAACTACCTATGTTCATGTACGTACCATGTATGTACCATGTTAAGCGAGATAATAGCCCATACTGGTATTGGTAATTGGACGCTAGTGTCTCATTTTAGGCTGTTGTTGATTGTGCAACACATGCATTCAGCATTGAGAATGCTGACTTCTGCTCACTTCTTTTTGGAGCGTCAAATCGACCACCGATCTAACATAAAATAACACTTGTTCAACGGCCAAGTCACACAACATTAACTATAATAATAAAGAAATCGCAGTAAGCAACCTTAGACTTGGCACGACTTTCTCTAGATTTCATTACTTTTTAGAGATAAACAAGCAGCTCCATCGAGACTTGGCTAGTTTTTTACAGAATGTTTTGGTGGGATTTCACTTCTTTTTGTAGAAACGTGGGCATATTGATTTATTTTATTAGATTTTCTTATTTGACACAGTTTTTTTCTTTTTATTCGAAGTACTGCCTAAATGTAAATTAAACCTAGAAAACTAAGAGTACTAAATAAGTAACAATTAAATAAAGCATTCAATTAAAACTTCTTTCAAATCTAATAATTAAGTAATAATCAGTAATACGTCACTAATCAGAATATTCCTAACATAGATACCTATTCAAATCTTAGAATTGTTATAATAACAACCTGCTAATTAAGGGCATGCATAAAAAAGGAGTAGGTATTGTAATTGAATATGTTTCATTTTGTAGAAACGACTGGAGAATAGTTTTTACATAATCTGAATTTTCTTTATATTTACAAAATTTTTATGCAACAGAAAACACGATGCCATAAAATTTTCTCGATAGAATTATTTTTCAAAATTAGGACAATATTTTCAATTTTTATCATTTTATGTCAAAACGAGTTTGAATGTAAGTATTTATCATTATTTTTTTAACAACAAGCTAATATTATTATAAAGCTTTCTATGCAAACAGTTTTCTATGTTTTGTTTTAGTTATTTAACGAAAAATTTTTTTGATTTGGCGCTTACGACATTCAAAATAAGATGATGCTTTCTTTTCCTCGCGAGAGCTGAAGTAACGCATGCCATCACTCTCTTCTCTTCGCCACTCCCATCCCATCCCACCATGATACCACCCGTGACCACTGTCAACGATGGACGCGTACTTTTTATGCCCGTATCGCCCGCGAAATACGAAAATTTCAAATTTTATTTCATTTTGTTTAGTTTTTGAAAATATATTTTGTTTCTTAGTAAGTAAGTATTAGGTATAAGTTATTATTTTTAGTAAGAATTAGGTAATTTTAAAGTTTAGAAAATGGGAAATAAAAGTAAAAATAAATTATCAAAACGGAAATATTTACAATTCAAACGACAGCAAATAGTTTATATGAACGAAGAAAAAAGGTAAGTAGAAAGAAACAATACCCGATATATCGATAATCTATTTACAATAATTTTTTTCGTAATATATTTTATTTTAGGCTAGCTATCTATTTATGAGCAAAGAATATTTAGGTTACTCGGTAGTCACACTTGGTCCTTATTTCACGATTTGGAAAGTAGCGTCTGTAGTCAAGTTTTTGAAGTCTTGTCTTGCAAACGTGAGTGAACGTTTGCAATACGACTCAGGTTCGATCCCCAGCGTAGCATATGTTTTTTATATTATATGAATTTGTTTTTTTTTACTATTTTAAAATTACAAATAATTTTTACAATAAAAAAGCTTATAAAAAGACAGACTGAAAACATAAATATTTGAAATTCTTACGGCCGAAAGAAGTCTACATGAACAAAAGAAAAGTACGTAAGTAACCTAGGTACAAAGCTATGATTCATTATATACTTTAGGTGTTTATTTTTTTTACACCGTAATCAATTTTGTTTCATAAATAAAAACCTACAATTACACTGCCCCTATCTATATCGACTGAGTCGATAGACTGACAACGAGAAATCCTTACGTAGGTAATGTGTAGCCATACTGATCCTTTATTTCACTCTTAGTGAAGTAGTGAGCGTAGCTCGTAATAAAATCTCGTGCATTTCGTAGGAGTGTTCTGGGTTCGATTCCCACTTGTACAGTTTTTGTAAAATTAGTCCTCAACCACAAATATTTTTTTTACAGTGAAAACGTTTTTCCGTTTCTGATTCATTAAAAAAGTGAACAAAATTGTGAATTTATTTTAAGTATCGATTTTTTTACTTTATTTATAATTTTACATATGAGCTGCGGCCCACTGTATACAATCGTAGAACAGTCGAAGCTGTACATTCGTATTTTTTGCACGTTGCTGATATATTATACGTATTTGTTCAAAATTTTGTTACTACCTAAATGACATTGTTGCAAGACAGTTATTTGAGCTTCTTCGTTGTATAAGAGCTTCTTCGTTGTTCCGCTAGGTGACGCTGGCTCGTAATTTAGAAATCAACTTATTTTTACTTAAAGTCACCGATAGATGGCCGAATCCCCGCAAGGGGAACATCACCCCGGCGCCGCAGGGTAGAGGCGTGGCTTGTGATTAGGTATTTCGCATTGATGCATGCCCTAAACCTTAGCAAACCTCACGAAATAATAAGCGAAATCAACAAAATGCAAATAATCCCTCGTAATCCATAGCAAACGTTTTCAAGCGCAGTAGAAGAATGTCGTAAACGAGTCGACTGTAACGCGGCCGCAAGCGCGTTTTAAAATACAGTCAGCGCCATCTAGCGACCTCACTATCACCGCCACCCACTCTTAGTCCAATGCATTATATTTTGAACAAATGAGCGAAATTAATATTTTAGTGTAATTTGTTTATTTAATTTACCTATGTAATGTTCGAGTAGAATAAAGTTAATCGTTCGACTGTTTCTTCTTGTATACTTGTAAGTATAAGTATAAAAGCCAATCTTGTCTTATCCAGAGTTTTCCTTTAATTTTATTTATATGCGTATTAAAAGCAGAAGGGGAGGCATTCGCCCAGCATTGGAACGTAATAGGCTAGATTAAATTAGATCTTAATAAAAAAACTCAAAGGAAATAATACTGAACCTACTCAATCTATACAAACTATAAACATAACGTTAACTCTTTATCTTTATTATTAGACAGGTGTTAATATAATTAATATTTACATAATAAAATCAATGAACTTTCTACCAAAGGAATTACCTACTGTCCTGCCTCCTGGAGGACTCGAGGAGAGGGGGTTGAGGTTCGAAAAAACTTCGGGTCACTTATTCTCGGAGTCGAAGAAAGGATGTGACTTCGAGCCCCATTTATTTGCGATTGCTTTAAAAATTTTCATACACTGGGTCTTATATACAAGTTTGACAATCCACCCTTCAAACAAATAACAATGTCGATAATTATGAAAGACCTCTATAAAAATTTCGTCAATAATATTAAAGCTTTCTTGGTCGAATGGTTACGTAAGCCTAATACGGAGCTAGCGACCCGGGTTCAAATCTCAAGTAGGCAAGTTGCGTTTTAATTTTTTGTGACATTTTTTTTTAATTGGGAGCTAGGTATTTCAAAAGGATTTGTAAAATAACACTAAGTCAATGAATGTTTTGCTTAAAAATAAACCAAGTAAATAAATTGTTTTATTCCGAGCAACGCTCGGGCGTCCAGGTACTATCTAACTAAATAAACTAACTGACAATCCACCATTCAAACAAATGACAATGTCGATAATTATGAAAGACTTCTATAAAAATTTCGTTCATGGTATTAAGGCTTTCTTGGTCGAATGGTTACGAAAACCGACTGCGGAGCTAAAGACGCGGGTTCAAATCTCAAGTAGGCAAGTTGCATTTTTATTTTTTGTGACATTTTTTTAAATTGGGAGCTAGGTATTTCAAAAGGATTTGTAAAGTAACACTAAGTCAATGAATGTTTTGCTTAAAAATAAACCAAGTAAATAAATTGTTTTATTCCGAGCAACGCTGGACGCCCCCAGGTACTATCTAACTAAATAAACAAAATTTTGCTTTCGCTTAACTTCGGAACTAAATGACCTACAGACTTGTAATTTTGGATTTTAAGTATGTGATTATAGCTTACTGGATGATGAAAATTTCAGCGCTCTGGTCTTATCCAGAGGTTCTCTAATAGGGGCCTGAAAATGTGGCGAAATGGTTCTAGTAAAGGATGGACCAAGAGTACTAAATAATCCTAGTTATCCTAGTTTTTATAGTTTTCCCTTTATGTGGCCATTAAACCCTAACTCTGTACCAAATTTCAGCTCTCTGAGTTTATGGGAAGTACTAGTTCTATTTTGATTTTATGAGTGAGGTGAGTGTCGTAAATGCGAACGAAAATGCGAAACTTTGCTTTCGCTTAACAGCGGAACTAAATGACCTACAGACTTGAAATTTTGGATTTTAAGTATGTGTTTATAGCTTACTGGATGATGAAAATTTCAGCTCTCTGGTCTTATCCAGAGGTTCTCTAATAGGGGCCTGAAAATGTGGCGAAATGGTTCCAGTAAAGGATGGACCAAGAGTACTAAATAATCCTAGTTATCCTAGTTTTTATAGTTTTCCCTTTATGTGGCCATTAAACCCTAACTCTGTACCAAATTTCAGCTCTCTGAGTTTATGGGAAGTACTAGTTCTATTTTGATGATCCATGAGTGAGTGAGTGTCGTAAATGCGAAACTTTGCTTTCGCTTAGCTTCGGAACTAAATAACCTACAGACTTGAAATTTTGTATTTTAAGTATATGATTATAGCTTACTGGATGATGAAAATTTCAGCGCTCTGGTCTTATCCAGAGGTTCTCAAATAGGGGCCTGAAAATGCGGCGAAATGGTTCCAGTAAAGGATGGTACGGCAGTGTTTGCTTTGCGCTCGACTTGGCGGGGCACTGACGTGCCATCCAGATTATTTGATAGTCATATTCATGCTTCAAGCGATACTGTAATGTGATCCAAATGACCGAAAGATCATGACAGACTGAAGACGAACTTTAGAAGCTTTTATTTTGAACTACCTTTACACTGTAACTTGTAAACTGCAAACTGAAGCTTATTCCACAGCTTCCTTCTGAAGTATTTCAATAAAGGCGTTCATTCAAGAGTTTTTGAAAATAACGCTGGCGACGCATAAGCGATTCCTCTAGTGTTGCAAACGTGCATAGACGATGGTGACCACTTATGACACTTACCATCAGATGGCGCGTATCCTCATTTGACTGGTTTTTTTTCATAATAATACCTAAATATTAAACTAAATCAAGCTGAATGTTTATAAATAAAAATGCCTTCTCAATACCGAAGTATGCAGAAAAACATTATTGATATACAATACATTTGCGTTACAACTGGATTGCCTTGCAGTCACCTCTGCGGGAATCCTGATGCCTGCCGCCCATAACTACCTATGTCGTCTTGACTTGTTTGTGACATACTTACGTTTTTGTCACTGACGGATTCTTTGGTCCGCAAATTTGTAAGCCATTTGAGAGAGTCAGCACGACAAATTGTTTTGGAGTTTGTTGATTTGTGTTTCAATAAACAGGTAGGTAAGACTCAGAACGGTTTAATTTTAAATAACTAGATGAATTCGTATTTTGTATTTTTTGTTGATTTGTATTTGTTTACAATGATATAATCCCTACTAATATTATAAATTCCAAAGTAACTCTGTCTGTCTGTTTGTCTGCTACGTTTTCCCGCTTAAACTACTAAAATACTAAAATTTTAATGAAATTAGGAACACGGATACAGTAGACCTGGGGAAAGGACATAGGATGGTTTTTATCCTACGGCAACCTATAAAAGAAGCCGCTGGCGGAAGGCTAGTGTCTTTATAAATTTGTATTACCCATAGGTTTCCCACTTTTGGAAAATAGTCGTGCCCAGCATTGGGAGGCAAGAAGGGCCATTCATGCCAGGCCATGTAGCCATTTCCTACGGGTTAAATATAATTTTGTAAAACTTTAACTATTTTATCAAAATAAAGACGAGAATTGTAAAAATTTCAAAATAATATTTTCAAATATTTATCTACTAGCTGTGCCTCAAATTTTTTTAAAAAAGTTTCCTATTTTACTTCTGATACCTCCAAAAATATATGTACAAAATTTTATGATGATCGGTTGAGTAGTTTTCGCGTGAAAGCGTAATAATCACATTTAAAATATTAGTATGATTACGTACCTATTTGTCTTTATGATACTTGTATTGGTTTAATTAATTGCCGTATCAAAATTAATAAGGAATGGCCCTAACCCTTTACATTTATTGACAAAGTACCCTTGAAATTATTCAACCCAAAATCTAGATTGCTAATGTCAGTCCCAAATCCATAGAGTTCTAATTACTTTTGATTCGAGTTATTTTGCAACTACGGCGCCCACCGAACATCGAGCCGCAAAGATAAGAGTATAAACAGAAGGTTTGCTTTATAAATTAAATTCAGTTTGTACCTACATTATAGTTGGCTGCAACCCTTTTTACGTCCCACTGCTGGGCACGGGCCTGTCCCCATTATTGGGGAGGCCTGGAGCTTACTCCACCACGCTGCTCCAATGCGGTTGGTGGAGATGCGAGTTAGTTGCCAAACCTGTCGGATGTTGTCAAACCACATTATAGGTAAAGGTATATTAACAACGACAAATGCATGCTCAGACCAAATAAAAAGTAATGCCTTGTAAATACATACATATATATGTATATATGCAAATATTACGAGCATTCTTTAGACTTAGTCTACTGTACGCATGTCCACATTATGTATATAGAATTGTCCTCCTTAATTTTTCATAGTATTTTCAACAATTATTGTTAAGATTTAATATTATTAATATTATTTTAATTATTGTTTAGATTCAAAGCTTTTTGTCATCTTTTTAATTACCTACATATATATTTTGTTTGTACACTTTAATATCATAAATATACGGTCCACTGAAAAAAGTTTACGTTAGAAAAGTCGACGACGACTTCATTAGGTTATAGCAAATTACTATTAACGAAAATATGGTGAAATTCTGAATCAGTTAATCCAAAGCTTAAAAACGTGAATTCACGTACACTCTCATCACATACTCGCTCATACGATATACTCTGGTAATAAACTCTATACTAACAAAACTAAGCGCTCTACTCGTAGCGCGCATGGCCCGGCGGCGAGCGTAGGACGCAAGCGATCTAAGCCAAACGGGCGCAGTCGGGTGTCAGAGGGCACGTTAAGCTGTCGGTCCCGGTTGTTATCGATAAATAGCAGTCGGTAAACCTGGTTGGAGGCCTTATAGGCGGTTTAACAACACCGATAGGTCTGGCAACTATCTCGCATCTCCACCAACCCGCGTTGGTGCAGCGTAGTGGAGTAAGCTCCAGGCCTCCCCAATAATGGGGAGAGACCCGTGCCAGGGCCAGCAAAACTAAAAGTTTAGTAAAATTAACCCTACGAAGAAGTTCTGTCATATCTTTATTCTATGAGCTAACTGCATTCCACTTGCAAATCGGCCGATTTGCCGATTAGCATAGACGTGATAATATCGATAATGATAGATCAGACATTAGAACTACAGGTATTATGTACTTATTCTGTATAATAGCTCTTTTGTAGGTCGGAGGTGAATGTGAATTTTGATATACAAAATTGTGTTGGATCCTTGAATGTAAGTATCTGATTATAAGGGAACTCAAATGATTAAGGGACATGATTAAATTAAACATTGCAATCTTGTTTAAAAGTGTTTCATTCATAGCAAAATACCCGCGTAATAGATGGTGGGAAATCTAGGTTTTGTAAATAAAACTAGGTTTTCGATATTTATATTTTAACGTTTTATCGAAACGAAACAAGAAATCAATTTCGTTTAATTTCTAATTGACAATACTTAATATGTTTTCTTTACCTTCTTTGGAGCCTGAGTCACCTAAAGTGATCCCATATAATGTTGTCGAAGAACGAAAGTTTATTGCTGGTTAACATTAGAAGACATTAGGCATCCTGTACTTTGTTATGGTCGCACGATGCACTTGACCGACTTGGACAATTTGGGGCAAGCCGGGCAACACTTGCCTCCCATTTTGGTAGCCTTGTACGTTCCGCCATACTTTCTCTGTACACGGGACTGCACTTAAAGCGATGGCATGTAAATATTCCCAGCTACGCGTACGGTTCTTAGAGGAAATGTCGCAGAAACGAGTGGCTTCTGAAAAGAAATGAAAATTATTAATGTTTCAACTTTTGATGCCTCTCATATGTCTGTGGCTAGCGTAGAAGTAGAACGCAAATGGACTATGTAGTGAGGGAATGACGGTTGGAGTCGGAAGTTTGACGGGACTAATGGCAATTTTCATGGGCGTTTCGGTTCTTCGGCTTTCTGTTGAAAACCACTGGTTACTTTATATAGATAATAGTTGTTAAATCTTGGCCTGCAGATGCCTTTTGCGCATTTCGAAATCATCCAACATCCCACATAATCCGACTGAGAAATGGCTCATTGTCAACGTGGGGTCGTGTGGTGAAGTAAGCACCATGCCTCTCCAATTTCTGGGATGAGCCTTGTACTCAGCAGTGGGACGCAGAAAGAAAGGATTGCATCCAGATTTCCACTGAAAATGTTTTAATTTACTTTGTCTTATTCATCAATTGCAGATATTCCTCATTCTCTAAATGGAGTGAGATAATCTCATACTCGCCGCTCAGTTCGGCGAGTCTTCCGCCTGGTGCTCATAAGAAGGTCTTTATTGTATACCTTGTAAATGTTCGCTTTGCACCAATTGTGTATCTACACGCACAGTCTCATAGGCCGTAGGAAGTAATACTTAAGTTGGCTTCGGATCGTGACACTCGTGACACGAATGTATTGGAATGTTGCTTCTAATATGGAAAGACAATTTAACATTGCAATTTATTGAATTTATATTGTGCTTTATAAATTTTGCACTATGTCGTCGTTATTATTACACTTTACTTTCAGTGATACATTAGATAACACTCAGTCTTATGAATCACATTATAAACCGTTATAATTAGATACCGGATTATAAGCAACATAAAAGACTTGTTATTTATATGCATGCAAATTTGCATGCAAATATGCATGAAAAATGACTGAAATATGCACGAATATTAGCAGAATATGCGAAACTAAATGATAAATTTCAGGAATTAAAAAAGAAAAAGTATGTTTTAATTAGTAAAATATCCTTTGATATATATTGCGATAATAGGTACAGTAAGCTCCACATCAAGCTATGCAAATCTGTCTTTATCCAATAGATTTTGTACTTTACGCCATAGTGTTTAATGTTTATTATCACTTTTATCGCATTTCGGAACGCAGGGTCAGTGCACTGTACTCGGAAAAATATTGTAAATATGCATCTTCATTAGATCTTAGGTAAATAATGCTATTACCGCTGAGGATGGCTTAAATATGCAAAAGCATATGCAAATCATATGCAACATTATTTGTAAGTTTTTCTTGTTTGTCTTTTGATTGTGTGTACATAAATTAAATAAAAAAAATAAAAAAAATAATATGCAAATGCATATAATCCGGTCTCTAATTACTATCAATCCTTTTTAAAGGCTGGAACAATATAGTAGGCATAGTTGTATAGGACTTAGGCAAATAATTTCAATAAAAATGTTCTCTTAGTAAAATATTTTTTCATTTTTTGGCAGTTATGCTTTTTGAACTTCATTTATAGCTTAGCAAATATAAGGACATTAATTCCTGGCGATTCTTACAATGATTGTAAGGATTGTAATACAATCCTTCCGCTTCCTTTAAGTTTTTAAATCTACATCACACGATCATCCTTGGCTGATCGCGAAGTGCGCGCGAGGGCGAGAATCGAGACAGCCTCACCCCCGGGCCCTTTATGTCATTCGCGTATGAAGAAAAATATGGCCGAATCTTCATAATAATGCGCGCGTGCTCTAAACAAACAAAAAATTCCATTCCATTCATGGCTGAAGTCTAGGACTCAGTGTATTGGGTGAGGATTTTACACAGAAACAGCAAAAAGAAGAACCGTCGGTCGGCCGGCCGGCACGTGCCCCGTAGGCGTCCTTTGAGTACCTACAGCCTGTCCCCTTGGATCCAGGTCCAGGTTAGTGCTGTGTATTTTTTCTCTACTGAGATTTTTGGGGTTAATCGGAGAATGCAGTTGTCGATGCTTTTAAAAAAACTATAGATATAAACATTGTATAATTGCAACCTTGTATTTGGTGCTACTGTCCATTATATTTTTACCATTATAAACATATCGCATGACAATGAACACACTCCTTCCGTCTGATTTCCTGTCTCAAAGCGAACAAATCATGTGTGTGCGTTGTTTTAAATGCTAATAGTTAGTGGGTGGGGTATTATATCATTATGTACATTTTAAATTACAGCCTTTCTTTCTGAACTGAACTGTTTTATTGTGTTATATAAAGCCACGTGTTTGGCTTTATATTGGTATTTATTAAATTAATTTCTAAAAACATTGTCATTTCGGGTAAAACATAATTTGAAAATAATTACATTCAAAACGATAACCATCCTTAACATACATAACTTCCGAATTCATTCAGTTGTTATTTTTAACCAAGCGACCTACTAATGTACTAACTCGGTCAAGTTTACCTATATGACACCTGGGACCTGGGAGGCTATTCTGTATGCATCCCTCCATAAATTCTATCATTTTCAGAAACATTTTTGGTATAATTAGACAGTTTTTTCATGAATCTATAAGATTAGCTTTGAATAACATTAAGCCACTAAATGAATAATATTGCTAGAATTTCGTCAGTGTTACTAAAAAATGAGGCCCGAAAATTCACGAAGTTTCGGATACGGCCATATAATAGAGTAGCCTCCTAGGTGTCATGTTAAAGCCTACATACTTACCGAAAGATTTACAATAAGCATATAATCGTAAGCAAGAAGTAAATCTACTAAAGTACCTATATACAGCATGATAAATGTAATCTAGAACCTTGTCATTTACCAAAACATTTTTTATTACCATAAATCCCCCATCGACCATAATCGACCATCAGCCCCCATCAGCTTGTATACTGACGGTAGCAAAATTAATGGCAAAGTTGGTTGCGCTGTGTCCTGTTGGCAAGGCGAGATTGAAGTGCTAAGCAAGAAATATCGACTAGAATCTTTCTGTACAGTTTACCAATCGGAGTTGCTCGCCTTGCGACAAGCGGTACGGCTAACATTAGAATTCCCAAATTTCGAAGAGTATGATGTTCTTAGCGACTCACGCTCCTCCCTGGAGGCTTTAGCTAATCCTAGGTCCACCCATCCACTGGTGAACGACATCAAGACAGAATTGTCGAAGCCAGTCGAGCTGGGCAAAAAGTTTCAATTCTGGTGGGCTCATGTTGGCATAACCGGAAATGAGCGTGCAGATGAACTGGCGAAGGAAGCTGCGCTACATAAAAGGACGGCTGCAGATTATGACAGATTTCCGGTTTCGTTCGCCAGGCGTATGATACGCCAGCGCACCTTAGAGGCCTGGCAGACTCATTACTCACAATCCAGAGAAGGTAGAATTACCAAGCTGTTCTTCCCAGATATCTGCCAGGCTTACCTAATTATTAAGAAGATTGGCGTTTCTTACTGGCAATCACAGGTGTGGACTGGCCATGGAGGGTTAGCCCAATACCTCCATCGATTTAAGCTCCGTAACAGCTCTCAATGTTTATGTTCCCTAAACACTGAACAAAGTATAGAACATCTACTCAATGTTTGTCCGCGCTTCAGCGCCAAGAGGTTGCAGCTTGAACTAGAGATAGACATGAGGGTGGAAACCTCAAACTGGAACTCCCTCCTTGCTGGACAGCAATCTGGGTCAAAGTTTGCTAAATTTTGTGTTGAGATTATTCAGGCGGTTGGTTAAACAAATAATAAAGACAAATAATTAAAATTAATTAAAAAAAAATCAATTGTTTAATAACCTTTAATATATTTGTATCTATTAATTATGTATTAATAATAATTTAGATATTATTAAAACATAATTCAAGGAACCTGAATTATTATATCAGGGCAAATATTAATAACAATAAAAAAAAAAATACCAATTTTATTATCCTATCCTAAGTATGTCAATTCAATGACCCTTATATAAAGAGTCATTAACTGACTATTGTTAACAATTTTTTGCTATATATGAAGGGTGTCTCCCCAGGTTCCCAGGGGTTAGAAGCGATACTGTGTTCTTTTAATTGTAAACTGGGTATTTTATAAAACACGGTGCTACATCCAAACAGATCCCTAAAATTTACATATTTGAACATGATTTTGCCCAGTTATTTAAATCAGAAACTTCCGAAACGCAGGCAGCCATCGTAAATTGCTCAAGTCAATAACACCATCTTAAAAGAAGATAACGATTCGTGAAAGTGTTAATGATACCATCTTTACGTGTTAAGAAAGACCGTAAATAAAATATTAACAGCGTATAATCATTTAATTATATGACGGTTTATCATGCGAAGTATTGGAATGATTCTATCAATTGCTATACGTAGCTTGGTGAATATAGTTTTCTAATAATGTCTGAAGTTTAGCGCTCAGAGGATCAAATTTTTCTATCTTTTCTTCATGGATTTTTTTAAATAAACTGTTGGGTCTGTCTCGATGTCTTCACTAACCAGCGTAAGCGTAACCAGTAAGCTCCAGGCCTCCCCAATAATTAGAAAAATCCGCTTCCAGCAGTGGGGACCAAAAAGGCCGGTTGTAATACTTGCAATGCAACCATTGGGACTGTTGTCTTGTTTTCTTGATCTTTTACTATGAAATCAATTTATCGCATAGGTTAATCCGAAATATAAAATATTCCGTACTTACCTATGTGATAAATTGATACATAGGTATATTATATAATAGGTACTTGACATAGTTCTTCAATTGGATTTCACATTATATTAAAAGCTTCTTTAAAAGTAAGTTTTATAATTACACATACATATTTTCGGGAAATACCTACCTACCATTAACGTCTGCACCTACCTATGCCTACTTTATAAGTTGGCTTGACTTCTATGATCTTGTTATTGTATTGCGACGGTGAAAGTATTTTCATTGGATACTAATGTGGTTGTTCGTTGTTTACAGGTATTGATTAATGTACAATTAACTTTTATTGTCGTTCACATGCAATACAAATTAGTTGCACTAGTTACACAACCTGTACAGTCTGTCGTTTGCAACTCCATTTCTTATACCTGCATATTTAGTATATTTTATTATTGGCGGCAACCCTTTTTGCGTCCCACTGATGGGCACGGTTCTCTCCCCCATATTGAGGAGACCTGGAGCTTACTCCACCACGCTGCTCCAATGCGGGTTGGTAGAGATGCGGGTTAATGGCCAACTCGCTGTCGGATGTTTTCAAACTGCCCATAAGGCCTCCAACAAGGTTTAACGACTGTTATCTATCGACAACAACCGGGACCGACGGCTTAACGTGCCCTCCGAAGCACGGAAACACGGAAACACGCATGAAATTTTTGCCACTAGCGGTCACCCATCTCACACCCGACCGCGCCCGTTTGGCTTAGTTGCATAGATCGTTTGCGTTCTATGCTAACCATCGGGCCATGCGCGTTTATTTTTTTATATATGAATATTTTACTATTACTAGATATAATTACGTTAGAAAAACTTTTACTTTAAATCTTATCAATAGCAAATTCCCTAAGACATCTTAGGGAACTTGCTATCTTCACCTTTTTCTTTGTTAGTTTCTGTGTTGCCTGTGATAAACAAAACAGGAAGCGCGCTAAAAAGTGGTTGGCGAACCTTTAACGCACTTGTACGCAGATCGCTTGATAAGCAAAATGGGCGAGGTCTGGAGTAAGATGTGTGACCGCTAGTGACAAATTTAATTCATACGCGTTTCCGCGTTCCGTTTAACCGTAGGTCCCGGTAGTTACAGATAGACCTTGTCAGAGGCCTTATGGGCGTCCATTGGGACGCAAGAAAGGGTTGCAGCCATCGATCAATATCGATGGCTACAGACAAACAAGAAATATTGTCTATTGACAATTACATGAAATAACGCACAGTACAAAAACCTTGTTTATCCTATGGAAAGTTTGATACGCCTAAGTACACTTATAAATTAATAAATATAAATAAATAACATTTCACACCCATAGCTCCACATTAGGGATATACCCTGCGTCATGGGTACTATACTGCGGGGAAGCTCCTAAAAGAAAACTGCCGAGGATTTATATGTCTTATTTTAATGGGAGCTGAACTACGACTATTGTCAAATAGTTACAAAACAGAAGAGAGCGACATCTAATTCGTATTTAAAAATAATATCTTCTTAATAACTTTTATAAGTTACCAGTAATCACCATAGAGGTTGACGTGAAGCATCAAACTCTACAGTACCATGGACACACAATAACAGAAACACCCAGACCGAGAACAGAAATTATAAACTCATCATTAAAAATTTTGTTTCGCTGGGAACCGAACCTTTCGATTGGCAGTACGGTATGGTAAACATTGCGCCCGCAGGTCTTCAACTAAAAATTTCAGTTTTTAATGGCCCACCATCAACACGCATGCAAGGCCATGAAAGCAGTCCCTGTCGGTCTATAATGTCATTAATTAAAAGGAAAAGTTGAGTAAAGCACAGAATACATAATAGTACAGGTACTAAAGTTAAGTTCACGCTGTCTTCACATGTAATTAGGCTTCTAATTACTAATTATAATAGACAAATTAATATGGATAGTACAATTAAAACTACTACAATGCAAACTGTATAATTCTTCCATAAACGTACTATAAGACCACACCATGTCTCGTCGGCAAGAAATGGTAATGGAATCGTAAACATGTGTATTATGCTTTGATGTTGTTACATAAACGTAATTCATTTTTTATGACGACCCGTGTGGCGCAATGGTTACTATGCCGGACTGCCAATCGAGGGGTCCCGGGTTCGATTTATTTATTTTTTGTACTTGTTTGAGTATGAATGAATAAAGACATCTTGTGAAATAATAATTTAAGAATTTAGGATCAACAATAAAATAAATAAAAACCAGATAGATTATAGATAATTTTTTTGTATAACAAAAACAATATTCATTAGATATTGGAGATTTGAAATTTTTGTAATTTCTATTATCAAAACTGCAGTATTTTTACTTATGTTTAATGTTGATGTGAAGTTGTTGCTCTCTTTTCGCATCTACCATAAAAATATTTTTTTCTCCATTTCCATTAAAGGCCCAGTCTCGACATAAAATTAAACAATCTGTTTAATCATACATTTTACAGTTTAATCATCATCGCTCCTTTTTACGACGGACGTGGTAAAATAGGACATAATATGGAACAACCTTCTGGCATTTCCAGTGGACTATAACATGGGGTTCTTCAAGAAAGCTGTAAAAGAAGCTCTCCAAAGCCGGCAATGCTCGGGTGTTCATAGGCGACGGTGATCGCTTAACGCCACGCGGCCGTCTGCCTTTTTGCTCGGTTAATTTATTTAAAAAAATAATTTAAGGGTAGTTACGTTCTTGCAAATCTGCCCTACTACAAAAGTAAGAGTAAGCCTTTGCAAAAATGCTACTTTTCACTGCATCTGAAATTGGCTATTTAGAAGGTAAACGCAGTAAGCAAATCGCTAGAACGCACGATCTTGATTATGCGATGGAACGCAAATATTAGCCCACGACGTTGAGGCAGCATCATTGCAGTCGCCAAATCGACGACCACCGATCCTAAAAGCAGCATATCTCCGTTTTGACAAATTAATTTGCAGTTAATAACGAACCTAATGTGGAAAACTACCGCTTTACGTTAATGACGTTAAAACATGACGAAGCGTCATATACATCAATCGTTCCGTACTCGATTGCACCACCACTTCACGCGAATATACCAAATTACTCATTAATCAGATTATTTTATGTTATACTTCTTAAATATAAAATTCTCGTGTCACAATACTCACAATGCTAGTTACCATACTCCTCCGAAACGGCTTGACCGATTTTAATGAAATTTTGAGAGTGAATGAGAATTTTGAAATTCTAAAAATCGGCTACTATCTATTTTTCATGGCTCACCCCAAACATTTAAGGCTAGCGCATACATACAACTTTTGCATCGACTAAACTGTTTGTCGAGTTGTGTACTTCCCGCAACATAATTAGCAACCGCAACGTAAATTTTACACAATCAAACTGTTTAGTTGATTGAGGTGCGCATACAATCGATAAAATCAATGGTCAATTTTCTTATTTTCTTATTGCTTTCAGCAGCTTTTTCTTATTGCTTTAAGCTAAAAGAGCACCCAGATAAGTTTTTTTAAATATTATAGAATGAGTGATCAGACTGATGAGGCTTCAAATGAGCTTCAAATGATAATGCGAGACTGACAGTCGCCGATCGACTGTTTAGTCGATGGTATGCGCACATCAATACAATGCTATACAAATTGAACTGAACGCTTGATCGATAGTTGTCCAACTTTTTAATCAAGTGCAGATCGATAGAGCTTTTTGATTTTTTTGTCGAGCAACTATCGAGTTGATAGTATGTGCGCTTCAATATGTTCATATATACATATGAAACACAACAAAACAGTTGTTCGATTAAAAATTTTATGTATACGCTAGGTCAGCTAGTAATATTTTAATTTCACATAATAATATGCTGCACACATTTTTAGTAATATTTTAATTTCACATAATAATATGCTGCACACATTTTTAGTAATATTTTAATTTCACATAATAATATGCTGCACACATTTTTGTTTTCAAGTAATTAAGTTGGGATTCGGTGCAAGGTGCAATTTTCGGCCAAGCTTACATGAGGCGACCATCAGCCTCTGGAGTAGCAGCGCAAATACATACGACCTCTGGCAAAACTTAGATTTGCTGCAGGTTATGTGGAGGTAAATGGCCATGGGCTGCAGCGACCCCTAACGTACAAAAACATTAAAAGTTTATTGTTGAAAGTATAAAAATAATGTGTGGTGTTTCGTAAATCTAATACATTAAGTATTTGTCAAGGCTACGGCTTGTTACAAAATTTTTGTAGATGCATTTTAATGATAAATTTTGAAAATAAATAAAGAAGTTATAGTAAAAATATTTTAACGTATTTCGAAATACGAAAAATTCCGTTCCGTCATGTTACAATAAAATATTTAAAATGGTAACGAAATTGGTATAAGTATTTACACTTTTAATAAATCACAAGGCATTGAATTTAGATAATATTGCCTACCTACTTCATTAAATTATAGTCACTTTGTATCTGAAGCCGTATTTTTATTCAATAAATTCTACAACAAAAAAAAACTACTTTCTACATTTCCTTAAAAATGTCAGGCACTGGTTAGTTAGCAATGACATCAGCTTCTTTTTAAGTTTAACTTGTCATTATGTTTGTATTTAACATATTTTTTTATTTCAGTTGCCTTCTTTGTTAAAACAGCGTCACTGTTATCATCACCATTTACCGTTTTCACTCAAAGAGGATGCAAATGTAATTATTTGTTTGTATAGGGGTGTTTAGAATAAGTTATTACTATCATGGCCTCCGTGTGCGAATAAGGACTAGTTGCACGGAAATTACGATCATAACCATAACAAAGAGTAGTTTTAATTCTCTCTAAGAGCCTGTTCTGTGGCTAATTATTGCGAGCTTTGTCTTGAAACAGCATAAGCTCTAATTTTTTTACGAAAATTAGAATTATTAATAATTTAATGCTTTTTACTGTATTATTATTAAATTTATCTTGCATTGAGGTTTTGCTATGTGTGGAGTCAGTTTCAATGCCGAAGTAGCTGTAAATATCTACTGAAAATGAATACCTACTCATTATGTGCATAATCGTGTAACTTCAACGTTCATACGTACTCTGAATCCAGGCATAACCTAGGTTGTTGAATATCATGCATGAAACAGCTAAAGATATACCTTTGGTTATATTTATAAGATGTCTTAGTAATTACAAATAACGACTTTTGTAATTCCATGTGACTAAAGGAAACAGAAGGGTCAAATATGACGTTTATTGAGTACAAAATAATGTCAGTATGTTAAGTGTCTACCAAACTTTCTACTTGTAGGGCCAAAGTGGAACGGACCGTGGGTGTTCCAATATAGTCCCTGTAGCTTCGGGATTAAGAATAGAGCTACGGTATCCCCTGCCTGATCGTAAGAGGCGACTAAAAGGGGGCTTCCGGGGATGCGGACGGTAAGAGTGGGAGCTTGACCCGTCCAGCTAGCAGCCCCGGGAGGGACGGCGGTGTATGCGTGGCCGCATGCCGCCGTGAACACCTGAAGGTGCAGGAGAGCACATCTGCTCTCCCGAAGATGGGCCCGTTTTGGGGCGCCGCGCGTGGAGGACACCGGTGCGTTCCTATGGAGATCCCGGAGTCCTCACAAACGCAGAGGCAGGCCACCGAGGGGGTTTTAGTGCGGTCAAATCCCACATAACCCGGTATCCTCTCCCAAGGTGTCGGGTACCTTTTGAAGGTTTCCCCCCCGATACCAAAAAAAAAAAAAAAAAAAGGGTGTTCCAATATCGCTCTATGACTATACATTCAGTGGTCGTCTAAATGGAAGTCATCAACGGCCCTTTCTCGGCCTTTCGTACCTATCATTTATCAGTGATTATGGGTATGAAAGTTCATAAACTATTAAACGATTATTCTATTGAGCAACATTGTATAGTTTAATGATAGGTACTGAGTATGTGGTATTTATCATTAAAACGTAACATAAATTTAAAATTAATAATATTGGTTAAATAAACACATACATAGTTTATTGTATGTAGTTTTAACTATACGGCGATAAAAGATAATGACTTATTTTTATTAGTTAATGTTAAATTTCGTACGTACGTAATTTTTTTGTACTTGTAATATTACAGAACATCGTTAACAACGTTAGTGAATATAGAACTTTTACGCATGTGTGCATTTTAATTTTTTATAACCAAACCTGATTTAAAAAAGCAGTAATTCTAAAAACCACATTCAATAACACAAAAGTGTAAGGTGCCCACATTGAGAACATAGGTAGTATTAATTCGTGTTAATTGCGGAGTTATCTAATTCGGTGTTTGGCGATTGATCAAATCAAATATAATTTTCAACAATAGTAAATAAGAGAACCAAAATAATATCCTCAACAATAGTTTACCAATCGTTAGATAGCTACTCGGCGATTAAATCTGATGGACAGATGAAGAGAGAAGTACTCGTAAGTTATGGGCTGTAGGCTGTAGCTGTATCTGTAGGTTAGTGCTACTTGGTGAAAGGTATCTCATGTGCTGTCTAAATTAGGGCGTTTAATCGGTAAGCAGCCTACTCCGGACTTTATTTAAACAATAGCGGATGCCCGCGACTTCGTCCGCGTGGACTTTAGTTTTAGAATTTCTCTAAAAGCCTCAGTTACTCCTTATTACATCAGCTACCTGCCAGTGAAAGTCCCGTCCAAATCGGTCCAGCCGTTTCAGAGATTTGCCGGAACAAACAGAGAGATATACAGACAGACAGACAAAAAAAATGTTATTTTGGTATATGTACTATATATAAATTCATATGCATGTAGTAAAAAGCAGTTATTTTAATATTAGGAACAGACACTCCAAATTTATTTATTTGTATAGATATCCTTATTATAATAAAACTTGGTATCTCTTATTGCCTCATTTCATAACTGCGTCGAGCAACCCCAAGTTATTAAATAAATGTAAGTCCGCTTTTACCTCATAAGATATTTCACCTTTATCTTTATTAGTCTTGTACTTGACCCCACAGTTGCGTCAAGTCCATGCCTTCCTTCCGCCAGTGCATTTTATTCTTATTTTATTGTTATGTGAATAAGCGTAACGCCATATTGAAAATGAAAGTCGGACAGATTCGGTTTTAAGGGTCTTGTATTACTAAAAGCGATAAGTAAGCTTTTGCACATTGTGCCGTATGTCCATTCTCATAAAATCCATTAATCGTAGAAATCAACGGACGCCTTGACTAATATAGCCCTAAACTTATGCCTAAACTCTGAAAAGAAAGTAATTGAAGGTATTAGGTTTTGGATTTTCTTTTAAATACTCTTATTGTTTGACTCTTGCTTACTATTACGTTTTAAAGACCGTTGTGCTGCGATCAGATTTGAATAGGTATTCTTACTTTTTTCTTTGATACATCTGAAGGCAGGACAAAGTAGATCCATTAGTAGACTCGCCCACTAGTAGATAGTTTTTAAATATTTCATAGCTTGCTCTCAGGTCATCGAACATATCAGCAGGGTAGTGTAGAAGAATTAACCAAACTTTTTTGCGCTTTTCCTTTCGTTTCGATGTTATTGTCATTGGAAAGGCTCCGACAAGTGCCAGTCAAGTTTTATCGGAAGAACATGTTTGTGTGAATTGGGTTATATGACTTGCATAATGTGTATTGGAATTTTTACTGTACGTAATGTTAGTCAAGTCAGTTTAATTTGTTTTGAGTTTACTATTACACCCTTGTTAAACCATGTTAAAAGAAACTCCATGCTGCCTACAATTGTACATTAATGCATAAATACAAGTAAAACTATGTCTTAAAATCTAAATATCTATTCTGTTATGTTATTGATCGCTATAATATTACTACTTATCTTTTTTTTTATTTGAATGGAGTAGCAGACGAGCATGCAGGCCACGTGGTGTTAAGTGGTCGCTGCAGTCCATGGACATCTACATACAACCTCAAGCAAGCATAGGTAAGTCTTGTCTGAGGTCGTATGCAGTTGCTTTTTAAAATTCTAAAGTGTCACTGTGCACTTAAAATTTATAATCTGTTAAATCTCTTTTCTGTGGTAACGTTTTGTCACGGTAAACTTTTGAGTGCTAGACTAGGCCGTTATCGCCGTATTAAATGGAGCTTCTGTGCTGAAACGTGTCGCATTAATAAACCTCAAATCCATTAAGATGTCACAATAAGTACTTACATAGAAACGTTTACGTGTATATACGAGGAGCACTAGCACTGATAGATGTTTTATGGTTAAGAATGTCAGAGCAATCTCATGGCGGAACAATGATTTTTAAAGGCAAAATGTGTTGGCAATTGAAACGTCCGCGCGTCCTCTTGAAATGAGCTTCTTTCTTATTTCTTTTTTACGTACTTTCCTATACATACAATTTTCTTAATTTTTTAATGGAATATGAGGGTTAAAAAATTATTAATGAAAACATATTTTTTTATCGGTATAAGCCTACTTAAAAAACAAAATATAATAAAATTACATATACACATATTCTTCCACACCCTTTTTTACCTTCAAAAGGTACATGGCACCTTGGGAGAGGATACCGGGTTATGTGGCTACGAGGATACGGGCTTACAGCGGCATGCGGCCACGCACACACCGCCGCCGTTCCCGAGGCTGGGTGAGAGTAGGAACTCTCACCGCCCACAACCCCGGAATCCCCTTTTAGTCGCCTCTTACGATCAGGCAGGGGATACCGTAGCTCTATTCTTAATCCCAAAGCTACAGGGACTATTCTTCCACACCCCAGATGGACTAAGTAAAAATAAGGTCGTCTTGTTATTTCACAGGAGTTACATACTTTTGATTCGTAAGAATTTACATACCCTCCTAGGTTCATAAATATTTCCATTACTTCTCTCGTAAAACAGTATTTCACAATGCCCCAAATACTCTTTACATTAGAATTTGGATAGTAATTCTGAAAGCATACTACTAAATCCCACGATGTATTTATACAACTCCACAAATAAACACGGAAGCTTAGACGAGATATACCATATCTTAAACTTTTTGTTTCTCTTGGGATGTGGCAATAAATTCGTTTAAGGCAAGTTGCATCTTTATGTGGTTTAAACATTCTTTAATCGTAGACGTGATTAAGAGACACACATTTAAGTTTCAGTGGGTAAGTAGTACGTAATAAAATTTCATCCGTATGTCTGCGTGCGTTTTTCTTTATTTGTAAAAACATTTAAAGAGTGTCCTTTTTGTTAAAAAGCTTGTGAAGAAATATCAGTGTAACGAAAATTAACATTTGATTACATTTTTTGTAATACATTTTTATTGTAATTTCTTTGCCTATGCATCAGCGATAAACAAGGTACATTACATTAGTTATTATTGTTGTAATAGCATGGTGTTGCCAGCTGCAAGATGGACTTGGAAAGTGCTGTCAAATCTGTAAAACTTTCTCCCTTAAGACCATTACATTGTAATTACATGTACTGAATGATTATATTATTTAAAACCATGTCTGAAATACGAGTGACATGTGTAAGAAAAGGTAATTGGTATTGCTAAACATGGTGTTTAACAGTGTAGCATAAGTTTTGGTTATAACTGATGTTGCATGGTGCTTCTACAATAAAAAAAGAGTTTGTGTACTTATGTACACGCGTTACAAGTTATACTTTTTTGACGTATGAAAAAAGTTTAAAATAACTCAAACGCGGTGGTAATCAACGATAAATATCAAAATCAATCGAAAAGATTGTTAGTTAAATTAGTTATTGCATATGAATACTATATTTCACAACACTGGCTTGTTTGGCTTATTAATATCTAACTACTGTATAGTATGGACACTAATCACTGTAACTATATTCAGTGTTGAAAATATATGTTTTTATTATTTCTATTCTGTGGCTAACTTCATCATGTCGTTATACGCAGACCATTTAGTAATCTGTGATTGCGCGCGCAGCTCACAAATTCACTCTCATCCAAACGCGCCAAAAGGAGTATAACTTCAACAAGTAAAGTTTAGGTAAATTTAATAAAACGCTCGTCATTTTACATAAATCATATTCATGTAGGTTATCGTCAAGCTATTACATTACAGAAATTCATATCCAATTTCACACATAAATTTGCATTCCAGTCGTCTGTTAGATCGATGTTTGCCTCATTTGTTAGTGGCAATAACCTTCACCTTTCCACCGAACCACTAAAGTTGCTTCACGGTACAAAAACTTTCTGGGCAAACAGAACAAGTCGATCATCAACACAAACCTTTTTAGTAATATTTCGCTTGTGGACTCCGGTCTCTGAATTAGAAGTGTGATCTCAATTCCACTTTGCTGGAAGCAAAATTTGCAGTGGAGCAATTTGAAAAAAAAAACTATATAAATAATTGCTGTCTAAGAGCAGCGTTATTTTTTATTTAATTATCATCCATCCATACCATCCATCAGTCTTTAAAAGTCACCTTCTTCTTCTTTTACGAATCGTATCGAATGTTTATACCGATTTTAAATATTTAGAAATAAAAGTTCAGTGATCTGGGTGTTAGTTTGCATACTATTGGCGAAGGCTATATTTTCTTGGCAATTTCCCGGCAGCCACTGGCCTGGTTGCTCACTCTCCGCTTTGTTGAATACTCGATTATGCAATGAAAATGGTTCGCTGAAGTAAACGCATCTTGTTTATACTGCAGCTATGTACAAATCATTAAAGCAATAAAGCGATTAATGTTAAAATAAAATACATAATTGCGTTTGTAATAAAATGAAATAGAATGATACATTTTAAATTTATTCGATTACGCAATAAAAATGTTGAGTTTCGCAGAAGAAAATTTGTGATTAGTACCAGACTAATCGAATTAACGGTAATTTGGGCAAACCTTTCTCATTGATTCACCATGAATGAAAAAAACTCGTATGGTTTACTTTAAATCAAGTTACAATTTTCCTGGTAACTTTTCTGTAATAAATTGCTAAAAATCACCGCAACAAGACCTGTTTTAGAGAAACTAAACCAGACAGCATATATTTTACATGAAATGTCGCCACCAAATGGTTTAACTAATGCAATTAACAACAGTGATTCTACTCAAACGGCGCCATCTAATCAAGAGCAGTCGTGTCATTTAGCTTTTCAATCAGACGGCTAGCACGCAACGTCTTGTCCTAGTTCTAACAACTCTGAATAGATCCCTAGCCACATGTTCAATAACGGCACTATAGCCAATTCTTCATAACATTAAAAAAACAGATAAGTTTTAAAAATTTCACATGGTAAATAACAGGCTTAAGCTGCAAATTGATAAGACGGTTCAAATGAGGATTTCTTGTGTTGCGGTAAAAATCTGCGGCTTTCGACCACACTTATGAGGTAACCATAAGCCTCAGGAGTAGCAATTTCGACCTCAGTAACGTTTTTGTTCTTTTAAAATAAATATTTACTAGCTATGCAATAAAAAAGGGAAACTTTAGGTTTTCGGACGCGCACGGTCTGGCAATCTGAACATGGTCAACGTAGAGCGTAATATTTTTCTTACGCTAAGAAGGGACCAATATTCAATTGTTATACATATAACATACATAATAAAACAAGCCCACTTAGTTCGAAAGATAAAACAACCTTTCGAACCTCTGAAAACACTATAATAAACAACTAGCGATGGCAGTTTAACCATAGCCACTGTTGCTGAAATAAAACAATGGTATCCGGTAGATAAACTAAAAGTCAAAGAATTTCTGGAGCTTGGTTTGTCGTGGACTAGTTTCGCTACGAAATTTTGATTGTCTTCATTATTATCTGTTTCAGTGTTATAAACACAGCACCAACGTTGGCTTCCTTTTATGACCATTGTTTTCGGTAAATAAACTATGCCAGGTGTATTGTATTTACTGTCAATTTAATAATTTTATCATTTCAAAAGGTTTCAAAAAGTTGATTTTCATTTTCGGGAGAATAAATTTTTATTCGTCCTGGGCATAACTTGTCATCTATCCGTACCATTCATATCTCTATCAACTAGGCTATTATACTAGTAACTTGCCGTAACTATGTATGTTTGTTTCAGTAAACATTTTTTTAAGTTCTAAGAACTTCAGAATTATATAAGATATTCTTTAGAGTCGTACTTTCCTTAAAAATTAAACGAATTACTTCGTTACTATTGATATCTGAGATTCATTTCTCAGAGCTCATAAAAAAATTCCGCGTATCCTCAATGGTCACGTTCCCTATAATTGGAATCGTTTTGACCGTTGTGAATGGTTTTCGTGACTTCGGTATAATGTTCCAATTATATTTGGTCTTCGCACTTTGGTTGGCTTCTTATAGGTGGACGTTCTACAAACTCTTTATGACCACCTGAAAATATAGCAACTAAGTGTCTTTTATATGTTTCCTACATGATCCTTTTTATTATTATTATTTTTGTTTTCATTTATGCATCATTTAATGTTGCATATATTGTTGTATAATATTCATGAAGCACATTAAAAATTTTACCCTTTTTTATTTTCTTCAAGCTTCCTATTCCTATTATTAAGATCCTTTCCCTTTCTTAAATACTTATAATTCTAAAATATTTTTTAGTCTGTTTTGAAGCTCCGTATATTAAAGCGGCATCTTCCAAGGAATTTAGAAACTTGCTCCGTAGCTTTCGACTAGTAAGTACAATACTTGTTGGTCTGTCTTGTCGTCTATGAGTAAACACTGTACGTTTACTAAATATATTATTGCGGATGAGTTGAATTGCATGCCACTATTTCAATAGTGGTTAGGTTGGTAGGTTAGAAAATTAAAATCAACGTAGATTTAAAGATAATTTTAATAGAATGTTCAGTATATTTAAAAAAATTACAATTGAGATTCAGGGAAAAAATAGAACTAAGAATGCATGTAATAAAATGAGGATTCAATAAAATATTTAATGGAACACGATTCATTGTTTTTCTTATTGTCGAAAATTAATTAGCAGTTGGCGGATTTGCTTTTTGAGTCGCATTGTTGATCACGGGTCTCTCTTCATTATAACGACGGCTTCTCGATCCATTTAACAATGTATATCTGTTGATAACATTACAGACTTCAAAAATAACGGTCACCCATGCAACGCAAAACCGCGCACGACATTGCTCGACTGCATTCTACACTAGGTGTCACTATGCACGCTTCCGGAAAACCGGTTATCCAGTAATATGTTTAATTGAGGGTAACGGCGGTGCCTTTCACGTTCATAATAATATGAGGAGCTCTCAGGGTTCAAAGGATTTACCGTATAATGCATTCGTGCGCTATATACTCGTATAATAGTATGCATTACAAGATTTACGTAGTATCGTAAATAATCTAGGAAGTTTACTATTTTTAAGTGAGATGAAACACGACCTTCTCATTTCGAAAAGGAGATAATATAGGAGATATACATATGGATAGGGCAGTAGGTGATAAGAGAGTTTTACATGTTGGTATGATCAATACATAGCGTTTCAGTTGAGATAATTCAAATGATTTATGGAAAATTTGGATAGCATTTACAAAGATTAATGTAGCAGTTTAGTTCAGAAGCATGAACACAATAAAATTGCTTGAGCTTTCGCTAAACGTTCTTGCCAGATGTTGAACAGGGTGTTTGTGTCGGGTTGCCTAATGTCACTATTATGTCTGACTTATGTGTTGCAAGTTTTTAATTAGAGTGAGTATCTAGTGTTGGAAATTGCTTGCTAAGCCTAGAAATTAGATCGTATTTAAAAATGGTTGTCTGTAAAGTCGGTTTACGGACGATAGTTTAATGTGACAACGTCATCATAACAAAAAAATTAAAACTACAATATCTTCTCACTTAACATTATAAACAGTCGACGAACGGCGCAAGCCGAACGGTCAAGCTTCAACGTAACGTACAAGTGTGGTACAAGCACCGATCGTAACGTACAATGAGCGTAACGAACAATGAGTTATCCTTTTTCGTGCGTGCAGCGAGCGTTCATCGATTTATTAGCCGTTATCACGTCAATAAAAATACCTTAGACCTAAGACGCGATAAAAGCGGGTGCTGGAACGGTTGGTGTACCACATTTGATAAATTGTATAGTAAATGAAATTATGGCATTACTCAACTCCGTTTCCAGGTGCTTTATCAGATCCTTTTGGTACACTCTATAAATGCTTAGATAAACTCTTCTAAATTATGATTAAGAATAATAATCTTTAAATGTATAATCTGCGTCAATCAAATTAGACTTCTAATGGGCATGTACAGAGATTCTTTTGTTTCTCAGGCCAATTTCACGCGAAATATGTAATCTGATCATTACAGGTGGGCACGATTTAATCGGGCTTAGAGAAGTGATTGAAAGGTACGATAGATTGGTACTGATAGCAGGAGAAAGCGAATTGATAATCGTGATCATATCTGGGGTTTGCACGTACTCGTACTTGTATCTTAACCGTCGAACTGGGTTTCTGATAACGAGACTTGCGGGATTTGAACTGCTACTGATACTTCCAGAGTGTTTCATCGGCAGGATCACCTTATTGTTTGGTGTAATAGAAATACATTTCTTAATTTTTATGTTAAACACATGTTCCTTCCAAATTGCACATTAATATGAAAAAATTGTGTTCATTAAGTTTTGGATTTCAAAAGCGTCAAAAGTTCAATCTAATAAATAAGCTTTAACACAAATATGATTTTTTATTAATTTTACTACACGGATCCTCAAATCATATTAAATATTTGAAACGGTAGGTATATTTTATCGGCTATAACACAATATTTTCTCTATTGACAACATAGACAACTAATAGCATTAGTAAGATATAGAGGCATGTTACTTAATAGATACATCTGTATAAGCTGTAATGTGCAAACATATATAAGACATAACATTTAGCACTTCAAAGAGAACCCCCATTGTGTAAAACAGCAGCTTATTCACGGAAACGTCAAATTTCCTTCCTATTACATCCATCGGAAATGCAGATTCGTCGGCAGTCAGCAGCATCACAATGTCTATTGTTCTCATCAAATACATGTAACATGACACGGTCCTTACCTTCTCAAATGCGTCTGTCTTTTTACGGACATTTACAGCATCTTGCCTTCACTGTAATCTTTATATCGATACCTTAATTGGCAAACCTGCTAACTCCATATGGACAAATTTTTCAGGAGACACTTAAAATGTTATTACTTTTCTTGTGAACAAAGCATAAAAAAATCTAAAATACCGTTGGTAGATATTATTGTAAGCTACTATTATTGATACCGTATAATCCTTTATATATATCTTTTCATTACAATAATACCGCATTTTTAGGAGTTGTTAATTTGTCCTTTCCTGTAAAAGTATGTGTTTTTGGAGTTGGCTGGTTTGCTGGATAGATTAATTTAACAAAAAGATTTTATTTTGTATTTAAATAAAAGATAATCACACTTATAATATAATCATATAATGTATAAAAGACATCCATCCATCCGTACATCAGCCTTTTGACGTCCACTGCTGGACATTGGCCTCTCTTAGTCGGTACCAGTCCATCCGGTACTGTACCCTGTGGATCCAGCAGATTCCCGCTATCTTCCTCAGGTCATCAGTCCACCTGGTCGAAGGGCGACCTGTGCTCCTTTTGCCAAGACGTGGTCGCCATTCGAGGACTTTTCTTCCCCATCGGTTGTGAGCCCTTCGAACGATGTGGCCTGCCCATTGCCACTTCAGTGCACTTATCGAGTGCGAGTTATGTCGGTGACTTTGTGAGAGCCAAATTGACCCGACACTATACAGAAGATATCCCGGACGAAATTAGAGGAGCCCTTAATCAGTTTAAAAACAACAAAGCACCGGGAGATGATGGTATCACATCAGAGCTGCTGAAGGCTGGAGGGAAACACCTCCTAGTGGCGCTTCAAACTGGTCGATACCGTCATCAGTAGCAGAACTGTCCCGGAGGCGTGGAGCAGAGACGTGGTGCTTTTGTTCTTCAATAAAGGTGACAGAGCCCTTTTGAAGAAGTATAGATTATTCTCTTCTTCTTCTTACTAATCGTATTGCGCGCATGCTAGACGACTTCCAGCCTCCCGAACAAGCCGGATTCCAAAAAGGCTATAGTACCATGGACCACATACACACGTTGCGACAGATTATACAAAAGACCGAGGAATATAATTTGCCGCTATGTATTGCGTTTGTGGACTTTGAGAAGCCTTCGATTCTATCGAGACCTGGGCTGTGCTTGTACAGGGCTGTGCTAGAGTCTCTCCAGCGATGCCGGATTGACTATCGGTACATCGAGGTATTCATGTGTTTATACAAAGCCGCAACCATTACAGTCCGAGTCCACGACGGAAGCACTGGACCTATTCCAATGCAGCGCGGAGTACGACAAGGGGATGTTATATCCCCGAAGCTGTTAACCGCTGCACTGGAAGACATGTTCAAGCTGATGGAGTGGAAAGGGCCGGGTATAAACATCAATAGCGAACACCTCACACATCTTCGATTTGCCGATGATAGAGTCCTCCGGCCGGAGAACCTTGAAGAGCTCAGCACTATGCTAGGTGACCTCCATAGCGCCTTACAATGGGTGGGTCTTACGATGAACATGGAAAAGACGAAGATCATGTCTAACGTCCATGTCACACCTATAACGGTCGTTGTTGATGGCACTACTCTCGAAGTTCGACGTCGTTTACCTAGGACAAGCGATCCGTTAGTCCAGTTTCGAGAGAGAGGTAACTCGTAGAATCCAACTCAGTTGGGCAGCGTTCAGGAAATTACAAAGTGGCTTCTCGTCCAAAATTCCTTAGTGCCTGAAGTCGAAAGTTTTCGAGCAGTGTGTGTTGCCAGTGATAACGTACGGCGCTGAGACATAGTAATTTACAGTTAGCCTTTTCCACAAGCTCAAGGTCGCTCAGCGAGCGATGCAGAGACCTTTGCTTGGTATTTCTCTACTCGACAGAATCCGTATCGATAAAATCCGTAGATGAACGAAAGTTACCGACATAGCTCTCAAAATTTGCAAGCTGAAGTGGCAATGGGCAGGCCATACAGTAGGCTTTGTGAACTTAGCACCCGACTTTTGAAAATTTGTTCTTTTTTTGGTTTACTTGATAGATTTAGGTTAGTAGTGGATAGTAGTGAAGCTAACTTCGTTTGTAGTAGCTTAAATTTTTTTTTTCGAAATTTAAAAAAAACGTCATCCCCCGAAATTTTCAAAAGTAAGATTTTTTGGTTGTTTCGTATAGAGAAAGGTTAGTAGTGGATTGTAGTGAAATTTTTTTCGTTTGTATTAAAACACAAAAATTATAAAAAAATAAATAAATTTCCATTAAATTTCCGGAATACAATTTGTGATGTACACTCACTAATAATGATTAAACTATTCCAAAAAACCCATGAATCGACAGAGGGACGTACATAGAGGTTTGTAGTGAAAATATTTTTGATTGTAGTAGCCCGGATTTTGAATGAAAAACGTTAGATTGAAAAAAAGTGGTTTTCCGGTACTTAGGACAAAATTTCTTCCAAATCTAATCTTTTACGACAACTACAAACATTTGAATCGACAGAGGGACATGCGTAGAGGTTTGTAGTGAAAATATTTTTGATTGTAGTAGCCCGGATTTTGAATGAAACACGTTAGATTGAAAAAAAGTGGTATTTCGGTACTTAGGCCAAAATTTCTTCCAAACCTAAGCTTTTACGACAGCTTCAAACGTTAAAATCGACAGAGGGACATGCGTGGAGGTTTGTAGTGAAAATATTTTTGATTGTAGTAGCCCGGATTTAGAATGAAAAACGTTTGATTGAAAAAAAGTGGTATTTCGGTACTTAGGACAAAATTTCTTCCAAATCTAAGCTTTTACGACAACAACAAATATCTGAATCGACAGAGGGACATGCGTGGGGGTTTGTAGTGAAAATATTTTTGATTGTAGTAGCCCGAATTTTGAATGAAAAACGTTTGATTGAAAAAAAGTGGTATTTTGGTACTTAGGACAAAATTTCTTCCAAACCTAAGCTTTTACGTCAACTACAAACGTTCAAATCGACAGAGGGACGTGCGTAGAGGTTTGTAGTGAAAATATTTTTGATTGTAGTAGCCCGAATTTTGAATGAAAAACGTTTGATTGAAAAAAAGTTGTATTTCGGTACTTAGGCCAAAATTTCTTCCAAACCTGGGCTTTAACGACAACTACAAACGTCTGAATCGACAGAGGGACATGCGTGGAGGTTTGTAGTGAAAATATTTTTGATTGTAGTAGCCCGAATTTTGAATGAAAAACATTTGATTGAAAAAAAGTGGTATTTCGGTACTTAGGCCAAAATTTCTTCCAAACCTGGGCTTTAATGACAACTGCAAACGTCTGAATCGACAGAGGGACATGCGTGGAGGTTTGTAGTGAAAATATTTTTGATTGTTGTAGCCCGAATTTTGAATGAAAAACGTTTGATTGAAAAAAAGTGGTATTTCGGTACTTAGGACAAAATTTCTTCCAAACCTAAGCTTTTACGACAGCTACAAACGTTTGAATCGACAGAGGGACTCCATGTGGTAAATAACTCGTATATACTACTTATTTATGTCTTCGTCCGTTGTTCATACAGAGCAGACGTGTATTCAATTTCATTACGAAAGATAAAATAGTGCTTAGCTAAATTCGTCACTATTCAAATCGTAGAGTGCGTCTTAATCGCGTAATACTGTGATATTAAGTTACACTGTTTTCACTCCTGTGCGTTGCTACTCAAGTGCAAAACACCGCGCGTTGCATCTCCGCGTTCACCGGTTCCTCACCACCGGCCCGGCCGGCATAGAATAAGTCTATGCCCCTATGTTTTTATTTGGTCGTAAAAACCTTTCAAATTTGTTTTGCAGTTGTTGCATTAGGGCTGTATGAAAGAGTCATTTTCTACGATTTTTGATGAGTCATATTTTCTGATCTAATTAGTTGATTGAAAAAAACAAAACATAGGGGCATAGCTTTAGCAGACATAGATATTGTCACAAAAAACCATTCCTCTAGAAGCATTATCCAGGGAGAAAATAGGAGAATACGTTTGTATGGAAAAACGGCGCTAGCGTTTCCTCTTAATGTAATTATTTACTATTAAATAATAAAAAAACTAATTGTATAAGATTTTCACCCCCAAATGTAAAGAAAGAAAATGTAAATCCTCAATTAAATGGTGAGGATCCTGCCATTGTTGAAGAAACTCCTTTTCTTGGAATCACAATAGACTCCAAATTACAGTGGTGACCCCACATCTCTCATTTAGCGAATAGACTAAGTTCTGCAGTTTTTGCAATAAAGAAAATTCGTTCCCTCACAGACATTACAACAGCCAGATTAGTTTATTTCAGTTATTTCCATAGTTTAATGTCACAGTTTAATATCACAGTGGACAGAGGGCGACACAAGGTCTGCAACCTCACATCTCGACTCACCGCAGATAGAGGGCATTCAAGGCGCTTGTAAGCGAAGATTACTCAAGCATGGATAGAAGTTATCGACCTCCGGTCTGAGCAGGGGGTGATGTAGCGACCGTCCGCTATTCATCAAGAGATGGCACCACGGGTATTTCTGAATCACTCTATCAAAGTTTTCGGAATACCCTACCGTATATACAAGCTCCGAAATAAGTCAGTTGGAGCGCGGCCGCTCCTCGGGCATGACCACCTCGCACGGCGGGAGATCTCCCTTTGCCAAACTATGAAGAAATAGCCTTGTGTGAGCGAGATTCATTCCCACGCTCCTTTATCATTAAGATAGTTCTTAGTGTTATAATAAGCCTAACGGCACAGGACTTGTTTGTCTGCCTTCTTAAAAGGTTTTAAAGGCAGGGATTGAATCTTTAGTGGGATTTTAATATATATCCTGATGGACATCCCCATAAAAGAATGACTTTTTTTATGAAGCCGGCATTTCGGAAATGCCAGCTTGTGGCCGTTCCTAGTTGAGACACAATTTTAGGACTATGCAATGACTATGTCCAATATAGTAGTGGATTTTTCTTTGTTTTTACGTACATATATGATGTTTTCGTAAATATATTGCGAAGCAAATGTTAGAATATCTATCTCTTTAATTTTTTCTCTGAGAGATTCTCTAGCACCTAAGTTATAAATTGCGCGAATAGCCCTTTTCTGTAAAATAAAGATTGAATCAATATCAGCCGCATTACCCCACAGTAAAATGCCATATGACATTAAACTATGGAAATAACTGAAATAAACTAATCTGGCTGTTGTAATGTCTGTGAGGGAACGAATTTTCTTTATTGCAAAAACTGCAGAACTTAGTCTATTCGCTAAATGAGAGATGTGGGGTCACCACTGTAATTTGGAGTCTATTGTGATTCCAAGAAAAGGAGTTTCTTCAACAATGGCAGGATCCTCACCATTTAATTGAGGATTTACATTTTCTTTCTTTACATTTGGGGGTGAAAATCTTATACAATTAGTTTTTTTATTATTTAATAGTAAATAATTACATTAAGAGGAAACGCTAGCGCCGTTTTTCCATACAAACGTATTCTCCTATTTTCTCCCTGGATAATGCTTCTAGAGGAATGGTTTTTTGTGACAATATCTATGTCTGCTAAAGCTATGCCCCTATGTTTTGTTTTTTTCAATCAACTAATTAGATCAGAAAATATGACTCATCAAAAATCGTAGAAAATGACTCTTTCATACAGCCCTAATGCAACAACTGCAAAACAAATTTGAAAGGTTTTTACGACCAAATAAAAACATAGGGGCATAGACTTATTCTATGCCGGCCGGGCCGGTGGTGAGGAACCGGTGAACGCGGAGATGCAACGCGCGGTGTTTTGCACTTGAGTAGCAACGCACAGGAGTGAAAACAGCGTAACTTAATATCACAGTATTACGCGATTAAGACGCACTCTACGATTTGAATAGTGACGAATTTAGCTAAGCACTATTTTATCTTTCGTAATGAAATTGAATACACGTCTGCTCTGTATGAACAACGGACGAAGACATAAATAAGTAGTATATACGAGTTATTTACCACATGGAGTCCCTCTGTCGATTCAAACGTTTGTAGTTGTCGTAAAAGCCCAGGTTTGGAAGAAATTTTGGCCTAAGTACCGAAATACCACTTTTTTTCAATCAAACATTTTTCATTCAAAATCCGGGCTACTACAATCAAAAATATTTTCACTACAAACCTCTACGCACGTCCCTCTGTCGATTTTAACGTTTGAAGCTGTCGTAAAAGCCCAGGTTTGGAAGAAATTTTGGCCTAAGTACCGAAATACCACTTTTTTTCAATCAAATGTTTTTCATTCAAAATTCGGGCTACTACAATCAAAAATATTTACACTACAAACCTCGACGCATGTCCCTCTGTCGATTTAGACGTTTGTAGTTGTCGGTAAAGCCCAGGTTTGGAAGAAATTTTGGCCTAAGTACCGAAATACAACTTTTTTTCAATCAAATGTTTTTCATTCAAAATTCGGGCTACTACAATCAAAAATATTTTCACTACAAACCTCTACGCACGTCCCTCTGTCGACTTTAATGTTTGTAGCTGTCGTAAAAGCTTAGGTTTGGAAGAAATTTTGTCCTAAGTACCAAAATACCACTTTTTTTCAATCAAACGTTTTTCATTCAAAATTCGGGCTACTACAATCAAAAATATTTTCACTACAAACCCCCACGCACGTCCCTCTGTCGATTTTAACGTTTGTAGCTGTCGTAAAAGCCCAGGTTTGGAAGAAATTTTGGCCTAAGTACCGAAATACCACTTTTTTTCAATCAAATGTTTTCATTCAAAATTCGGGCTACTACAATCAAAAATATTTACACTACAAACCTCCACGCACGTCCCTCTGTCGATTCAGACGTTTGTAGTGGTCGTTAAAGCCCAGGTTTGGAAGAAATTTTGGCCTAAGTACCGAAATACCACTTTTTTTCAATCAAACGTTTTTCATTCAAAATTCGGGCTACTACAATCAAAAATATTTTCACTACAAACCTCTACGCACGTCCCTCTGTCGACTTTAATGTTTGTAGCTGTCGTAAAAGCTTAGGTTTGGAAGAAATTTTGTCCTAAGTACCAAAATACCACTTTTTTTCAATCAAACGTTTTTCATTCAAAATTCGGGCTACTACAATCAAAAATATTTTCACTACAAACCCCCACGCACGTCCCTCTGTCGATTGAGCCGTTTGTAGTTGTCGTAAGAGCTTAGGTTTGGAAGAAATTTTGTCCTAAGTACCGAAAAACCACTTTTTTTCAATCAAACGTTTTTCATTCAAAATCCGGGCTACTACAATCAAAAATATTTTCACTACAAACCTCTGCGCACGTCCCTCTGTCGATTTGAACGTTTGTAGTTGACGTAAAAGCTTAGGTTTGGAAGAAATTTTGTCCTAAGTACCAAAATACCACTTTTTTTCAATCAAACGTTTTTCATTCAAAATTCGGGCTACTACAATCAAAAATATTTTCACTACAAACCTCCACGCATGTCCCTCTGTCAATTCAGATGTTTGTAGTTGTCGTTAAAGCCCAGGTTTGGAAGAAATTTTGGCCTAAGTATCGAAAAACCACTTTTTTCAATCAAACGTTTTTCATTCAAAATTCGGGCTACTACAATCAAAAATATTTTCACTACGAACCTCCACGCATGTCCCTCTGTCGATTCAGACGTTTGTAGTTGTCGTTAAAGCCCAGGTTTGGAAGAAATTTTGGCCTAAGTACCGAAATACAACTTTTTTTCAATCAAACATTTTTCATTCAAAATCCGGGCTACTATAATCAAAAATATTTTCACTACAAACCTCTACGCACGTCCCTCTGTCGATTTTAACGTTTGTAGCTGTCGTAAAAGCTTAGGTTTGGAAGAAATTTTGTCCTAAGTACCGAAATACCACTTTTTTTCAATCAAACGTTTTTCATTCAAAATCCGGGCTACTACAATCAAAAATATTTTCACTACAAACCTCTGCGCACGTCCCTCTGTCGATTTGAACGTTTGTAGTTGACGTAAAAGCTTAGGTTTGGAAGAAATTTTGTCCTAAGTACCAAAATACCACTTTTTTTCAATCAAACGTTTTTCATTCAAAATTCGGGCTACTACAATCAAAAATATTTTCACTACAAACCTCCACGCATGTCCCTCTGTCGATTCAGATGTTTGTAGTTGTCGTTAAAGCCCAGGTTTGGAAGAAATTTTGGCCTAAGTATCGAAAAACCACTTTTTTCAATCAAACGTTTTTCATTCAAAATTCGGGCTACTACAATCAAAAATATTTTCACTACAAACCTCCACGCATGTCCCTCTGTCGATTCAGACGTTTGTAGTTGTCGTTAAAGCCCAGGTTTGGAAGAAATTTTGGCCTAAGTACCGAAATACAACTTTTTTTCAATCAAACATTTTTCATTCAAAATCCGGGCTACTACAATCAAAAATATTTTCACTACAAACCTCTACGCACGTCCCTCTGTCGATTTTAACGTTTGTAGCTGTCGTAAAAGCTTAGGTTTGGAAGAAATTTTGTCCTAAGTACCGAAATACCACTTTTTTTCAATCAAACGTTTTTCATTCAAAATTCGGGCTACAACAATCAAAAATATTTTCACTACAAACCTCCACGCATGTCCCTCTGTCGATTCAGACGTTTGCAGTTGTCATTAAAGCCCAGGTTTGGAAGAAATTTTGGCCTAAGTACCGAAATACCACTTTTTTTCAATCAAATGTTTTTCATTCAAAATTCGGGCTACTACAATCAAAAATATTTTCACTACAAACCTCCACGCATGTCCCTCTGTCGATTCAGACGTTTGTAGTTGTCGTTAAAGCCCAGGTTTGGAAGAAATTTTGGCCTAAGTACCGAAATACAACTTTTTTTCAATCAAACGTTTTTCATTCAAAATTCGGGCTACTACAATCAAAAATATTTTCACTACAAACCTCTACGCACGTCCCTCTGTCGATTTGAACGTTTGTAGTTGACGTAAAAGCTTAGGTTTGGAAGAAATTTTGTCCTAAGTACCAAAATACCACTTTTTTTCAATCAAACGTTTTTCATTCAAAATTCGGGCTACTACAATCAAAAATATTTTCACTACAAACCCCCACGCATGTCCCTCTGTCGATTCAGATATTTGTAGTTGTCGTAAAAGCTTAGATTTGGAAGAAATTTTGTCCTAAGTACCGAAATACCACTTTTTTTCAATCAAACGTTTTTCATTCTAAATCCGGGCTACTACAATCAAAAATATTTTCACTACAAACCTCCACGCATGTCCCTCTGTCGATTTTAACGTTTGAAGCTGTCGTAAAAGCTTAGGTTTGGAAGAAATTTTGGCCTAAGTACCGAAATACCACTTTTTTCAATCTAACGTGTTTCATTCAAAATCCGGGCTACTACAATCAAAAATATTTTCACTACAAACCTCTACGCATGTCCCTCTGTCGATTCAAATGTTTGTAGTTGTCGTAAAAGATTAGATTTGGAAGAAATTTTGTCCTAAGTACCGGAAAACCACTTTTTTTCAATCTAACGTTTTTCATTCAAAATCCGGGCTACTACAATCAAAAATATTTTCACTACAAACCTCTATGTACGTCCCTCTGTCGATTCATGGGTTTTTTGGAATAGTTTAATCATTATTAGTGAGTGTACATCACAAATTGTATTCCGGAAATTTAATGGAAATTTATTTATTTTTTTATAATTTTTGTGTTTTACTACAAACGAAAAAAATTTCACTACAATCCACTACTAACCTTTCTCTATACGAAACAACCAAAAAATCTTACTTTTGAAAATTTCGGGGGATGACGTTTTTTTTAAATTTCGAAAAAAAAAAATTAAGCTACTACAAACGAAGTTAGCTTCACTACTATCCACTACTAACCTAAATCTATCAAATAAACCAAAAAAAGAACAAATTTTCAAAAGTCGGGTGCTAAGTTCACAAAGCCCATACAGTAAGGAGAACCGAAAACTGATGGGGAAGAAAGGCTCGTCTCGAATGGCAACCACGTCTCGGCAAAAGTAGTACAGGCCGCCCTCCAACCTGGTGGGCTGATGACTTAAAGAAGACAGCGGGAAGCCGCTGATTCAGAAGGCGCAGGACAGGGAGGAGTGGCAACGTTAGGGGAGGCCTAAGTCCAGCAGTGGACTACGAAAGGCTTGACTTGTATTTACTTACAGGTGTTTTTAACACTTCTTCTCATTTTCGCGTTTTAATATGTTTCTTAAATAAAACGTGGAGCGATATCCACGACTCGGACGCCACACAAAATGGCCGACTTAGTGGAGTTGACTGTCAAAATCGTAACATTCCGTTACACTTGGAGTTGGCTGATATTCGAATAGCGATTTATGAAAAAAATTGGGATTATATTGGAGTTGTCGTTTTAGCAAATCACGCCACGTTACTGTTGCGTACTATCTGAACAAAAAAAAATTTTTGGCCAAAAGTGGAGTTGGCTGGTTTGCCAATTAAAGTATCGATATGGTCCGTTGTACCTTTGTGTTGTAATGTACGATTTTATTCCACGTAGAAGTGGAATTTCGATTAGGGTTTCAAATATAGCAAATTTTTTATATCTTCTTTGCAGAAAAAAGAATTTTTTGTATAAGTCTATACATAGTATATTATATCATAGTATATCATCAAGTAAATTTATATATGTACTTTTAATTGATACTAAAATATATGACGACCCGTGTAGCGTAATTGTTACCATGCCGGACTGCCGATCGGAGGGTCCCAGGTTCGATTCCCGGCGAAGCAGAAATTTGAATTATGAGTTTAAAAACCTGTTCTTGGTCTAGGTGTTTGTGGTTCTATCTTTGTGTGTATCCTATGAGTGTGAAACGTTAAATAAACTTAAAACCGCTGTTTATTCTTTTAAATTACCATTTAATTATGAATAAAATACTAAGTTTTATATAAATGTTTATAAACAGCTAATTGTTCAGCTAATTCATTTAAGATAGCATAAAATGTAGTGTTATTAATACACTACATGTTATTACTTACTTCATTCACTTCCATTATCATTTTTTTATAACTTATATCCTTTTGTTCTATTATTATATTTACTTTTCCTTGCTTATTTGTTTAATGTTTGTTTACCTATTGATATTTATGACACATCAAAATTGTCTTGTTTGTCATTTATGTTTTCTATTTAATTTCATAGATACACATTTTCATATTGTCTTTGGCTGCTACATGTTTTTATATTATAATTTTAAGTTGTTATTTTTAAATAATAAAATAATATAATGTTTGTCTAATTTAGTTTTGTATTATTTATCATTTAAAATTAATTTACGACACTCGCTAAAATGATGGATACTGGAAACTCTTTGGATAACCTGCTGGTCGAATGCAAGAATATGCATAAAGGAAATCCATGGAAGAAGTAAATTCAAATTTGAATGATTTTGATATATAAGGGCCGGACGGCCGAACACGAGGTTCTCTGTCTTTCTGGTTCTTTCTTTGAGCTCTTACTCTTAGTTCTACAACATATCCTGCTAGTCTTTCTCAGTGGCGGCTCATCCTAAAGAGCGCTGGTGCAGTGCACTCCCACTTTAAAATTTAAATATTACATAGGAAAATTACATAGGTAATCTATATTCCTTCATAATACATAACATACTATCCTTACATTACAGCTATCATCTATCCTTACTTACATTATATCTACGCGTACATTTATCGTCATATTGTACGAGTGGAGCGCCAGCGATTGCGCTCTCCTATGAAACGAAGTTTAGTACGATTCCTAGCGCTGTATTCAATGAGTGCGAAAGAGAAACATCGCAGCACATAGCCGACGCGTGAAACAAAAGATTTAGTATGAGAAGTTAACTTAATCTGGAGCGCCGCTCACGCGCGACGTTGCCAAACCGTGGGTTCGGCCCTTAGAGCATCAAAGTTACTGACTCACCCTTCAGAAGAGACGGCATAGCGCCTCGCTTCGATACATAATTTTTGTGCCAAATCTGGTGCGGGGAAAGAACGCACACATTTTAATTTTGTCACACATTCACAAAATATCCTTTCATCGCTACAGACGCATACATTTCTAAATATGTCAATTTCAATTAACAACGTCATTTTCTATGCACCGTCAACACTGACACCGACACACACAGACATAATAGTTGTATAACTAGAAGACACATTGTGCATAGACGTTGGGACGAGGGGTTCGCCCGTAAAGGCCACTCCTCTGACGGGTGTCATACTCGTCATACCTTGATGCTTTAAGGTTCGGCCGGCCGTACCGCGCACCGCGAGTACAACCTGCTTATGCGATGTTGCCGTTCTTATGTATACAAACAAACGTGTCGTCGGCTTTGACAGTTATATCGAAGTTTTTCTTTAAATTAAAATTAAAAAATAGTTTATGCGCAACATTTTGTGTTAAAAATGGAACAATACGGTGTATCTTTTATCATTTGTATCTTTTAGTAAGCAGTGTGAAAAAAACTTTCGAAATACGCCTTGAACTGAAAGCAATAATGTTGTACGAAAACTAAATCTTTTAAATTACGCGTGTTTTTAAATCTGAACAATATTTAAAACCCTTGGTTGTGTGGATGTGAAGATAGCAATAAATTAATTTGTTTTCCGTGTCTTGTGGTTATCAACTGGAACTGACACCGACATTGGTGGTGAATCTGCTTGGATGGTAACGGGTGGTAATATAATTTTTGTTTTTTTTTTTTGTGAACCCCCATCGAAAAATGTCACTAGCCGCCACTGGTCTTTCTGGAAGTATTTTCAAGTGAAAGTTATCTAAACCTACCTAACCTTATACTACCTATACCTATGCGAGCGGATACTGGACTTTTGGTGATATCTACAATATTGCCTGGATTTGTCGAATGTGGAATACTATTCTTATAAAGAACTGAAGATTCTGGACGTGCACTGGACCATCCACTAAAGGAGGTACCTTCTAATAATCTTACTATCGTTCCGCGAGTGTCTTAGGGACATTAAGTGTGCTAGTTTTAAAATTAGTTATACGCTTAGTGTAGTATATTTTCTGTAACCACTAGGTTATTAAATAAACCCAATTTATCCCTAACTCCCTTTTATTTCACTACAAAAATATCCAAGTTTTTAATGTAACTGCGCACCACAACGGGTTTTTGATAAAATTTGAACACCCGCCTGTAAAAGTGAACAAGTCGCAACGTTATAAATTAGTCATGAAAGTGGTTCAATTAAGTCATTTGTTTGCAATGCAAAACGGTCCACTAGAGCAAGTGATTCGCTTGTAACGAGTTACGTGATGCGGCGCGAATGAAGCGTGCTATACCAACTAAATCATATATTTGACAATAATAAAATAAAGAAGCACGTGGTTGTGGATTGTGCATATATACAGGGAGTAATGAATAGGATATGATTTATGAACTTGTAAAATTATTCGGCTCGACTTTAAACTTAACTGTCCCTTCATCACGTCACTTATTCAGTCTTCAGTTCTTTTCTATCACTAACTTAATCTTTAATTATTTAAAAATGATAATCTTTTAACTAATTTAATATTCAGGCGTTCTTGAGTTTTGACCAGGTATCAAGTTTTTATGAGTTTCCTCATTTCATTAATATTTCATTCCTAATATTTCCTAATGATGCACTGTCACAATCGATACTTAAGATTCTTTCACCATTTGAAAAGGATATTTCATTCCATTTTGCATTTCATTATATTTTTTCTATTTTGGAAACAGTAAATAAATTATTTTTATTACAAACTAAATTGCCATCTGTTTAAAAGGTTGCATCAAAACTGATTAAAACCATCACGAAGTATTACAAAACTCTTATAAATTATAATAATTAAGTTACGTTTTGTGCCTAATTGCTTTTGCTCATCTATTGGAATGGTTTATTTTTTGGAAAATAATATTGAGTTTAGTTAAACTTTAAGTAAGACACTTTATATTAATTTATTAACCTGTTAAACAGGATGTTCATCAAACCTCCAATTCCTTGTAAAATTTATCACGTACTTACATAAATAGTCGCCATTTTTCAATTTTATATAAGTACAAAGCTTATTTCTTGAGATCAGCTTACAGGCGTTTCTTTTTAATATGATTCTGTAAATCTAACAAAACTGCAATTTTCTGGGCTACAAAATCTTTAGTTCAAAATTAGAAGCTACACTCAGATTGGATAGCTTGCGTCAGAATGACAACGACAGTAGCACTTAGAGTTGATTGATATAATGAAGACGAAAGTTCATTTCGCGAGGAATGCTTTATGGAGACGCAATGGAATGTTAGCCTATAATGGCTTTTAAAATAAATGCACTATTGCATCATCGTTTTAGATATCTGAAACGAGATTCTCTCTGCATGCATGAAGGTATACTTTTAGTATAAGTATTTATCGTGCTTTACTCGAATAAAAATAAAAAGTTATGCTGAGTATGGTTTTTTCTTTAAATTTCACTGCAGTCCTGATTTACTTAAAGTTAAGAATTAATAGTGTTGAAATTTATTTTTACTAAAATCTAGGTACCTAGGTTACGAGTACATGTAATTTTATGAATAAACATTTCTTCTACTTTTTCTACTATGTATAGGGTCTTCAAAATTAATGTTCTATAGTCCGGCCAACGAGACGTGATAAAAAATGTAAACAAAGTTTCAGGGGTTCAAAACATTTTTATTTGAATAAATTATATACATAGCATATACTAGCGAGCCGGCCCAGATTCACTCGAGCGATTAAGTGATATACATTAAAATTTATTTTACAAAAACCCATTTAAAGTACTAAAGGCAAAAAATAGATGCGCGATGAGAATGCGCGCCGGGGGATGTTATGATTTATGGTAAAACAAAATATCATCTTCTAAAGTATTTATTTGATTACATTTTGTACAATTTTAATCTGAATTGACGAAGCTAATTAACGTTTTTATTTAGATAAGGATTAATACATGTGTACATGTATAGGTTGTCTACATCGCGGGCCGCGGCTATTATTTATGACTGTACATAACTATAATTGCGTTAGTAACATAAAGGAAGGTTCGGGACGGGCCTATTGTATTAGGTAGTTCAAGAAAATTCTAGAGAACCGTGGGTAGCCGTATGTAAGAATGTAAGGCACGCACCGGGCCGCGATAGGACATAGTTTAGTTCCGGAAGTGAAATCAAAGCGATCACTCCAAGGAACAAGATAGAATTATTTCGACGACTACAGCTAAGATATTTGACTATAGTGATTGTGCTTGGTGATTTGGATTCTGTTGAGTGGATTTTTGTATTAGGAGACAATAAACAACTTCTACGTTGCAAACGGTATTTTATTACCCATAGGGCGTAACAATATTTACATCACGTTTTTGCCAGTCTCGTTATAACTGGACGAGTGAGTAATAATAGGTAAAGTCAGTAAGTCGTCAGTAATCAGTCAGTCAAGTCAGTCATAAATTCTAGTAAAGCGATGGCTTTTTTACCAGAACGTGACCAATGGAATTTTGGAGGCAAGCTGTATAAACATATTTTCACATTGTTATTTTATTTCACAACACTCATGCACTGTAATTAACCTATATCGAACCAAATGCCATCAAATTTATCCAATATTACTCAAAATTATACCAATAACATGAAAATAAAACAAGAGCACAACATAATGTCTATTTCGACTTCCCGTCAAAACGCGACCAAATGTTGACAACTGTGGTACTGACTGCTTTCCTGTACCACGAAACAGGCAACAAAAGCTGTCGTTGACTAACTGACGCCATTACTGCATACGTGTGATAAGGACAGAGATAATTATTGCTCGCTCTCGCAATAGTAACTTGGTAACGGTCCGTTTGTTTACATTCTTTATCTCGTCTCGTTGGCCGGACTATAGTCTGTTTGGATTACGTTACGGGCCTCGAGGGAGAAAAGTAGAGCTAGGGTTTCTTTTTGCGTTTCACTGCTGGACACGGGTCTCCCACCCATTATTGGGGAGGCTTACTCCACCACGCTGCTCCAATGTGGGTTGGTGTAGATGCAGGTTAGTGGCAAACTCGCTGCAATGTTCTTCAACATTAAATTCCACGAATAGCAGCCTTTTTGATGCTGCGACTTCTACTACATCAGTACCGACCTTGATACCTGACGTGTTCCCACTATCTTTGTTATCTTGATTGAAAGTTTTCTCTGTATATTATCTGCTTGCTCTCAAAACAAACAGTGCTGTAAATGTAGCGTTGAATGAAAACATTTAGTTGTTTTTAGGATTACGGAATTAAACTTGGATGTGCACTGGCGGTGATATCTTTGTTTCATAGTCATGTGGTAGTTTTATCTATGTACTTACTGAAACGGATGTGGTAAAACCCCAAGTAATACGTTAAATAATTTCGTTAATACCTATTTAATAATGTCAATGGAAATAACAAGTATAGTGTTACAAAAGCTGCGTTATTCCAATTTATCGTCAATGCATTTAGAGAATCGTGACATTCTGTAGGATATTGTTTTAATTAGTTTACTTATATGTATTTGAGTATTCACAAGCACTGAAAGACTTTCGACGAATATTATAGTTTTTGAAATAAACAATGTTAAAGAAATTCAACTTATTGTTAAATTTCATAAGTTAACACGTCTTCCAGTGCAGCGGTAAACAGCTTCGGGGATATAACATCCCCTTGTCGTACTCCGCGCTGCACTGGAATAGGTCCAGTGCTTCCGTCGTGGACTCGGACTGTCATGGTTGCGGTTTTGTACAAACACTTCAACACCTCGATGTACCGATAGTCAATCTGGCATCGCTGGAGAGACTCTAGCACTGCCCAGGTCTCGATAGAATCGAAGGCTTTCTCATGTTTCTCATAAGTATATGGAACATAATAATTATGATAACGGCTTTATAAGTTTTTATTACTTCAACTATGTCAAATAGCAGGTAAATTTTTACTGTATCGGTTTCTGCTGAAAAAGAAAGTATCATCACTTTTTTTGTTGCAGGTCAGTACAACCGTGGTAATAGATTTATCATTCACGCAAGCTACTCAATAAAATGAAGGAACATCGAGCGCTAGTACGGTGAGTGTTCACGGTTGTTTTCTACGCGTGTTTTCTCTGCGGCATGACATCGCTACCTACTTCGGTACATTCGGAACTTGTGAATGCGAGCCAATGCATTGGTTAAGGCTTCGTGCAGGCGGTGTCGACATAGTTTGTTATGCTATTGAGTGATAACAGTTTATCTTTTTCTAGATTTTAATAGTTCCACTTTTTGAAAGAATTTGAATTTAACTTGAAACTCTTTTCAATTTTTGATTTCTTTATACAGGTGTTTAATTTTATCTGAAATAAAGTAATCCTTGTAATGTATTAAGTATGTATCTTTATTTTTTTCACGAGTCAGCTTTCTACTTTAGCTAAACCCATAATTCGTAATCTGGGTAATCATGAAAAATATTGTTAGGTTTTGTTAATAGACTCTTTCCAGATAGATCATTTATTAGAACATGCTTTTCAAGGTTTCGTATAATTTCATTAGTACACAAAATTACCACGCATAATATTCTCTTCAGATCGGACTCTATCCTTCAGTAATCCTATGGATTTTTCCATACCAGTGGAATTAAATTTTATATATTATGTCAATGCTTACGATCGTGATACATGCATTGCAATTAAAAGTGTGTCCACGTCTCTATATTTACGTCCTCTTATTAGAATTTTTGGCTGACTGAGCAAAGCCTCCTTATACCCTTGCATTTCTTGTATGTGCGAAGCCCACATCCCCTATCTATCTGCTATGTGCAGTCGAACCTCGAACTCGCCAGTCACCTGTCGTTTATCGGCGGCGGCGCGCGTTTGTACGATGCTGGCTCGGAAGCGGGCCCAATGTTGACGTAGTGTTGTGTTGTGACTGAGTTGCTTCTTTTGTGAGGTCTCTTATTGTTGTGGTCTTTGTGATATTTTTTCTTATGGAAAGGTAAATTGGGCTCACCTGATTCAGTCAAATATATTGATGCTAAATTTATTGCAGATTTTGGTAAGGTTTTGGTATTGAATGAAGGCTTTTTTTCACTTGTATTTAATTCTGAACATTTGATAGTAAAATCTTAAGAGCAAAATTTTTAAATACCAGTAACAGTGAAATTAAAGGACCTTACTTATCATATTTTCAGTGTCAGAACCTTGTAATGTATTATGAATTATAATTACTTCTAAAATATAATTCTTCTATTTAAAAATTACATTTAAGGACGTTACATATAAATGAAACTTATCTTTCGACTACTATAATTCAAACTGAACTTCACTTGAACTAATTATTTTCTGAAAAGTTAATGTACCTACTACTGTGGCGTTATTATCTATATTTACAATAATGAAAGAATTCTAAAAAAATAAAACATTGTTAGCAAAAACAATAACCTCTATATTTTCTCTGTCATGTCTAAAGCTATATACAAATCCAATAACTTTGACAAAGATCATGAACATCAAATAGCAATTTATAAAAATGTTTCCTAGGGGTCGTTAAGTTATCCAATTAACTTTTGCACCAAATAGTCGAAGTGAAAGACATTCTCGAGCTGCCAGCGCTAATTATTAGGTTGGTATGATATGAACGTACGCACGACTACCATAGCATTAATGTCGACTTTGTTGGCTACTTCTGGGTTCCGGGTTTCCTTTTTGGGCTAGAAAATTAATTCTTTTTTTTTTCAAGTTTTCCTTGTAAATTTTTATCAAATAATCAGATACTATCAATTGCTAAATTAATGTTACTACTGTTGCCTTAAACTCAAATCATGTATATTATATTAATTGAATTTGAATTGTTTTATTAATTGAATTAATTGAATGATAGATTATATGAATAGATTTCTTATAATGTTACTTTTAATTATTGTACGCCCACATGTGGCAGGAATTTGGCATGAACAATTACTTTAACTTTAAAATCTGTAATGTACCCATATTCCACAATAAATTGATTTGAATTTGAATTTGAATTTGTATTGCACAATTTGGATTTAAAAAAACTCTACGTTTCTAATTTTTATCGTGTACTTTTATAGGTGATTACAGTAATTAAACCCGCATAATTACTTTCTACCGTGTCGTATGTAACCGTTGTTCTATCTGCTTAGTAGTTACGGAAATGAATACAACGAATACTTTTTTACTACTGAGTACAATTCTTTAGTCAAATATTTAAAAAAATTCTTTTGTAATTTCATCATTGCACATTAGAATTATCTCATTGTGAAATGGAGCGATGTTCCATTAAAGCTTCTTACCTCAACCTTTTAACAAAGGATTGTGACATGACGCTACAAATAGGTACTAGACAACAGCGTAACTTTACAATACTCATAATCAAAATAAGTTTTTATTTTTATTTTAATTACATGTCATAGGTAATTTATGTAAATTTTTATGTCATACTTTATTAAAATATAACTTAAACATAGTTTAATTTTCATAAGTTAGGTTACTGAAAAATTTCCACTCCAAAAAACGGTTTTTTTAGATAAATTAAGACAAAACAAAAAGAAAAGAAGAATTATTTTGATGTGAGAAATAGTTTTGCTAAATAGTAGAAAGGTCTACTTCTAATGCTTATCAAATGCTAATCAAGGTCGATAAACTATAATTATATACTGATAAAGTGTCCTAATTAAACTTCAGCGAGTACCTACATAATACTCGTACTTCAGACGGAATCTTAATTATTAGGTGGGAAAAACGGTAAACTTAGAATAATTTTTAAATTTAATTAGCTACCTATATCTATCAAATTTTTACAAATTCTGTAAAGTTTTATTTTCTCTGTGAAAAATTTATGTATAAGAAAATTATTTACCGCTAGCTGTCGCCCGCAACTTCGTCTGCATGTACTTTATAGTTATAGAATTTTTCTAAAATAAAAGTAGCCTAAGTTACTCCTTATTACAACAGCCGTTCCAGAAATTAGCTGGAACAAACAGACAGACAGACAAAAATTGTAAAAATATTATTTTGGTATATGTACCGCGTAAACATGCATATGCATGTAGTAATAAGCGGTTGATTAAATATTACAAACAGAAACTCCAATTTTATTTATTTGTAAAACAAACAACCCTTATTGTTAAAATGTTATTTTCAAAGGTTTCTCATCAATAGCGCTATTTGCCGATCCTAAACCCATTTGTCATAATCTCCGACTCTACGTTTAAATTGCGGTGTCAAGTGAGACTTTATTGGCAGCATGCAAACTACAAATATCAGGTACTAAATATTGTTCTTATAGTATGTATATTTCTGTTGCCTTGGTATAAATATTTATGACGCTCTACGAAGGAGTGGTAGTGATTGGGAAATTCTTTGGTAGATTGTGTCTAAAACCTTTTAATCTCGAAACAGAGCATGGGCTTTATGTAGTACAGAGTTAAAAAAATCTTTTTTACTTTTAATCTGTCTTTCTACTTCGTTCAATATTATCGTACTTTTAAAATCAAAAAGATATTACGTATGACAACTATAGGAGAAACATCGTCTGCTAGAAATAGCTCAATTTTTCTTTGTTCCTATCTATACTCTCCACTTAAATTCATTTGAATCAATTTTACTATCTTTTTGAAAACCATTACCTAATATGTTTCCAAAAGAAGTTAATGAATTCATTTTCTTGTATGTGAAAGTTAACATTTTCGCATTAAACTCAGATTAGTCTGGTCAGTTGAAGTACTATTTACCTTCGAGTTTAATAAAACATTCCTTTGAAATTTGCAACTTTGCAAATAGTATAAATTTTTGTGTGCAATTATTTCGCTTCTTCGATTTCAAACAAGATTAGATTTTATGAGTTTATAAATTAATTTTATTATCCGTAGCCAAACGGTTGCTAAATATATTTTAATTGTTACCACTTTAATAAAGTACCTAATATTTATATTCGACACAGACTCATAGTGTAAAGAGGTTAAATATTTAGAGAACACATTTTTTTCAGATTTTAATACAGATACAAATATCTGTGTTCAAGTGTAATAGCGTTAATAATTTTTTTCCTCATTTCTTGTGCGATTTTCAATGTTTGGATTGGGAAGGATTTTCGTACAAATAAACATTTAGTCATTTTATTTTTGTTCACAAGTGTTAGAATTTTTTCTACTAAAATATTTAATAAGTTTTATCGCCAGTACTTTGCCAGTCATTGTGCGATAGTTTGTTTAAAATTAATCCATAAAATAGTAATATTTTATGCATAAAAAATGCACTAACTGCGAAATATTTAATGAATATCTCAAACAAAATGGCGTGGAAAATGAAAATGCGTCAGTCTTATACTTTGTGAAAGTGAACTTGACTTTGTGGTTTATGTATTTAGAGATATTTATGGGTGAAATCTACCTTAGTGTTCTTATGAGAAATGGTGATGAGTAAATTCAGGATTATATCTAATTTATGAAAATAAATGCATCGAAATTTTTCAATAACGTCTTAGAAATTACAAAGAAATAAGATAATTCGAACTTTATTGCTTAGTTTGTAAGTGTAGTAATTAATTCAAATTATTTTTATTTGAAATTTATGTAGGTATACTTATCGATTTTCAATATCATTGACAACAATTACAAAATGTCATCAGCTATGTGTAATGAATTTTACCAAGAAGAATATTGTATGCCATTTCAATTCGATTTCGAGTGTGCCATTCACAATCTTGTCTCTTTTTTTAAAACATTCACCATTCTTTGGTGACGAGGAACTTTTGGGCACAAGGAGCTTGAAAACTTCTTTGTCTTGATCAAAAAGTAGGAATACAAAAGCCTTCACGTTTACTTTCGTCCTGATTTTCATCTTTATGAGACACGTACGTCTTACAGATATGGTACGTGACCGAGTAACGAGTAGCGAGATGAACGATGATGCACGTGGTTGTAATGAAAGCAAAAAGCTCTAGTGGGTGATGGCCTGATGACTATCATACAAACATTTGCCCTCCCAGGATTCAACACAAGTTAGAGGTACTCATTAGTAATAGCAGGTAGACGTAGTGTTAACAAGTGAGAAATAGGGATGCAAGAAATTAATCTTTAGCTTGTTAAATCAAAGACATGAAATTCCATTGGATACGACTATATTAAAAAAACCAGAATTCATATACGAATTATCCTAAATATAGTGAATAGAAAGCAAAATGAAAAGAAAAGCACAATCAATACAGGTGTTTTGATAGCTATCCGTTTATCCGTTTTTACGTCAGCGAAAGTGAATATTTCATTTGTTGCTATTATTTTGCAAACGTCGTCCAAAAGGCTTAAAATTGCTTGACGTGCCCATAAAATCCTGTCAACGATAGATTTGTTTAGCTTTCGATCTTGTATTCGGAGCTCCACGGACGAGTTTCGGCTAATTTTATAATATCAGCCACACTCTCGTTTTCATCGGAATGTGAATAAGATGAAAGTAATATTTACAAGCCAGTGTTTGGCTATTGAACCGTTTTTATCATTCGCGTATTAGAGCATCAGTTACTGGAGCGTTCACTTTAGCTTCCTGCTTCACTTCCTTGTAACCTGGCATGCTAACTTTTCTGTTATACATGCTACTTGTTCATACAGAGCATAAATTGTTGCGAAATGCTATTATTGATTTTTAATACATTTGAAGTTTGAATTATAATTTATGACTCGTATATGCATTTTAATTAATTCTGAACTGTGATTTATGCGTTGGCCATTAAAGTATTGAATAACAAATAAATTGAAACGTGGATTGCTTGAGGCAAAATTGTTTATGAAAATAACTAGTACACATTGTGTATATTTCTCTGAATAGGAAAGTTAATAGATTTCAATGGAACTTCATTATATTGACCATTGTTCGAGTATCATCATCGACAGGTTTGATAGATCACGGATCGATGGAATGCTCAGAGTCCTGACCTTAGCTTCAAAGGTACCTTGGCCTTTCTATAAGAATTGCAGTTAGTATATTCGCTACTCTTTGTACGTTTTGGTGTTGAGCCTGTTTTCTCTCTTAATTACCTACAAAACATATTAAAGGTTTTGAAGTATGACAGAAAAAAACCTATATAAATATAAATTGTAAATAAGTGTGAAAACGTAAAACAATTACAGACACATAAAACAGCGTCAAAAATCTCACGAAAACAAGTTAGAAATTATTCCAAGATGTTATCATGCAATAAAATCATAATGAGATGCTGTGTGAACATCCGACACTCAAATGTTCATTTTGCTGTAGAAAACTATAATGTTTGAATGAAAGTGATCTACTGGTTTTACGATTATGTTCGCTTGTGAGTACGAGGAATGTACGCATTTCTCTTGACCTTTGTCGTAACCTTTCATCAATATTCATCAGTTGGTAAATAGACATCGTCTGGAGAGTCAGACTGGTCTACTACGAGTTTTTCTTTTGATAAACTTAACAGCTTGAGCCCTCATATTTATGAATGCTTTATAAAAGTGGATTCCGTAATGATACCAAATAGCCGACTGGACAAAATCTTGCTTATTAACAAATTTGTCGATACCATTGAAATGTACATTGTAGTTTAGTTACAAAAAATAAATAAGTATAGAAACCGGCTTCATTTCCATTAATGTAATACTAGTTTTGTATTCATCGTGAAACCTACACTTTTAAAACAAACTATGGAAATTATAATAGAAAATTAGACAGTTGAAATTTCCCACGTCTTCTGTCGTTACCTCGTCTTTTGTTGTCAACAAAAATTGTTATTAATGCTTCTAATCCAATCGTAATTCGTATTTACTTTTAAAGTAAATGAAATAAATCGGCTTACAAATCAGTGGTTTTAATACAATTTGAAACATTTAATACTAATGCCTCCGCTATTGAAATATATATTGGAAATAAAAAAAATGTATGTAAAATGAAAATAAAACAAGATAAGTTCTCTTAAATGATCATAACTTCATCTGTATAAAATTTGTTTACTGTATACTCATACTCAAAGAGGTTGACATTGAAATTTGCTTTATCAATGTAATAAATCTGAAGACTTTCTCTCCAATAGTCACCATAATGAGTTACGTACTGTTGGAGGTCGTAGGTACTCGTACGCTTTTAACCTCATTAAAAGCCACTTTATAAATTACTGCCAATGTTTTCATTACATGCATTACTGTTATGATAAATCAAATTATTGTAATATCAACTACTTAAATTTGCAATTAGGTGTCGAGTAGCGATATCGATCTTAGAAATGTCATTTATTATATTGTATTATACTGTAATAATAGGTTTTCGAGTTCTACGACCTTACATGCTTCCATTATTATGCAGCACGACAGGAGACACTCATGTTAGCTAATCGAATACTTTTCGTGCTCTAGAATCTCCTTATTTCAGTACTGTATACCAACCAACCGTTCTTTCATAGACATTATAAAGATAGATATTGCTAACTTTGACGTTTCATTAAATATTCGTAAGTACTAACTTTTGACTATTTTGTTTACAAACTAAATTAAAACGAGTGTTATTAATGTTAATTACAAATCGTAACGCAGTGGCGCAAGTCTCCTGTACTTTATGATATGCACAAGTAGATGTTAACGGTTGATTAATTTGATTGTTATCTTTAATTTATTATCTGTATTAAGCCTAAATTCCATAAAATGACGAAACACACTGTTCATTTTTAAATATTTTGTTTTGCTTGGTCGATATTGATATCACTTCATTCACATATCAAAATCATGCTAAAATCTATTTGATTCTGACCTCAAAAAGAATCTACTTTTTTCCAGCTTACTTTGATAATGTACTGTCGTTTGGAGTTCAGTGGCCTCGTTTAACAGTAAAATGTGATTGTGAATAAAAAACGTGAAAAAGTCATCAAAATGTGCAGCAAAGAACAAATCAACCACATTTTGGGCAAGATCAATGTGGTAAGTAAAGTTTTGTTTATTATTATACTAGCTGTGCCCCGCGGTTTCACCCGCGTTAGAAAGAGAAGTGAACCAAACTTTACAGGATTACTCGTTGGACCAATCTGAAGATTCTCCGAGAATTTCATTGAAATCGGTTCAGCCGTTTCGGAGTCTATAAGGAACATACATACACACTTTCTCTTTTATAGATATGATGTGAAGTGTAGTATATTTCCCAAAAAATATTTTACGAAACACTCGGTGCGCGAGTCCGACTCAGACTTGGCCGGTTTTTGTTTTATCTTTTGTTTTTCTGTGCTGTCAATATCGCGTACGGTTACCTGTACTATTATGTATTCTGTGGTACCCGCCTATTTGTAACCAGCTTTTACGTATAAGTAATCTAGGTTTGGATACATGAAAAACAAAATAATTTCGTTTCAGGTCTTAAAACATAAGAAAATTTCCTAACTTGGTCATTTAAATCACTATTTGTTTTAATGATTTTACAAGTTGGTCAAGGCCGATCATTATTTTCTGTGTCAACTCTTTAATCTACTTTGTCTGTTACTTAGTTGTTTCCAACACTAATTTAGATCTCAATGTAATAGATACTTTATACTCTGATTTCTATTTTTTATGTCTTAACATAAGATACCATAGTAGGGTTGACCTGATCCAGAAGATGTATTTTTTTAGATTAGCGCGGTAAAAAAAAACTCATCAGCTTTGTATTATTAGTATAGATACCCGACAAACGATTTAAAAGATTTTCCGTAAATGTTGTTTCTGCTAAAATTTTAGTGAGTGCTGAATTTAAATCCATATAATACTTAAAATCGTCTTCGATCTATACTTTGTCTTCTTTGTTTGCTGTTTCAGTGCCACAAGAGCAATATGGTACAAAGATCTAATTGTGATGTCAGTCATGTCTTTCTAAATAGATTGATTGATAAGATAACCCATGACAAGCAAAGAAAAACGCCTACACATATCGGATTAATTGCACCAATTCGCAAAGTGCATGTAGATTCATCGCGCATACTCACGCGATCTTGTAACCGATGTAATCAGAACAAATGCGGTCGCTTTTTGTGTTCTTTTTTTAATTATTTTACTAATTTTAATTTTGGATTAAACAGTGAGGATTTTGAGTACCGATTCTGAAGATAAGGATAACGATTTTATGCTGTTTTAAGATTAGCTATAATACACATTTGAGAATCAACCGCTGATCCGCAAAAGAGATAAACAATATCTTTATCTTCTATGACTTTTTTCTTTCACAGTTTTGTGATCCCAGTTCTCAGTAACGGCTCGACCGGATTTTATTAATTGTTTGCTATATGTCTATTACGATAGGTAGTATAAGAATGGGTTAAATATTTTTGATTAATAAAAATATTACACATAAATATTAAATATTTATTTTTATTTCAAATATACCACACCTAGTGGAAGCTACAAATTGGAACGTCAAGGTTAATTCTCTTCTTGTAACGACGAATGAGTAACCAACCTATATGACTTGTTTTTGGTTCAGATTTTATACCTTATATAATAAAGAAGATACACGACCATTTTGTGCAACTGTAGATAAGATATAGTAACAGTTAATAACATTTTATCAATGCCCCTGGTGTTTTTGTTATGTATACTTCGGCGATTCACATCAGTGCAGTATTGGAACGTTATCTATGGGCAGCAAATGTCCATTAATTCATAATTCCAGTTTCTTACTATTCGCCAATTTGGGTGGAATTATTCAGTAGCAGTTATTGATATACCAGTAAGTAGTTTAGTTTGGAAACGCAGGACTAATTTTACACCTAGTTGGCACAGTGTAGGTAGATTGTCGTGATTGACCATCTATGGTGGGTTTGATAGTAATGTACTTGCACGTAGGTGTGTTTCCTTTGAACCCTTTCATAAATGAAAGGTAGACCCAGGTAAACCTTGGACTCAGGATATTGAGATAAGATTTAGCTTCAGATTGAAAGACAGCGGAAGGAAATATTATTCTTGCGCGGGTTTTGTTATTCTAAGGGCTTGCTTGTATGACTTTGAGAATACTTTGGCATCTGGCATCTTATTTTGAATGAAAATTGTAATGTAAGTTGTTTCTTTCAAAACGTTAATCTCGGCGCTAGATGGCCTAATTAGTGTATAGGAAATAGAGAAATTGATCTACTATCTGTGAATAATTTATCTGTTTTAAATGTATTGTTATCAATGACCCATTAGTACCTTTTTAAATGATTGATGATGATGATATAATTTATTAAAATTATTATATATCATATTGTTATTGTTAAACATATTTTCTTTAGTCTATCGGCGCTATCGGAAGTGTACATCAGAAAAGATTGTGGTCTCAATATAAATATTTTTAATAAGATATTATTATAGCAGTAATAGAGTCGTGAAGAAGCCAGATAGATCGGAAAACATTCAAATATTCAATTACGATGTTCCTGAGATTGCTGTATCCAATATATTACGAAACTAACGCAAGTCGACTTTTGTATGGGGCAGCTACACATAAAAAATAACTTTTTAAAGACATGCATAGTCAACCCACAACTTGCACTAGGCAAGTGATGTGATGTGTTCGTCGAAGAAGGATCGAAAAAAAAGTATCAATATCGTTTATTATTTGTGGAAAACAGCATTTTCCAGTTGACTTGAACGTCGTGGGTGTCTATCTCAGATGCAATCAGTCCGTCCTGCAGGCGGTATGTCGTCTGATGGACGTTCTGGCACCAGTTGTTGGTCACGACTGACCTTTGCGGTTTTACTTTCGTTATTTGCGTGAGTTACTTGGCTATTTGACTTTTTTGATGAGAAACATCTAATGCGGCGTAATAGCAATTTTCTGCGTTGCGACATATTTTGACAAACTTCTTATACAACCTACGTTTTTTGCTAACACTAATGTGACTCGAAAACTATGGCAGTATCATCCAGATTGTTATTTTTTTTTAAAGTATAGAAAGAAGACTTGGTACATTATTGCGCCGTCTACCTTGTGTTAATAGAAAACTCACGTACAAGGGTTAAAGAGATAGTTACACTTATTTTTTACCACCTTTATTATTTATGTCTTCTACTATATTTAAACATATTTCTGTGTAAAATTAAGATGTTCCAAATCTGCAAGGCTAGGCGTCCCGAAACAACATTTTGGTTTGTTATCAAATTCTTAGAAGTACTATTTCTGAAATTTACGCTTTCCACAGTTTTTTAAGTATGTGGGTAGCTGACAGCTATTGTCTCTAGTTGATATGTAATTTTAATATGTTGTTTTGTGCTATGCTCTGTTTTACTGGCTATTAAAAATCTCATTGACATTTCAGATTTTAAGCTGACGACAAAAAACTCATACGCCAGCATTTTTAGGATGCAAAAACTATGTACGCTCAGAAATGGTTCAATCACGACTTTGCTATGATTAATAACATCGGTATTTTGTTATTGACACTAAAATCTATTCCGTGGTTGAAGCGAATGCTAAGTGTAGACGACTGTGTGTTCTGTGGTCGCGTCAATTACAAGAAGACTTCAGATGCAACCAATATTATAGTTTTTTCTATAAATATTATAGATTATCTTATTAATGTATTGACAAGAATGACAAGATTATAGCTAAAGCAATGGAATGCATATTCCTTAAGCTTAAGAATATAAAATATATAGTATAGATATTCAATCTTATCAATTTTCTTGATATTATTCCGTCGCCTTTATCTGATTGTAACAAACATGCAAACAAATGGAGTTAGAAGATTTATATACACAGGCGTATGTTTCGTAATTTGTATAGCTTGTGTATGCTAAAATAAATATAATTATTATATAGTTATTTCGTCATATTTTTGTAAAAACCTCAATTTCTTAGTGTGTAAAATTTCGAAACTAATTGGATACTGTGTTACTAATTTATGAGTATTTTTATGGGAAACGATTGCTTCAAGGTGGACGTGTTTCTTTACTCACATATACACATTTACTACTGTTACTTTTTGTCTTATTCTTTAAACTTACTTTTTATTTTCTCTCTACATGATTTCTTAAATACGGATTACAACGTTTTAATATGAGCCCCATCTATTTATGTATGTTTTTTACTCAATCGTAACTTCTATGTTCCTGTGTACAGATTTCGATGTAAGTGTATCTTAACAACCCTTACTTTATTCCAAGTAATCTTATTTGGGATGATGATGATGCCCACAAAATTTAAGAAAAAGTTCAATATTGCGGTTGGGCGCTCATTGAAAATATTAAAAAAAATTAGTTCCGTCAGTATATTCTAAAAACCACATTCGTATGTGTTGTATATATGAGTAAGTTCCGCTCAAATGTGTAATATAAAGTCTTTTAGATTTAAAAGTTTTACCTAGAACAGTCCGCCGCTCCCTCCAATATTGCAATATCTACGAGGAGGGCATTCAATAGTGCTTTTTTAATACTTTTTAATTATTTACATTGTAATAGCAAGTGAGACTTAAACAAAACGAAAGGTGCTTGTTATTCTAAGGGTGCAAGTACATTGTTGACTCAAACTTTTAATCTACGCAGACAATAGCGTATTAGACGTATCCTTAGCTGATTGAAGTGGCTTATCCGTCAGTTAGCAACTGTAATCCGGCCTTTCGTTAACTCGACACCTGCATTCATGATCAACACAAACTGTCTACATAGTCAATGTCATTTTATCATAAATTCTTTTATTAGAAAGAGGTCGCTTAAAATTCCTCTCTCCTCATGAAATGATTAAGGTCCATAGTTCGCTATGCTGAATGCCTTTGACAAAATTTATTAAACTGGGCATGCCATGGCAAAATGTTTTCTTTATCTATAACGCGAAGACCTAATTGATAAAATACGCAAGTACCTTCTCTTAATCGGAGGTGGGTGCGCGGTTCTTTACTGTAAAACAAAAAGTATATTATATCCTTTTTATAGTTTACGATTCAGTTCTTCCCATTTTCCTTATTCTTAGAAGTTTTTGCTATGGAGTGAAGTTATTGTTTTAAATAATTTACGAATTTTGCCCAATACAGAACGGATGACGGAATTACAATGTTATTAGCATACATTAGCAAATGCAGTTTTGCATACTTGTAATGCATCGCTGAACTATGTATGCTTGGCCTAGTTTTTTGTTGTGAGTTGTTAAGAGCCAATAGTGGTCAGCTGTCAGAGGAAGTTACGCAGGAAATTGATGAACTTTCATAGCTCGTTAGGGTCACAGTTTGTTGCCGTAGTGGTACCGCAGTTTTTGTATTATGATCAAACACTTTGGTTTATGCGAGAAACATTGACAATGTTATCGTAAGTATGAATATTATGTAATTTTTATTGCTCTATGTTATTCTTGTAGATAAAAAACAACGGCTTGAACGCCGGGAGTGCCGGCAGAAGTGAAAACATTAACGTTGTGCATTTTTGATGTCTTGGAATCGTTAGGGAATAATTCCGCACGAATTGCTTGAATTATCAGTATTAATTTCTATCTAGTATTTTTATAAAGTACCTACTCACTCATTTTCTTTCACTATTACTTCGTCACTTTTTTCATTAATAGATGCACTTTGTTCAATGTCCATATTTTAAATACTTGCTTGATATAAACAAATTTTACAAGTATAGACATATCGAGCCGTCATCAGTTGTCATGTCACCCCTCCGTCTTACGAATTTTCGTTTAGGCCACGTGTAGTTGACGCGAGTTTAAAAATTTTTGCCCATCCCAAAAAAAGTGCACAACGCCGCTAAGAAGTTTTCACTTCAATGATCATAAATATATCATAAACAATATTAACTCCATACAAAACAAAAGGAAATAACACAAGCTCACTCATAAGTAATTTTTCAAGATAGCTGAAAGCAAAAATAAGATTTACAAAATTAAAATAATAATCTCATACAGTTACAGACAAATATAAACGTGTCCTCAACATTTTTATATGATACAACCAGCATGTTTAAACTCTATACAACGTACATCAGAGGCTTCGATCAAAAGTTGCATTCAGCAGCCATTGTAACTTTACTTATTTTGGCAATAATTTCAAAACCTCAGTCCCCCAGATGCATATCGATTTTCCGTAATGTCATATGAGCTGAGCCCATACACCTTTGTTCTGTCAGCAATACAATCACGGCGATCCATCGCAGTATCTGTCGCTACCGTCAGCTGTCGCGTCGTCTTATCTCAGATACGATTGTTGGTTACGAAATTTTCCGCTTTATACCACTAGTAAAACAATATAACCGACTAGCTGTGCTCCGCGGTATTACTCATTTGCAGATGGGATCATTATCATGAAGTGAACGTCATGCGAAAAAGAAGAAAAGTTTCATTTAAACTCGGACAATATTTTTAATCCCATTAGGGTCGAAATTTCCAGAAATACTTAGTTAATTTGAGGATTTTATAAATTTTCAAGTAAATCCATTGAAGAAATGGAATATTATCGTCTTTAAACTTATCAAGTGGGAATTTTCCCAAATCCTCTCTTATTGCTCACCCATACTTCTCAGGAAACATACATGCGGATAAACTTACACATTCACCATCAGGATTAACAAATACCTGCGTCAACTTATCGCAGTTCTTATATTCCCACCGAAATAATATCCCACAATGTGCAGGAAAACCGTGATGGAATTTTATCTGAAATGATAATATTATGTTTTGATGATGTCTGCGACGCGGCGAGGCATATAAACAAGATAACGTTATATATATTCGTTATGTACTACAGGCTTATTTAGACTGCCAAATAAGACCCTTGTTAAAATCTTAATATATATAAATTCCGTGTCACGTTGTTTGTCCGCGATGGACTCCTAAACTACTTAACCGATTTTAATAAAAATTGCACACTGTGTGCAGTTTGATCCAACTTGAAAAATAGGATAGCTCATATCCATATAAACTCAAATTACCCGTGCAAAGCCGGGCCGGCCCAGTAGTTAAATATAAAATATTAAATTTAGTTTTCTTTGCCATAATAGTGTCGTAAGTAAAAATATTTTACAGTGATGTAAGAAGGATGCAATTGCGGTAAATATTTTGTTTTGAAGCAATAGTTAAACTAATTAAGATGATTTAAATTTTGCAACTAAAAGTAATTCGCAATACAACTGTGTTTTAATAGACCTTCACATGCTTTTTACTTATCTCAAACAAATCTTTCCGGTGTTAGATTAGACATTGTTATTTGGTTTGCTTTATTCATTATAAAGAGGAGGATTTGATTGATTTATTGTTTGTTTGTTTGTTTGTATTCAATAGCCTCCGAAAGTACTCGACTGATTTGAAAAATTCTTTTACCATTAGTAGCCGTCATTATCCCTGATGAACATAGGTTACTTTTTACCGCAGGAAATAGGGTCCAAGCGGTTGAAGAAACTGGCTAAACGTAAAGCAATATCTTACGTCGTATTTCAATTGGATGGATTTTATTCTACGGGGACCCATAAAATGTGTCCACGAGGGCGAAGCTGCTGGCGGAAGGCCGGTATCTAAGTAAAGACGTAAAAAAAAACTCCTTTTCTGTACTATAATTTCCACTGGAAATTTTCTTCTCTCTGGATTTACTGATGACTTAAAATCTGACTTTGGCAGAACTATTTTGTCATTAAATTTAAAGTGGTCAGTTAACATTCCGTTGCGACTGGCTTAGGTTAGTGTTTAGGCGTAGTTAGGCTTTACCTCCTGCGTGACCAATGCGAATTCTTTAACTTATAATAATTTAAAACCAGCCTTCAACCTTCTCTTGTTAACATCTTTGACATTGAGGTGTTAAAACTCTAGCTTTTACTCTCGGTTACATTAACTTAAAATTATAATGATTGATGTGTTAATTAACGCACTAGTTCACAGGAGATTGGGTTAACCTTCGCTTAAGCATTGAGCTACGGTCACTTCCTTTGAGTTAAGTTTAACATGACGTTTGTTGGTTTAGCTGACGGATAACAAATTAACGGTTTGTTTTTTAAATCACTCATATTAAACCAGCCAGTGTAAGATTTATAGTATTCCATTCCATTCAATTCTATTCATTTATTTATCTGTAAATAAGTTTTGAAAAGAAGATATGAAAAAAGATATTTCACGTACTTGAATTTTTAAAAATAAAAGCCAATGCATCCGACTAATATAAAATACATAGGAGATGCCTTTTAGTTGTACTGAAAAGTATGATAAGTTTATGTTTATGTATTTAGAGTTTATGTATTTAGAGATTTTTTATATACGGAAGAGTTTTTATTTGCCTGTCTTCCTAGACAAATATATTTCTTTTATTGTTTGAATCAACAAAAGTTACAAAATAATTGTTACGCCTTACTTTTAATTAGGCTCTAATGAATCAGCCAATAGCATATCCTTGTAGACGATTCACACGAGTATTTCTAATTAGACTTCAATGTCTTCTAACTGTTATATTTCGACGTTACTTTTTTATAATGGTTTATAATACGCTATTATGGTATTATGCTCAACTTATAAGTGCGTATTGTTGCATGAGTGTATGCATATTTCGTAATTATATAACTGTTTTGTCGGAAATTCTCTAGCTGCCTTGCTAGGAATGAATTTCCTAAAAATAAAAAACCATTCGTACATTTCATTAATGCTCGGTCGCGGTAATCATCAAATCGGACACCATCGGAAGAATTTTTAATCGCTATTTTCACTCGACTGCATCAGTTAACAAAAGTTTTTAAATTACTATGATACCATAGGCCATAGAATGTAGCCAGCCTGTTTTCGTGGAATATTTGCGATTATCAATGAGATAAGCATTAAAGGTCGCAGCCATAGTTCTTTGATTTAACTCCCCGTTAGCGATTTCACACACAAATTATACAAATAATCGCGTCTATGTTGAACACGATTAACATATTTATCGTTTAAACCCGATGTAGACATTATCAAAGTGGCTTTGTTAGTATTTGTTAGCGCAACAGGCCTTTGAATTATGCATTTTGGTATCAAATTCTAGCCTTTTATTGTTATTGAATGCCGCGTCGTTCCAGTGCGAATTTTCTAGGAAAATTATTACCCATTCACTTACTGTTATTATGTTTGTTTAGTAATCTGCATATTGTAACTTATAACTTTATTTTTTTACATCTACATACAACCTCAAGCAAGCATAATAGGTAAGTCTTGTCTGAGGTCGTATGCAGTTGCGCTGCTACTCCGAAGGCTGGTGGTCGCCTCATGTAAGTGTGGCCGGCAACTGCACCTTTCCACCGGAACACAATAGAATTGGTTCACGACAGAAGTGAGTGCAGCGGTGGTACTTCCCCGGGCGAATCGAAATAGTTCTACCACCTACAAAATGGTACAAATTAATATGTGTAGTACAACGGGATATGGCACAATGGTTACCATTCGGAAGGTCCGATTCCCAGTAGGTATATCATTGGAATTATGAGTTTTAAAGATGTTTGTTCTTGTTTTTGTGGGTGTCCATGGTACCAACGATACAGGAAATCCCATTGTGGAGTCATAAAAGTTAAAAAAAATGTATAAATTTCATATTCTTTTTTTATCATTTAGAAAAATGTGCTTTAAAGTAGGTACTATGAAATCAAACATCAATCTGTTTGATGAAATGACACTATGGTTAAGAAACCAATCACTATTAATGGTTTTCTTCGCGGTTATTGCGGTTAAACAACTAACTTGAGGCAACGGATAGCGATTCAAACGCTTTACGAAGTGCTTGGTTTTATATCAAGACGAAAGGTTTTTAGGTGGAGTGAGATAGTAATTGGCGTTCTACGTCGTACTTTGGAATTCAACTCAACTCGGTGATCAGTCTTAAAGCAAAATGAATAAACATTAATTCGAATGGTAACGAAATAAATATTTTGATGTTACAAAACATCTCCGTAATGATCATGGTACTGATAAAATAGATCATGATCGACTGTAAGTACTTATATCTTCTTAATAATATTTTGAATTTATTTAATGCGTAGTGGGAAATAAAACTTTTTGAAGAAAAAGTCACGCTGTGGGACCAGTATGGCCTGTGGATCTTAAGCTTTGTAGTGAAGAGTTTTTAAACGAGTGTGTTGAAAATCATTACAATTGGAGTTTACGATGATTCTTTTCAATAGTAACTAGTACGAACAAATTACTCTATTTCAGTAGGCTTGCAAAAATTAATGCGAGACATCTCGACATGACGTAATATTGCGTGTGAAGATCATTTTGCTTGAGGACCCATTGTGTCGTGAGGCAACACTGACGCAGTCGAGAAATGCGCCGGCTGTCACGGGGGCTGATGGATGGATGCGGCGTAATGCAATTTTATAGCTCGATTTGACATGAGACACATTTGAGCAGTGTTGACATAGAAAATCTGAAGATTTTAAGAGGCCGTATACGAAATACTGCCGATTTCACTGATTTACCTGATTTTAAACATGATATTTTGTAGTTAAAATACAGTATTTCCGTATATTTCATTGCACAATATAACTGATCATTTTAATAAAAAAAACGATAAATTAAAAAACTAAAAAACCCGACTGCGTTTGTGTAATTTGGAAATGTAAAAACTTTAAAACAAGAAAGTCGTCATGCCCGATTGCACTTAATTTAAAAATCGACTAATAGGTGTAGGTTAATTTTATAGAACAGAAGCTCATTGTATATTTAACAAAAAAAAAAAAATACAAGAAAAATTGTAGTAGTTGGGACCTAGTCTAGAAATAGAGGCTTAGTTAATTCAGAGCGGATATTACATTGCCGATTTAGGCGGCTGCCTTTCTATATGTATGTTATACGTAAGATTTTTTTATAGCTTCAGTGGAAGTACACAAAGAAAATGCCTAGACCAGCTTTTAAATTCTTCTTTAAGATATAGTTCCCACTGGAAATCGAACCCAGGACCTCTTGCATAGCACGATGTGACATATCGCATTATTTTAGAAAACGAAATAAAAGATTAGTTCCGAATTTGACGACCCGTGTGGCGCAATGGTTACCATGCCGGACAGCCAATCGGAGGGTCCCGGGTTCGATTCCCGGCGAAACAGAAATTTGAATGATGAGTTTAAATTTGTGTTCTCGGTCGGGTGTTTGTGTTTCTGTCTTTGTATGTGTCTATGGTACCCACGACACAGGGTATATCTACCCTACTGTGGGACTATGAGTGAAACGTTATTTATATTTATTTATTTGAATTACTGCTAGATTACCTACTATAGTGCTAACTTTTGTTCACGTTTTTAATAAATTTAAACCTAAAATAATCGTTTCACACTCATAGGGGTGTATATACCCTGTGTCGTGGGTACCACGGACACATACAAAAACAGAAACATAAAAAAATTTAAACTCATCATTCAAATTTCTGTTTCGCCGGGAATAGAACCCGGGATCCTTCGATTGGCATTCCGGCATGGTAACCATTGCACCACACGGGTCGTCAAAAACCTAAAAGAAATTATAACCAGGAATAGTTACCGTGGTTAACCGTTCAAGGGCAGAACTACGGAATAGTGGAAACATAAAATCTAATTCGTCGCCCGAATGAGCTCGGTGTCGCAACTCGTCGTATTATTATTTGCAATACTTGAAATTCTGCGTTTGATTTTAATCTCTTGCCTAATACTATGTTTTTTGTCAAATTTACAATTTCTCAAATGAATTTCGGCCCAAACAGAGGTCAACTATTTCTAGTCATACTAAATCTATTTTCTTTAAATATTTAATTCTTGGCGAATGGTTTTTGTGGATGGCGAATAACACAAAAAATATTTTTTCTCTAAGCAAACTTTTATTGAAATGGACACTGGATGCGCGAAGGTAATTACTGAGATTGTCAGCCTTATTATATTACCGTTAGAAACGACGAGCATGTGTTATCTGCCAGTCACCTAACGTTCGACACTCCGTCCAGACCTGCGCCCTCTTATTCCAGCGGCTTCCCGCTGTCTTCTTCAGGACGTCAGTCCACCTGGTTGGAGAACGGCCTGTGCTCATTTTGCCAAGACTTGATCGCCATTCGAGGGCCTTTATTCAGCATCGGCTGTCATCAGTCCTTTTATCCATATGGCCTGTCCAATGCCCCTTGCTTGCAGACTTTGAGAGCTATGTCAGTTAAGCAGACTTTGAGAGCTATGTCAGTTAACTTCGTTTTTTCTACGGTTTTCGTCGTTACGGAGTCTCAGCGAGCGTAGTACCAAGCGTAGCTCAGCGAGCTATGCTTGGTATTTCTTTATGTGGCCTATGGAAAAAGCTAATTATAACAGCACCGTAGGTCTGCACGGGCAAGCAATATACTCTGATTAAAACCATCGACTTCAGGCACCAAAGTATACTGGAAGAGAAGATACTTTGTAATTTCCCGAGCGCTGCTTAACCGAGCCAATACAATCTCTTTTGATAGTGTTATTTTAATTCCGTGTAGTTTATAACGGATACAAAATAATATCATTTCAGATGCCAATTCTCTATGAATAGACAGATGGGCGCTTGCCGTTTTTAAATGATTTGTCAGAAGGGGCGGGAAGGTTGCAGTAATTTGTCAAATCAATACAAGTCATAACAAAGGCCGATGTTGCTTACACAACAAATTTATTGATAATGGGGTTCGAATTGTTTTGAAAATTGTTTGTTTTAGTTGTAGACTTCTAATATACTAGCGTAGTTTTAGTTATAACAGTTTAAACTTTGGACTTGTTAAGTATTCAAAAGTACGGTCTGTGACTTGAAGCAAGACTCGGTTCTTGTTTGAGGTCGTATCCCTACGACTAACACAACTATTGCTGAAGGCTATTCATCAGGAAGGAATGAAGATTTAAACAATTAGTGGATACTTTTGCTATAACTATAAACAAGATGTCAGCTAGTAAATAAATAAATCAGAAAGTAAATAAAATAAACATACAGTTTTGCTAAACGTTCTGTAGTCTGTACATTTTGTAGATCTAAAAGCGGGTTACATTTTGGCATAGGTAGATAAACTTTTGCCACTTTCATTTATAAAGCAACTTTAACTTGAATTTACTGACTGTCTTTAAATTATTTGTAAAAGCTTAGAACTAGGACATTGATATGTTGATAACGAGTCTAGTAGCATTAGATATACCTACAAAACTAATAATCAAATATTTATAACCGCTATGTTGATTATAAATTACTCGCGCTCTCCAACTAACCGTCCTAACGTACTTTTCGAAATCAATAAAACAAAAAAACAGAACTCGTAAGTCAAAACAATCAGATCGAATCGATAATGACGAACCAACGAATAGTATCCAGACAATCGATCATGGAAATGAGGCGTTACGTATCCGGAACCAACTGAGTACAACCGGATCTACCGTAGATCGCTTACATCACTCACTACTTACACTGACCCCAATTATAGTAAGTTTAATTGACAAGTCGGATACCTTTTGCTCGTTAGGTAATGCATTTGTTTGCGTTGATACTCCGTGTTGGCGATCTATTGGACTATAAAAGGAAATTTAAGCATACAATGGTGTATAACATTATGTAATCTCAGGGCCTCTCACCACCTTCAAGTAAAGTGACAAGTACGCTAATTGTCGGTTAAAGTCACCCGTAACGTTCGAGTAGCACTAATCATATGATAAACTGACCCGTACTCATAGCTTTTACTTGCCAATTAACTTTACTTGGGACGTTACGTTTGGACTAATCAACATTTTACTGGATGGTGAACGTGGTGATGGTCACATAATCCAATCGGCTTTTAGATGTCCAACAACTTTCGTAACTATCCACATCCCGAGGTACGGTTAAATTCTCTAGCTGTAGAAATTGAGCACAAATTCGGAAATTATAGTTCCTCTTGAAAAATACATTAAAGTATCGAGGTCTAATATTGCTCCCCAACAGTGCGCTTTAAAACGTGCGTTATTGAATTCGAGAGAGCTCTACCTCGTCCTGTGTCACATAATTATAAATATAAAATAAATATATTTGGACAATTCACACAACACCATCTGATTTCAAACTAAGCAGAGCTGTACTATGGTAATCAGAAAGCTGATAAACATACGTATATAAATCTAAATACATACTTAAATAGATAAATTAACACCCAGACACAGAACAAATAGTCATGTTCGTCACACAAATATTTGTCCTGGGTGGGAATCGAACCCCCGACTTCGCGCTTCACAGTCGGCTCATCGCCACGGAGTCTGTCGATTAATATAATTAGATCAACTTTATTGTCATAAGAATTATGGGTGGTAGAACGTACATGCATCTACCTGAGAAATACCACCGCTAAACCCATTTCTGTTGTAAAGTATTTGTTGTATTCCAGTGGAAATGTGCCATAAATAAATGAGTTAACATCAGCAAAGACCATGCTTGAGTTTTTATCCATGCGCTGCAGTGACTACAGCTGCTGATTCATTTTGTATTTTTTTAAGTAGATTTGTTTTTGAAATTATTGTATTAATTATTGAAACTAACCTTTTTGAAATTACAGTAAAAGTTTCATTGTTAATAATTTCGGTTACGCTGACAGAGATGTGGATCAAACTTAAAGTAGACGACGACGCTCCCTTGTAAATACTCCGAGCTGAAACTTTTAGGAATTGTTCTGTTGCAGCACCTGATTCGAAAATATTTGTGCATAGGTTGAAAAAATGGCAACACTCGTGTTATTATAACAATAATCACAGAAACAACTTACTTCGTTACACGTTTCCTGACTATTGCGTAGCTAGTTCCTATTCGTGCTTCATATCACTCATTCACAGATCACTCAGTCCGAAACACGCAACTAATGATTGTGACTGTAATGAATGACTGAGTTCACCAACCTGTAGGTGCTGTGCGTGATAAGCAGTAATTGTGACGTAAGTACGCGCTACGTTGTGTATAGGGTTGTATCCATCCTTGAAATCTGATATTACGAGAAAGGTAATTGAAAATACAAGGTCCTTCCAAAAATTTGGGGTCTTTTGACTTATCTCAGAGAAAATGGGGCAAGTGCGATGCTAACCATTAGGGAATTATAATTGCTGTACTTATCTTGTCGTAGACATTTTTATTGTCAACATGAATAATATAATTCACATTTCATTCAATTTATATCGCGGAGTGATGGGCTCTCAAAGTGGTCACAGACATAGACATTTCAATAGTAGACAACACAAGTATTGCCGTTCAAACTACGGTGCGAACCTCTGACTAAGTGCTTATTAACTACTGCTTCGTGGTCTTATTTCTTTTTAATTTTTATCACCGTGCTTGACAGTTACACAAAATTTATTAAAGGTATAATATATTTAATACTCCCGAAAGAGAGAAGACATTGACGGATGGCAACCCTCAGCACAGTAACTAGTATTAATGTACGAGTTTACACCTAATATCTGATTCTGATTAAGCTTTCTCACCTGCTATGTAACTTGGAGATGGCATAACCGAGGAAGCATTTATTGTTATTAACTCTCCATCCTGAAATAATTACTAATGAATTTGTTCGTGAAATTACAAACATATTTTCCGCAAACGTAACAACAACAATTCAAAACTTGAATCAGAAAACAGCATTGCTAAATCTCTGTTTTTAAATGTGTTTTAGGTACATTTATTTTGGTTTTATTTAATCATTCATTTTTAAAGTTAGGTTGTTAATTTTACTGATTAGACAATATTTAACTAACCTAAATTAAACCTATCTTCATTGTATTTCATGATTCCAACCTTAACCTAACATGTGATGACCATAAACAAGGTCTGCCGAAACAATATGCACATTGAATACATAATTCAAGGACCAGACATTGAATATCAGAGGAAAACGCTTACCTTTTGACCGCTACGTGGCACCTAAATTTTGAGGTTGATCAAGGGACGAACACAGAAAATAAATTAAATAAAACCCTATTTTATTTTTCTCACAATACCATAAATTTAGATAAGCTAATTAAAACCCCATATAGTCCTACAGTGACTTGATAAATTTTCAAAACCGAAATGACCGCTTTTAATCATCCTTACTTTTTTACGGATCTGAATTTAAAACAAATTAATTCCAAATAAATTAAAAATACAAACAGGTTGATATAAGAAGCTCTACCTTTTTTAAGTCGCTAAAAAGTACTACCAGAGCTCATAGATCAACATACGTCTAGGTTTAATATTTTTAATGGGTAAAATATGTGTGTCAAAATTTTCCGCTAGATAGTCTTATAGTATCTTTGGATGGAAGGTATAAAACTGCTAAATCAATCTTAATTAGGAATGTTTCCGGAATGATCTCTATAAGTCTATAGGCTCAATAGCTTTAACTGCGACCATCCGCTCAGATAAACCTCGTTAGAGAAATCTTATCCTATAGAAAATACGGAGAGAAAATGCTTACTTCTCGTCGTATTTTCTCCACTGGACAGATCTTCTTGTATCGAATTAGTTTCGATCAAACGATTCAATGAATTCAAAGTTTCCGGAAATCTAAAAGAAGTTAACTTTAGCCATTTTAGTAGTAATTGAAAATTGCAACTAATGTAACTGTGAGAATCATTGCGGCGTCCGTCATCTCGTCTCAACTTTGAGAGGCCATGTCAGGCAATGTTCCAAAATGTTTTAATTTAATTTTCATTTATCAATGTATCGATATACTCCTTTAATTATTGTCATTATAAAATACAAACGCAAAATCTAGATTTCCAGATTACAGTTATAATTTTCTGCACTACGACCAGTTTTTCAAGCCTTTATTTAGCGCTGCATGAACGTCTCATTAAATAGTCGTAGCTTCAACTAATCCCGTCTACATGATATAGGTAAAACATCTTTTAAGTCATAGTTGCCAATAATTTCGATATCTCCCGTATTTTATTGTCAGCGGGCTGTCTTCAAACTCTACAGCGGTGTGCCATGAATAATGCAGGTGTAGCATCGTTGGCTTTCAATGCGGAGATCGCTGTACTCGGTAGCAATGTCAATTTATTGCTTGTTTACGTGTGTTCCATTATAGGTTCTAGATCCGGATTTGTTAGACTTTTCTCGCCCGGACCACTTACTCAAGTCTCTGTAGCAGCTGTGCCTCCGTCTGACGGTGATATTGCTTGAATTATGTTCAGAATGTTTACAGGATTGACGATTACTTTCTCTCAGTTTAACTATCCTTCTAATTTCTAAACCGTCCGTCATTCATTACATGATATTTAAATACTTTGATTTCTCACTGATTAGTGCGATGGTGCAATATTTATTAGTTTAATGACTTTATGCTTGAATGCAAATTTTAATACGATTTAATGGTTCGCTACTTACATAATTTTTAATTTTTATTACCCAAATAAGGAACTACTAGTCAAAAAAGTTAGCATCACGTTTTGCAGATTATCGCAGAAACAAGTTTTATTTAGTAAACAGCTGTATTTTTGTATTCCTTTTAGAATTGCAGAAGATAAACATAGATGTGCTTTTCAAATGTCTTAATTGAAGATAATTGATAGTAGTATTGTTATTAATGATGACGAAGTTGAAATTACGATTTAATGTGGCTTTGTATTGCACGGAATGTTTCCTTATATTGTTGGTAGAAATTGCACAAAGGAATCGTAATTGCGAGTGCCCTTTACGACCACAGTAGAGCCTTAAATGACAATAATGATTTTCTTATTCGACGGAATTTGTAACAAAAAGATGTCTAAGTTATGTAATCAAACCCGTATGTAATGGTAATAATGGTCACTAAATTCTTTAAGGAGGAGCGTGGGTTGAAGATTGACGTGTCTCTTAACCACATGGTCATTTGGGTTCAAATGATTTTACATATAATTGCATTTTCAGAATGCCGATGTCGATGGCGTCAAGGATGCAATTATTGATATTTAAATGAATTATGGTAAATCTATATTAAATTGATTGTCGTTTGAACAAGAATTCACGCCTTAAATGATGAAAAAAAATTTAATTTGATTTTTTTATAAGGTAATGTATATTACAGGAATTCTATAACTAAAGAACATTACATTTGGGGCGTACGAAAAGAAGAATGTTATCTCTGTGATGTGATTATAGCTGTGATTTTATTTAAATTTTAAACCATAGTAAAATACTTCGTATCACACTAAGTGAGAGATTACTTCTCTTGCATTCCAGATCTGTATTTTACTAAAGTAATCTCTCACTCCGCCGGGTTGCATCAGTGCCATGGTTACATATATTTCTACCGTGAAGCAATTCTGTTATATTTCGGTGGAAAAGTGCAAATGCAACAGAGGCGAGCATCAGAGTGGCAGCTGTATTTTACTTCAGACAGGACTCGAGTTTGCTTTTTAATGCCAATGGGCTGCATTAATCTTTTAACACCACATGGCCTGTACTCAGGCTGTTGTGTGTCTGCTAATACATTAAATAATGATTTCTTACATTTAGGTCATCAAATTTTCAACCGGCTAGGTAAAATATTCCACATGTGACTTTAACGACAAATCACCGACGGGCAATGACGGCAAGTTCACTTTCACCCACCTGCTCATCACCTATGGCCCGCGCGCCTGCTACGTGACCCTCATGGTGATGACGGCCTCCTGACACACTCAGCACTACCGGTCAATCGTTCATGGCCACAAGAAAGTGCCTCGATGCTCGAATTCGATCTTCGTTGTTCGATTTGCTACGCTTTTGAATACTTTTCCTCGGACGCTGCGTTTGAATAAACTTTTTGCTGTCAGGCCCCGACGTTCTTGCGCGCTTTTTCCATTGTTGCTTTTATCTTTTTATTGTAATTTCTTTATTTGTTGGTATAATTGCTTGATTGAGGAGAGTCATATTTAATAGTTTTACTATACGAGTATCCATTCTTCGGTTAGGTGTCATTACAATAAAACAATATTTTGTCTAGACAGCTTTAAGTAGATATTTTGGTTGATGCTTGTGAAATCGGCTCAGTTACTAGCACTTTTATTGTTATGGTTGATATCTGATACGAGATCGATTAACAATATTTATGTGTGTGATAAAGAGCTTGCTTATGTGTCTGTCATGATAGATAACCGTACACTATCGGGCAGAATCAGATTTTCTTCATTCGTACAAATAGATTTCAGTTTTGGGCAATATATACGTTTCTAAAATTATGGCTATTTCTCGTATTACCAAACACGACGCCCACGTTTCAATCTCAAGCACTCGCAGGTGCAAACGTCACGGGTAGCGTTTATCATCATATCCGATCTGTTAGCAACAGTTCACAAAATGCCGAATGCAAAGTTCAACCGAACAATACCAGAGAGCGCGTTGTTGGCGATGATGAAATTGTAAAGCGATAAGTATCGATGGGTGTGCATTTTTATGTAGTTCTCAGTAAACCAAGTTAGTGTAGGAGGAATAGTTACGTTTGTTGTTGTTGTGAATGACATAGTTGATCGTGATAAGGCGATCTCTGATGGTAACACAGTAACAATAACAATTGCAACAAACACATTACAACTTTTTCACGTGTGCGAAGTTGGCACCGCACTTTGAAGTTACAAATATTTTGAAGGTTGTTCCAGTTTGTTCTACTTTGTTCCAAAACGGCATAGGGCTGAGTATAAAACTTTCAGAGAAAACCGGAAAAACAACGATTTTATAGCTGGCACCGCACTTTTAAGGTATCGCGATTCTGGCGGTTGTTCTGTGTTGTGCTAGGTTTGTTCTATGCTGTTCCAAAATATCAATTTCAACTTTTTCATCAAGCGAATAATGCCAGAGAACAGTTACATATCTCTCTAATTCAATAAAAATATCACTGACAGTTGTTTGTAAAAACTTGTTCTCTTGAAAGTTTGTTTTTGATTAAAAGCCCGAATTGCTACAGTACATAATCCGTTCTATTACAAATATACATTGAAATGTAACTAATATATGTAAATGTGCTATATTTGTGAATGAATATCGTAAAATATAGCCTTCACTCAACTGTGAGGTTGGCAAATGGCTCATATTACAATGAGTTACAAGTTTTAATTGATATGATAGCCAAAGTTGGTTGTTAGGCAAACTGAAGATTTCTTTTTTGTATTTTTCAGTTTGAGAAGACTATCACGATTAATTCAGTTACAAGTGCGGTATAGAGGTGACCCTCGTAGAAATGAATAAGTTTACAAAGAAAGGCTAAGCATTTGGATTGGGATTGGATATCTTTAGAGATAACTGAGGCATTATTAAGCGGACCAAAATTTGGCACTAGCTGTTTGCTTGCCAATAGGTCAGTGAACAACGTTTGTATTTCCCTACCCTATTTGGCTCACTAGCTAATCCACCACTCTGAAAATCCTGTTGCCAAGTTATGGATTAATATTATTATGATCGATCAATCTTGTGAGCGTTATCTTGATTCTTTTGATTTATTTATCAGGAAAATTGTCTATCTCATAAATAATCAATTTAAATTTATTTTCTGGGTTATTAATTTATATCATTTTTAAACTATCAAAATGACACGGCTGTTTGAATTTACTTTTAATTACATTATCTTAACTTCCTGCTTAATTTTCTCACGCCGTCGTCGGTAATTAAAAGTTTTTGTAAATTATATTTCAATCGTGGCAGTTGCATTTTAAAATTAGGAATTTTTAACCGACACGAGTCTATATTTTTAAACTTACATGGTTCTTACAGTGAAAACTAAAATTAACAGAACTTTTGAATATTGTAGGTATTCAAAAGTCTAAGGAATCATTAGCTGAAGAGGCTATGGGCGTAATCGGTGACCGTGACCGATCGGCAGACGAATTGAATGTAGATCATTAAGTGGCAGAAATAATCAGCCTACATAGCGAAACGAGAAACTGATGTAATGGTGTTCCCACAGTTGTACCCACATAGCTGATATAAAAAGATTTACAGAAAGGAAGTCATTTCATATAAACTATGCACACGAAAACAATATTAAGCTTTTTAGGAAAAAATGCGGATATATTGTAATCATACAACACAAGCACAGTACCTATTTGTATTATTTTCAAGTGCGTCTGTTCGTGATCTTTGTACTAAAACTAGGTAGTTATAATGAGTAGTCAGTAATTGTGTCCTTATGTGGAATCCACAAAGCAATAACCAGTCATTAGGTCATTCGACAAGTATGTTCTCATTAACTTTAATGTATTTTTTCTATGTGTTTATCATGTCCTTTACATTAACTTTGATATTATAGTTATACTATTCTGCATATGCCTGCAAAGTTGATAAATTTGAAAACGGTTTTAAGAGCATAATTGAGATTTTGAAATTAGTTCGGTTCTCTACTGTAATCTCTGTCGAAATTAAATCAATCAATGATGAATAAAATTATAAAATATATATTTGAAAAAATTAAATAATTAAAAACCCAGAGAAAATAATAAAAATTAAGAAATAATTAAAGTTTCGATTTCACGCTAAAAAATAATGGTAGAAGTTTCCAAAATGGTAATGGTATAATTTTCAGTCGAGCTCGTAAATAGTTATAAATGGGCACCAACTCTCACTCTCTTACATGATTACGAGTATCCATAAAATTTTGTAAAATCGTTGTTTCAATTCTCAAATATAATTTCACAACTGTTTATTGACATTGGTAAAAAGTAAGATTCAACATCTACCCATGACATGACATAATTGAACTAGAAAGCGATATTACGTATACTGTTCTCACTTCAATAATTATTGTTTTAAATAACCATTGCCTTTATAATACCGTTTATATTCTAGCAGTTTGATGTAAGTACGAGTATATTGTTTGTAGGTGATAGAACTAAGTCCCTGTAGCTTCGGGATTAAGAATAGAGCTACGGTATCCCCTGCCTGATCGTAAGAGGCGACTAAAAGGGGGCTTCCGGGGATGCGGACGGTGAGAGTGGGAGCTTGACCCGTCCAGCTAACAGCCCCGGGAGGGACGGCGGTGTATGCGTGGCCGCATACCGCAGTGAACACCTGAAGGTGCAGCAGAGCACATCTGCTCTCCCGTAGATGTTGTGATGATGTTGCGCCCTTGTGGGGCGCCGCGCGTGTAGGACACCGGTGCGTTCCTATGGAGATCCTGGAGTCCTCACAAACGCAGAGGCAGGCCACCGAATTTAGGGCGGTCAAATACCACATAACCCGGTATCCCCTCCCAAGGTGTCGGGTAAGAGTATGACGTCACCGTCGCACCGGTTGCAGTACCAAAAACCTATAGGAATAAATTAAGTTTTTAACAAAAAAATTGAACCGACTTCAAACGGTAAAAAATAAAATTGTTCAGTACCTACTTCTTCTTGCTTATGGTAATGACTCTTAAAACTATTTCTGGAGTCGGGCCCTTAGTAAATGTCGTACCATTCGTTCTAAATTGGCACCGACAGTACAGACTGTGGGAAAGTACCTACATCTTCTTGCTTATGGTAATGAATGACTGTTAAAACTATATTGGAGTCGGTGCCCATTCAGAACGAAAGGTACACTGTATTTACTAAGACAGGACGTTTCACTAAGGACCCGACTTCAAAAATAGTTTTAAGAGTCATTACCATAAGCAAGAAGAAGTAGGTACTGAACAATTTTATTTTTTACCGTTTGAAGTCGGTTCAATTTTTTTGTTAAAAACTTAATTTATTTCACTCTTTTTAGTAATTTTAATAATTATGTATGTATTAGCATAATTGGAAAAAATTTCACTTAACTTCTAAACTATAAACAGATTTACCTTTTATAATCATGTTTATCTAATAGCCATCTAAAAGTCTGAAAGACATACCTACTATCAGTCCACCTGAACGTATAAATTAAAGAAAGAATTTGCTCTCAGCTCCTAAACGTTGAGGAGTTGTACCTTCAATCATCAGTTAAGCAACAGCAGGTGATAATTACCAGACATAAATATTTGTATTATGTTAAAAATATGACTAAAAGCATGTGTGTGCCTATTAAGTTTCAGTGTTTCCCTCGATTTCCCTAATATCACATCATCAGATTTTGACATGGTGACAGTTGGACCACCTCAGGAATGTAAGATTTCGAACAAAAAACCATTTATTGAAAGAATTTGCTCTCAACTCACAACCGTCGTAGTACCTTCCATCATCAGCTCAGCAACATGATATGACGATAACTATACTCAAATGTCTGTTTTGCTTTGTAAAAATATGAAAATCATTTGTTGTGTTATAAAATTTGAATGTTCCCTTCGATTTCTCTGGGATCCCCTCATCAGACTTTGACTTGGTGACAGTTGGACCATCTCGGGAATGTAAGATTTCGAATAAAAAACTATTTATTGAAAGAATTTGCTCTCAACTCCTCACTGTCGCAGTACCTTCCATCATCAGCTCAGCAACATGAGATGATGATTTCTATGCGTAAATATCTCTTATGCTTCAGAAACTATAAGAAAATCAATGTGTGTGCCTATAAAATTTGAGAGTTCCCCTCGATTTCCCTGGGATCCCATCATCAGATCCTGATTTGGTGACAATGGGACCACCTCGGGAGTATAAGCATACGAACAAAAAAAGAATTTTTAAAATCGGTCCACAAACGGCGGAGTAATCGGTGAACATATATAAAAAAAAAATACATACAGCCGAATACAGTACCTCCTTCTTTTGGAAGTCGGTAAAAAACAAGTGATTTGCAATTTGAACCGTTAAAAACTGCGTTTAAGTATGGTTGTCTTATATTATTTCTTGTTAAGTTATAAGGATTCTGAAAAAAATATTAAAAACAATAGTGGATGAAATAAAAAAATAACTTAAAATTTTCATATTTCCTAGAGTATTGGAAAAAAATAACTTTTTTCATTTTGTCATTATTATTTTCAATTATAATTAAATCTATTCTAATTACAGCATATACATGTTACTTAAAAATAACATTTATGCATTTGTGTTTCGCTAGAAAGGTGCAGTTGCCGGCCAGACTTATATGAGGTGGCCATCAGAGTATCAGCGCATTACAGGCAAGACTTAGTCTTACTTGAGGTTTTGTCTATGTTCATTGGCTGTACTGTAATGGCTACTTAACACCACGTGGCCTGCAAGGTCGTCTGCTACTCGTTAATAAAAATAATGGTGTGATGAGTACATTAATATGGTAGTAATAGTAATAGTAATATGGTAGTAATAGTAATAGTAATATGGTAGTAATATAGTAATGTAAACGAGTTGCAAGCCTCTTTTTAAAGACCTCAAACTACTGACTCTGAGCAGTATCTATATTTACGAAGTATGCTTATTTGTAAGAACGCATATGAATTTATTTGAAAAGAAAAGTGAGCACTGTCAATTTCTTACTAGATATCCGGATAAACTATGTTTGCCACTTAATAGAACAGTTATGCGATCCAGAAATGCATACCATATGTGTATTAAGATTTATAATAAAATACCAGATAATTTAAAAGATCTACCACTCTCGCAATTCAAGAAGAAACTACATAAGTGGCTTATTGAGAATTGCTTTTACTCAATTAAAGAGTTGCTGTAAAGCATTATAGTTTATGCTAATAATTACCTTAGAGACAGTATTAAATTTTAATTCTTTTGACATTAACTTATTTTATTATGTATTTAATTCAATATTATATCATGTTTATGTAAATTTGACATCTTCTTGTAACAACTGAATTTAAGCATGTTAATTATTATAATTCTTATTTAAAAATGATTATGTGGTCTTGTATATGGCGATTATTTTTAAACTCACTGTAAACTGACGAATAATTTGCACGCCGTATTACGGCAAATGTGGGCTACTCTATACTAATGTTTTTACGAACTATTAACCACATTTATGCAAATAAATTATTTCATTTCATTTCATTTCATTTCAATGGTGTAATGAGTAGTCTCACCGTGCGTATACCATGCGCACACAACGCATCATCCTACCTGATGTTATCTACACTTTTACGCAGGTTTTATATGTAACTCGTTAATTGGTTTTTCAGTGATAAGTGCTATTTTTAGTTCGGAAACATAAATTTTTTGATAGTAATATGTTATAACTGTTATTACTGCTATATCTATTAGGGAAGAAAGCTTGAGTAAAGAAGACCAGATGGACCGACGACCTGAATAGTCAGGCGTAGTTTAGGACGGAATGGCCCTTTTAGTCGCCTGTTACGATCAGGCAGGGGATACCGTAGGTCTATTCTTAATTCCGAAGCTACAGGGACTCGATGTAAGGACCTTAATAAACAAAAGACAAGCAACAAGTTGTCTTCACTTTGCTTTGAATTTACGTTTAAACCATGTATGTTGGTGATGAGGCAACAGTCAATACCAATCATTGGTTACATATTCCATCACAGCAAAAACAGGCTGTCCATAATGTTGTATGTAATTCGTTGAACAAACTGTCTCAATTAACGCAAGTTACGGAGCGCATTTCACATAATGATCTGGCTAAAGCTGAATACAAACTAAGTAATAATAATTGGTACATGCAAAATGTCATGAAAAAGGCGTGTAAGCATCCGTTACTGGCTACTGCCTTTGTACTTTGTACTTTAATATAGTGGCATTGTAAAGTAGTTTTTTATACATGCGATGCATATTTTAATAAATCATGTTCATCCTTATTGGTTACTAAACTTGCAGGATGCATAGTATTGCAAATTGATTTTTAATCGTATCACGGCCTCTCAGGAACTATTGCTTTGAATTGAAAAATTCCTTTTTTGTTGGATGGTTCATTTATCGAGGAAGGGCTTAGGCCATCTTTCATTTAAAAATCAATCCACGCGGACGACGTTGCGGGCGAGGCTAGTGTTCAAATATTGCATTTTAAGTATGTATAGTGCCCGTCTCTAAAGGGGTGTCATTTGTAGTATATTCGACAAAGTTATTGAATTACCGTCGAGAATTCATGTCAAAGATCGGAAATAGGATATATGACAAGTAGAGATTTTCGTTAGATTTTTTTATCTAAAACATTTGCATTTGCGTCCAATATTTTGTTTCAAGCACACGCGTTGCATCACACTTACGGTAGCCGGAAGAAAGTTAATCTCGATACGTTCTCGCTTTTCTAGCGATTATCGATGAGTTCATTACGTGATGATCGGATGCGTGTATGTATGTGATTATGCATGTTTTTTCGAAATATGATTAATGATGTTAGAGATTAAGATATTAAATAAAGTCTTAGCAGTCAAGCTTTTGGTTACTACGAACTGTTGTGAAACTATTCAGGGAAATTCTATTCACAAGTAGACCCAAATTCGACATCGGTACTATTTATTATTCAACGCTACCTACTAACAAAGTCTTGAGTACGGCTGAATCATTGCTAAGGGTTGAATAAGATGTCAATGTCTATGTACTCATATATCTATTTTCACATTACATAGGAATGTAGCTTATAATAAGTAGCTCACTCTATGTAGTCTTCACATCACAATCAAATCAATAATACATGCACGGATTAAAAGGAGCTATGATTACAGCTATTTAAGCTTCCTGTTATCAATTCCCTGGCTGGAAGTTTGACTGCTTCTACCATCACAACAGAACAAAGACATAGAAATATTTTGTATTAAGTTATTCCATCAGGCGAACTTTAGACCCGACATTAAGTTGTTCATGCCTACATTAAAAGTTCTCTACACTTAATTTATCCTATGTTCCGTTGTCCGCAGGGCCTGCCATCGTGGTCGCGCGGGCTGGAGGCGGCGGAGGCGGCGCGCGCGCGCCTCGTGCGCTGGGCGTGCGGGGAGCCAGCAGAGCCGGACCCGCCGCGCAAGAAGATGCCCCACGCTTTGCGCCGGAGGTGGCCGCTGTGCCCTTGTCTGCAGGTATGTTGCCCCTCTTTTAGTTTTCAACAGATAGGCATGGGATGACAGATAGACATGCATCACGTGCTGCGCCGCTTATGGCCGCTTAGACCTTGTCCTAAGTTCTGAAGTAAACAGTTTAATAAATAGTAAAAGTAAATAGTTTAATCACCAGCTTTAATCTCCTAGTCGATCTGGTGTAGATGGGTAGCGCAAGGCGTTTTCTTTTGGTTCAATCGGCATCAGGTAAGGCCGATGGGTTTTGGAAGTAGAACTATTTTAGCACGGTTGGAAAGCCTAAGTCCATCCAGATTTTTCAGGTGTCCATCCGCAAGGAAAGAGGAAATTTTGTCTTTTTCTCAGCTCTTACTTATCACACCTGTATTCTCAGGTTTTTCAATCACAGTTACAAGATATTTATAATTTGCCACGATCGTTCTGCTGGACGAAGATAGAAAAGCATCAACTGTCAGGAAAAGTTGTATGTGCTCCCTTCTTCGCCTTCATTCCTTTCGTTCAAAGTAATTTGCGGAACAAATGACGACGATCGTAGTTCTATTTGCTAAAGTTATATTTTTTTTATGTTATGGTGGCCAAATTCACTTAAGTCTATATCAAAGTTACATAGTGTACTAAGAACATATTTTGCTACTTAGATACTTGGAATAACTAGCCTAAAATCATCTAAAATCTATAAGCAACATTGTATGTATTTCTTAATGCTTCTCTGTCGATTTGACCACTGGTGGTCTGTCAACATATTGTTTAACGAACAATAACGAAAACCTTTTGTTCTGTCTGCTCTGCGTGCGCTTAGCTAATGCTGAGCTGGAGAAAAGAGCAGATGGAGAAAAACTTCAGTCCAGTTTTAAAATATAGGGTAAGTATACAATAATTAGCTTAGCTATTAGCTTCTCTGACACTTGTTTGTATAGTATGGAATGATATTTGTTTCCGAAACTCTACCTACATATTTACTTGCATAGTGAACATTCTACCTATTTTCTTAACCTAACAAACCTCAGTCATTGAGGAATTTTAAAATAAAATAAATTTTTAACAAATAATAAAGATCGAAAAACATGAAACACCAAAAATGCGCAATAATTTCTTATTTTAATTTTTATTTCACACAAGGCTATTTCGGTCGCAATAAAAATAAGAATTGCCTAAAACTGACTGTCCCCACTTTAATTTGTACCCCATTAAAATACTATCGCTGAATGGTATCTTTGAGTTATTCGGCATTTGTGTTAACATTTTAGTTTTAGTGTTTCCCAATATAGATTGTATGCGGCCAGATAATTTTACGCTTAATTTTGGAGCAGATTTATTCGTTTCTTCATATGTAACTAATTTATTCAACACTTTTATTTTTATTTTTACAAGAATAGAAAAAGAAAAAGATACTGCATTCATTATCTGGACCTTAGAGCATCAAAGTTACTGACTCACTCGAGGCGTTATGCCGTCTCTCCTGAAGGCAGGGCTCCATATGCCAAATCTGGTGCGGGAAAATAACGCACACATTTTACTTTTGTCACACATTCACAAATATTCTTTCATCGCTACAGACGCATACATTTCTAAATATGTCAATTTCAATTAACAACGTCATTTTCTGTGCACCGTTAACACTGACACCGAAACACACAGACACACTAGTTGTATAACTATTGTATGTGTAGGCATATTGTGCATGCATGTTGGGACGAGGGGTTCGCCCGTAAAGGCCACTCCTCTGACGGGTGTCATACCTGTCATACCTTGATGCTTTAAGATCTGGACTAAAATAATTTTAGATGCGGTAAAGGTTACGAATATAAATCAAAGATTTAGGATTCGTCTGGTCATGTTTATAAACGACTTAACTTCGTTATTCTTGCTTTGATTTTTAATTTCTTGGTTGTTATTTAATTCATGTCTCATATTAAAATACGAAGAAGTTCCTATCGTTTATCGATCGTAATTTTACAACAATGCTTTTTTTATATGTGCAAACACCGATTCTATCATTATGGCTGCCTGTGTTGCTATCTTTTCGTAACTTCTGTGCTAGTATCAACCGGTATATTGTCTTGATTGATAACGTAAATAATGATTATCATGATTTTATTTTAGACTTGCTTATCATTGATTTACTGTTATCGGCGTTTGTATCTAAGTTTGTTGCCGTGGCTAAGTTTTGTTTGACCTAGTTAACAAGATGATAATCGCTTGGAAAATTGTATGCAATTGCCGTGTTCAAATTCTTGAGTTATTAGAAATGTCCCATTGGTTTTATTATTACTATTCGTATTTTATATAGTAATTAATGGCAATTTAAAATCGTGTCATTGTGGAAGACGAATCTGAATTAGTGTCGTTACTAAAATTGATAACTAAAATAATATGTACTAGCAAAATGCACTAAAAGCTCACATACTTGACGACCCGTGTGGCGCAATGGTTACCATGCCGGACTGCCAATCGAGGGGTTCCGGGTTCGATTCTCGGCGAAACAGAAATTTGTATGATGAGTTTAAATTTCTATTCTCGGTCTGGGTGTTTGTGCTTTCTACCTTTGTATGTGTCCATGGTATCCACGACACAGAGTATATTCACCCTACTCTGGGGCTATGAGTGTGAATTGTTTATTTATTTATTTATCTATAACGGGGAATATTTACGAATTGGAAAAAACCTTATGTATGTACATTTAGTACTACAACTATAACATGGCGTAATTGATTTTTTATTTTGTTTTATCAGGAGTATTTCTTTTATATTTTTATTATTTCTATAAATGTGAAAATGTAAATATAACGTCGACACATATTTTAGTATGCTTAATTTAAAGTCTAGAAGATTGACGGTTTTCCAGAAAGATCTGAACTTTAACCACATTTAAGATTTCTTTCAATGCCTTTAGTTCATAGCAACAATTATTAAAAAAATACTTAAGAATAACTAACAATACCTCAGGCTTTGATCGTCAAGTACCTGTCCAAGATAACCGTGGTTGCCAATAGACGTACGTTCCCAACCAACTAGATAACTATCGTAGCGGAACGTGTCATATGTCCCGAGGAGATCAGCTGATACACGTATCGTGTTGCGTCGGGTCGCAGGTCCGCGGACCACTTTCACCTGATCGCCCGCGGGGCAACAAGGTACTTACATGGTGTTAGTTGTTATTGGCAACCTCGAACGATAGATGCGTACTTCCTGTACATGTAGTTCACAGATGGCAAGAAACTGCTTGGTTTTGGTTTGTTAGCTTCCTTTGCCTATTACAAATTTCTCTACACTTTTTTAAATTAAAATTGACACTGAATAACTGGTGTAAGTTACAGTAGACTTAGAAACATGAAGGCGTACAACAAATGATATGCAAATGTTAGTTTGGCTGGCTGCAACCCTTTTTGCGTCCCACTGCTGGGCACGGGTCTCTCCCCTTTATTGGGGAGGCCTGGAGTTTACTCCACCACGCTGCTCCAATGCGGGTTTGTGAAGATGCGGGTTAGTGGCCAACCCGCTGTCGGATGTTTTTCAAACCGCCCATAAGGCCTCCGGCAAGGTTTAACGACTGTTATCTATAGACAACAACCGGGACCGACGGCTTGACGTGCCCTCCGAAGCACGGAAACGCGCATGAATTTTTTTACCACTAGCGGTCATCCATCTCACACCCGACCGCGCCCGTTTGGCTTAGTTGCATAGATCGTTTGCGTTCTACGCTAACCGCCGGGCCATGCACGCTTCAATGTTAGCTTAGCAAATACAATTAATGTTTTTGATAAGCAATTCGAAAATTTGCCTACCTTGGCTTTTAATACCCTTTGTAACTTGATTGCGATTTCTATGGTTTGAAGCTTACTACACTACATTGAAAGACATAAACGCGACAAAATTTTCTTAAGGCATTATGGGAAAACTAAGTGTCAGTATCACCGTTTGAAATCGATCTCTAATCGTTATTAGATTCGCATTAATCGTCTCGGTGTGCTGGCGATTTTCTGCTTATTGGAAAATTTTCCTTCACTTATATTTTTCTACGTAACACATACCAAGGAAAATCAGTTTCCGATGTGGGCGTTACGACCTCAGATGTCTCGTTTTCCTTGTTCTCGCACACCTTTCTACATATTTTATTGTAATAATGGCAATAAAATATCGTTAGTAGACAATTTATTTACTTGACTCTAGATCAACAGTTCAAAATTATGTATATTTTTTACTATCTGATGTCGTATCTGTTCATCAGACACGAAGCAATCCAAAATATCCTACAGTTTGCCCCAATTTTATTTGTGTCCTAAACTAATTACTTTCGTTACTTTTACTCAATGAAAATTAAATGTAATGATTTTAAATTACTTTTTATCCCTTGTTTGTTAATTGTTACTTGATAATGTGTTTTTATAATTATTTCGAAGGCATCATTTCATAAAATTTAATCCTATCATAATCACAGTATCGCGTCACAGCCATCTTCGATTTTATGTTCTCGTATGTAATGTTCAGTCCGCTTTTCTGTGTGTAGTCAAAAGATTTTATGGTCATTGTTTTTCACTGCCTATTGTTTCTTCTGTATAATCGGACGCAAGCATATTAACCTTTTTTTGCATTTTTTAATATGCTACTTCAATTGATAAATTTTATTTCGTTTATTTGGTAGATTACAGTCGTTCTTACGCAGATAGACAAACTTCCTTATAATTAAATTTCGTTCAATTCAATGCTGCAGCACCTGCCACAAAACAAGAGGCATTTCTCACTATCAATAATTACATACATCAATTGACCGACATCACCGCGACGGGTTTTCAATATCGGGGTTTAAAGTGCCGACTGGTCGATGACATTTGATAAGTATTGAAAAAAAGAAAAATCATTTTAGCTGGTTCCGGCTTTGAAACTGAAAAAATACTTATTCTGTGCTTCAAATGGGAGTTGATTACAGTGACGAATAAATGTAATTTTTTTTCATTTGGATTTTGTGATTTTTTAAAATATATTCTTCAACCATAATTAAATTCTTAATCGAATTTTACTGCATATAAGTCATAACAATAATAAATGTTTTTTAAGACTATATTAATCTGATCCAAGAACTCACAGCTTCATGTGGCTCCCGTTATTGGCTAAATAAGAAACTACCTCCCCTAGTCAATACCAACAATTCCTTAAATTCAATCCCGATACATAGTAGTAAACAACTGCCCATGTACTCGCTAGATATTTGGGTTAGTAACATAAATTTACACCAGGTTATTCGTTCAAATATTCCTTTAATCTCGCGCGCCAAACATACGTATTCCTGCCACAATCTTAGAAACATCTGTACACGCTTTATCTGCGATAAATACGAAGGTTGGTACAAGATTTTTACTGACGGCTCCAAGGAAGAACATAGGGCTGGATCTGCTTTTTTAGATCCAAACACTAAAAGTCTCGTTAAGTTGAGGATTGATTCGGACATCTCTATTATGCATCTGGAGTTGATTGCTATAGCAGAAGTGCTTTCATACATCAATTCGATTAACTTCGACCAATTCTTAATTCTAAGCGATTCTCGAAGTGCGCTACAGCATCTGGCTCGTTGTACCTCTCAAGGGAAAGGTGTACCGATAGCCTACCGCATACTGGAATCAATCCTCACGCTACAACGTACCAACAAAAGAGTCATCCTCCAATGGATTCCGTCTCATATTGGTATAAAAGAAAACGAAGAGGTGGATTTAATTGCTAAAGAAGCCGCCGTAGATGGTATTCCGCACAGTGTGACACCTCTGCACTCTGACTACATTATACTGATTAAAAAGAAATGCAGACAGTTGTGGCAGGAATACTTCGATGAGAGGTCGCAAGAGAAAGGTATTTGGTACAGAACCATCCAGCCGCAGATCCCACAGATTTCGTGGGTTGACAATGCCAACCTCAGCCGCAACATCACTCGGACAGCTCTAAGGCTGCGCTCGGGGCACATTCCATCAAACAAATTTGCGTTTTTGATGAAAAAAGTACAATCCCCAAATTGCAACACTTGCGGTGTAATAGAAGATATTCAGCACGTATTGATGGAGTGTGCTCGGAACGCGACCTTACGACAGACGTTCCTTTTAAATGAAAATTCTCAAGTCGGTCATTCATTGCCTTCAATTAGATTTCAACTCTATGACAAGATTGACGGATGCTCCGAACTTTTGAACTCATAGGAAAATAACTCACAGGCACAACCGTACGACAAGTATGACAGTGGCTTTCCATCTTCTTCTTTAGGTATATTCATTTAAATGATTGCTTTTATTTTTTTATCTTCTTGTCTAAGGAAGACGAATAAATCAACTAATTTGAATTGTTTTATCACGATACATATTCCTCATGATAGCAAATCTCCATGCATTCTAAAGGGATCCTAATAGACAGACAGACGTACAAAAACAATGTGATCCTATAGGAGTTCCGTTTTTTTCCCATTTGAAGCACGGAACCCTAATTATCTTTTTACGTAAATGTAGTTCGATTTAAAGGATTAGCAAAATAATCGATGTTACGATAAGTAAATTTAAGCATCTTCTTAACCGAGTATTAAAACTTGCAATAACTATTGAGACTTGGCTTAGAGAGAATTGGCTTTTAGAATATACCTACATTGGTTTGGTATTTCTTAAATTGACCTTTAAAAGTCAATTTCTGTAGCATTAAAATTTAATTTATGAACAACGTTAGTCTTTATTTAAAAGGAATATAGACATTTGGCTAAGTTTAGTATAATGTGATGATGCTTGTACTCGTCTTACAGCTTCGGATAGTTTTAATACGGATAATTTGATATTTATTAACACGAATCTGATATTCCGTAGATGAAATTTTGCGGTTTAAGATTTTGTGACTGTATCTAGGTTGTGGTTTTCAATTTTGCTCAATTGCTAGTATTACAATACTGCAATAAATTAGGCCCTATTGGGAGAGTCAAGTTACAGAACAGTAATGCAATATTATTTCCATATTTAATACGTCTGGCAATATCAATAATTTATATATTTTCTTGAGATCGAAAAAATTCATCTCATCGTTCCAATTCTAGTCCCGCCAGGAATTGAACTCGGGGCATCGTAGCCGGGCATGGTTATCATTGCACCGTATTTAACCCATATAGATCGATAAGTTTTAATATCTGTTTCTGTCTTTGTGTCTGTCTATGGTACCCACAATTTAAGGTATCTTATGAGCTTTTTATAATTCAGTGATGTAAATGCGTGTTCAAAATAAATGTAGCAGCGTCCAATAAATCGTTTTACGACTAATAAAAAACGCGTAAATTTTAACCTTTATGGTCAAAACAAACAATTCCCCAATGTGGAACCAATAACAGGAGATAAAATTGGAGCGACAGAGACAATAGTCCTCGATAAGGGCACGGAAGCAATTAGATAATTACGGGACGAGCGAGCAGTCGGCCGTCAAACCTGATTGAGACGAATGGCGCGGCGCCGGCGCGCGTGCTCGACCGTGCAACTACGATTATAAATGTGCATATCAACCTTAACAACCATAAAAAAAGTTTAAAGTGAAGTGACCGTACCCATAGATAAAACAATCGAAATAGCGGAAACAAAAAAAAAATACGTTTGATATTTGGGAATTGGGAAACTTTAGGAAGTGATGAGTATTCAAAATGTTTGGAAAGAAAAGGAGCAAAAAACACATTGCCACGCTTAAGAGAAAGTGTTCCATTATAAAGCAAGTAAGTTTTTATTGGTAAAATTACGTTTTTGCCCCGTCCGTTTATTTCTTGTTCGGTAGTGTGACGAATTATGTAAATTATATTGAATTAGAAGTTTGATATTTTTTTTAATAAAAAGATTGAAAAAACAAAAATTAAATTAATTCGTACTGATGAAACAGCGTTTGAAAAGTGGTAGGTAGTAAAAAATATCAATTTCAACGTTATATCCAAAAGAGAACATAAAAGTTTTTCAAATACCAGGTGTTTGAACTCCTTCGCGTGAACAAATAACACTTAACTTCTCAGAACGTCTAGCCGCTGCTCCACGCCCCTTTCAAACCCCCACTGACGCATTGTTTGATTAACAGCATGCTTTTCACTGGAACTTGCTCCTTTTTGGTTAATTAACGACTGCACCAGTATTGTTTACATCACTTTCAATTGTATTTAGGACTTGAGCTTTAATGTCATTTTCAAGAAGAGCTAAAACAGCTTGTGGGTTATTGCTAAGTAAATCAATTTGCGTTGCAACGAAACAATTTGCTTTTGATTTCTTTTTATGGTATCGTTTAGATCGTTTCTCGTAAACGTTCCTGTTTATAATAATAAAGTGAGTTATGATCGTAAAGCTCGTTAACTCGACCGTTGCGTGGGTGAAGTCATCGACGAAAATACTGAACTCCCTTGTAACCCTGAAGGGTTGTAGGGTTGACAGGGTTCGCAAGTTTTACAAGTGGAGAACCCTAGTTAAATTCTTTTGGGAATAATGTCGTACAATAATTTCATGCGAAGGGAGTAGTGCCTAATATTTAACTGTTCTAAACAAATTTCAAAGAGAGAACTTTGTTTTGGGAGTCTTTGAGTTAATTTGATAAAATTTAGTCTCGATAGTTATGATATAATTTACTACTGATGTCCCTAAGTCAATTTGTATAATTTTTTTTTTTAAACCAAAACTTAGAATGATACAATTAGATTTCTGGTCAAAAGAAAGATTTTAGCAAAGGCCAATGTACTTAATTACTTTTAAACGTATTGCATAGAGCAAAATTATTAAATGTGTAAATTAATCAGACCAGAACTAAAATAACTTATCTTAACTCAAAAGTAAAATGTATGTCACAACAACTATTATATTCTACCAAGTAACAACTTCGTAACTTTGTTTAATATTTCTTTGTCAATCGTTTATAAGCGTAATTAAATATTCCATTGTCCACTGTTCAAATATTGTCCGTTATTGTTCATGACCTCTGTAATGTTTGCATTTACTGTCAAGTGTTTGATCAATTTTGTTCAAGTATTTGATTAATTTTTGTTAACTCATGGAACATATTTTTAGGATGAAGCAAACAATAGACACAATAATATTCCAGCCATTTATAATATGATGTGAGGGGGTGAATCAAGAGTCCCTCAAGATTCACACGGTTATATAACATGATGCAAAATTTTGATGTAAACAATCATACATGGACTATAAAATTTCATTGTACGGGTTTTTATCCTATTCAAACACAGTAGGAAACACTTACGCGTCTTTTGAATTATACAAAACAAATCCGGGATTAAATTTTCCTTATTGCGGCTATATATAACTGTTATTCGATTATTGTTCGATGAGTTGTTTGTTAATACTCTTGTTAATAAAGAACCAATCAAATTAATTAATTTAAACAGTTTTAGAAGAATCTTATAATGAAAAAATCTTACAATAGGACAATCACAAAATTTAAACACTAATTTTTTCAAAAAATTCATTTTTTTTACTTTTGTTCGAGAAAACATTTTCAAGAACGTGGTTGACAGCCCTATGTGCTGATGAATGACTTTGAGAGACATTGTGACATTTGAGAGGCGCCCTCTGACTCACGCCCTCTCTTAAAAAGTGTACTGCTCTGTTAATCACACTCAGCAACTTTGTTATACTTGTACTAACTTCCCCTTTTGTTGACAAGACCATACTTATTGGATTCAAAAATCTTATATGTAGTGGATACGATGAATTTGATTTGTTTGGAATATTCAAAGACAGATAGATTCATATTGTAAAAATTGGGACATTTTCATTAACAGTATTTCATACGAAAGTATAGTCACACTATATTTAACCAATTATAAGATTTATCAACAACATCATTAGTGTAATAAAATTTTGTAACATCTCAATAAAGTTCTGGAAAATACAGCCGCGAACAATTTAACTTATTAAGATTGTATATAAATTAATTGACTGATAAGTGCACGCACGATTGTCGACATTGGATGGTAGTAATGAATAAAATTTACAACCAATTACGAAAGTAAAGTTGTCCCGAGTTAGGAACGATAATATACTCGTAAACTACATGTACCTACAGAGGAAAAAAAAACGTCTAAAGAAAGTTACTAAGGGTCTTCTCATATTTATCCTGAAGTAAATAAATAAAAGCCTAAAAGAAATGAGTTAAAAAATTATCAACACCAAATCGGGCTATTTGTATTCAGTGGTCAGAGGTATTAATTAGCACGGGTTATGAATTAAAGTCCTGCTAGTAACATGCTTTCTGAGCTATAGCGAAGAAGCGATTAATCTACCAACCAATATCAACTCATGTCACTCTGATCCGTCAATCATGGTCGCATAGTGAGAAACGATCCGAGATAAAATCCTGTCCAGGAAGAAGGATATAAAATTTATTAGCGTGGACACATGTTCAAAAAACCGGTATATATTTGATCCGCGATAAGTGTGAGTTGACCCTAACGGAGAAACGCGCACGGTGCAATAATTAACTTGTAATTAGTTGCCAACATCGGCAAGCCACGCTCAGCTCACTGCGTTGATCTTTTTTATTTAACGTTTTTTCCGTCTTTCCGTCCGAGTTTATCCACGTTTCCTTATTAACTCGGTCTACCTTTACGCACCCTTTTAGGAAATCAGACGATGCGGTTGACGCATTATTTTTATCTTCGCAATTTAAATCGAGAATCATACCGCTTTAGGATCATTCGTTTTCCATTGTAAGAAATTTACTGCCTGGGATGATAAGGCCGTGGTGAATGCAGGTGCGATTAGCGATGTTTATATCAAAACTACAAAGTTAATTGTTAGGAAAATTTATAGTGCGTAGGTAGGTACTTATACAGGCAATAATGTATGATTAGAACTTTAAAAATACTAAAATATTGTGCATCATGCTAAATAATGTGAATATATTTTTATTGCTATACTTTCCAAATATTGTATAGGTTTTGTGTTAAAAAAACAACGGGTTGCACTCCGGTAGTGCCGGCAGAAGTGAAAACTTGAACATTAACGCTGTACATTTTTGATATTTTGGAATGGTTAGGGAATAATTTCGCACGAATTGCTTTTAATATCAGTATTATTTTTCATCTAGTATTTTCAGTAGGTTTTCATCTAGTATTTCCAGTAGGTTTTCATCTAGTATTTTTATAAAGTACTCACTCATTTTCTTTCACTATTTTTCGTCACTTTTTTCATTAATAGATGCACTTTGTTCAATGTCCATATTTTAAATACTTGATATAAACGAATTTTATAAGTATAGACAGTCGAGCTGTCATCAGCTGTCACCCCTCCGTCTTGGTCTAAGAGCCGGTGAAGATCGACCTTCACCGAACTGATAATTCCATGAGACATATTTTTATCAAATATAATTTATAAACATACATGCCTATGCTATGATAACTTGCCTATCGAAAAGTGTTCTTTTAATATAATTAATTTTCTTTCATCACCTCACTCTTGTATATAAATAAATATAATAATAATAATATTATATATATAATAATATTTATATGTTTATAAATTATATTTGATAAAAAATATGTCTCATCGAGTTATCAGATCGGTGAAGGTCGATCTTCCACGTCTCCTCTACTATCTTACGAATTTCGACGATCAGGCCACGTGTGTTGACGCGAGTTTAACATTTTTTACCCATTCAGACACAACACTTTACGTGTGAAAAACGAGCATTCACACAAAACTAAGATTAGTTGACCAACCAAAACTTGGGACGTTTTGTGAATTAAATTCCATTTTAAATCTGAAAATTTTTAAAGTCGTTAATTATGGCGTTTAATAATATTTTTGGTTGTGATATTTTTTTAACAAGAATCTCTGTAAGCTCACAAGAATCACAATAAGCTGTACAATATTACATGTATGTTTAATTTCCAATCTTTATTTTTGGTTCTGCCACTCGTCATCAGTAGAACCGGTGTATTATGTTTACAAATTATGTACCTTTAAAGATTGATGTCTTTACCAGACAAGTAATCTCTTTTTGCTTCCGCTTTCGGAAATGGCTAGCTGGTGTCATGTTACTCCACTGATTCCCAGTCTCAAGTAGTGTATTAATATTTACATTCTTTAAATAATTCATGGTTCTGCTGTCATAACGTTTCCTTAAAACTTTATTCGGAACTGTTCAATGATAAACGATATTGAAGTGATTTATCGTTCGTTCGTTTTGCACTTTAATTCATGGTAAATATTATTTGGATGTCTACATTTCATTGCGAATATGTTTGTTTTTTACGGCATTTCCTTACATTACCTACCCAATTTCATAATATGCTTTCGTCTCTAACTCATTGTTGAATTTCATTGTCCACTTTTAGTTAAAATCTGTGGGCATTTTCTTTTTCTATAGTTTTTTTGAAGTGAAAACTTCTTTAGCGGTGTTGTGCACTTTTTTGGGATGGGTAAAAAATGTTAAGCTCGCGTCAGGACATGTGGCCTGATCGAAAATTCGTAAGACGGAGGGGTGACAGCTGATGGCTCGACTGTCTATACTTGTAAAATTAGTTTATATCAAGTATTTAAAATATGGACATTGAACAAAGTGCATCTATTAATGAAAAAAGTGACGAAGAAATAGAAAAATGAGTGAGTGCTTTATAAAAATACTAGATGAAAACTTACTGAAAATACTAGATGAAAAATATTACTGATAATAAAAACTATTCGTGAGAAATTATTCCCTAACCATTCCAAAATATCAAAAGTTTTCACTTCTGCCGGCAGTACTGGAGTGCAACCCGTTGTTTTCTTTATGTGAAATCTTCATTACTTCGTTACTTTATTTAAAGTGTTTTAAAACATTATATTATGAATGAATTCTTGTAGCACTTACAGCGATGCCAAGATAATAATATGTTTTCTTTGCCATAACATAACGTAATAGTCCTTCTTGTTGCAGTTAGTCTTAACTTCTTGTTAATCTATCAGACATACACTGACCTCCTTCTATTGTTTCAGAATGACGAGCCTCCCGAGATCACGTACTGCGTGGTGGGGGGCGAGGGGGGACTTGCGCTGCAGGCCGTCACCCCTACGCACCCCATGCCGCCCCAGGATGAGCTGGACGCCAAGTTTGCCGAGCTTGTTGTGAGTATTATTTTCCTTGTCCCGCAATTATAAAAGCCATTATCCAATGTGACATACTTTTAATAGGTATTTAGTTTTAAAATGATATCGTAATAACTCTTGAATGAATATGTTCTTTTACTTGGAACAACTGATATAAAGGTATGACTGGAACCTTAAATCTTTTTTGTAGCCGTTAATTAAATTGATATTTAGTATAGATAGAATGGAAAACGAGAACTAAATTCGGCAATAAAGTTAAGAAATACATAAACAAAAATGCAAATATTTATGCAAAATTTTGTTTCGATGTTTTATTAGATTGTGCTAGATTATAAAATAGGTACAGTATTGTTGAAATTTGAAGAAAGAATTCCAAAACGTATACGACACGTTCATGTAAAACAGTATATATGTTACTGCAAATAGCTCAGATGTAAACGAATATACAGAAGAAAAAAGCTTTCGACATGCCTTGTAGCCTTCAGGAATTTTGCGAAATTATTCATAATTTAATGCGTCTTGTCAATTCGGGCCGTTATGTAATAAATCGTGTGGTCATTTAAATTTTGGTAATTGTACTCCTTGAAGGGTATTCAAGAAGATTTCCATCTTGATTGACTGACTTAATTAGTTAGACCGCTATTTTAATTGCTTCTTCCCTCTGTATTTCTCATCAGGACTGTTTTTTCTACACATGTTGTAGTGATTTTAAGTTGCTTCACAAATAATTGATTTTTTATCTGTATGACGAAGAAAACTAATGTCAAAAGTCAATGACTCCCGGTTAGTGGCAATGACATTCTACTCTTACTATTCGAAATATTTCTAACAGTTGCCACATAATTGGCATACGATTTATGAACTGGAGGTTTGCTAAACGCAACATGAATATTTATTTGGTGGTTTACACTTACATTGCGTTTTGTGTAATATCTATGTAGAAATAAGTCCCCGGAAGAACTTTGGTTTTTAAAAATCTTATCAGTATTTTAACTTTCTGAGTGAAAATCACATAATACAGCTCTGATAATAAATATCTCTAATATTCCTTTTTGCGTCCCACTGCTGGGCATGGGTCTCTCCTCATTATTGGGGTGGCCTGGAGCTTTCTCCACCACGCTGCTCCAATGCGGGTTGGTGGAGATGCGGGTTAGTGGCCAACACGCTGTCGGATGTTTTCAAACCGCCCATAAGGCTTCCGACAAGGTTTAACAACTGTTATCTATCGACATCAACCGGGACCGACGGCTTAACGTGCCCTCCGAAGCACGGAAACGCGCATGAAATTTTTTGCCACTAGCGGTCACCCATCTCACACCCGACCGCGTCCGTTTGACTTAGTTGCATAGATCGTTTGCGTCTTACGCTGACCGCCGGGCCTTGCGCGCTAGAATACTATGGTATATTAAGCATATTAAATTGAAATATCCTTAAATCAACAATGCTACTTTATGACGCAATGCGTTCCAATAAGGGGCATTGTTTCTCTTCGATAAATGAACATGACTGTAAATTAATCATTCCTTGATTAATTGAGCGGCGATAATGTTCCTTCCTTCGATAAATAACCCCCGAGCAGAGTTGCCATAAACAAGGTAATCATGTTGATAAAGTGGTGCTTTGACAGATGGCTTGGACTCATGCGTTTCGCTTTTGCGGTAGTTCCTGTATCCAGCTGCTTGTAAATGAACTATCGTATGCGGAAAGAACGTTACTTACAGCAAATCTTTTCTCTTATTCCCGAAACATAAATCATACAGATTTATGAATCTCGAGTATAATTTATTTTATTGCACACTTTTTTATTTGATGTTGTTTCTGGTTTTATGAGATGTTAAAATTAGAACGTGCTTTCTACTTACCATACGTTTAAAATTCTTTGACTAGAGAAAAGTCGTTAAAATTATTGACACCGAGAGACTGACGCATTCTATACGTTCTTCTTGACCAACTATCGTTAAATCGGACTGTTAAATTTGTTAAAGAACTATGGAGGATACCTATGCTCGTACGGAACGTTTTATAAATAGTTTTGTGAGTACCTAATTAAATAAATCCTCTGGTGTCTCTGTCGTTACAGAACCTTTTACAATTTTTTGTGCTTTTAAGTCCAAAAAGTAAAAGTATCTCTAACTTAGGGCGATATATCCTATCAATAAAGTATGCTTCGCCTCGACATCTTTATGCTTCTACATAATTTCATTCCTTTTAACACGCTTTCATTAGCTTTATTATCCCTTTTTTCTAATTAATTCGTCATTTTAAAATTTCTCTGAAAAATATTTCATTTGCAATAGATCAAGTTTTAATTTTGTGGGTATTAGTGACTAACACCCTCTCTCTAACTAATATCCCAAACATTACATATAACCACAAACGGTGAGTTTATTTTATGTGTTACATAGTAGGAACGTGTTTAATCAGCAAGTAGCAACGCCTTGCAATTTATGAAGCATACTTTGTTTCAGCAAGCCCTTGTCGTGACATGCGTCGCGTGCCGCCATTTAAGGTGGTCTACTTAAACTGTCTGTAGTAAATGAAAAGCCACTTATTGTAACGCTTTTTTAGACGGGACTTTTTTTGTCTGGGACCTGAATATTGTCTGTTAGAATCTAGTAGTCTTCGTTTTAGTCGCCTTCTTAATTTATGTGTGATCACTTTTTTGTTATTTTGACAAGCGCAACTCTAAATCGTTACGAAACCTAAATGATACTATCACACAGTGTAGTAGATGAAACCCTTTTTAGTTGCATGTAGTTTTTATTTGTGAAACTGTTTGTTTATATCATTTCAAGCACTACAACCAAACCCGGATTCGATACAAGTTGTAGTTTTGAAGAAAAAAATTACTAAACTTTACATATTACATACATAAATGTACTATGACACTTCGAGAGTGAAAAGTAGTATATTGTGTGGCAAGGGGTGAAACAAGTCGATTTCTGACGAGGGCGAGAGTCCCTGGTCCTGGTCTGAAATCGTGTTTCATCCCGTGCCACACACTGTATTTTTCATATCACATGTAATGAAACAACGAGTTTTGATTACTGTAGCCAGTCGAAGTAAGACTATTTCAGACAAATAGCGCAGTAATATATTTTGACAACGATTTGACGACAGTTGTCAATGCGATTCTGACAGACTTGAAATAAAGACGTAAATAATAAATAAATGAAGGTTGTCACAACGTTGTTTCTGACTGACACATTAGCATTGGTTTGAAATTGTCTTATTTCGACTGGCAAAACAGTAATCAAAACTCGTTGTTTCATTACATGTGGTATGAAAAAATATTTAAAAAAAGGAGAATATGTGTTGCCATCAAACTTAAACCCAATAAATGCCCCCCTATATTAACACATCATGTCACCAAATATACCTAATTTTTTGGTTTTTATTTTTTTCTCTCTCAACAACATCGTATTAGGCCTCGATTTTGCGGCGCGAAATTGAAAATATTATTCACACATTATTATTTTTTGATACAAGAATCGGAAATCAAAGCGAAAATGATTCAAACTAACAGTTTCATAAATAAAAACTACATGCAAGAAAAAAGGGATTCATACCACACTGTGTATCACAATTATTCAATACTCAAATCGGAATACGACAATTTTATTAGAATCAACTTATTCGTATCCAGTATCTGACATGTCGGAATGAGATTACTAATAAATCTCAATATCTTGGTCGTGACGTGATATTTTAATAACGTAATTATAGTGAACGTAGTTCACTGTTATTGCATACATTATAGAGGTATGCGGCTGGGTTCAAAGAAGTTTTTCAAAGAGGTCGCTATAGAATAGGCATGATTAAAAAAATAGCTCTAGTTTTAGTTCCCCCCCAAGTTTTTTTTTCTTTAATTATGGCATCGCAAACTCTGCATATTGCCAGCGTCAAGTATAACTTTTGTATCACGTTTTTGCCTGTTTCGCGTGGTTTCGCTGAAACTGGACTAGTAATAATAAGTCATTAGTAATCAGTCAGTCAAGTCAGTCAGACATTCAAGTAAAGCGATGGCTTCTTTACTAGAACGTGACCAATGGAATTTTAGAGACAAGCCGAAAGAACATATTTTCGCACTGTTATTTTAATTCACTACACTCGTGCACTATAATTAACCTATATCAACGACCAAAATGCCATCAAATTTATCCGATATAACTCAAAAATACACCAAGAAAATCAAAATAAAACAAGAGCACAATATGTCTTTTTCGACTTCCCGCCAAAACTCCTTCCCCAACTTCCATTTTTAAAATGGTTTTATTTTGCTTGTCCTGTTTGTTTTGTTAATTTTTTTCAAATGTAGGTGGTAGAACTATTATGGTTCGCCCGGGGAAGTACCACCGCTGCACCCACTTCTGCCGTGAGCAATTCTTTTGTGTTTCGGTGGAAAGGTGCAGTTGCCGGCCACACTTACACGAGGCGACCACCAGCCTCTGGAGTAGCAGCGCAACTGCATACGACCTCAGACAAGACTTACCTATGCTAGCTTGAGGTTGTATGTAGATGTCCATGGGCTGCAACGACCACTTAACACCACGTGACTTGCATGATCGTCTGCTGCTCCATTCAAATAAAAATAATAATTTAGTAATTGAAATTTGAAACAAATTTGCACTAAAAAACCACTTCCAATTTGTCTATTCTTCTTCTTAAAATTTATTAACTGTTTTTAAATAAATAGACGATCACCATCTTATTATTCTGATTTATTCTCATTTTCAACTACATAATTGAAAATTGCTAGTATCTGTAGGTATCCTACATACTTGCTGATGAGACAGTGTTAAATATCTCTGTGGTGGCACGGTATATAAGTAAGTAACTAGCCTTCCGCCAGCGGCTTCGCCCGCGTGGACTCGTTTAATGGGTCCCCGTAGGATAAATAATATCCTATGTGCTATTCCAGGCTTCATTGCTATATTAAAATCATAGGCGTATAGCCAGTTGCCTCAACCGCGTTGACCCTATTTCCCGTTTTCACGTGGAATGTAGCATTTTCCCGTGGTAGCCTATGTTACTCAGGGTGAATGTATCTTTCTAATGGTGAAAGAATTTTTGAAATTGGAACAGTAGTTTTTGAGTTTATTCATTACAAATATACAAAAAAACAAAACTTTCCTCTTTATAATAAAGTATAGATGTCCATAAGTATTACAAAATTACAATATTGCTGCCCATTATATAACGTTCGTGTCATATTGGCGGTAACAAATAGCAGTACTGTATGTGACATTTTGAGAGGCAATGAATCAAGCCCAGATAGGCATCCGGACTTCGCTTCCGGTCGGGATAAGCATTTTTGCATATTCCTTGTTGTTTCACTTTCTCTCCAAGTTTATCTTTTATTGGCTCAGATTACAGATTTTTTACTGACTTCCAAAAGAAGGAGGTACTGTATTCGGCTGTATTTTTTTAATATAATATGTTCACCGATTACTCCGCCGTTTGTGGACCGATTTTTAAATTATTTTTTTGTTCCTATGCTTATACTCCCGAGGTGGTCCCATTGTCACCAAGTCAGGATCTGATGATGGGATCCCAGGGAAATCGAGGGAAACTCTCAAATTTAATAGGCACACACATTAATGTTCTTATACTTTCTAAGCATAAGAGATATTTGTGCATAGTAGGTAATCATCACCTCATGTTGCTGAGCTAATGATGGAAGGTACGTGACGGTTAGGAGTTGAGAGCAAATTCTTTAAATTAATGGTTTTTTGTATTAATAATAAAGTATTCGTTCATTCATTTCAAAGGCTCTGTAAAAAAATCTCTTGTTTTTAACACGCTTATATTAGCTTGACCTGTATGTTTGTATGTTGTATGTATGTGACGGAATCTTTTAACTTTATTTTCACCTACTTCTAATCGTTATTGATTACTTAACTTGAAAATTTACACAGGGGTCAAGTGCCGATGACAATGCAATAATATGAAAAAAAAAACAACAAAGAAAATGTATTTTACTGTACTATACTATACACCTCACGCTTTTTTTACAGTAAAATACATTTTCTTTTTATTTTTTACTTTTTAGTTCGTATTTTTACAAAAGCGTGTTTTTTAGTTTTTTAAACTATATTATTTATTTAAAAAGCATTGCTTGGCAAAGGCAAAGGTACGCTTTAAACAATTTAAAAATATTATTTGCATTGCTATAAATTACGTAATATTTTTCTGTAAGTGTGTCTTTATCCTTGGTAAACATTAACCGGTTTAATTGTTGTCGCTAAAAGGCGAAGAAAATTGCCGATAATTTCGTTCAACTCGACTTCATTAATTACTTATCGAGGTCGTTTAGATAGGGCGCTAGACTCCGCTTTCATTTTGTGATTAGGAGGTTTACAGGTGGAACTGTTAATTTATGTAACAACATAATGTTTGATTATATTATCATTGGCTCGTTAAACCTAGCGGGGCGAAGAAATTTTCATTTAAGAATTTGTAAATGGAAATTCTGTTTTCTTTTATTATGATGGCCTTGCGAGTTGAGCTGGGCTCAGGTCTCTCTTTGTTATTGCGGACGCCTACAGCTTACTCCCGCCCGGTCTTCAACCCGCTGTCGGATGTTTTCAAAGCCATAAATCATACGACAAGGTTTAACGACTATTCAATCAATAACAACTGTGGCCGACGGCTTATCGTGCCCTCCGAAGCACGCGCATTTTTGCCACAAGCGGTCACCCATCTCAGACGCGACCGCGCCCGTTTGGTTTAGCTGCGTAGATAGTAGATAGTTAGCGATCGTTCAAATGCCAACTAGCTATTAGCCAGCCTAACCGTTTTAGAGATTGAACTAAACAGATCAGAAGGATTGCCTTGATTCTATCCACTACCACAAAAAATGTGACCACCTTCGATCAAAGTAAATAAAACCCCTGCGCTTATCTCCCTAGTAAGTGGTAAGCGATGCAAACGCGACGTCCGGTCCTGCGCACGCGACGCTCTATCAACACATCAAACGGTGAAAGTGACATGCCATACTTAGGGTTGCCAACTTTTGACGTGATAACGTCTTCAAAATCGTTTTAGTCGGGTGACATGTTCAGAAACTTGTGTCACACCAAAACCTCACGAGCGCGATCGCAGGTATAACGAGAGAGAGACGGACCGATCTCCCGTCTCATCTCGAGCGCTGCCAGTCATTCCGTGAAACTTGTCATGCGGAATCCTCACGAGCGGAGGCTGGCATAGCGTTCGAGTGAGTGGACCGATCTTCCGTCTCTCTCACTCTAGCGGCATACAAACGAATGGAGATTTTCTCGTGCGGACGTTATCACGTAAATATCTCGATCGTAAACCTACTTTACAAACAATTTTTTTTTACAAGAATTGAAGTACCTTTATTTAGTTCTGAAAAGAAAATAAACAGTATTATACAAAAATGAACAGTATTTTATTTTTTGAAGGTAAGGTGAATCGTTTCCATTTTCCATCTTTTGTGTACTAAAAATATTAATTGAAAAAAAGGCGAGCAAGGTTTACACGAAAAAAATGTTAAGTTCTACGCGCGCCACGCATTGTGCATGCATACTCGTACTACTTATGTACTCATATGTGTAGTGTCAGTGTCAGTCTCGAATATTTGACAGATTCATTCTGAAACGTTCGATTGTGACTGCGCTGCACTAAGTTATTGTTCGTCCGAGATGTTGATACTGAAAACAGTCTTTTGTATACTTTATTTTTGTTGAATAGTATAATGTAGTGAAAAACAGTATAATACTGTTTTAAAGTTTTAAGGCCTCCCCAATAATGGGGAGAGACCCGTGCCCAGCAGTGGGACGTAAAAAGGGTTGCAGCCAGCCACTGTTTTAAGCAGTATGGTCACAGAATAAATAATAGTAGTACAAGTAGTATGGTTGGCAACCCTAGCCATACTTGACAAATATTATGCAACTGTTTATCTCCTCCGTCCACGACGATATCAATCAGGTAGTTTGATACTAAACCATTCAATAAATAATTAATAATACTACAAACTGATAGCCCCCCACCACACTAGGGTTCCTTGTGTTGTGGGTACCATAGACAGATACAAAGAGATGAACACAAACACCCAGATCAAGAACAGCTATTTAAAGTTCATCATTCCAATTTCTGTTTTTCCGTTTCGATACTGGGGACCTGGGATGGAAATATTATTAAGTACTATCATAGTTTGACAGAACACCCATGCCGATGTCCCATGTCCATATTTGACAATACTGCTAAAGCCATAACCAATACTGCTAAAACCATAAGCTCAAAGCGTTTCTACATTCTTCTGCAAGTAACGACACAATGTAACCGATCTCGTTTCGTTTCGTCTCGTTTTCGTTTCACTTATTATATGTAATTAAAATATTTAATCAATTATATGTTTTTCATTCATTTTGAAAAGTCATATTTTAATTAGGTATCAATTTCTAAGTGGTTGAGGCAAGATATATGTATGTACTCGCAATCTACCACGGAAAATACCCGCAACAGTTTTATCTAAAAACGTATTCAAAAAGCATAAACATACCCTTATAATGCTTATACCATATTATTATCATCCAAGTTAGTGAAAGTGACATGTGATATTATACAATCCGCTTATCCACCACAATCAACGCTCCAGTGATCCATCGAGATCGCACACGCTCCAATACTTTGAGTTGCTTAGTTTTGATAGTCGTTAAACCTGTACTTTCTGCTTATGCAACCGTAGTGTTCTTTAATCCCATAAAGAGCTTTAGGTGAGAACGTAATTACGTGAGAGTATACGTCGCAGAGTAATTTATTTTGAAAGGCATCTTTTGTTTCTTTAAAAAGTTGCTAGACATTTTTGACGAACATATTCGCTTTCTATGAGAATATAAAATTAAAAAGCATACCGAGTCAATATAATAATTCATCCAACTTGGGAGAATTTGAGTCCGAATAACATCAAAGTTATCGGCCTTCTGTTTATTTAAATATTTCTGACGAAATGTTATTTTGCTTCGTATCCGTAAAAGTTTGCTACTCTAATAACTCCTTTACAATTTTTTTTAAAGAAAAAAAAAATTCGTATTAGGAATACAGAATTTTCGCTTAATTAATGTAATTTTTTCCAGTCATATACAATTTTTACTTCTGGAAGAGTCATCACTCATCTCCATTAGCAGTAGAATAGTCCCGATAATCACAATATACCTAAGTGCTACCCATAAAAAATTACCAAGAAATTTATAACTCCAAAAGTTTATGATGATCATCAGGCATGTAAATTATGCAAATTGAACACGATATTATTATCTTGTGGAGTTGTTATCAGATTAAATATTTGATCCCATTACATTACATGAAACCAATTACAATACATAAAACAAATTCTTTTTTATTTACAAGTTAATTTGATATCTTATTATTTGGGCTAGGATAAAATGAATTTAGAGCCACAGATTTACGGTTATCGGATTTACTCTTATCTAAAATGACCAAATTATTTGCTGTTTCTGACACTTTGCTTATATGGATCATATCTACTAGTCACTATTACACTTATAAGTTGATTTCATACTAAACTTTTTTGATCTTAGTTTTATTAGTGATGGCAAAATCTTAACGTGTTTAGTTTGACTAAAGCATGTAAACTTAATGAACTTGTTACGAGCTTTGTATCAGCCATACTTAAATAAGTATGTGCAAGTCTGGCGCCCGCCCATGCCCGCCAGACATTGACCGGCTTATTGCCCGTCTGCTGACGTTGCTACTATTACGTGTCATTTGCGAAGGTTCAACGGTTGAGATTTGTTGAACCTTACTTCTACACTACATGACGTCACAAAAATACACATCCTTAGAAGGCCAATAATTCTATGACTCGCTCGTTCTGTACATAACTTTAAATAAGGTTTTATAACGGTTTTGTGAGATCGCTATATTAATTACCAATATTTTAGTCAATTCTCTAATCCTTTTTAGTGGCAATTCGTATAGTTCTACATGAAGAACTTTACGAAGACAATATAGAACATAGAATTGTTCATTACTTTCTTTACAAGCCGCAGGGCACATTGGATCAGTAAGTCATCCACGTCATTAAAAAAATCGGCATGTCTTATAATACAAATAATAGTTTGAAATATACGCTGATGTTAAACCGCACTTAAAAGAAAATAAATATCAGAAGTTGCGAGGTCTGTGAGTTAAATTGAATTAAAGTGCCATTTAAGTTCCAGTGGCGATCTGATGTATAATAAAATTTAATTAACTTTGAAATGTCCCGACATATCAACAAAGGACCATGCTTTCATGTCAAACGATGTGCTACCGTGACTTATTGCTGGTCATAAAAAAGAAAAAGTACGTTATTCACTGGAAAGCATATTTGAAAGACCTCGTGGATTACGGGTTTTCTCGTTAAGAAAGTTGGTTAATAGGGATTTTTAGTAATGGAACTGTGATGATTTGCAGGGATATGTTCGTGATTGTAGTCAAAACCTTTTTGACCGTATAGGTATATAAAGTTTAAATATCCAAGTTCTGGAATCCTTTGAATATGTAGGCTGACCAGATTAAAATTTTATTAAAGAAAGGAACACATATTATTATCGGTAGCCGTACCGCGAACGGAAACCCCTCAAGGACTGATCGATACATGCAAACATTAAGGACATTTTTGCCTTGAAGGTACTCGATATTTTTAAATTATAGGTTCTTCTTCTCTTCTTATTCATTACCGGATTTGTTACAGTGCTAATATGTGGTACAATCTGCTAATTCTTAAAGAATGGCATGTCTAATTCGTCTCCAACCGATCCTACCTTTTCACCCATAAATAAGGATCAAAACGGGTTACGTAACGACACAGTCGTAAATAATATAATCTCTAACTGCATTCCAAAGTTTACGACCGCGACAAGAAAACTGCGTCAGCAGCTGATTACAAAAGCAATTTCACCGGATCGATCGCTGAGATCAATGACCAGATGAATGGTATCGATTGTCAAAACAGAAGCCGGGATATGATTGACAGTTGTAATGGATAGAGCTAAAAGTTGTACTGACATAAGCTATTGGAGACATCATCGAGGCATTATTGTGAAATTGCTTGACTTTAGTCTTCATTATTATTGAAACATGGAAACGATAGATATTTATGGTAAAAAACTGTTAGCTTTTAATATCCATCCAAAACACGCTAAAATCATAATGTGCAGGTTGTTAGATTTTCAAGTTTTTAAGGTTATGGAGAAACGTTTGCTTCTCTTATTTGTCATAAACACCTGCTCCGCATAAGAATACGGAATAATGATGATATCGGTGATAATGTTGATGTTGATAAACAATAAAATAGCAAACATTTGAATTGAAGCATACTAGGTGAATGAGTAACATTGAAGCGATTCGAATAATATTTTGTCGTGGATGTTTGAAATATATGTAATTTGTATGTAGAGTCCTGTGCGAAAATGATTGATCTTATTGCTTCGGTCAATTCTGTACTGTGTAATCATAGTGCCGTGTGATATGCAATCATTTAAATTGATGGTCAATAACAAATCTAGTTTTAATACTCAAATTGCTGTGATATTGATCAAATGAATCCGGTAATTTATAGCTTGTTTTATTTAACTGTTTTTTCCCATCTAATAACTTTTGAACCTCGTTTTCTCTGATCTCATTTAAAATAGATTTAGCAATATAATTTCATTATGTTTTTGTTTAATATATCGATGTATTTCTATATCTGTATTGTATATTATTATATCGATGTATTCATGACAGATTATATTATTAATTAAACTTAAATCACCAAATTGTATACGTGCGGTTCAGAAACTTTCAAATCTTGCATTCATCTCTATAAGTGACAAACAGGAAAGCCTTAATCATTGCGACAAAATCAATGAAAACAACAACACACAGGCTGTTATATATTATTAATACAAACATTATCCTATGGAATAAAAATAATGTTAAGACATCAACATAATAAATTTAATAAACCACACGATAATTTCTCGGAACGACTCAAAGGTCGCATTTGAATTTCAATCGGAATCGCAGCTTGCATTCTGCCCCATTAAAGAGTTGTTCTCGTTGCAAATGGCGGCAACCTTGGCACAGTCCCATCCGGTCACGAATCTGTGCTAATTGGTTTATGCTGTTCTTCCCCGTGAGCGTTACTGAACTGTTTTTAAATCAGCTCACTAGACTTGTATCGCATTCCACTTACCTATATCGCTTCTATGTTTGTGTTTATGTTATGCCGAAAGCTAATATGCAACAAAATCACCAAATACTTTTCGGATACAATAAGTATATCGATGCGATGGATAGATTCAACGGTATTGCTACTAGCGTCACCCATTTCATTCGCGAATGTCTAGTCTAGCAAAAAGTCCTACTCAAGCCACCGGGCTATGTAATTTTCTATCTCTAGTATCTCTACTATGGTTTATATATGCTATTAAAAGCTCTGTATTCCATCAGAGAGCAGCTTATTTAAGTAAAGCCACGTTAAGCAAATGATAGTGTCGCTGACTATGACTATTATAATCTCGAAAGCTTTTTATATATTATTATAGTTATTTCATTGAATAGGACGAAAACATTGCATTTCTGACTAAGTACAACAGCAGAATAGATAGATAGAAATAGAACGCTTCAGCCCTAATAGATAACAATTGAAAAACCTGAACATTTGACTCAGTTTGTGAATAATATCGTGTCTATAATTTCAGCAATTAAGTGAGCCAAGTGAGAGCATTTTAAAGTCGACGTGAGCTTTCTAGTCTAGCACCTAGCACGCGAATATGAAAGCTACAAGTAATTGTGTACTTACACTTTGTAAAAGCCCTAGCCTGCGCTACATTTCTAGAACTAATAATACACATGTCCATAGAATAAACTTCACCTAGAAAGGGCATGTTAACTTGTATATTGTAGGCATGTAAAAAAAAATGAAAAAAATAATCGAAAGTGTAAGAGGGATTCTAAATCAAACATTAGTTAAAAAATCTATAAATTTATATAATATAAAGCAGTAGAATAATAATGATTCAATTTGATGGTGGACGAAATATGTCCGAAACCCCTCTAATACGAGAAGCCTGTGCACGTCAGTGGGACAAATGTGATAAATAAGTGCAACAAAATGAATTTAAATATTATACTCGTAGCAAGCCTCCAGACTTTTAGATTTCTATTTGAGATTAAGACTAGCATTGTAGGTATGTGTTCTTAGTCCCTGTAGCTTCGGGATTAAGAATAGAGCTACGGTATCCCCTGCCTGATCGTAAGAGACGACTAAAAGGGGGCTTCCGGGGATGTGGACGGTGAGAGTGGGAGCTTGACCCGTCCAGCTAGCAGCCCCGGGAGGGACGGCGGTGTATGCGTGGCCGCATGCCGCCGTGAACACCTGAAGGTGCTGGAGAGCACATCTGCTCTCCCGAAGATGGGCCCGTTCTGGGGCGCCGCGCGTAGAGGACACCGGTGCGTTCCTATGGAGATCCCGGAGTCCTCACAAACGCAGAGGCAGGCCACCGAGGGGGTTTTAGTGCGGTCAAATCCCACATAACCCTGTATCCTCTCCCAAGGTGTCGGGTACATTTTGAAGGTTTCCCCCCCGATACCAAAAAAAAAAGGTATGTGTTCTTAAGCCTCACCTGAACAGTGATAATATTGATGCCTCGTGGTCCTGCATGAAGTACATACATTGTAAAAGAAAATAATATCAGTATAAAGTAAATAGAAACTCCGACTAATGAGTACAAAGAGGAGGTTAATAGGATATGCCGCGTCGCGATAAAATTTTATTTCCCAGACTGGTTTTTGATATACTTATCATGCATTAATGACTGCTTATTCTTGTGTTACGTAACGAAACAAGTATGTTTTTGCATAATGTTAAGTGTAAAAGTATGAAACAATACATACGAATATATTTTTCGATTGACAAACAAAGACTTCCTCGGGTTAAATTCAATTCTGTTGAACTCTTCTCAACATTACTAACGCTCACGGAAAAGAATATTAGAAAAATTAAATTTGTAGAATTACTGACCTTGCAAAAATCTCAACAATATAAGGCTGAAATGGAAATGAGCAATCCGTTGTTGTAAGAAGAATCGATGTCTATAGAAAACTACATAAGTGAGGACAATACGCACATAACTTGAAAAAGGGAGCATTAGTCCGTTTGCCTATTTTGTATGATTTATCATCAACAATTTAATGTGCTGTTTGATTTGATTTGATTGTTTAGATAAAAAGCAATGAATAATAAATTCATAAGATAATAATAAAATCTTCAGGTATGTGATACAAACAATGAGAGTTGCACCCAATACCCAATTTATCCTTCACTTTTTGTTGTTTGTTGTCAACAAAAACTGCATGGCCTTCTATCATAAGGCATTCACCGATTAAAAACGCTCAGCAAAGGTGAAATGCCTGAAATGTGCAAGTTTTACGCCAAAGTGCAAACGTCGATTAGAAACGGTCATGTTCGCAGTTTGCACTTACCGTCTTTAGCTTTCGTTCTTGACACCATCGCGGATATACAAACATAAAAACATTTTCTAAGTGTCAAATGAATTGAAGATAGTGTAGGTAGGTATTTCCGCAACGTTTCATCGAGTTTCGTTATGTTGTTATCGTGGTGGACCGGTAGCGCCATTTATGTCGTACAAGGAATAGAAAGATTGAGTATCCATCCACTTATTTTCTTTTTACTTTATATTAGCATTACAAACATTACAAACGAAGCTCCTCATGTAGACACCAATTTCAATTTTATGAAAAGCAACAAGTCCACAGATTTAATCATCGATCAATCATTGGAACGACTAATATATTCAGTCACGATCAGACCAGGCGGTCGGTGGAAAGTTCTCGAAAGCGCATCTCTGTCAAGGGCTTCCAATGCGAGTGTCAAAGGGCAAGCTTTCAACGGGCTTGTATTAGCTCGTAATACATACGAGTATTATGTAGTTACAACTTACAACAGTGTTAACGGCGTGTGGCGCGTTTGAATGTCAGCGGACGATGGTTGCCGAGGAAAACAAAAGAAATAACAAGTTATTGGAGACTTTTTGGAGTGAACATTTCTTATCTAAGAATCTCTCTAAGGACACGGGAGTGACGGGAGACGGGATTGCCCTGCCAAGATGAGCCAACTAAAGTGCAAGGAAGGAAGGAACAGTTACATCAAAAACTAGATATGTGCGTAACACAAAAGAAACGAATGTCTTCGTGAAGCTACACATTTTGACTAAGACGTAGGCTGGAAGGTTATCCCATAACATATACGTGCGTGGTAAAAAGGAGCGTGCAAAGCGGACTGTGGAGGACCGCCACGAGTCCAGATGGTGTCGGTGGAACTTTAACCTTCGTCTGGTGGTGTAATCATAAAATCTACTCGTAGAGTTATAAAGACAAAGACTTTTATTTGCACAAATATGGGTGTTTACAAAGTTGTTTATATATATTTAACTCACCATATTTAATACCTTCTTGAGGTTTTCAAATATTAAAATGATAAAATATGAATAGTTGGTAAAGATAAGGCTAGTAGTCTTAGGGTGCGTAGATTCTGGAGTAGTCTTAGGGTGTGCAGATTGAAGAGCTTGGCTCTACGTAAGATCTTATATTTTTTCACAAATTATCATGTCTTTTTTTAATCTGATTACATAAATATATTAGCACATATATCTGAAGGTACACATTTATTCATAATTTTTTTTATTGATAAATAGTACTTTATATGTTGGTATAACATAACATTTTGGTACCTACAATAAGTTGTCTAAACGTTTACAGCATTAATTACGTACTAAAAAACTATTCACCTGAAGTTTACTAATTATATCCTGTGCAGTCTTAAAATATTGATAGGTAGTATTATTTTTCGTTAATTGTTATAATACTATACTAATACTAATAATATAATGGGTATCCAGTGCTGTAAAATATGTATAATTTATTTAAGTAAATTTCTAACGGTATCTAATACCTTTAAACGAGCAATTCTTGTATGTATCTAAATATATTTTTTGAATCTCGGAAACGGCTCCAAATGTTTTGATGAAAAATAGTACCCTGGTTTCGGGGGTGATAAATCGATCCACAAAATTTTTATTGTTGGAAATTTTTTACTGTATAAAAATATTTTCAATGATAATCAATTTAAATATAAACTGAAAATTACGACTCTTCCTGACATCTATTGGAGAGTATTAATAATATTGTGGCGTAAACGCTGTCAAACGGGGGAGCCCACGAGGCTCATTGTGGATTTCCTCAAGCGTCATCAGGACCTTGTGCTTTTTATAGGTTGGGTGGTAGGAAGTTTAAAATATTATATTATTTAATATTATTATATTTTATGACGTTTTGCGTTTAACCAGTGGAGAGAGATTTTTATTATTTAAAATTCATGGTTCAACGGTAACGGCGTATTCTAATCTGACTATTTTGACATCCGGAAGTAAGATAAAAAATTATTGTACCTATATAGAAGGTCTTTTATTAATCGTGGCAGTACTCGACAGGAAATGAAATGAAATAAAATGAAATATTTATTTGCATAAAACACGGTACATTTTACGTTAAAAATCTTACAATATTGTTCATTGTCTTACCGACCTAGTCGGTGGGCAAATATTTATTAATAAATAAGATAAAGTCATCGTGTCTTTAGTGATAACAGTATATCCTTAATCTATAGGTTAAATCATTAATTTACTTTTTTTAATTTAAGGATATTAACCGTTGAACCGATTTAATGTTAGATTTTTTTAACCGAGATGGCAGCAAATTATAAATCTTGATGCACATCACAGAGCTGTTTCTCGAATAGCATGCCGTATAAGATAATAGTCTATGCAATTGACCCCGATGCCGATTGGAGAATGTATCATCTTTGGTATCAAATCGATTTTGATTATTTTTGACACATATCAGACTTTCGTAGATGTACATTGATGGCAATGGCGGGAGATTTAGTTTTTTTTAAATATTGGCTTACAGGAGTCCATAGGTTCCGCACCTTAAATGGCCCTAACACATTTCTTTTGTATAATAAATGCTCTATTGAAGTCAGTTGAATTCCCCCATAAGAGTAATCCGTATCTTAGGACCGAACACACGTATCCGTGATAAGCCATCAATGCTGTTTTTTATTTGCTACTTTTGAAAGATGGTGTAATGCGTATATGAATTTATTTAGTCTTTGGCATACTATTTCTACATGATTTTTCCAATTTAAATTTGAGTCGATTTCAATGGCAAGAAATTTAGCTATTTTATTTTAGGATGCAAGGTGTACCCCATATCTTAATCCGACGCGCTCGAGTAAATCCAAAAAGCCCCTCTTGGGCTCCGCTACTACCATCCGCCAATCCGACGTTCAAAGAAATGACAACGTCGATTTGAAAGACCTCTATGAAAATTTCGTTCATTGAATTAAAGCTTCCGTGGTCGAATGGTTGCGTGAGCTGACTGCGGAACTAGAGACCCGGGTTCAAATCTCGATCGAAACCATATTGTGTCTATTTTTTATTTTTATGAAAATAACTTTTTTTTATTAGGAGCTATTTCAGATGGCTTTGTTAAGTAACACGAAGCAAATGATTGTTTCGTTTTAAACTAAACCAAGAAAATATTTTTTTAGAAAATAAACGATTTAATGTTATCTCATTGTATAAAATCTGGTGCAATAAAGTATTTTTGTATTGTATTGTATATATCCGAGCAACGCTCGGGCGTCCAGGTACTTTAGATTATGTAAGTAACCAATCAAAGCAAATGACATAAACGGTAGTAGAATCCGAAGTGTTTGTACAACTGTCCATTTTCCTGTTATTCAAACTTGAATGACCTCAGGCCCTTGAAATGCCATCCGCGGAAAGTAAGAGTGGTTTCGCTTCCCACCACGTGGGACAGCGTGGACGTCACTTCCTAATTGGTTGACATTAACACACAACATTTCTTTTCTTAGCCCGCTATCCCACCGGCCTTTTACGAGTGCTAGCGTTTCTCTAACGTTGTCGCTGCGTAAACGCGGCGTTGACGTCGCGTTTGTGCAGCGTTGTCGCTGCGCAGACGTTAGAGAAACGCCAACGCTCGTAAAACTTCATTGGGATAGCGGCCCAATAAAAGTTATTGTAAATTGTGAAGTGAACGTGCGAAATATCTGCTTTCTTTATTTTATTTTGCCAAAGGCTGTCAACATTAACAGAATAATATATTTTGTAAATGTCTTTTTAACATTTTTTTTTATTTTGTCAGTCAAGCCAAACATGGCGATGATACATTTTGATAACGATAAAAATAAGATTTATTATGATAATTCAGTATAGATTCCACCAATCCTCTGTTTATATCAAATACCATTTCCATATGTTATATAAAATATAAATAATTTGGATCAGGATATAAATACGGATTTTTGAAAACATAGTTTTTAAATAGGTTGTGAAAATTAATGTCCCATAGTTTCAGTTATAGAATTTTTTTTTAGGAATTCAACAAACATTCAAGTGACAGAACTCCATAAATCTCTATTAAATATAATATTATTATAATAAAATAATGAAAATAGTGTATTATTATTTAACTTTGATTTCTATTATGTGATTTAATTAACGGAGTCATAGTAATTGCTTGTGGGAATGAAAAAAAAAGTAAGCTTTCACATTCGTGTGTAGAAACTAATAATACAATACTATATTACTAATAAGCAGTTTAATAAAATCAAATTCACCTATTATAGTTTCCAATTTTACATGCTGTATTTTGTATTATTGTTAGAGAGGTATGATCATTATATTCGCGCAATTTATGTGTGGCTCGTTGGTCTAGGGGTATGATTCTCGCTTTGGGTGCGAGAGGTCCCGGGTTCAAATCCCGGACGAGCCCAATAGCTTTTTTTAATGCATTTTTTGAATTTGTTTATACAATTTCAGAATATCCACAGTTTTTGTAGTTTTTTTTGAAGTAAACTAATTTATGTATATTTTTTCGTATGGATTTCTAGTACTTCACAAAATGTGCATTTTTTAAGAAGAGCGTAATTTTAATAGTATTTCAACGATGCATAGAAAATTTGAAAAGCAATGTAAATTAATTAATAATATCAAAATATTATACATATATAGATTTAAAAAAAAACACTTAGTTCAATGAAAGACAAATTGAAACAATGAGATAAAAGTAAATAGACGTTTTTATAGGTTTTAAAACTAATAAATAAAATAAAAATAAATAAAAATAAAATAATTAAATACCTAGTTGAAAAAAAATTTGACTCTGGCTCAAAATATAACATCGGACTGCCAATGGAGGAGTCCCGGGTTCGATTCCCGGCGAAACAGAAATTTGAATAATGAGTTTAAATGTCTGTTCTCGGTCTGGGTATTTGTGTTCCTGTCTTTGGATGTGTCCATGGTACCCACGACACAGGATATTAATTACCTTACTATGAGTGTGTAACGTTTATTTATTATTTAATTATCTGTATTGAACGAGAAAATTATTGTGTACAAAAGAAAATAATTCGAAAATAAAAACTACAAAAGAAAGAAATAATGTCCTGCAGACTCCTGCATGTAGGATACTGATATAAATTCTCAATTCTGTAATGAAGCCAAGAAGGTTGCGGTGCTGTGACACACATACAGTGATTTTTCGCAGACAGAACTCAAAACATGCCTCGTCAAGAAAGAATTGAAAGCTCTCCGTTTCGCTCGCAATGCTCATACTCATAATAGGGTGCTTAGCGTAATGACAATGATGATCCTCGGCGTATCATTAGGAATCTTGTCGAGCTCCTCGTTAGTTGAGGGACTTAAGAGGAAACGCTACCGCCGTATTCCCATACAAACGCATTCTCCTATTTTCTTCCTGGATAATGCTTCTAGAGGAATGATTTTTTGTGACAATATCTAAGTCTGCTAAAGCTGTGCCCCTATGTTTTTTTCAATCAACTAATTTGATCAGAAAATATGACTCTTCAAAAATCGTAGAAAATGCCTCTTTCATACAGCCCTAATCCAACAACTGCAAAACAAATTTGAAAGGTTTTTACGACCAAATGAAAACATAGGGGCATAACTTATTGTATTTCTTGATATTTGTGAAAAAAAAAAATATTTAATAAACTCAATTTTGAAGGAGGGAAGAGGAGAATACGAAACCTCGCTTTAGTAAGAAAGTTTGTAGGTATAATCGGTCTGAGCTGCATCTGTCCCTGTCGCACGCGGCGGATAGCGCAGGGCGCAGCGCGATAGCAATAGTTATTCCAAAATACCTATTTTTCAAATTCGGCTGAACCCGCGTTTCCTGTTAAGCGCATTATGTCCTATGCGCCCTTTCTACGAGTAAATATGGCTTTACATATTTAAAGATAACCTCTCCCTCCTCTTCAAATTATTTTTTCTATTGGATGTTTTGAAGTGATTACTTTAGCAGCGTTGTGCACATTTTTTGGTATGGGTAAAAATTGTTAAACTCGCGTCAGGACACGTGGCGTGATCGAATATTCATAAGATGGAGGGATGACAGCTGATACAGTCAGATATGACAGTGTAGGTATAAAATATGGAAATGGAACAAAGTGCATCTATTAATGAAAAAAGCGACGAAGAAACAGTTAAAGAAAATTAGTGAGTACTTTATAAACAATTCGTGCGAAATTATTGCCTATCCATTCCAAAATATGAAAAATCCACAACGTTAAAGTTTTCGCTTCTACCGGCACTCCCGGAGTGCAACTGGTTTTTTTTATTACAATAACTTATCATATAAAATAAAGATGAGTTCTCTCAATCACAATCTCTCAGATCTACTTCTAAAGTCAAGAAGGTTCCTGTGACACACATTTACTAATTATGACTATTATACTCGTCTAGAAAGAATTCAAAGCTTCAAGTCTCGCTTGAAATGCGCATACTCGTAATTTCAGGGTGTTTAGCGTAATTGCAGCGATTATAATTATCCTCGGCGTATCATTAGGCATCTTGTCGAACTCCTCGTTACTTGAGATACTTGATGGCATGGTGTCCTGTGAACCCTCATTGAGTGTTAGCCTAAATAACGGGTTGCTTTTTCTTTAATATTCTGATCTGACCTTTTTAATATTCTGGCCTTGCCTGGAAGTAATCGCTTTTAAGCGATAAGGCGACCTGTTATTTGTTTTTTCAATTATTTTGGATTTTTATTCTATGTTACTATTATATATATATTATAATACAATATAACAAATTGAAAAAAATCCGTATTTTGTTAATACGAAAAAAAAAATGATTCCCTGGTGAGGGCCTGGTGTGTGAAAAATGAGTACGGAATATAGCGTCAATTAAGCTATCAATAATTTTTTTACATCAAAAGCCAAAGAGATTCTTGTGATATACGTAAGTAATATAATTGTGACTAAATCAAATTCATCTTCATCATCATTATTGCAACACAAAGTTTTTGAGTTTTCCATTTAAAGTATTATTTGATCCAATGTTTACTCAAATATAAAGTTAAGAACAACATGTATCAGTTTTAAATGAAGCATTGATCCTTTTTTACTGACATCTTAGTCAGCGGTGGTAAAAATAAAAGCACAAGCAATTTGTAGTTTCAAAAGCTGCACAATTTACTTATAAAATGCGCTACTGAAATTGAATTTTATTTCAAAAAGGTAGTCCAAAGAACGCAGACCAAGGATTAAAGTCAATTTAAAGGAACTCGAAGATTTAATTGTTCCATCTGTGCTGGGTTCACCATCCAGTTCCGTTTAATTTCATTAATATTCAGGCTCTTTCATTGTACTTGTTAACTTGAGAAGCCTTTTCTATCATTGTCATTCTCTTCCTGTTACTTTTTCAAACTTAAGGTATTTTTGAAGTGAAAACTTCTTTAGCGGCGTTGTGCACTTATTTTGGGTTGGGTAAAAAATGTTAAACTCGCGTCAGGACACGTGGCCTGATCAAATATTCGTAAGACGGAGGGGTGACAGCTGATTACGGCTCGACTGTCTATACTTGTAAAATTCCTTTATATCAAGTATTTAAAATATGGACATTGAACAAAGTGCATCTATTAATGAAAAAAGTGACGAAGAAATAGTGAAAGAAAATGAGTGAGTACTTTATAAAAACACTAGATGAAAATCTACTGAAAATACTAGGTGAAAAATAATATTGATAATAAAAGCAATTCATTCGAAATTATTCCCTAACCATTCTAAAATACCAAAAATGCACAACGTTAATATTCAAGTTTTCACTTCTGCCGGAACTACCAGAGTGCAACCGCTTTTTTTAGGCGTGTTTTATTACTTTAAAGTACGACAATACCAGAATCAAATGACTTTAAACGTTAAAAGCTCTGTTTGAAATGATTTACTAGTTGTTACATTACTTGTAAATGCATCATTTTGGTTCATTAACCTTTTAATAGCCGATGTCACCCAGTTATAGGAACATGTGACTTAAAGCCTTTAAGATACCGCCGTTAGAATTTCTAATGTTAGTGCACACACTTTTGTCACTGACTATTATGAAGTGAGTGGTTCAAGGCTGTTGTGTCACGATCCGGAATTTTGACGAGAGTAATGAATATGTCTTTGACTTTCTTCATCCTTTACATAAAAGTGTGGGCGTCACCCGAGCCTTGGCATTTTTGTTGACTGACGCCTCGGACACTCCTCGTGTTGAGACGTCAAGATATAATCTGGAGGCTGTCTTGTAATGTGGTGATAGCCTTAATGTATTTATTAAAAAGAAATGCAATATTTACCTCGCATTAATGCTTGTTACTGTGTATGATAAAAATGTTACGATTGATAAGGATATTTTTGGCGATGATGATCTTATTGAGAGTGTTTAAGAAGTTACTTTGAACTTGATAATTTCTATTATATTTGATATGGCAGGTATTTTTGTATTGACTTTAATTTAACCGTTAAATCGATTTATTTACATTCATTATAATGTATACCTATGTAGTTTTTGTCTCCTAACTAATCTATCTCGGGAACTACTCATGTGTTTTAATTCAACTTTTTCAATGTAGCGTAATTAAGTGCTAATTTATATAATGATAGCTTTTCAACTACATCAGGTATCATCCGGAGCAATTCTCTCACACGCGCCAGTAATAATACTTTCTGCAGCGGCATCTTTTATATTTACTTTGCCTACTTTATTACATCTTTATGAATGTAAAATGTTTAGTTATAAATTCGTTCGTCATTCTCACGCATTATATCATAATGAAATATTACAGCAACTTTATCGGCAATCTTTGAGATTAACTATAGTTTGATGCTCCAATAACTATTAATACATCTAACGTGAACGATATAATCTGTAACAGCAAATTGCATGCTGTCTAATCCGTTTATCCATCATCTGCTTCAGTAATCACACTGTTACGAGAGCATAATCACATCGTAAGAAAGTTACTGTCGTCGAGGTGCTATGCGGTATCTCGATTAGTTTTGATGACTCGTACTATTACTTCTGTATCATTATTTGCTTTTAGAACAATGGCTTTTAGAAGTATTGGAGTGTTATTTGATCTTACTTGAAAGCTGACGTAACTCTATATAATATGTACGACGGAGACTTGCATTTTTATTGGAAGTACCTAATTGGATTTAGGAGTCCAAATGATACAATACTACCTATTACCGTTGATTAATTGCAAAATAATTATTACAGTTTTTTTATTTGCAATTTTTTTTAACTTTATCTCAACCTATTAAAGGTGGCTTGAACACAAATGCATGAGTCATGATTATATACGTTTTACAAGTTTTGGATTTTATATGTGTGTTTTTGGAATAATTTCGAAATGTTTATGTTTGCATATACGTCTGTCTCTTTAATATTAATAACTAGCTGTGCCCCGCTGTTTCACCCGCGTTAGAGAGGATCATTAGCATGAAGTGAAGTCCCTTCTGAAGATCCGCTGGACCGCCTTTTTTACTGAAGTGCCGCAGGACTATTTAAGATAAGCATTTCCATCATACATAACTAATATGTGTAACTCTAGTGGTTTTGACTGCGCACGCCTGAATAGCTCGCAGACGGTAATTTATTTTCTACTTACTTGACACCATATTTTAGACAATTCACAATATATCTTTATAAATTGTAGCCTATGTGTTATTCTAATGTATAAGCTATATTATTGTAAAATTTCATTAAAATCCATTCAGTAGTTTTTACGTGAAAGAGTAACAAACATCCATACTTAAAAACTTTCGCGTTCATAATATTAGTAGGATGCATTCGATTTCCACTGATTGTCCGCTCCAAACTTTATGTACTCAGAGCAAACATTGGTGCTGTACCCATTCCATTCTTGATTGCATTTTGAGTAAACATTGTCGCATTCATTTGGTTTGTTGTGACATTGACCAGAATGAATACTGATTCTAATTTGTTATCACCAACAATATGTTAGAGTGATAACTTGTAACTAGAAATTTTATTTCTTTATTACTGTTTTGGATCCTAAAGCATTTTAGAAGTCTGTAATATTGATAAGTCGATCCACACAGCAAAGAAAGTCGATCTTATTATTCACTGGTGACATACGTATTCCAATAGTCTTGCAAAAATATTTAACAAACGTAACTCATGCATATAAAAAGGTGTCATAAAAGAGTTGTAAGCAATTAGTAAAGCCATCAATTGGGTGTTTTAATTTAATAAGTGTTTTAAAGGTCTTGGTCTTGACCCCTTGTTAGATTGACCTCTTGCGTTTGCATTATGTTCATCTTGTCATCGTGTGTTTCATATTTGTTTATCTTGATGTTGTGTATATTAACATTTTTGATTTGATTTTATACTATGCGCTCACGCAAGTGTTCTGGCCTTTATAAGTATTTTATTCTACTATTTTGAAACATCTGACAACGGTCTGTGCTCTTCCAACCCGTGTATCCACGGTCGGTGTGGCTGTTCCAGTCTGCAAAATCGAAATCTAAAATTGTTAAAAAAATAATGGATGTGTGTAATAGGATTTTCTTCCACATCAAATTTTCCGCTGCTAACCATGACCTTACTTTCAAGACGAGACTTGGGCCATAGAATGCTATACTTATGTAAGACAATAATTTTTAATCATTGAAGAATTATAGGTTGAGAGACTGCAGAGCATGGCATTACAGAGGGTATTACAGAGCAAGTGATAAATATGCACGTGATGAATGCTTTGAAGACTGATCTACATATTTAAGAACTGCATGAGAAATGACTTCCTGTGATGACGTTTATGTATTACGAAAAGGAAATATTTGCTCTTAAAAGAATATCAGGCGTTTTGATAGTCCATTCGATAAATAAGAATTTATGAAGAACCAATCAATTTCCTACACGAATTTCAGAATTCGGTTGATGAATGTTACGTGTTATTTGCGATGTTTCGATACTTGAGATACATATGTAGTTGTATAATCAAAACTCACAAAACTCATCAAAATATGTTACTTACGACTTTCTAATGGATCTTGATACTTGATAGATGAGTTAGATAAATTTAGGATGTCCGGTTTATGGTTGTCTCGACATCTGATATACATGTTATTATGACTTCGTCGTTAGCGAAGACCATTTATGTCCTACGAATGTTCTCCACCTTGTTGAGAATTTTTCTTAAAAGATAATTAAGGTTGTCAATTATGTGGGATTTATTTTTTTCGAACTTAGTTGAAAAGGGAAGCCATTTATTTATGTTCGTTCGAATTTTATAATTCAACCGACAACAAAGAAAGAGGCGAGAATTTTTATGTATATTGGGATCAATTTTTTTTATAACTCAGCCTGATTTTTTTAGGCAGACTGGTCTTCTTTGAAGAACTTGGTGTGTATTAGGAATCATGCATTTAGGAATTCAGCTTTACCCAAAAGCTTACTAAATGCTAAATGCTAATTCGGTAAATGTCGGTATTTAAAATCGATAATTAAATGGTTGAGGCTGAACTGCTAGATGTTTTAAGAACTTTAACATGGTATTGCAAATCACAAGACTATGTAATAATGATAATGCACCTAAGTTTAAAGATACAGTGGATTTAAAATATTAATTTTAATGGCGGCCCTGGAATATGCAGTGCACATTTCATTCCATATCAGGTTTGATGTCCATCTACGGCAATGGTAAATTCGTGATTACCCGCATATTAGGCAGTTAGTGTTTTCAAGAATTCTTATGGGGAATGGCATGACAGGACCACATTTTTGTTTTTAGTATTACTGAGAGCTCCTTTGCGTACTTAGTCCGATTTTTTGCACGGAAGTAGGTATGTCCGCTCCAACTCCAACAGTTAAGAATTTGGGGCAAGTATTTAAATGATCTAATGATTATTTAGACTTCTTACGCAAGAATTTTTGCGTGATTTTTCCTGCTAACTATTTAATTTAATGTACTCAATTTATGTACCACATAGACGAGTGGTACTTTCCGACTTGAATTATAGATTGCTCGTAGGTAGTCTACTGTTCAACCATTTCTCAGTAAAAGGAGTTCAGTAAAGTTGCGGATCACACTATTAGAATAAATTCCAGCATAAGTTGCTGTTCTTATTTATTACGTTGTGATATTTATTTATCTTAGTTTTATTGTATGAGATGCAATGTCACTAATGTCTAACATCGGTAAGGTTTGAAAAAAATTCGGGAGAATTTTTCAGTTTCTACTTTTGAACTACCTGTCACCCGCTTCCACAGTATATTATGCAGATCTGGTGAACAAAACTAAAAACTACAATGTTCCCTTGTCAACAGGAAGAGCTGGACCTGACGGCGGTGAACAAGGCTGCGATGATGGAACTCCCGGCAGCCAAGAAGTGGCAGATCTACTGCAGCAGGCGACCACCGCCGGGTCAGGCGCCGCAGATGGCCACCGCGCCGCAAGTGGAGGAGTACATCAAGGCGCTAAACGAGATTGCCGACGTGAGTTAATCATCCTTCTACTTATACAGTATTAGTTATTTAAAAAAGAATTGGCTGATCTACTGCAGAATGTGACCACAGCAGGGCATCACCAAAGGCTACCGCGCCACACGTAGAAGTACATCAAGATACTTAACGAGATTACAACGTGATTATGTCATACTGTCATAAACTTCACGTGGTAAGAAGTGGCACATCTACTGCAGCTGACGACCACCCACAGGCAAGACGCCGTATATGGACATTGCTCCACAGATCGTGGCCTCAAGTGTACCTCAAGGCGCTGACGTGATTTCGATCATCATTATAGAATAAAGTTTGTTGTTGAAGCCGGAATAGCTTAAATGAAGCATCCTGTATAAGAGCATCGAGTAGAGATTAGTGGTCCCTGCATTCCATAGGCATCAACTCTCAACCTCAAGCACATTATTGAATCTAGTTTCAAATCGACCGCAGTTGCGCTGCTCCTGACAATGATGGTCACCTCAGTAACATGTGGCTGAAAACCGCACCTTACTATCAAAACACAAACAAATGTCTTGAACGGCAATAATTTTATAGCTTCACATCCAGTCCAACAATCGGAATTCTACAAAAACTACATTTCCATTTATCTATACCAATCGTTTGCTTTTTTACCCTCAGGCTTTCGCGTCATCAGAAGACATCAGACCAGTGGAAGCATGCGCCCTGGTGGACGGACTGAAGACTGCACTACGGACGAGGGCACACAGTTTCGTGCTCCGTTTTATCAAGCAGGGAGGCCTGACGTCGCTCTTGGAGGCCTTGCAGAGGGCTCCGCGGGACGACGCCGTCACGAGACACAATCTCATTGCTGGGATTAAGGCTTTGATGAATAATTCGGTTAGCACATATCACATTATTCTCATATTCTAAAATTATAGTGTCAGTGTCCGTTCAGAATGAATGTCACGGAACCGTATGTTGTTTGGTTGCGAGCCTTATTACGGCCTACTTGTGGTCTCTCTTGGGGTCTCTCTCAATTAATGGGGAGGCTGCAGCTCACTCCACCTCGTTCTCCGATGAGGGTCCCTGTAGGTTAACAATATTAACCCTATTTGCTCCTCGAAAATATATTGATTTTCAGTATGGTTAAAAAGACCCGTATGGCGCAAGGGTTACCAAGCAACAATCTGGAATCAGGACAATCTGGGGTCAAGGATCCGATTCTGTGGGAGGCTGAAATTTACATATACATAGTTTGTATTCCTGTCTTTGGACGGATTGGATGGACTATCCATAGTATCCGCGACAGAATGGTGCTATGAGCATAAGAATAAATAATAATTACATAGAAGGGAATCTCCTTTGACCGGGTGGAAAACGCCGCTATTTTTATACCTACTTCCCCCTTCACCTCGTTACGCCCCTCTGTCGCCCAGGCGTGTTGACAGGGTTGTCAACTGTTAATACTGCTTTTTTATAGATAATATAGGTAGCTAAAATATAAGTTTTCCTTTACTTAAAAATCATTATTTTAGTTTAGTATTACAAAGTATGAGAATGATAAATACTTACCTACTCTATAAATACTTATAAATAATATTACTTAATAAATAAGTACCATACCAAATGAAGCCATTTAAGTAAGTATTACTTACCTACATATGTGTAAGTACTTACGTAGTGTAGGTTTAAAATAAACGAATTACATATTAAGTATAACGTGCGTGCGCCAGTGCCGCGGCGCCGCAATCGCGAGGCAAAACAATCGAGAAAGGTTCAATGACCGATGGCGGGGGCTATTAAAAAATATTTTGGCGACATGTTAAAATGCTGTAGTTATCTAACATTTTTTTTTATAATTGAGTGAAAGTGAAACAATTGGCTACACAAAAAGAACTGGTCACATCCATTTGATAAATTAGGTACGGAAAAGGAATAATATTTAAAAAATATTACTTATCTCGCATCATCTTTGGGCAAACTAAAAAAACTTAAGTTTGGCATTGTTTTAGAATTGTTTGTACAACCAAACACACCACATTAACTTGGCGCCGTTATTGTAATTGACGCGCCCGTCCGAGACAGCCCGTCTTCAGTAGTCGGTTTAGCCGAAATTAAAGTGTAGGCTAATATCGTGACCTTGAGCCCGTTCGGAGCGGGAGTTTCCATTCTACGTAGTATTATTTATTCTTATGCTATGAGTGTGAAACTTCATTATAATAATAATATATTTAATTAGATATATTTAATTTTTCCAGACTGGGCGTGCCCACGTCCTAGCGCACCCCACAAGCATAGATCTGATCGCTCAGTCCATGGACACTGAGAATGTTAAGACGAAGGTGGCTGCGCTGGAGATCCTTGGTGCTGTATGCCTGGTACCTGGTGGTCATAAAAAGGTATGTTACAAGTAAACCTTTTACCAAGACATTTTATACGAAGCTTAGGTACCAATTAAGTATAATATCATTATTTTTTTATCTCCAGGTAGCTCATGCCAGGTGGGCTTATAGCTAGCTAAATTAACAGCAAATAATCATGCCCAGATGTTGGAAAGGTCTTACGAGTATAACGATGACCAAAATTACCTTAATTTAAGCCCTCGCCTTTATCATTTCTAACAAGACCAATGTTTATGTTGGTCAATAAGTTAATTTTCGATGATAAATATTCGCAATTTTTATGGTGTTGATAATTTTTGTATCATCGGTTATGTTTTGAATTACGAACTCTTTCTGCTTGAACAGCTGGTTGAAGATGTAATAGTAAATTTTTGCTAACTTTACTTTAAGATCACAAGTGTAGAACCATGTTTCTACTATCACATCTTCCTATGTCCAGGTGCTAGAAGCGATGATTCACTATCAAAAGTACGCAAGCGAGCGTGCGCGTTTCCAAGGAATCGTCAACGAGTTGGACCGCAGTACCGGCGCGTACAGGGACGACCTGGGCCTCAAGACTGCCATCATGTCCTTTATCAACGCTGTGCTAAACTATGGGCCTGGGGAAGAGAGCCTGGAGTTCAGGCTGCATCTGCGATACGAGTTTCTTATGCTGGGGATTCAACCTGGTGAGTTATTTGTTGGGTTTTGTTGAGAACTTCCAAGGTATTGTCGATGAGGTGGACCGCAGTACCGGCGCGTACAGGGACGACCTTGGCCTCAAAATCGCTAACATGTCCTTCAGCATTTACTGTTGTTAACTATGGGCCTGGGAAGGAGAGCCTTGAGTTCAGGCTGCATTTGCGATAAGAGTTTCTTATGCTGGGGATTCAACCTGGTGAGTTATTTGTTGGGTTTTGTTGAGAACTTCCAAAGTATTGTCGATGAGGTGGACTGCAGTACCGGCGCGTACAGGGACGATCTTGGCCTCAAAATCGCTAACATTTCCTTCAGCATTTACTGTTGTTAACTATGGGCCTGGGAAGGAGAGCCTTGAGTTCAGGCTGCATTTGCGATACGAGCTCCTTATGCTGGGGTTTCAACCTGGTGAGTTATTTGTTGGGTTTTGTAGGGAGTATGGGTCCCTACCCTTTTTAACATACGAAACTACCATCCGGTGAAAAGTCTGCAAATCTTTAAATAATTAAAGCGTTTCTTATCTAAAAAGAAAGCACCAAATATTCAGAACTATTATATGAGTTACCTAAACAGTATTTTTAGCTACAACTTTAGGTGTCTAAATTCCGTTTTCTCCCTTATCTGATAATTTGGTTAACAATTCACTACTTTTATACTAATATACAAGTGCTCTGCCGCTTCACTATTGCTAGAAAGGATCATCATGATTAACTGTAACTGTATCATTATTTTTTTTTTGTTTTCGTTTTTATTAATCTACACTAGGCCAGTATTAGAAAATGACACTGCCTTATGAAAATGTTCCTTATCGGCTTGTTTTTACGTAAGTGCGTTGCATATTGCAATAATTAAGAAACAAATTTTTATCAGCTTTGGAGAATTTCGACGCCATTCACAATTTGTGTTATTGGAGGTATAAGTCTTTGCTTAAACATTGTGTTATGGGTCAAGTTGTGTCATTGAAAATTATTATTTAATTGGTTCATTATTTAGTGCAGTCATGTAAATAATAGTAAAGTGGATTATTGAGGAAGAAATATTTATGGTGCTTAAATATTTAGTGTTAGAGTTCAAAATGTGATTAGTTTTGTGTTTCTAACTAAACAAAATATCATTATGTGTACTTTTAAATAAAAGTGATAAAAACAAAAGACGAAACTTTAACAGACATCAGGCTGTTCCTAGGTAATGCCTAGGTACTATTCTCCCTCATTTTTATTTCGTAATTGCAGCGTAAATTGTTAGGTATCTAAAAAATGTATTCTATCTAATCCTCTTCATTGAAACCAGGTAATTTTATTCAAAGTTTGTGAGTCTTTAGTAATCAGTTCGCTAAGTCAAGGCATATGCAATATATATGCAAGGCAAGGTATATCTGAGTAAAACGGTGACTACTTTATCAAAACGTGTCTGTTTGAGTTTTTGTAGGTAATCGGAAAGTCATGTTTTCTAATATTACCTAGGTGCTTTTATTGCACAGCATTCGGAAAATGTCTGTATTGAACAAAATGCTGACATGAACTTGTTTTTTTTTTTAAACACATTATGAAACTGAAAATAAAGTTGTCTAAATGCGGTAGAAGTAGAAGAATATGATGTAAAATAAGAATAAAAGAATAATAACAAAAAAATTGCAGGTGGTAGAACTATTATGCTTTGCCTGGGGAAGTACCACCGCTGCACCCACTTCTGCAACCAATTCTATTGTGTTTCGGTGGAAAGGTGCAGTTGCCGGTCACACTTACATGAGGCGACCACCAGCTTCCGGAGTAGCAGCGCAACTGCATACGGCCTCAGACAAGACTTACCTATGCTTGCTTGAAGTTGTGTGCAGATTTCCATGGACTGCAGCGACCACTTAACACCACGTGGCCTGCATGCTCGTCTGCAACTCCATACAAATAAAAAAAAATATAGAAATAAGTAGAAGAAACTGAAAATAAACATGTAGAAATGTTCATTTTCCTTTCAAGTTTCCGCCAAAACTCGTGTTGATATTTTCTTATGACTGTTATTCATTTACAGTGATCGAAAAACTCCGCAAATACGAGAACGAAACCCTCGACCGGCACATCGAGTTCTTCGAGATGGTGCGCAACGAGGACGAGCGCGAGCTGGCGCGGCGCTTCGACAAGCAGCACGTGGACACCAAGAGCGCCGCCGCCATGTTCGAGCTGCTGCGCCGCAAGCTCAGCCACTCCGCCGCCTACCCGCACCTGCTGTCCCTGCTGCAGCACCTGCTGCTGCTGCCGCGTGAGTCTACTATACGATACTAGTGTTGATAAACGATAACTCTGCAACCAGACGAAGGTTACATTTCCACCGGCACCATCTGGATTCGTGGCAGTCCACAGTCCGCTTTGCGCGCTCTTTTTTACGGATGTGTAAGTTATGGGACAATATTCCAGCTAAGGCATTTCCAATGGACAAAGCCGGCAATGCTCGGGTGGCTCCCCTGGGGTTGCCCGTATCCATAGGCGACGGTGATTGTTTAATTCCACGCAGCCCGTCTGCCCTTGACGTCCGACTGTTCGGTTTATTTATGTAAAAAAAAAACAAAACGCTTCGCCAAGCAGCACGATATCAAGAGCGCCGACGCCATGTTCGAGAGATTTGTATTTTCGTCTCCCAACATGCTAGCTCCGTACCTTTAAAGTAAAAGATGACATCCGTCGTAAAATAGCGAGTATAAACACCTGTGATCCAGCTTACTATGCTGGTGGTGAGAAGTAATTAGATTCAGTTGACAGCGGCTCTGTTACAGTGTGATGCTTTAGGAATGCTTTTTTTAATATCACCATATAGTATTTGCAAAACCTACTGTTGCTGCCGCGTGAGTGTACAATCTTAGTGAAAACCATTTTTACATTTCTATCTTTTCCTAATTGATTCTTGAACTTATCCCCTTTTACGGGATCTTTGATAAACAGTATTATAGAAACAGTATGAAGAAGGAAGTCAAAAGGAGTATAGGTACATTTAAAACTTTTGGATTAGCATTTGGCAAATTTTGTTAGATAGGTCTTTTTTACCTTATATTAGAAAACCCAAAAGAAGACATTTCAACGTAAAATTGGACTTTGTTCGGACTTAGGCGTGTTTCTATGCGTGTAACGTTTATTACTGTACTTGTGATAGGAAGTAACAGGTCCCGGCGGGACCGTAATACAAATAATAGTCTTACCAATGGACCTGGAAATTTTTGATTTTAGCAAAAAACCTGCAACTATTGATATTTCATAATTACGACGTTATAACGCTGCACTTCGTTTGAAGGTACATGCTCAATATATCAATATATAGAGAGTATCCTCTGCCTAAAAAGTGGTTAAATCTTTTTATTCATATAGGCTCTGCTATTCCATTTTCTTCCATAGAAGTATTTAAAATTTATATTCCCCTTTATATGTTAATAGTGGAATACAGTCCGCACTCACAACACTGGCTCCTGCTGGACCGAGTGACGCAGCAAATCGTGCTGCAGCAACCCAACGCCAGGGCCAACTCCGACAGGGCCTCCGACAGGGCCTCGGATAGGGCCTCGGATAGGGCCTCCGATCGGGACTCCGACCGGGGTTCCAACAGGGACGGACAGCGGGATGAGTCCTCTGAGCATGGGAAGGTGAGAATGTGCTTTACGTTTTCTGAGAAACTAAATAAGGATATTTTTTTCAAAATTTCGGTATCAAAAAGATAGGCAAAATTGAAAAACTGGTACCAACTTCTTTACGGAATTCTTGATAATCAATCATATACATCATGTTTTATGCCATACGAAGACCCGCGTGGCGCAATGGTTACCATGCCGGACTGCCAATCGAAGGGTCCCGGGTTCGATGCCCGGCGAAACAGAAATTTGAATGATGAGTTTAAATTTCTGTTCTCGGTCTGTGTGTTTGTGTTTCTGTCTTTGTAGGTGTTCATGGTACCCACGACACAGGGTATATATACCCTACGTGGGGCTATGAGTGTGAAACGTATATTATTATTATTACATCTACCAAATTAATCATCAACATCCAGTTTCATAATAAGTATTTTTATCAAGATTACCAGATGTTTGAATGCAGTAGCGAATTTTGTAGTAATCCAAAAGAATGAGTTTATACCCAAGTATAAGTTGTAATTTTAGTCATCGGTTTCACAAATTAGCCATTTTGTACTTATACTTCCAGGAAATTATGAAATTTAGTTATTGTTAGGGCTTCTATAACCACCTTCAAGTAAAGTAACAAGTACTCTTATTGTCGGTTAAAGTCACCCGTAACTTCAATCTCAATTTCACGATGTTCGAGTAGCACTAATTAAATGATAGACAGACCCGTACTCATAGCTTTTACTTGTCAATTAACTTTACTTGGAACGTAACTAATCAACACTTTACTTGGAGATGGTGAACGAGGCCCTTAATGTCATTATTAAGTTGCATTGCATCCTTGTACTCTAAGACTTCCTAAGACTTCTAAGTAAAGATGACAAGAGATTATTCACAGAACAAGTCATTTTCCAGGTGTACGATCCAGACGTAGCTCCTTTGGAGATCAATGTTGGAGAAATTGTTCATCTTCTCGCGAAGGAAGAAGAGCTGGTGGCCGCCAGAACCAAAGCGGACAACTTGGAGAGAGAAAACGTCGACTTGGCCACCGAATTAGCCAAGAAGGTAAATAAACCATTGCTTAAACCTGCTTTGATTCTGGGAATAGTTATAATGGTGCAAGGTTAACTAAAGTTTCAAGAGACAATTCTCAAAAATCAATTTTAATTTGGAAATAACTTAAATCGAATGTCGGTTCAATGGTTTTATTTATTATTATGGTCTTAATATAACTTTAAGACATTTGCTTCTTTACAATATGATGCCGGATTCATCTGCGATAATGAATCAATAATACATTTTAAATCTGCATATTCCATCCGATTGGCCAAGATTCTTGACATTTGGCCAGACATTTTACTAATTAGTAATATTTTATAAAGGTCTTGGTATAACTTGATTTCAGATTTATTCATATTCATTATTTTTGTTTATTTTGAATATTTTTGCATCTACTTGGTATAAAATTTGAGACTTGATACATATAATTGCCTTTACAATTAAGTATATTTAGAGCAAAGTTCGAAACTTTGAAAGAAGTTTAAAAAAAATACGGGCAGTTTATGAAAGCGAAAACGGTCATGATGAATCATGGTGACACGTCACACATACATATATAATTTAAGGGCCGATTAAATTACGCTGTCTACATGAACCTTTAGTGAGGGACACTGTAGAGTAATAACTCAAGAAGGCGGTGTCCTGACACAAGGCGATCGGGCGGCCCCGAACTACAGGTCCTGCAGATAGTGTTTAGAAGTCGGGTGTCACGGAACACTGTAAACCAACAATTATTTATCAATTCCGTATCCTATCGGTTTGGTTAAACCAACATAAGAAAAAAAACTGATGACATTGAGCGCTCAAATTTCATAACCATAATTCCATCCCATCAAAGCCAACCGCCGCTAACGTCACAGCATGTCTAACCGCTAACCCACTAACAGGAGAAGCAGGTGGACCAGCAGAGCCAGGAGCGCGAGGAGCTGGAGGGCGTGGTGGCGCGGCTGAAGGAGCGGCTGGAGAGGGAGACGGCCGCGCACATGGAGTGCACGGAGCGCGCGCGCGCCGCCGCCTGCAGGGCGCATCAGCTGGAGCAGCAGGTACTACACGCCAACAGGAGAGACAGCTGGACCGGCAGAGCCAGGCGCAGCAGGACTTGAATAGGGGTTATTAAGGGGGATGACGGGGGGTATGAGCAGCGATGGCCGAGTGGTAAAAAACCGCGGTCTTCGACGCGACCGATCCCGGGTTCAAATCCTCGGCGCGCACCTCTGACAAAGAAATTTGTAATGTGCGCATTTATCTCTGCTCCACGGTGATGAATATCATGATGTTTAATTGATTACGATGTTCTCCATCGTCGTGCATGCCTGAGAGAAGTTCATAATTTCTCGAAAGCATGACGTCCACCAATCCGCACTTGGCCAGCGTGGTGGAGTAGGGCCTAATTCCCTCTCACATGTGACCTGACCCTGGGACATAAAAAAGGCTGAAAAAATAAAAATGACGGGGGGTTCTACTGTGTCAAAACTTAAGGAAAGGGTGGGAAAGGAGAACCTCGCATTCATGGAGACTGCCACATACCCGTAGTAGACAGAGGCATTGCCCTCGGACTGCCGAATACATTTATAGAGCAGCTGGAGCTTGGATTTAACCGTAAATCTTTTACAAAGAGAAGCAGGTGAACCAGCACATCCAGAAATGTGAGTATCAGTAGGCATTTGTGTAGGAAAATGCGTGTATTTTAGTAATGATTCCAACAAAAGAAACAAGTAAACCATTAAAGCCGGTAGCGAGAGAAGTAAGAGTGTGATGACGAGTCTGAAGAAGTCTTGTATATTACAGAGAAATTGAATAAAAAGCAGAAAATTTTTGTTTCAAATAATATTTTCAACTTGTTTAATAAATATTATAAGAGAAGAAAGGTTTCTTTATGATTTTAATATGTTCTTATATTTTCAGTTGAACCAGGAGAGAGTAGAGAGAGCCAGGTTCGAGAAACTAGTCAGTGAGGGAAGCATACCTGATGACGCGAAGGTAAAATAAAAGAAATTAATCTTTTAGTGCTTTTGTCTTTTCTTTTCTGTAGTTATAATTTGACATTCATATTTTTTCTACCGCTAATGTGCAAAGAATATTATGGTGGTAGGTGTTAAACAAGTGCCAAATTATAATCGATAATTATTTGATGACACGAAGGCCGATTTATTATGATTGTAGAGGATAGAGAGGTAAGTATCTAAGTGCATAATTTTTCACTGTGCCTTATTTCAGAAGTTCTCAATCAGTTAGTCACTCTCAAGTAGTTCGTCTGGTTACTATAGTGACCTGCTGATAATTATGGCAATTTTCTGGTGATTATAGTAACTTGTTAGTAACTAGTACCAAATGACGAACGACATCTTAGTTATGTACATACAAAGAGGCATTGTGTACCATGCAACCTTGATAATCCGACATTTGAGAGATAATGGTACTAAGTATACTTAGCGTAATTTAGCCGAATCTGTGGGCCTAGATATGTGGCATTCTATCGTCGTAAACGCTTGTAGAAAAAAATGAAAAATATATAGGATTAACATTTAACTAACGATCGTGATTAAGTGACATTTTCCATACATTTATTTTTCTATTCTACAAGCGTTTACGATAGTCAAATGCCACTTATCTAATAAAAATATAAATTCTAAACAATATGAAATAAGAACAAGAATAAGACATAAATTTATTTACAGGTCAGCAACCTAAAGAGCGCGGTGATCGAAACATGCTCGATCCCCCCTCCGCCGCCCCCGCCGGCGCTGTGCCCCCCTCCGCCGCCCCTGGCGCCCCTGCCGCCCCCCGCGCCCCTCGCCCCCAGCGCCCCCGCGCCGCGCCCCAAGAAGAACGTGCCCCGCCCCGGCAACCCTCTCAAGAGCTTCAACTGGGCCAAGCTGCCCGACGCCAAGCTGCACGGCACCATCTGGCAGGAGCTGGACGACTCCAAGCTGTACCACGCCATGGACCTGCACGCCATCGACAAGATGTTCTGCGCCTACCAGAAGAACGGCGTCCAGGTCTGTCTTAGAAGTATATCGTCAACATAAGCCTTCATCTATCCACTGCTGGTCATATGCCTCTCCGAAAGCATATCGCTAAGAGAATAGTGATCCGGTGCGTTCTTCTGGAAATCTAGAGATGTCCCTGTAAGCGTAATTTGAACATTAAAAGTTGTGCAATTGATTAAAATTGATACCGCATTCGTACTCATTCGTTCTTCCTATTAAATTACTCGTTCGTAGCCATCTATACTACCCAAGATGGCTGCTTACACTATACTATATATATGGTAGGTACCAGAGGCAGATTTAGGAATTTGCCGCTACTAGGCTATTCAAATTTTGTACCCCGCCCGCCCCCTACTAAACTCTGAAATTGGATTTTCTATACATATAATAAATCTGTAACAAGTCCGTTTCTGTACATTGAAGATATTTGAGAAAAACTGTCACTAGGGCTATTTATTAGCTTAATAGAACCCAAAACAATGATTTTTAGAATTATTGTCTGTTTGTCTGTTTATCTGTTTGTCTGTTTATCTGTTCGTTTGTGCGCGCTAATCTCAAGAACGGCTTAACGTAGAAGGATGCGGTTTTCACTGAAGTATTGGTATTTTTTTGGATTAACATTTAGGGTTTGTTTTATTTAAATCGGTTCACAAACAAAAAAGTTACGTCAATTTCAAGAATGATGAAATGGATGAACACCTGCACGCTATAATAAAGTTTATGCGAGCGGTCACACCACAAGTTTCGATAACTACTAAGATCTCTTAATATTCTGATAGCAAGTTTTCAAACACTTATGCTAGATTTCATCTCTAAATATTTAAAAAAACCATACATATCATATCACCACATATTCAAAGAAATCCTCAATACGAAATGTACAAAACCTTAACAAAACGAGGCTACTGCCGACATCTATGTTCACATTCAGAACTATTTAGTGATCTGTTGCAAATTCGGTATATCGACAATTTAGTTTACATGCTATACGATAGATGTCATTGTTATTCATTTATTCATATTTAATTGCTTTTTACAGGTAGATTTACAGGTGGTGTTACATAATCATTATTTTACCCAATAACGCTATTACAAAGTGGATAGGTGGAGATTATTTCAAATAATTAATTACGAGTATATTTACTTAATAAAGTATCTAATAAAAAATTAACAACACAGAGCTTTGGAACTGGCGCTGAATATTGTACTCATTGTGGTAGAGCATTATGGAGGCGCGGCGCGGTGGTTACATCCACATATTATTGGTATCGACCTTATTTAATAGACAATAATAATTATGGACTCGCGCAGGTGCGGTCCCAGGGACAGGGGACATGACCCCCCCCCCCCCAAAATCCCTCACTCATGCGTAGATGGAAGGCGAATCAAGCCAATTTGAGACACCTCAACCCCCAAATTTCTTAGTGACCCCCCACCAAAATTTCTTGGCGACCCCCCCCCCAAATCGAAGGCTGCGACCGCGCCTGGACTCGCGTGGCGCAATGGTTACCATGCCGGACTGCCAATCGAAGGGTCTCGAGTTTGATTCCCGGCGAAGCAGAAATTTGAATGATGAGTTTAATTTTCTGTTCTCGGTTTAAGTGTTTGTATTTCTGTCTCTGTGTGTCGCATGGTACCCATTACACAGTGTATATTTTCCCCTATTCTGGCGCTATCAGTGTGAAACGTAAAAAAATCAAAGTGTTCTACCGACTTTACTATGCTGAGTGTTCTTTTCAAAATGATAGCTACGTCTCCATATTACACCACCAGTCGAAGGTTAAAGTTCCACAGGCCGCTTTGCACGCTCCTTTTGATATTTGAACGGATGTGTAAGTTATGGGACAACCTTCCAGCTGAGGCATTTCCAGTGGACTTTGACATAGGGTTTGTAGGCGACACATTAAATGATGTATAAACTTTTCTGTTTTTAAGTTTTTCTTTGGTGACGTTGTCTGAGTCTTTTTTTTTAGTCGTTCGTAGCTTGTCCATGTATTTTTCTGTTTTCGATTCTAGTTTTATTCGTATTAAAGTTCTACCATAAATCTCACGTTTTCTTCCGAAGAACCAAGTTTATCCGTTACAAAGTGGTCCTTCGAGCCGGATAATTATAATGTTACACACGCCGCGTACTATGGTAAAAACAAGGGGATTTCTTCGGCGAGAACGTGAACAAAATGAGGTAGAGAACCAGATGGAACAGCTTCCAAATCAAAGTTTAGAGCTAAATACAGAACTGAAAGGGCAGAAAAGTGATGAGAAGATGAAAAATATTCGTGAAATATTTATAGACGGCGATCCGAAATTTAAAACGGTTCCGCTGTCACCTAGGGCTTTTTGTCATCAATCTGTAAAGGCGAAATCCAATAAAACGATGTCGTCTTCATCTGTATCAGCACGAAGGGCTAAACTGGAATTGGAAGCGGCCGAAGCTAAAGCTCGAATGGAGACGGAACTTATAGATAAAAGGCTTGCCGTGGAACTTGCCTTTTTAGACGAGGGATGCAGTATAAAATCAGACAAGCGTACTGACAGTGAAGTGCATAAATGGTTGGATCGTAGCCACCAAGAACTGACTACACAGCCCGCCCCCGATTATGGTCAGACTTCGGGCGTGCCGTGTCTGCCGCTGAAAAATAATCGCGGCACCGAAGGTGAAACAGTTCGTATACTGGCTAGTGCACTTAAGGACCTTACTACTGCTTCCACGAATAACGGACCTAACGCACGCTTGCTAAGCCGCATATGCACCCCAAGCGACTTACCTTCGTTCGCAGGGGACCCAATGGAGTGGCTGCAATTTAAACAAGCGTACGAAGAATCCTCAGAAGTATGCAGCTTTAGCCCAAAAGAAAACCTTTGGCGTCTACGAAAGTGTCTCCGTGGTCCAGCACGAGAAGCTGTGTCAGCCTTATTGATAAGTGCTACAACACCCGAAATGGTGATGGAGACCCTGGAACTTCAATTTGGTAACCCAGACGTCATATTGTCGAGGATAATGTTGGACATCAAAAAGCTACATCCAGTGTCGCATGATTACTTCAAAGACATCGTGTCATTCTCCGTGAAAATTCGGAACTACGTAGCTGCAGTCAGTGTGATAGGTCGAGATGAGTACTTAGTCGCCACTAACTTGATAACAAATGTGTTAACTAAATTACCTACAGTCCTACTATCGAAGTGGGCCGACTACTGTCAGCCACTCATCACACAAGGTAAGAGACCTACACTGCAAACATTAGCTCAGTTTTTGCACGAAGAAGCTGTGAAAATTAGTTCTTTGGCTTTAATGAACACACATAATAACATGTTTGACATACACAAAAGAAAATGTTCAGAATCCACTCGCTTACATTCGGTATTAATAAATAAGGAGGAAAATACAGATAAGAAATTATGTCGGTACTGCCATATATCAAGTCACAAGCTTACTGATTGCAAAAAGTTTAAAAAATTATTACGTAAAGATAGATGGGCATATGTTAAGAAGAATAGACTCTGTTACAAATGTTTACTATCGACGCACGGCAGGGATACCTGCGTGGCTGCTGTGTGCGATGTGGATAACTGCGGACTACAACATCATCGCTTGCTGCATTACAATTATGGTAGAAGTAATGATATTACTGAGCGCAATGCGAATCAACGAGAATCTGTTGAACGTGAGGTGTGTAATGTTCCAGTCCTGCCTGAACCTCCTCCACCTGAAAGTGTAAACATAAATTCAGAGACAAGTTGTAAAGTATTATTGAAAATAGTGCCCGTTTACCTTCACGGACCTAACGGAACTATTAGTACCTACGCATTACTCGATGACGGGTCCACCGTCACTCTTGTCAGTGCCGATCTGACGTTACGGTTAGGTCTGCACGGCCGACGAGATACATTGCACGTTTGTGGTGCATGGGACAAAGATGCAATAGTTTGTGATACCAATGTAGTACGGCTTCAGATGTCAACCTGCGAGGGTAGCGAATATGAACTTTATGCTCGTAGTGTTAAGGAACTTAATTTGCCAAGTCAAAGTCTATGTTCTGTAAATTGTGACATTTATAGTCATTTAAAGAATTTGAAGTTAGATTTTTGTAATGAAAATGTTAAACCTGAATTACTTATTGGGCAAGATAATTATCATTTGTTAATTCCACTTAAGTACAGGATAGGGAAAGTAAACGAACCCTGTGCAACACTTACCCCACTTGGTTGGTGTATCCATGGGAGATTGCCGGTGACGTCAGTGCCTCTGCAGCATACCGCACTCGTGATGGCGAACGATGATATCCAGGTAGCACAGGATGAGGAACGACGCATGCTGCAGGAGCTACATGATCAGGTACGCGAGTCATTTACTATTGAGTCGATGGGTATATCAAGTAGGCCTCGCCAAAACTTCGAAGATGTAAAGGCTATAGAACATTTGGAGAAAACTGCTTGTTTAATCGATGGTAGATGGCACGTTGGTCTGCCCTGGCGTGATCCTAACTGCAAGATGCACGATTCCATGCCGAATGCACTAACTAGGTTTAAAGGTGTGGAAAGAAAAATGAGGTTGAATAGTGAATTCGCAAGTAGGTATAGAGAGCGAATTGAACATCTGTTTGAAAACAATTTCGCTGAAAAAGCAACAGACGGAAACACAACAAATAAAAGATGGTACTTACCTCATTTTGCAGTGGACAATCCAAACAAAAAAAAGCTTCGTCTTGTATTTGACGCGGCTGCTAAAACGAAAGATTTGTCTTTAAATGATTATTTACTTAAAGGTCCAGACCTGCTTACTTCATTGTATGGTATAATGTTAAGGTTTCGGGAATATAAGGTTGCTGTCGCAGGAGACATAAAAGATATGTTTTTAAGAATAAAAATATTGCCTGAGGATCAAGACGCGCTTAGATTTTTATGGCGAAATGATGTGAATTGTCCTGTAAGTACATATAAAATGACATCGTTAATATTCGGTGCAAACTGTTCTCCATTTATCGCTCAATTCATAAGAAACAAAAACGCGCATCGTTTTAGTTTAGATATGCCTGCAGCCGTAGAAGCGATAAGTAAGCAACATTACATGGATGATTACATTGATAGTCAGCCTGACGAGGCGTCTTGCATTCGGTTAGCAAAAAACATTAGTGACATTCATAGCAAGGGTGGCTTCTTAGTATGTAACTGGCTGAGTAACAGCACTCAAGTATTAAATAGCTTTTCAAAAGAATTGCTCGCAACAAATGCTTTTAAATTGAAAATAGGTCAACAACAAGATGGTGAACGGGCCCTAGGACTTATATGGTACCTTGTCGATGACACCCTAGGTTTTGATGTGTCGTTCAAACGAATCTCTTCGGAGATCTTAGAGGGAAAGCGACCTACTAAAAGAGAAGCATTGCGAGTAATTATGTCAATATTTGATGTGTACGGATTTTTGTCGCCATTTACAATCAATGGAAAAATAATATTGCAACAAACATGGAAATCCAATATAGGTTGGGACGAGGTTTTGAATGACGAATTATACGAAAAATGGTTGAAATGGTTAAATATTTTAAAATCTATCGGTGACATACGCTTGCCAAGATGCTACCAAAGCACTGGAGCGCGGGCGGCTCAATGCCTACCTGCACGTGCACAAACGCAATGCGACATGAGTTATTGCAATTTAGAGCTGCATCTATTCAGTGATGCGTCGTCACAGGCTATGTGCGCTGTTGCGTACTGGCGTTGGATAGCGGATGGCCAAATAAATGTTGCATTTGTGTCAAGTAAATGCCGCGTAGCACCAGTAAAGCCTACAACAATACCTAGATTAGAGTTACAGGCAGCTCTGATGGCTGCTAGATTAGCGAATACTATACAAACTGAGCATAGAATAAAAACTACGCGTCGTATATTTTGGTGTGATTCTACAACAGTCATACAGTGGATACGCGATGTTAATAGAAACTATGAAGTATTTGTCGCTAATAGGTTAGGTGAAATCGATGAATTAACAAAATCAAATGAATGGAGATACATACCTACTTGTTTAAATGTTTCAGACATTGCGACCAGGGAGTCGTACGATGCTACAGTCTTCCAAAAAGAATGGTTTAGCGGACCGGAGTTTCTTTATTGTGAGGAAACGTTGTGGCCACTTGATGTGATGCATGGAGAACCTGGGACTGTGAGTTGTAATGCTGTATGTACATCTATACAAACGGTGAGTGACAACTTACCTATACCTGATCCTAGTAGATTTTCATCGTGGTTACGCCTGTTAAAAAGTACTGCTGCAGTGTTAAAGTTTATAGATAAATGCAGACATGTACTTACCAGCGAATGTGCCTTGCTGACTCGGGCAGAACACATTCTCATACGGTACTCACAGTGTCAATCTTTTGGTGAAGATATAAAAGAAGTAACAAAATATAAACAAGTAAAGAAAAATAGTAGGTTACTTACCTTATCACCGTTCCTGGATGAACATGGGTTGCTCCGCGTTGGTGGCCGTATCGACGTCGCCGCTGCCGTGCCTCTCGACCTGAAACAACCTGTAATACTAGATGGAAAAAACTACATTGCTAGGTTAATTGTTCAACATAACCATGCGAGGGCAGGCCACGGAAGCCAAGAATTAGTTGTAAATGAACTGAAACAAAAATATTGGTTAATAAAATTAAGACCTACAGTAAAGTATATTATTTCCACGTGTATGTTGTGTAAAATTAGAAAAGTAAAACCTGAGGTACCCAGAATGGGTAACTTACCTGCTGGGAGGGTGGCTCATCACCAGAGGCCATTTACACATTGTGGTGTTGACCTGTTTGGACCAATGGAAGTGACCGTTGCCAGGCATCGACAAAAGAGGTATGGTGTCCTATTTACTTGTCTCACAGTGAGAGCAGTGCATGTGGAAGTAGTGCACTCTCTAACAACCGACTCCCTACTGATGGCGCTTCGCAGAATGGCGTCCAGACGAGGCTGGCCTGGTTATCTGTACTCTGATAACGGAACCAATTTACGAGGTGCTGATGCCGAAATAAGGAAGTCCATACAGGAGCTAGATGAGGAAAAACTTAAAACTACGGCCAGTAATTATGGCACTCAATGGACATTTATTCCTCCTGTAAGTCCACATTGGGGTGGGGCGTGGGAACGCCTAATTAGAAGCGTCAAGACGACACTGAAAACGGTTTTGAAGGAAAGGGCGCCACGTGACGAGGTTTTACTTACTTTGCTTGCTGAAGTCGAAAATATAGTGAACAGCAGGCCACTAGGTCACGTGTCAGTTGAGGCTGGTAGCAAAGAAGCTCTGACGCCCAATCATTTTTTGTTAGGAACATCTTCAAATCTGCCTGTACTGGGAATTTTCAACAGTACTGATTTTTACCTGCGGAAGCAATGGCGTATATCCCAAGCATTGGCAGATATGTATTGGAGGCGATGGGTAGTAGAGATTCTGCCAGATATGCTGCCTCGAAAAAAGTGGCCAATCGAACAGCAGCGGCACTTAGCTGTGGGTGATTTGGTCTTCATTGCCGACCCAGAGGCTCCTCGCGGTGTTTGGCCTCGTGGAATCGTCGAAGTTACATTTCCCGGAAAAGATGGAAGGGTGCGGGTTGTTGCAATGCGCACGGCGTCCGGGACACTTAAGCGATCGGCTACTCGTGTCGCCAGAATACCAGTGGATGATGAGTGTTGCCAGGGCAACACTAGGGTGGGGAATGTAGGCGACACATTAAATGATGTATAAACTTTTCTGTTTTTAAGTTTTTCTTTGGTGACGTTGTCTGAGTCTTTTTTTTTAGTCGTTCGTAGCTTGTCCATGTATTTTTCTGTTTTCGATTCTAGTTTTATTCGTATTAAAGTTCTACCATAAATCTCACGTTTTCTTCCGAAGAACCAAGTTTATCCGTTACAGGGTTCTTCAAGAAAGCTGTAAAGAAAGCTCTTCTTGAAAGCCGGCAGTGCTCGGGTGGCTCCGCTGGGGTTGCCCGTTTCCATAGGCGACAGTGATCGCTTAACCACGCGGCCTTTCTGCCTCTTTGTTCGGTTTATTTATAAAAAAAGTGATTTCGAATAAACGAATAAGCAATTGCCGAGGGTCTAATAAAAAAATGTTATAGAAATGAGCAGACGTTTTCAGTGGTTAATTTAATAAGAGCTATTACATACATACGCAGTACTGGCACTGGTGTTATACTAATATGCTAAAGCGTCACGGCAGCAGCACGGCATGGTGGTCACGCCCAGAATAATATTAGTAATCGATATATTTATTTCTGTTGCAGTGTGAAGGGTTGTTAATAGGACCAATTGACTCTTAATCGCGTAGGGCCTGATCCTCTCACGCTGCTCCAATTCAGGTTGATGACGTCTTCATTGTTAGTGGCCTAACTGCTGTCGCAAGTTTTAAATCGCTCAAAAGACCTCCATTAAGTATGAACGACAGTATGTTAACGACAATTGCAACCAACGTGTAAGCAACCAAGAATTTGACTAACCAACTACTAACCACGCCTGACATAGCGTAGACATTTCACCACCTTTCTGCAATATATTTAAGTTACATGATGATAATGAATCTATGCATTATTTGCAGCACAAATTATTTAATTATAATGATCCTTTCCGCGGGCACAGCAGTACTATCTAAACACTTTATAAACAGGCTATTATAGTACGTTTAATTTGTAAAGAGAAACTGATGATAACGACTGAAAAGTCGACTATAAGAGGAGTACAGTAAGATTGTAAGGACTCAGGAAGAATGTATCTACTCAACATAATAATATGAACTTTTGTATCATAAGTAATTTCATAAAAGGTAACAATAATCCAAGGGACAGTGGAGGGCAAGCGGTCACGAACGAAATTGTAACCTCATCAGCAACGACCACTCTGACAAGAGTGAACGACTAAGGAGGAGGAGGAACAAATAATCCAACTCTAATCAAGCCTTTTGTACAAGTCTTTATCTACGCGGACGACGTCGCGGGCACAGCTAGTCTAAAATAAATTTAAAAAGTTTATAACGTATAACGTTAACGTTATAATATAATGTTTCACACTCATAGCCCCACAGTAGGGTAGTTATACCCTGTGTCGTGGGTGCAATGGACACACACAAAGACACAAACACAAACACCCAGACCACAGACAGACAGACAGAAAAATTTTGGCCAAATTCGCCGCGCTTTGGAGAGCCTCCCTAGGCTCCAGACTACTCAGCCTTTTGGTAAATATCAACGAGAAAGTTTTAGGGCCTCTTTCACCACCTTCAGGTAAAGTGACAAGTACGCTAATTGTCGCTTAAAGTCACCCGTAACTTCAATTTCAATTTCACGATATTCGAGTAGCACTAATCATAATGATAAACTGACCCGTACTTATAGCTTTTACTTGCCAAATAACTTTACTTGGGACATAACTAATCAACACTTTACTTGGAAATGGTGAACGAGGCCCTTAGGGCAGTAAAAAAAATCACATAGCCTTTCGAACCTCTATAAATACCGTTCAGGTAAATGTAAGGTGTTTTTTCCGTTACTTAGCGGCTTGAGTGTCATTGAACGATTGAGACAAAATTTTATGTAGCACATCAAAACGTGTCCATAGATATCCAAATAAAATAATAACTATAATTGATGACGATCCGCGTGGCGTAATGGTCACCATGCCGGACTGCCGGTCGGGGCGTCCCGGGTTCGATTCCCGGCGAAGCAGAAATTTGAATGATGAGTTTAAATTTCTGTTCTCGGTCTGGGTGATTGTGTTTCTGTCTTTGTGTGTCCATGGCACCCACGACATAGGGTATCCTTACAATGGGGCTGAGTGTGAATCGTTATTTATTTATAATTAATCTTTTTCCAGAACGAAGGCTCAGTTGAAGACCTCAGACAGCTGGGCTCCAAGCCACGCACCAAGATCCTATCGGTGATTGACGGACGACGGGCGCAGAACTGCACCATCCTACTTTCCAAACTGAAGATGACTGATGAGGAGATTTGCAGGTATTGCTATTTTTTCTTAGCGCCTGATGAGGAGATTTGCAGGTATCGCTATTTTTTCTTAGCGCCTGATGAGGAGATTTGCAGGTATCGCTATTTTTTCTTAGCGCCTGATGAGGAGATTTGCAGGTATCGCTATTTTTTCTTAGCGCCTGATGAGGAGATTTGCAGGTATCGCTATTTTTTTCTTAGCGTCTGATGAGGAGATTTGCAGGTATCGCTATTTTTTCTTAGCGCCTGATGAGGAGATTTGTAGGTATCGCTATTTTTACTTGGCGCATTACAAAATTTTGATGAAAGTCGTCTGCTATTAATTATAAAAATTTGCAATTAATTACATTACAATTTTTCACGTAACAATACGTCGCGAGACACCTGACAGATATGAAAAGTTTTAATGATTTTGCACACATAATTTTCCTAAAAGGAAAGTTCATGAAAAGACAATAAAAATATGTAGATTAATTAAAAATAAAACATCCACAACACAAAACATGTCTTTGTATCCTTTATTTTTGAGTTCGTTTAATAACAAAGGTTAACAAAAGATGGGTCGTACGTACGGACTTCTTTTTTGTGGTTTTGTATAAGTCTAGCTGGATTGCGATGTACGATCGATGTCAGTAAGATTGTAGTTTGGTAAGCCATTCGTATTACTCACCTTACACCTTACTCCACCACGCTGCTCCAATGCGGGTTCGTGGAGAATTCGTGGAGCGGGTTAGTGGCCAACCCGCTGTCGGATGTTTTCAAACCGAATAAGGTCTCCGACAAGCTTTAACGACTGTTATCTATCGACAACAACCGGGACCGACGGCTTAACGTGCCCTCCGAAGCACGGAAATGCGCATGAATTTTTTTGCCACTAGCGGTCACCCATCTCACACCCGACCGCGCTCGTTAGGCTTAGTCACATAGATCGCTTGCGTTCTACGCTAACCGCCGGGCCATGCGCGCTTAAATGCGTGTTTTAAATAGTAGTACCTGGACGACCGAGCGTTGCTCGGATAAAAACAATTTATTTTCTTGGTTTAGTTTCAAACGAAACACTGATTTGCTTAGAGTTACTTAACAACGCCATCTGAAATAGCTCCTAATAAATAGTTATTTTCATAAAAATAAAAAATACACAATATGGTTTTGATTGAGGTTTGAACCCGGGTCTCTAATTCCGCAGTCAACTCACGCAACCATTCGACCACGAAAGCTTTAATTCAATGGACGAAATTTTCATAGAGCTCTTTCAAACTGACATTGTCATTTCTTTGAACGTCGGATTGGCGTATGGTAATAGGGGAGCCCAAGAGTGGATTTACGGATTTACTCGAGCGCGTCAGATTAAGATATGGGGTACACCTTGCATCCTGTTCAGTGCTGCCACGATTAAAGAAGACCTTCTATGTAGGTACAGTTTTTTTTTCTTACTTCCGGATGTCAAAATGGTCAGATTTGAGAACCCCGTTACCGTTGAGCCATGAATTTTAAATTATAAAAATTCGAACTCTTCAGAGTTTGCCAAAATGCCGTTTTTTTATTTCGATGTTTTGTATACATTCATACTAAAATCTTCAGATTACTGAAATATGACTTAGCATGCATTTAATTTATTCTTCTATTTTACCTGGACCTTTCGTATAAAATTTTTGAAAACCTACAGGCGCTCTCTCCACCGGTTAAACGCAAAACGCCATGAAGTATAATAATATTAAATAATATAATATTTTAATCTTACTACCACCCAACCTATAAAAAGCACAAGGTCCTGATGACGCTTGAGGAAATACACAATGAGCCTTGTGGGCTCCCCAGTTTGACAGCGTTTACGCCACAATATTATTAATACTCTCCAATAGATGTTAGGAAGAGTCATATTTTTCAGTTTATATTTAAATTGATTTTTATTCAAAATGTTTTTATACAGCTAAAAATTTCCATCAATAAAAATTATGTGGATCGATTTATCATCCCCGAAACCAGGGTACTAAATTTCATCAAAATCTTTGGAGCCGTTTCCGAGATTCAAAAAATATATTTAGATACATACAAGAATTGCTCGTTTAAAGGTATTAGATTAATCTTGCTGTCTTTCTTCCAGAGCAATCCTCCGCATGGACAGTGGTGAGCAGCTTCCAATAGATATGGTGGAGCAACTGTTGAAGTTCACCCCCAGTGCGGAGGAAGCTGCCCTGCTGGAGGAACACCAGGATGAATTGGACAGCATGGCGAGGGCGGACCGATTCCTCTACGAGATCTCTAAGTTAGTTGATTGATTTTTTTACCAGTGCTACAATGCGCGCATAACCTTTTTTTTAGGATACCGGGTTATGTGGGATTTGACCGCACTAAAACCCCCTCGGTGGCCTGCCTCTGCGTTTGTGAGGACTCCGGGATCTCCTTATGAACGCATCGGTGTCCTCCACGCGCGGCGCCCAGAACGGGCCCATCTTCGGGAGAGCAGATGTGCTCTCCTGCACCTTCAGGTGTTCACGGCGGCATGCGGCCACGCATACACCGCCGTCCCTCCCGGGGCTGCTGGCTGGACGGGTCAAGCTCTCACTCTCACCGTCCGCATCCCCGGAAGCCCCCTTTTAGTCGCTTCTTACGATCAGGCAGGGAATACCGTAGCTCTATTCTTAATCCCGAAGCTACAGGGACTTGTATATTGTGATCTATCAATAAATAATTTGAATTGAATAAAACGCAAGTGTTGCAACCTTGTGCAACTCATCAAGAGAGTTGCATGTTATCACGGCATCGAGTTAATCAAAACATCTTGCGTAATAATACAAGCTCCGAAATGAGACTATGGGAACACGGCATCTCCCCAAGCAAGGACGCTGGCGGGAGATCTCCCGTTGCCAAACATGAGATAAAACTTTGCAGATGGATGACAGTGGGTGGCAAATAATTTTATCTTAGATTCCGTACATAGGAGAGCACTTAGCCAGGGCAAAATATATTTTATAGAGCTTTGGCAAAGGGAGATCTCCTGCCGGGCGAGATGGTCATGCCCGGGGAGCGGCCGCGCTCCAACTGATTCAATTCGGAGCTTTATTCTGAAAACTTCGATAGCGTGATTCAGGAATACCCGTGGCGCCATCTCTTGATGAGTAGCGGAATGTCGCTACAGAACCCGGGAAGTCCCATTGCTGCACCCACTTCTGCCATGAATCAATTTTATTGTGTTCCAGTATGAGGCGACCATATACCTTCTGATTAGTAGTGCAACTGCTTCACTCAAGTATCGTATATGAATTCGTTTATATGACCCTATGCGTTGGCGAGCACTACGAGACCTCATAGTTTTTTTTTCAACCTTTTTTTATACTCATAGTATTGTTTATGAATACGGGTGTTAGGGCTTGAGGATGTGTGTAGATATGTACATGGGCCTTAGCGACCACTTACCGTCACGTAGCCTTCATGCTCTGCTATTCTATTCAAATAAAAAACCAAAATGCTGATGTTTGTTTTTCTTGCAGAATCCCTCACTACTCACAACGTGTGCGTACACTCCTGTTCAAGAAGAAGTTCGCGGGCGCCGCGGGAGAAGCTTCGAGTCGCGCTGCCGTGGTTCTCCGAGCGGCCCGGGACATGACTCGATCCCGTCGGCTGAGGGCTCTGCTAGAAGTGGTGCTTGCTCTTGGAAACTACATGAACCGGTCAGTTTCATATACAAAACATCTGACTATACATCGATAATGTTAAGATTCCACTAACCCTTCTTCCTTCTTCCCGCGAACTCTTCAAATTGATGCTGGTGATGTACCATTCCATGATTATACCACCAGACGAAGGTTAAAGTTTCACCGACACCATCTGGACTCGTGGCGGTCCTCCACAGTCCGCTTTGCACGCTCCTTTTTACCACGGACGTATAGGTTATGGGACAATCTTCCAGCTGAGGCATTCCCAGTGGACTACAAGAAAGCTGTAAAAAGAGCTCTCCTCCAAAGCCGGCAATGCTCGGGCGGCTCCCCTGGGGTTGCCCGTGTCCAGGCGACGGTGATCGCTTAACACCACGCGGCCCGTCTGCCTTTTTGTTCGGTTTACATATATAAGAAAAAGATTCCACCAACCCGCATTGGGGCTGTATGATGAAGTAATCTCCAAGCCTTTCCAATAATGAGAAGGAACCTGTGCCCAGCAGTGGGACGCAAAAAAAGGTTGCAGCCAGTCAGCCAATGTCTAGATAAGTAAGTTAAGCCACCGTAGTTCTAGAGACATTAAGCGGTTCCGCCGTCTTAGGACTTTTCTGGAAGTCGTGTTCGCTACAGTCAGTATAATATACAAAACATCCTACTATGTTTTTTCATCAGAACTGACAGGCTCTCGTCGTCTTTTTGTGGAGATTATACTTGAGCTTGGAAACTACATGGATCGGTCAGTATAATATAGTATAAACCAAGCTGTGCCGCGTGGTTTCTCCCGCGTTAGAAAGGATCATAAGCTTGATGTGAATAATTTCCCATAGATTTCATGGGTCCAAATGAAACCCAAACTTTTATATCTTATTTATTTGTAATCAGGAATCTATAACCAATATTCTTCACCAACCCGCATTGTAGCAGCGTGGTGGAGTAAGCTCCAGGCCTCCCCATTAATGAGGAGAGACCCGTGCCCAGCAGTGGGACTCAAAAAGAGTTGCAGCCAATATTCATACTGCTAGTTCAGAAGGGGATTGAAGATGATTGCAGTCGATGAGAAAGTGAACTTTACCATTTAATACGCTAACGCCTTTAACTCTGTCATGATGTTGAACTCAAGTTTTTGTTTTCTTTTCAGAGGAGCTCGTGGAAACGCTTCCGGTTTCCGGCTGTCGTCGCTGAACAAATTGGCGGACACGAAGTCCAGTGTCACGCGGAACACGACGCTCCTGCATTACCTCGTGGAGATGCTCGAGACTCAGGTACATATAAAATGTCTGCAATATAAATAAAAATGAAACGCCGAATGTGTTGCTGAGCGCAAAACTTAAAGTCTGGATCAATCCTACTAATTTTTGTTTTCATATTTTTCTTGAAGTACAAGATTTTTTGAGCTTCTAGGAAGTTTTGCTTTTTTGCTGAGTCACTGTAGCTTCGGGATTAAGAATAGATCTACGGTATCCTCTGTCTGATCGTAAGAGGCGACTAAAAGGGGGCTTCCGGGGTTGTGGGCGGTGAGAGTGGGAGCTCGACCCGTCCAGCCAGCAGCCCCGGGAAGGACGGCGGTGTGTGCGTGGCCGCATGCCGCCGAAGGTGCAGGAGAGCACATCTGCTCTCCCGAAGATGGGCCCATTATGGGCGCCGCGCGTGGAGGAGACCGTTCCACTGGAGTACCCGCAGTCCTCATCCCACATAACCCGGTATCCTCTCCCAAGGTGCCGGGAACCTTTTGAAGGATTCTCCCCGATACCAAAAAAGGAAGTTTGCGTGCGTTGAATATTGTGAAACAATCGGTAAAAGTTGATTGAATTAAAAGATTTGAAATTGAACAGTGCGAGAAGTTTGAAGAGGACATTTCAGTTTTTTGGGATTTTGCTTCCAAAACTGACGCTGATGATATAAAACTGACTGTTTTGTACTTGGATCCAAAAAATTTAGGTTCTGTTATAAATTGCTTTGCTATTTGTAAAACAGCGCCATCTAGAAAACCTAAGGTTCACTAGATGGTTTGATTTGTAAAGTTTCTGTAGTGGCCGGACAGATGGTGCTGTTATTACCAATATCGGGTTTTCTGATAGTATTACTCTTATTGAAATTCTAATCTTTCTGTGGAATATTGTTATTAAATAAATAAATATTTATATTAATGAATATCTTTCTTTCCTCCAGTTCAAAGACATCCTCCTCCTAGAAGAAGACCTGCCCCACGTCCGGGCCGCGGCTAAAGTATGCGTGGAGCAGCTCGAGAAGGACGTAACCGCTCTCCGGAACGGGCTTCGAGAAGTTTCCAGGGAGCTCGATTACCACGCATCACTACCGGCACCGGCCTCGCCGCACGACACATTCGTTCCCGTTATGAGGGAGTTCCACGCTCATGCTGTTTGCTCCTTCACGCAACTGGAGGACTTGTTCCAGGTAACAACCCTTCCATTTTCAGTTGAAATACGAATAGTAGAAGACCTCGAGAACGGGTTTCGATAAGTTTCCCGAGAGCTGTACTACCACGCATCTGGAGGAATTGTTCTGGGCGAATACGGCGAATAGTGACGAATGTTTAAATCACTGAACATATTAAAAGAGGTAGAACGGAAATAATGCGCCGTTCGTATGAAAACTGGTGTCGCCGATCAAGCCCCACCTTTCACCTCCATTACATCTGTACTTAAATAAATACGAAGCTTACGCACTTATCTTATATTACGCAATCAGCGTCGCACAATCACGCGATTTTAAATGAACGAATCACACCCAAGCACGCATATCGTAGCACGATCGCGTGTTTCTGTAGAGATACGAGCGTTTGCTCAAATCCTTGGCGCGTCTGCCCCGCCCACATTTCCATTCTAACCTCTTTTAATATGTTCTGTGATTTAAATCTTACGCCACCGCATGAATTCATATGCACTGTCAAGTTGCGCATTGTTGGCAATAATGTTTTAAGTTAAACTAAAAGAAACCCTCCAAATTAGAATCTAGGACGTAGACGAAGAGGACGAAGTGGGGGATCTTCCCCCACTAAGATGTAATTTGCACTGTCCATCTAGGCCTCGGGGAGGGTGCGGTGACCACACGCCGTCTTGTCGACGTGAACGATTCGTTCAGCTGGAGTCAGGATTTTCAGTATTTTTTACGGTATTGTAGTTATTATAATTTATTTATTATTTTATCTTTACAGGACATGAAGAGCCGGCTAGAAGCGTGCGCGCACGCATTCGGCGAAGAGCCGAGCGCGTCTCCCGAACAACTGTTCGGCGCCATGGACGCCTTCCTCACGCAGCTCGCGGAAGCCAGGGCGGAGTGCGACGCCGCGAGGAAGCGCCGCGAGGAGGAACAGAGACGGACGCGACACGAGCAAGAGGTAGCGTTCATTTTTACATTGTCAGAGCCTTAGCTCCGTGACTACGCCAGCTAATGAAGGTGAGCTGAAGGACAGCTACTAGGGGCGCACCCTTATTTGTCGACGTATATCTTCAAGGATGTAGGAGGGCTACACCGCTCTTCCAAGATGGATCTGTTTTGGGCACCGCTCATAGAGGACACCAAACCCAAAACGCTGAGGTAGGACACGATGGAGTCCCTTCTCTCATGAGTAGTAAAAAACGTGTCTTCTCGGCCCTGTTTCGGGTGCTTAGTTTCTGGGAAAGAACTTAATAGAAACCTTCTTCAATTTCGACAACTCAGTACTTTAAAACGAAAGGACTCTCTTTTAAAGGAGAGGTTGAAGGGGTTATTGCAGTATGTGGCTGAGGCTCTCAAGGTTCTACGGCTCTATATGCCCTATAACCCTTCGGCGCTGTGGACGCCTCCCTCACGCTGGCGAGGCGCGGGCGCAGTGCGACGCCTACGTTGATTAATAAAAACATAATTCAACCGAACTGTTACCAACTACGGCTTCACTTATTGTAACATTACTAATTGCCCTTTCAATTTCTCGCAGCTCAAGAAACGTACAATGGAGCGCAAGCAGGCCTCAAGCCTTCTGAGCTCGGTGGGCAAGTCCCTCGGCAAGGCCGACTGCAACGGGCACGCACACGACAGCTCCCGCGACAGCACCCTCACCAACGGACAGAAGGGAGAGTTCGACGACCTCATCTCCGCCCTCCGCACCGGAGACGTGTTCGGCGACGACGTGGCCAAGTTCAAGCGCTCCCGGAAGACCTCCAAGGCTCATAAGGGCCGGGACTCCCCGCCAAGAGGCGTCTGCAGGGAGGACTCCCGAGAACGCCAGAAGAATTGAACTGAGAATTGGAAGGACAAGGAAAACTTCACAGTTCGGTCAGTAAGTTTTTGTAGTATTGATTCACATTCGATGAATTGAATGATTGAACGATGTATGGTATGTGTTGGACTTTGTTACTTTGGAACGATGGAAGCTTTGGGCCAGGAATTTAAATCGTAAAGGTATTCCTCAGTTTGAGCTGTTAACTTCCGTAGTACCGATTAGGAGTAATAAATTCGTGTAGTGTGGAGTGTCGTGGTCTACATTGTAAGGAACCATAGACTACACTAGACTATCGATCGGGAATAGATCGATTTACAAATGATTATCGTCGTGCGTACTGCAGTTTATGTACTGATTGAATGATTTAACTACAGAAACTATTGTTATTCGTCGTTTGCCGGGACTCCATAGAATAACACTGGAATTGATCCAGGAATTGAGTCGAAAAAGAATTCCTCTCCACAGTTTGAACTGCAAATGATTTTTGTAGGACGGCCACTAGTATTGAGTCACAAACTAAATGAATGATGGATTGAACTACTTATAGTAGTGCTATACGTAATTGTAACTAGCTCGTGCCAATATTTAGTTTCTTTATGACGGATTGTACATAAGTTTAAGAACTATGATGTAGAATTGGTAGATACAAGTACGATTAGAGAATCGATTTTTTTAATTAGGCTTTGTTGTATTTTTGGTTTCCTTATAAAAGTAAACTTAATAGACAATACATTGAGTAATAATAAAGTACGCTGTTATGTAAGCTTTTCCTTAGTAACTTAACATTTCTGTGATTTTATAATAACAATCTGTTAGAGATTGCAGTGATGAGAAATCCTAAATGGAGAGGTCATAAATTATAGAATTATAATTAAAATTACTCAGATATTAAAGGTTATAAATGCGTATGAATATGTCCAAAGGGACTGTAATGTTAAAATCTATAATTAAATGTAGTAGTAACTATAGTTATGTCTTTGAGTTAAGGATTGGTGTTCGATGACGAAATACAATGTTGGTATAGCATGCATTCAAAAACGTTGTAAAGAAACTCTATATTAGTCATGTTACAGATGAAACTCGTGTATTATTTGTATGACAACGAATATTTGATTTTATCTGCAATTTTTAGGCTCCATTTTGATATGTTTATTTTACTTTTATTTTCATATAAACGGTGCCTAATTTTGTAATTATGTATCATTAGAATCATCTTTTCATACTACACACTTGTTCTATAAATATATGTATAGAGGAAATCCATACATTATTGTAATTATACACATCGTTGGTGTCCATTTTTTAAATAAAGTTATTTTTCTTGTTTAAAGATTTATCTTTTTTATCAACCATTGTATGAGTTATGAGTTTTAAAATAATTTCTATCCATTAATCATCATAAAATCAGCTTCTTGTTTGTGCACGAGTGGTAATTAGTAGTGAAAATAAAAACTTTTTGAACATTTTGGCTTTTGCTGCAAACAGACTGACAAGTCAAAGACTGTACGTTATTCCATAATTAAGTTTAAAAATAAGTGTCATTTGAGTAACAATATCTACTATTATGTGAAAGTAAAGTGTTTTCTCTCCTTTGTGAACCTTCTTCCTTATCTTACTGTTCTGCAATACAATTTTGTATAAAGATTAGCTGACCCCGCGAACTCCTTACCGTGTTTAAATGTTTGGAGTGGACCACCCTTAACATTTGGGGGGATGAAAAATAGATGTTGCCCGATTCGCAGACCTAACCGATATGCATACAAAACTTCACGAAAATCGGTCGAGCCATTTTGAAAGGAGTTTAATTACGAACACCGTGATACGAGAATTTTATAAATTACTCGTAGAAATCTGTTCTATATGTTTACCAGAAAACGATACCTCTTTTTGAAATTGTATGTGACCTAACGGTTTGACATGAAGTTAATATTAAAGTTTGATTCAATTTGACTTTCAATCTAATTTACAATTAACTTTGCGGCAATATTAAATCCAATATCACTATAATATTATCAGGCTGAAGATATCATTTTGCAATCCAGTTGAATTTAAATATTATGAATTTCTGTATTGTGGTAAAAACATATCCGTCTTGACTTCCTGAGCTACTCTTATATCATGTTATTATTATAGTGTAGTTAATGAATACCTTATGGCTCTTTTATCGCACGAATGCGGGCTTTCTACGGTTGTGGGGATTTTTTATGTACGTACACATTGTTTCTGTGTTCGTTACCAAAGAAATTATTAATCATGTGATGTCTGTTAGTTACTATAGTTACCTACTAGTAACTATCAACATCTTAGTTAACATGCTCTTGTATGCAAGACCTTCTTAAAAGTAAATCAGCATTCGTGAGGTAAGAAAACCACCAAAAATCTTTTTCGACTTTTGCACCAACATTTTGAAATTTATACACTACAATCACTTTTATACACATACATGCAAATATACAAATGTAATTTTAATTATACATTGACCTCAACGTAACAAGTAGGTACGATACAATAACTGAATAACTTCAAAAAGTTAAACAGAAAGGGCTGTCAAAATAATTTAGGAAATAAAATAAATTGGTAATTATTTCAATCTTTGGACTCTATTCATGCTCTTAAATAATGATTTAAAAGCGTATTGACTTCCAATCTTGTGTTCTACTTAGTCTATTCGAGTGACCACTGAAATGGGTTTTATATAAAAAAACATTTATATACCTACAATTTTCAAATTTTATACACAACGGTTTTATCATTATTTTACCATTATTGCATATGGTAAGTAGCGGAGGGCAGTCCGGCATTGCAGGTCAGTTTTATTTCGTTAAATAAAACGAAACCTGGCAAATTATATTCAATGGTCACTTGAAATAGGTAAAAGAAGAATCATAGCAATATAGAGCCCGCGCCAAACTTTATTGCGGATCTGAAGTTAGTAACAAGTCGCGTCACATTAGCTATTTCACAGAATGACCAAATATTACGCGATTGTACCGGCGCCGGCGCAAACAAGCAGTTCGCAGCAAGAAACTTGCAGCTCACTTCAGATTCGCAATAAAGTGGCGCGGACTATACGACTTAAATACCTAATTTAGAGCTCTTTTGGGATACCTTTTTATGTTATTAAACATTGATGTATAAAGCTTTATAAAACAAAGTCGTGTGTAGAGAAAAAGACGTCCTATTTTTATATTTTTGGGCGAAATTTGGTAAATATGGACATTGATAAAATCACTATTACTGTCCTATCAATAAGGAGTAAATATTATGCCTACAACGGAATGTAACAATAGGACATCTTATACTAACTTTACTTATCTAGTAATCTCATAGTTAGCAATGTAGTACCCTGTTCCTAACTACCCAGTACCTACCCTTCCCTGTTGAAATGCTTCTGAAATTTACGTAAATATATCCGGAATTGACTTGTATCTCGCTGTTATGTAATACAGAATACCTAATAGAGTAGGAATTGATAATAATGTATTGTATAGTTTGAGAGACCGCTATCGTTAAAATCGTTAAAATTTAATATCAATAAAAACTAGTATCATATTAGGTATGTAAACAAGTATTGTATTCCAATATCTACTCGATATTCGTAACATGTCTAAACCAAAGGGTTTTTAGTCGAGTATCAGTAAAATGTTGGCCACTTGACTAGGGCCTCTTTCACCACCTTCAAGTAAAGTGACAAGTACGAGTCACCCGTAACTTCAACTTCACGATGTTCGAGTAGCACTAATCATATGATAAACTGACCCTTACTCGTAGCTTTTACTTGCCAGTTAACTTTACTTGGGACGTAAATAATCAACACTTTACTTGGAGATGGTGAACGAGGCCCTAAATAAATACTGGCCCAATTCGATTTGACTTTCGAATAGCAGTCTCCCAAAGTATTGTCTAAGTATAACGTTACGAACTTTTGAATTTTTATAATAACGTTTTTGCAATATTATTGCGCCATACTTGAAATTTTCGATAAATATACCACTCATAATATTCCATCGAAGTTTATAACTATGTCTTATTTATATGTATCCATAGTTTAGTTTTTAGACCTGTAAATATTGATTTAATTTTTACCATTTGTTACCGCGCCGTGACAAAGTTCTTTTAATAATTTATTCAAATGCGTATCTATGGAAGTTTGTCACTTGTAAATTTTATTGTTTTGTTCAGTATTGCATAAGCGTATAGTATATTATAACTATCGTCATACCCTATAAATAGATTATTTAAAAATAAACCAATGGAAACAATTAATCTGTCTTGTTCTTTGATCACCTATATCCTATTTATAAAAAGGTAAGTGGCAAATAAAACAAAGTTTTACTGTAATCGGGCAGCAATTCGCCTTAAATTAATTACATAGGAAAATAATGATCAAATCAACTGCGCATTGGATTATAAAGGTTGGATCACAGAATATACTAAAAGAGGTTAGAATGGAAATGTGGGCGGGGTAGACGCGCCAAGGATATGAGCAACGCTGATATCTACAGAAACACGCGATTGCGCTGCGATATGCGTAATGGAGGGCAGACGTGCCAAGTGCTTGGGTGTGATTCGTTCATTTGAAATCGCGTGATAGTGCGGCGCTAGATTGGCTAGATTTGAAATTGCAAAGGCTGGGTACGATTATCCTTTCAGGCACGCATGCTGTCATTGGCGGTGGGAGGGAGTGACGTAGCGGCTTGGCAAGATGACGTAGGCTTGCAACTAGCGACATCTATTGACTTGCTGTTACATATTTTCGTAACGATTTCCACGAATAGCCCCACGTGTCGTGGGTGCCATGAACATACACAAATACACCGAGACCAGGAAAAGACGACTATATTACTTTCTTCCCTGCTGGGAATCAAATTCAGGACCTCTGGTCCGGCATGGTGACGTGGCGCTATACGGGTCGTCTAGTATTTTTTTTTTATTCGCGCGGAAGCGAGCCGGCCCTGAAATTCGGGAGAGAGGCGGGACGCATTCTGAGATGGATAATTGATTTGATAACACGCACCCTTAAATTAAATACTTTTAGTGTGTAAGTGAACCATAGTATTATTATAATAAGTAGTTTTTAATAAAGACAATTAAAAGACATGCTGTTGAGTGCAGTCCACCATGCTGGCCAAGTGCGGATTGATGGACCTTATGCCTTCGAGAATATATGAGTAACTCTCAGGCTGCATGCGGTGATGGAGAACAGCGTAATTAATTAATTATTACAATATTTGTCTTCACCGTGGAGTTACCCCAATAAAAAAAATGCGCACTTAAAAAAAATGTCAGAGATGCGCGCCGGGGATTTTTTTTACTTAATTTGCAAATCTAATCAATTTGAACCATAGATTGCAATTAATTGAGCAGGTGGACAGACGGCCTGAAAAAGTTAGCGGGAAGCAGTTGAATACAAAAGATAATATGACCAATTGACGCAAATAAGGTAAAGTTTAGCCTAAGAGCGGTTTCAAACTGGTGTATTTTTAGGCGCGTTTGTGCGTCGTTTGTTTAGTTTATTTGTAATGCGTGTACGCTCGAAACAGCGTGATTTGACATTTACGGTACAGAAAGAAGCGCGTGCAAGCTTATTTACCGAAATGATCCTATACACGCCGAAAAATCCACTAGTTTGAAATCGCTCTAAGTAACTTGAAATATTTAAAAGCGAAAGTCCTAAGGTTGACTTTCTAATGGTTGAATTTCTAAGTTGAAGTTCTAATAGTCTCTATTAAAAAATAATGTATTCAATAATATAAATAATAATCTTATTTGCTAATAATCTTATTGCTCTATATCTATGATCAAATACTCGTAGGCATGGATACAAAACTTAGGTATAAGAAGAGTAAATTGTTGAGTAGGTATGTATCTTATAGCATCAAGGTATGAAAGGTATGACACCCGGAAGGGTGAGTCAGTAACTTTGATGCTCTAAGGTATGTATAAAGTAAATTATAGTTAAGTATAGGTAAGCTATTTCTGAAGAAAAAATCTCGATTATGTGATAATATGAAATAAAAATTTAAACATTGTATTTGTCCAATTTTTGATTTAAAAGCACTGAGGTGTCAGTACATAGTATGTCGATGTTTAAAAGATGTGATCATAAAATCATATGAGTTTGACCTTACACCTTGCGTCGCCGAATAGACGTAAAAATACTAACACATCACCGTACTAGTATAAGTATTGGATTGTGATGATCTAAGATCTTGTAAGATCTTGTAGGTGGTAGAACTATTATCGTTCGCCCGGGGAAGTATCACCGCTGCACCCACTTCTGCCGTGAAGCAATTCTATTGTGTTTCGGTGGAAAGGTGCAGTTGCCGGCCACACTTACATGAGGCGACCACCAGCCTCCGGAGTAGCAGCGCAATTGCATACGACCTCAGACAAGACTTACCTATGCTTGCGTGAGATTGTATGTAGATGGGCTGGGATGTATATAGTCCATGGGCTGCAGCGATCACTTAACACCACGTGACCTGAATGCTCGTCTGCTACTCCATTCAAATAAAAAAAAACAATGGGTTGCACTCCAGTGGTGCCGGCAGAAGTGAACACTTGAACATTAACGTCGTGCATTTTTGATATTTTGGAATGGTTAGGGAATAATTTCGCTCGAATTGCTTTTATTATCAGTATTATTTTTCATCTAGTATTTTCAGTAGGTTTTCATCCAGTATTTTTATAAAGTACTCACTCATTTTCTTTCATTATTTCTTCGTCACTTTTTTCATTAATAGATGATTCTTGATATAAACGAAAATTCGTTGTAAAATTACAAGTATAGTCAGTCGAGCCATCAGCTGTCACCCCTCCGTCTTACGAATATTCGATCAGGCCACGTGTCCTGACGCGAGGTTAACATTTTTTACCCGCCAAGTGCACAACGCCGCTTAAGAAGTTATCACTTCAAAAAAATTATTATCTTTTGCTTATAAAATTAAGGAAGCGACATGATGATAAATGTCTTATAGCCTTTTGACAGTTTCACCAATTAAGCAATTTATTTTCATCAATTAAGATCAATTACGTGGCAAAGGCCAAGCAGCAAAGACCACGGTCTCCGACCTTGAGATACATAATTCACGCCTCCGACGCGCACCTTAGATAAGTGCGTTTTTCCTCCAAGCCGATTCAAAATATTGTGATAATTAACTAATTACGATGTTTTCCATCTCGAAGGCTTCGAAGCTCTAGTCTTGTCCAACCTTGTTGAACCAGAATTTTTGAATTAACGCAAGTATTACCGCTGTACCCATTTATGCTTTATGCTGCTGCGTTTCCATGGAAGGGTGAGGATGCCAGTCAAACGTACATAAGACGGCCTTCACCCACCGCAGTAACAGCACAACTGAATACAGAGGAGTGAGGACGTATCGTGCCTAGATGTATCAGACAAAATAGCATAAGGTTGTGTGTAAGTTCCATGGGCTGCAGCAACCGCTGAACACTGCGCGTTCCAACCTGTCAAACTTTTTTATTACGTGCCGAGTCGTCCGTGTCGTTTGACACAGTCAGAATAACAGGACAGTTTCTATATCTAGTACATTATTCTTAGTCTAAGTATATCTATTTGTTTTATATTTTTGTTTGACAGTAAGATGAAATCTCTTTAAGATAATAAAAATACAAGTCCTCTTTTAAGGCAGGACAACATCTGCACCTAAGCGGAGCAGGGCCGGACCACTAATGAATAAGTTTGTTAGGATGAATGTATACATTTTGTTGCTCGATTACGCAAGAAAGTCTGGAATAGCACATAGGCTACTTTTTAACCAAAATAATATGCTGTTAATGTGGGTTATTTTATTATAATCATATAAATTCAAATCCGAGGGAAGCCTGCTCCGGTTCAATAGTATCATTAAAAATATTTTACAAAGTAGGTAAACATCACACAATTAAGTTTAAGGGCAGAAAACATTATAATTCGGAGATGAGAAAAGATTATACTTAACAAAGTTGTTTATTTAGCTTTGTAAGCAATAAAATTAGATTCAGAGTCTTGCTTTTCAATGACCTGGCTTGAGGATATAATGAAATTAATAGCTGTGGACTTATTATTGTCATTTAGTGAAAATCCGGGAGGGCTTTAGAAAGCCTATAAATATGCCTTATAAACCAAGTCAGGTTTTTGAAGTTTGGATATTCTGCCGAATATATATTTTAGGACCGGTCAGATTTTTTAAATAAGTAAACCGAACAAAAAGGCAGACGAGCCGCGTGGTGCTAAGCGATCACTGTCGCCTATGGACACGGGCAAGCCCAGGGGAGCCACCTGAGCATTGTCGGCTTTAGATGAGAGCTTTCTTTACAGCTTTCTTGAAGAACCCCATGTTATAGTCCACTGGGAATGCCTCAGCTGGAAGGTTGTCCCATAACCTACATTCGTACAATTCGGGTAACTTTGAACATTTTTTACATTATTTGTATTATTAAAACTGATTTCTATTTATGACACCTTTATTTTATTGAATGAATAGTGTCCTTTTGAGTTGGTTTTTCTGTCAAACAAAATAAATTTGCGGAAGAAACAACAGAACTACCCATAATTTCCCCTAAAACTCGAATTCAAAGTTATCATGAGTTTTGGGTAACTATGAATAATTTTTTTAGTATGTAAAAAATCTTAATATTTTAAGGTTTAGGTAAAACAAAAAGAAGGTATTATTAAATTTAAAAACCTTATCTATAAAAATGACACCTACACTGACGTAAAAAAGTAACAAATAGCTTGGTTTTGCCATATGAATCAAAGTGGACTAGTTTACGATTCCAAATCAGAGCTCAAAAACTTCCAGCAACTTAACCACGGAAAAGGCGGGAATTTTCAGAATTATGGCATTGACAGTTTATTTCTTTAATTTTCATTTGGTACAAAAACATTTTGGCAATCCATTTAACACAGTTATTATATTGAAATATCAAAAAGTTTCGATGAAATAAATTGTTAAATCTTTTTTCCAACTTTGTTCAAAGTTAAACGTCAATTCAAAGTTACCCGTAATGACTGTATTAGTTTTATTTGTGTCTAAAATGAATAGATTTCACTGCTCTGTCGTATATTAATAAATAAGTACCCGGATAACCGAGCGTTGATCGGATAAAAACAATTCATTTTTCAAAAACTCATTGTCTTACTTAACAACGTCATCTAGCTAGTTCAGCTCCCGATAAAAAAATTAACATCGTCATCTACTTCAGCTTACAATTTAAAACAAATAGAATTTCAATGCTCGCCGATAGATGGCCGATGATTAAACAGTATTTTCTAAAAATGAAACCCAGCTAGATAGATTTATTGCCCTCGAAAACACCTGCACACTAAATTTCATGAAAAGGAGCCGTTTCCGAGACTTAAAATACATATATATTTAGGTATATACAAGAATTGCTCTTTTAAAGGTATTAAATATCGTAATGAAATAGGAATTACAAGCAAGGGAGAAATTCACGCTGTTTGAACCGGGGACTTAAGTGCTGGAGACTGTCATCTTAATCACTTGGCTACTACATAGGTACAGTGAATTTGGGAGTGCCCAAATTGTAAACAGATATTTCAAGTTTTGAAAATACTCATTAAGTTTCAAATTTATGTTTATTACTTTGCGGTATTGAAATAGTAACGAAGTCAATTTATGTAGCGAAGTCATTTGTTAATTACTTGGTCGGAAAGAGCCTTTATTTTCAGGAATTCATTATAATTAGGACGGTAATATGAAACAACTTTCAGTTCTTATCGGGTGTAATATTACTATTTTAATGAGCGAAAAATGTTGGGTTTACATAGGGTCAAATTTGTGAGTATTGTAATTTAAGTACCTTTCTAAAAGGTTGCAGACTGTTACAATTTCTTGTATAACCTGCGGGCGATGAGAATGGGATGGAGCCTTCCATCGGAAATGATAGTTCTGAGTAAGGGTTAATAAAAATGTTACCTATGAATATTGCAGTCTATCTATTCTAAAAGATACCGTTTGAAGATTCACGCTTTTTAAGCCGAAACAAATTTGTATAGGTGGAATTCGCAGTATTCGCACTATTTTATTAAGTTATATCTTATATATAAAATTCTCGTGTCACAATGTTAGTTACTATACTCCTCCAAAACGGCTCGACCGATTTTTATGAAATTTTATATGCATATTCAGTAGGTCTGAGAATCGGCTACTATCTATTTTTCATACCCCTAAGTGATAAGGGTGGCCTACCCCAAACATTTAAACGCGGTACGGAGTTTGCGGGGTCAGCTAGTGTATATATTTGACATTATTTAAAAATATTTTAAGAAAATGTGTTCCTGTCTTTGTATGTGTCCATGGTACCCACGACACAGGGTATTAATTACCTTACTGTGGGGCTATGAGTGTGTTACGTTTATTATTATTATTATTATTAAATAAATATAAAATAGTATGGCATGCCCTTTTCAACAAACTTTTTACCTTCATGTTTGCCAGTGGCGAGTATGCAAACTCTCTTGTAATAATCGGTAATCTTGTAATATTGTGTGAATAATAAAGCCGTTTGGATTTTAAATTTCATTACCTACTAGCGCATATTATTAAATTATGTCTACTACTATATTTGTCTGTATTGTCAGCAAAACGACAGAAATAGACGTACAGAAAATATATTTTTTCCACAACATAATAAATACAAAAATAACAATACATAACAATAAAAAAATCTCGCCGGCACCTCAATCGATGGTTCCAAAAGTTAGCATCCCATTCCCGTTACACGCGAATTAGCTTATGTCTAAAGTTTTAGTCTCTCTTAAGCTGGAATCCAGGACTTACTACTAAACTTGTTATGAGCGTTTTTATAGCTTTCTGTATGGTAAAGAATACCCTGTAATGAGACACGTATGCTTACTTAAGCACACACTTAACTTTATCAAGGGCATAAAAATGTGTTCCAAATATGCTTATCTTCCGACAGTCGTACGTAGAGACACCACTCAGAATCGTATCGTCGACTTCTTATGAAAATTAAAAAAAATCCTTCTTAAGCTACTGAACAATAGCTTCGATCGATCCGTGCAGTCAGCAGCCTCGGAAGGACAGCGGTGTGTGCGTGGCCGCATGCCGCCGTAACCATCGGAAGGTGCAGTAGAGCTCAACGGCCCTCCCGAAGATGGGCCCGTTCTGGGGCATCGCGCGTGGAGGACACCGGTGCGTTCCACTGGAGATCCCGGAGTCTTCCCCAAGCGTAGAAGCAGGCCACCAAGGTGATTACAGTGTGGTACAAATCCCATATAAATCGATATTATCTCCCAAGGTGCCGGGCACCTTTTGAAGGTTCCCCCCGATACAAAAAAGGCATATCCAAATACCTATAAGTTTTTAACAATAAAGAAACTATTCTACACTAGAACTGAATAATATTATTTATATAATAAAAAAATATTTATATAATAAAATTATAGACTCTTATACTCTTGGGATAATATTTGATACTTTTGTTGTGTTAATGAGTCTTAAATCCATTTTGGAGTCGGGAGTTGGCGCCCATTCAGAATGATAGGTACGCCGTTATACCTGTGATTATACTAAGGGCCCGACTCCAAAGTAGTTTTAAATTACCATTAGCCAGAAAAAGTAGTATATATTATGCCAAGTACGGAACTATTTAATATTTCAATGTTTGAAGGCGGTTTTATTTTTTTGTTAAGAACCTAAGTAATTTCACTCTTTTTAGTACTTTTATTTTAATAATTTCTGTATTGTTTAAGCGTTATTGGTGATTATTTCCCCTAACTTCTAAACGATAATGAGATTTCATAATCACGACCTTTTATAGTCACATTTACGAATATCTATATAACTATACACAATGACTGCTTCCACTCAATTTTTCTGGGATCACATCATCAGATCTTGACTTGGTGACAATGGGATCAGTTTGGAAGTGTGAGCTTACAGACAAAAAAATAATTTTGAAAATCGGTCCTCAAACAGCGGTAAACATATATAAAAAATTCATACAGCCGAATACAGTACCCTCCTTTTTGAAGTCGGTAAATAAATACATTTCAAGATTTCTCACCATTTCAGAATATAAATAAATAATATATTTTAAACCGGCTTTACTTACGGTACACTTGCGGCTTGTGAGGATGGACCTCGTTCAGATCCAGCCCCCCCTCGAAAATGTAAAATCATAAAATAGTATGTTTAATGAATTCTGTGACTGGTATGTATGAAAAATCGTATATACTCTATAATTTTACAACAGAGATAGGTATTTCTATATTTTTGAAAATATAAAGTGATAGAACTAACGTGGTTCCAATAAGTACTTTTGACGTGATAACGTCTTTAAAATCGTTTTAGTCGGGTGACATGTTCAGAAACTTGTGTCACACCAAAACCTCACGAGCGCGATCGCAGGTATAACGAGAGAGAGACGGACCGATCTCCCGTCTCATCTCGAGCGCTGCCAGTCATTCCGTGAAACTTGTCACGCGGAATCCTCACGAGCGGAAGCTGGCATAGCGTTCGAGAGAGTGGACCGATCTTCCGTCTCTCTCACTCTAGCGGCATAAAAACGAATGGAGATTTTCTCGAGCGGACGTTATCACGTAAACATCTCGATCGTAAACCTACTTTACAAACAATTTGCCGTTTTTTTTTATTATAAAGTACTTTTTAGTGTTTATGATTTTTTTGTATCAGAGAATAATAATATTTTGTATTTTAATGTTGTATAATAATAAATTCTAATTATGTGTTTAAGCAATTAATATTATTACCTACAAGAAATATTATTAATTATATTTACCGGCTGAGTATCTTACATCTTACTGAAGGGATATGCAGACTCCTGTAGGTCTGCTTGACTTTACCAGCAATATAATACAAGTCAATTTATTTTGTCATGTTGATTATGTTGATTATATTATTAAAAAAAGACATAAAGTAAAGTAATAAAGGTAAGAAAAAAAAACATATTTTCAAAAGACTTCTTTATTCAAACATTTATTAAGCTTAAACGAGTTTAAAGTTAATAATAACTAATCTTATGAAATTTAAAAAATTAACTATACACATATGTATATATTTAAGATTGACCTATAAAACATTTTTTAATATTTTATACAATTCATGGATAACTTATTAAATGTATTTTAATTTGTAAAGAAGCATAAATTTTAAATTTTCTGAGCAAATCGGCTTATTTCTTTTTAAAAATATGTCAACTACGATAAAAATTGTAATAAAATTTACAGGGTTAATATATCTAACGGCCTTATAAACATATATAAGATATGTAGGCTCTTCTAGTTTTGTCTCACTTTTGGTCTATTAGTTAATTTACATTTACAAATTTATTAGAATTAAATTCTTCTACCTATCCTAAGTATCATAAAAAATGTAAGTAAGTATGTTTAAAAGCTAAAAAATGCACATTTTGAGACGATGTCAATTTTTTTTTGTAAAATTCAAACGAATATACAACGTTTATAATGAATAGATTTGAATAATCAATATTTTATCGAAAACGTTATAAATGTAATTGACATTTTTTATTTTATCCATTAATAACTTTTATATACGTCGATTACTGATCTGGCAAGCGCAATACATTCACATTTGCGAGTGTGTATTGTCTGTGAATAACACATAAACCACAAGTGCATTGTCGGTCGCAACATGGAAATGCATTTGTGTGTGAATTGACAGCGCATCAGCTTTCAATAAACTGGTCTAAGAAAAGTTCAAAATTAGAAAAATATATTATATATATAGAAAATAGTAAAAAAAATTACAAATAGAGAAAAAAGTTAAAAATTATTGTTAAAATTATTTATCACTAGTTATAATTATTATTAAAAAAATAGTATACATAAAATCAAACACTTTATTGTATTTAATGTACCCCCTATTCTCTATACCATGAATTGCAATAAATAAATAAAATGAAATTAAATGAACATAAATGACACTTACTCGTATTTCTTTACAGGAAAATACAAAAACCTTGCAATTACATAAATAGTATTTTTACAAGTTGGATAGATATAATTGTGCGCATACGACATTATAATATTCAATTATGAATAATTGAATATTAATAATATTAATACTGGTTACTTATTTTTTAACATTTATATAACTATTCCTCTATTCTTTTAACAAAAAGCTATTTTTATTTATTTATGCTATTAATATAATCATAGTTCTGACGCGTCATCAGAAAACAAATGTGTAATAGAACTGATCAATATATCAAATAATAAATTACGCGTTATTAACAAATAATTAAGTTACAATATTTTATAGATATTTAATTTATTTACGTAAGAAAAAAAAATATTTCATTAGCAAGCTTTACATAACAATTCCTTAATATTATATTGACTTAAATATTTTAACATACAAAAATATGTTTTAAAATTTTCTTATCTATCTATGATCTTAATATACAGCTTATTAATGTATTCCTAATCAATTTGTGTAAATTATACATATAAACCTAAAAAATTACATTACATACTCGTAGATTACTTAAAGTTATTCAAAATCTTTTAGACATTGAAATCAAATTTAGCCTAGTATAATATTTATTATAAATTGTTAAATACCATGTAAAGATAATTTATATTCTAGTAATTATATTTTTTTTGTATTTAATATGAAACCTTAGACAATTAATTTTCTGAATCCAAGTAATATTTTTAACAAAATATGTGTCAATGAGCAGATACGTTCCATTAACTAGAAATTAACAGCATTTAAATTATAATATGCAATGAGATACCATTATTTAAAAATGAATACCACGCAATTCCTAGAGCTTTAAAGCTAAAAGAATGCAGTAGTGACGTTAAATGACATAATAATATAAAACAACTATTATATTATGTAAAATTATTAATAAATTTGATATTTCACTGAGCACCACAGGTGAAAAATGATATAATAGTCTAATTACAATTTGTTAAGTGGAACTTACTTTAGCAAATTAATATCTATTAAATTTATAAGATAATATTAATTTCATCTAAGTTATTAATGGCTACCTCAGTTGATTAACTTTAATACCTAGTAGTAAAGAATGTATTCGTCATAATATAATATAACACGAACAACAAAAAGCCCAAAATATACTATAAATTACGTACAAAATAAACTGAATATTTACAAACTAGAAATTGAAAAGACGTTCTTACTCTAGAATAGCTGCTATGGTGAGATGTGTTTTTTGGTTTAAATTTTATTAAGTCTAATAATTCGTATCAACAATCCAAAAATATTCATTGTTGGCACTCTAATCTTTATCACAGCTCCTTGACGATGTCTCTTTCTTGAGATTGTAGCCTACGACCCTCATAGCGGAGACAGCACCGCAGTACCCTTACAAATCACTGGACAGAATCACAGTACTATAATAACTGACCAAAGATACAGTCTATCCCTCATCTCTAAATATTATTCATCATTTTCTGGTGTATAATTTGCTAATAAAACTAGTTCTCTTCAATCTATAAACTATCGTTTTGTCCCTGCTTTTTATCGGCTGTGCAGAGGTAGCTCTTGTAAGTGTCATGCTTCTTCTTTGAATCCGAATCAAAAAACTTTGCTACGGTGTCTTTGAAGAAGCTTTTTGGCTGTTTAAAGTTCTCTAGCTTCGTTTCAACAGAAAATTTCCTTCTTTTCTCGTGAACCACACCACCCAAATCTAAGGAGCAGCTGTGTTTAATCAAATTTGGTTTTCTGTGGCGTTCTGTAATACCAGTGTCTTGCTTGGAGCTCTCTCCGCCGCTTGTTTCTCCTTCATAATTTTGGTTTCCATACACGTTACTTAAAATGTCATTGGCCGCTGCGCTGTTCCTCTTTTGTGAATTTCTATTAAATAGTAGTCGTTCAGAATCGACGATCGTCAATACAGGTGAGTTTTCACGTTTCTTACATGACTCACCGAAAACGTCAATTTTTTTATTACTGGAACTATCTTCATCATACACTGTTTCACCGGATCTTTCAGCATCTGACGCTGTTCTATTCTCTTGTATAGTGGAAAGATCTGAAACTTTTTGAGTTCTGTTATTGTCACCGTTAGGAGTGTCTGACTGTTCATCAAAGCTGCCTCCATTTCTCAGTCTTCTGGGAGTGCCAGATATGTTCGTTTCAGATGAATTACAACGTGTGGTGACTTCGTTAAAAGTAGAAAATTTGTGTGCTGATAAAATTAGGGTATTGTTGAACCCTTTCTCAGCCTGTGAATTCCTGCCTTTTGAGTGAATACCGAAGACGCGCTTGATGGATTGACGGAACTAAAAAAAAATCAAATTTTCAATAAAATTGATACTGATAATTACAAATTTAATGTTTTAAAAAATTAATTAGTTATTAATTCATATCTCAGATCTTACCTGAGTGTTCATTCCTACGTAAATTAAGGGATCGTAACAAATGGAACTCTTTGCAACCAGAGCCGGGATTACTCCTGCACCTGGAGAGACCTAAAACAAAAACAAAAAAAAAATATTTGTAAATTATTTCGTACTATTCCATGTTGTTACAGCAGTATAATAAAATTCTGAGAGTAAAAGTTGCATACTTTTAGGGTTCCGTACTCGAGGGTTGCCAACGGGACCCTATTACTAAGTCTCCGCTGTCTGTTCGTCTGTCCGTTTGTCGGTCGGCTGTATCTCATGAACCGTGATGGTTAGGCATTAGACATTTTCACAGATGACGTATTTTTGTTGCTGCTATAACAACAAATACTAGCAAATACTACTAAAGTAAATATTTAAGGCGGCTCCCATACAATGAACGTGATTTTTTATAGATAATGGTACGGAACCCATCTTGCGTGAGTCCGACTCGCACTTGTTTTGAATAAGGAGGGTCCGGTTACACTTTCATGATTGTTGACATGAATAAGGCACTATAATAATAACAATAAAAATAAAGCTTTATTTATTCCACATGTTAATGTTTTGACATATTCCTTAAAAATAATGAATAATCCTATAGGTAGGTATATAAAATTCTCGTGTCACTATGTTAGTAACCATACTCCTCCGAATCGACTCGACCGATTCTCATGAAATTTTGTATGCATATCGGATAGAACTGAGAATCGGCTACTATCTATTTTTCATCCCCCTAAGTGATAAGGGTGTCCTACCTCAAACATTTTAACGCGGTACGGAGTTCGGGGTCAGGTAGTTTATTATAATATTATATGAAGGTCGGGTATACATATACATACAGTAACTTTTCAACATTACTGGGAGTTAAAAATTGCTGTTTACTAAGCTTTAATAACACTTAATAACAGAATATAATTAGATGCCTCAATCTCATTTATCCACAAGTCTCCGAGAGGATCTAGTTTTGCAAGAGGTTTTCGCCATTTTGAAAGTAAAAATTACAACTTAAATTCTTCATTAAAATTATCTACGAGTACGTTTTAGTTGAGTAATAAAATAAAGTTTCCTTTGTAATGACTGGTTTATAATGTTTCCTTGTATTTCACCTGTCATTTATTTCTAACAAAAATGTCTTCGTTTGCTGGCTAATGTAAGTTTGGCCGCCAACCGCAACTTGGGGAGTTTTCGCGTAAAATATCTATCTATCTTCTATCTATCTATCTTCTATACTTTTACTATAATAAATCTGTAACAAGTCGGTTTCTGTACATTGAAAATATTTGAAAAAAAACTGTCACTAGGGCTATTTATTAGCGTAATGGAACCCAAAACAATGATTTTTAAAATTGTTGTCTGTTTATCTGTTTGTCTGTTCGTTTGTGCGCGCTAATCTCATGAACGGCTTAACGTAGAAGGATGCAGTTTTCACTGATGTATTGATATTTTTTTTGGATTAACATTTAGTGTTCGTTTTATTTAAATCGGTTCACAAATAAAAAAGTTACGTCCATTTCAAGAATTTGTCGATCAGTGTTTGGAAGTATCGTTGTTGATTTTTCGAAAACTTCAGTTAATGTATTGAAGTTTTATAATTTATAGTCCCTTAAATGATAACATGAAACTTATAAATGAAAAGAAAAATAGATAATACATAGAAAAAAAAAAACAACATAAGATGAGCTGGCAATAATATGGTAAACTGTACGAAATAGGGTTCACGCTTTTTCTTCTTTAATAATTAATCAATATTTAATCTATACATTAAACTGACGAGTTTGTTCGTTCGTTCGTTTGAACGCACTAATCTCAGGAACTACTGGTTCCAATTGAAAAAATCTTTTTTGTGGTGTATAGTCCGTTTATCGGGGAAGGCTTTTTTTATAAATAAACCGAACAAAAAGGCAGACGGGCCGCGTGGTGTTAAGCGACCACCATCGCCTATGGACACGGGCAACCCCAGGGGAGCCACCCGAGGGCTTTAGGCTATATAACATCATGCTATGACTAATACCGAAGTCTACGCGGACGAAGTCGCGGGCGGCCACTATATAAAATAAGAATAACTCTAAACAATGCCTGAGAGTTATTTTTTCCGCTGGCTTTTTTCCCTCATTGACCCAGCGGTGGGTAGGCATCAAAAGCCGATGATCCGTTAAGAATAATCTTAACGGATCTTAAAACAAAATATTTTAGTTAATTTTAATTAATAATATTGTATGCCAGTATATGGTAGACTGTTTAAAACTCCAATTATAATTTAAAACATCTTATTCTATGTATGTAAACAGTCAACAATAAAGTATTTTCATTTCATTTCAAAAACAGGTAGTACTTCCCCGGTTATTATTATTTTGTTCTATAATTCTATTGCAGTATTGTTCTTCTTCTATATCTACCTCCATAATATACAAACATTTTTTATTATAAGGAATAGATTAACAATTACAGTAAATTGGAGCAAGGACACGTTTAAACGCACGCATCTCTTTATGTTTATGCGTTTTCATCGCCGCTCCATTGTGAGGGAAAACATGATATTTAAATATGACGTTTTTCTTCACCGTGCAAGCCTGAGAGTTAATCATAATTTCTCGAAGACATGATATCCAACGAATTAATTGACGACCCGTGTGGCGCATACCTTATTGGACTGCCAATCGGAGGGTCCCGGGTTCGATTCCCGGCGAGGCAAAAATTTGATTGTTGAGTTTAAATTTCTGTTCTCGGTCTGGGTGTTTCTGTGTCTGTCTTTGTGTGTGTCCATGGTACCCACGACACAGAGTATATCTACCCTACTGTGGGGCTATGAGTGTGAAACGTAATTTTAAATATTTTTATTTTATTTTTAATTCATACTTGACCTGTATGATGAACTATGGATATTCCTCTCACTTCTGAGAGTAGACCTGTGCTCAGCGGAGGAACTTAAAACGGTAAAAAGAAACAAATTATAAAGGCTCTACTCACAATGCCCTCCGTTGCAAATTGCTCCATCAAAGCAAAAATGGAATAGGGAGTCCAGGCGATGGTGAAGGACATGATCATAGTGAACACCATGGCAGTCGCCCTCGCCTCAGCCCGGCTCACGCGGCCGAGTCGTTTGGCGTTCTGAAATATAAATAAATTAATAAAAAAATGTAAGCCGGCGTGAAACATCTGCCAGATTGAACATCTATTATCTATTTCTATTTTGCTTAGTTAAAATGCCTAAGGGCCTCGTTCACCATCTCTTAGTAAAGTGTTGATTAGTTACTTAGTTACTTTATTAGCCACGGGCGGTCACACATTTTACTCCCGACCGCGCCCGTTTCGCTTAACTGGCAAGTGAATATTTGTGAATTTGAAGTGAATAGCTGGTTCATTGTCCGTAGTACCATGGGCTAACGATTAGCAGCAGGGCTAACAGGCGCGGTTGCAGGTGCAGCCTTCAACTGGGGGGGGGGGGGTCGCCAAGAAATTTGGGGGGGGGGGTCACTAAGATTTTGGGGAAGAGGTGTTCCAAACTTGTTTCGACTTCCATCTACACATGACGGATTTGGGGGGGGGGGTCATGTCCCATGTGACCCCTACCTGGGACCTCGCCTGAGGGCTAAGGGAATCTCAATTACATTTTGGTATTCTAAAAAAAAAAAATCATCTCGATCTCAATACCAACATTATCAATATTTCACACTCTCCTTACAGCATTTTCTTTTTACGACGGGGCAGGTCATTTCCCTTGCCTTCGTGCTCAGTGGTAGGGTGCAGTCGACAAACATTTCATCGGGGTAGCCCAAAAATCAATCGACGAAATTGTTTCAAAATAATAATGCAGCTATAGCTTATTAGGAACAGTAGCGAAAATTGAAATTTATCGGCTAAAAATGAGTAAATTCACAAGGAGACTATCGGCCTCCGCAGTAGCTGCGTAACTATATAGGTACCTTTTTTTGGTATGGAGGGGGGGACCTTCAAAAGGTACACGGCACCTTGGGAGAGGATACCGGGTTTTGTGGAATTTGACCGCACTAAAACCCCCCAGTGGAACACACCGGTGTCATCCACGCGCGGCGGCCATAATGTGACCATCTTTGGGAGAGCAGAAGTGCTCTCCAGTCTCCTGCACCTTCCGATGCTTAGGGCGGCATGCGGCCACGCACACACCGCCGTCCTTCCCGGGGTTGCTGGCTACATATTATTATGTAGGTATCTACGACAATTTTTCGAAAATTTTTCAACGGGGTGGGGGGGAAGGTGGCAGCGGCTAATGAATGTCGTGTACTCGGACCGCACCTGGTTTTCAAGGGAAGGGGGGAGGCTTGACGTTAGTCTGAACGAATTTGAGGTTTGTTAAGGATGAACCAGAATGGTTTGGGGGGGTTGGGGCTTGAGTTCTCTAACCCCCCTCCCCCTGGGATATGCTAGTGGGTGTAACTGTAAAACAGGGTTGCGCGAGATGCTGGGAAAAACTGTGTCAGCAAAGGCTGAATCACATCTAAGTGCTGTTTATTTCGTCTTTTTGGTACCATTGTAAATGTATAAATGTTATGTAAGAATAATTTAATGATTCACATATTAGTAAATTATTGTTTTATACCCGCTTCATGGTCCTGATGATGTTGACGTAGCTGAAGGTGATGACGGCGAGTGGAACGATCTGGCCCATCGCGAACAGGAACAGGATGTAGGTCAGAGTGTTCATCGACTGTTCGTGCCAGTTCACTGAGCAGCTGTGGACAGTAAATACTTAAATAAATCAATGACGCAATACCTTTATAATCCTAAAATAGGGGTCCCTAAGTCGTGGGTACAATGGACACACACATAGATAACCTGTAACTTTACTAACACTCAAGCAGCAACACTACGGCACAACCGCACAACAGTACAGCACAACAACGGCTTGGTGCAAAGTATTTTTTACTAACTACAGATATATAACAATGGATATTATAACAATGGAGTTTTGCAAAGTAACGCGTAATTCTAAAAGATAAGGCCACAAACAATCAGACCTCTCATAGACATCTTCAGTCTGCTGGGAATTGAACTCATGACACTATGACACTTACTTATGACATCAAACTTTGACTTGGTGACAGTTGGACCATCTCGGGAGCATACGTTTTTGAACAGAAAAACATTTATCGAAATATTTTTCTCTCAACTCCTAACCATCGTAGTACCTACCTTCCATCATCAGCTCAGCAACATGCAATGATGATTACCTACTATGCACAAATATCTCTTATACTTCAGAAAGTATAAGAAAATTAATGTGTGTGCCTATAAAATCTGAGAGTTCCCCTCGATTTACCTGGGATCCCATCATCAGATCCTGACTTGGTGACATTAGGACCACATGGGAGTATAAGCATACGAATAAAAAAGAATTTTAAAAATTGGTCCACAAACGGCGGAATAATCGGTGAACATATATAAAAAAATACATACAGCCGAATACAGCACCTCCTCCTTTTGGAATTCGGTAAAAATACAAATTCACTTTATAGTTCAAAGCGTTCTGTCTTAAATTTTTAATTTCTTTTGAAAATCTATTAATTAGTTCTCAACAGTGAGACCTGTGGTAAAATTCATATGGTAAATAAATCGCACGGAATAAAAAAAACAACATACTTACATACATACATAAACTCACGCCTTGGTCCCATTGGGATAGGCAGAGACTATAGTAAGGCCAAGGAGACGAGATAAAAAATGTAAACAAAGTTTCAGGAGTTCAAAACAATTTTATTTGAATAAATTATATGAATATATATTATATTATGAAAGTTATACAGCTAAATTCAGAAAAATAGCTAATTAATGTTGTTTTCTCCTTAGAAATGAAATAAAAATGTACAAGGCTAGATTTATACAAGGGTACAGTCATACAAATAGAATTATATAAATTTTAAATTAATGTTACAAAGACGGTGTAAGTTTAATTGCAATTAGTAACATAACATGCCAAAAGGTCTTTGTGAAATAATTTTACACTTTTATTATGCGAGGCGTTTCATATTTTTGCAATGCACGTTGTTTCGTTCAAAATTATCATGCATACATAATTTCTGTCGCTGCATAAATACAATTCTTTTGCTTCACTGATGAAATGGTTCTTATTTTTTGGTTCTATAACTAAATTGGCTACTTACCATTTTCACCACATTTGCTTTCCATAAATTGATACGCTGTTAAACTGAATGTAAGGCTCCGCTAGTGGGTTCAGTTTTATCAAAATTTATCCGAAACATAACAAAAATTAACAAATTATAAAATATTTTTTTGATTTCGGGGGGAAACCTTCCAAAGGTACCCGACACCTTGGGAGAGTGCATACCAGGTTATGTGGGATTAGTATCGCACTAAAACCCCCTCGGTGGCCTGCCTCTTTTCTTTATCCACATTTTACCTCCTAAGATCTTTCACCGTTGTCTTTTTTAAGTTAAGCGTTACTTTGAGTTTTATTAAGTGAGTATCTAGCATTCCGCCCGCGGCTTCGCCCGCGTCGAATTCGGTTAATTCCTTATGTTTTTTATCCTTTTTTTAAACATTTCTTCTCCATGTACTTTGAAATGTTAAAAACTCTTGTTGGTACAAATATTACTGAATTTTCTTACTATCCAGTGCCTGAGTACAAAGTTTTATGTTTTTGTCTTCAACGATGATAAAACTTCGTACAAATTTTCATCCCTTGCTTCAATCTCTTTAAGCCTATTTTTCGCGATAATAACTATCAGATGTCCTCTCTGAAGGTCCTTTCTATCTGTGTAATTTTGGTTCAGTGGTTTAGGCGTGAAAACGTAACAGACACACACCGAGTTATTTTCGCAATTACGAGTATAATAATAATAATGAAGGTATGGATTTTCACATGGAGTCAACTTAGAAAATGTTCGAACAGTTTTGACGGCTTATTGTGACATGTTTACATAGTATAAACAAAGTCGCTTCCCGCTGTCTGTCTACGCAACGGATTTTGATGCGGTTTTTTTAATAGATAGAGTGATTCAAGAGGAAAGTTTGTAAATACATTGTATGCATAATATAATGAATAATAATATACTGATAATTTTAGAGGTTTCTAAGTGAAGTCGTAAATAAATACATTTTTTACACAGATAGAGTGGACCTTGGAAAAGGACATGATGGTTTTTATCCTACTGGAACATATAAAAAAGGTCCACGCGGGCGAAGCCGCTGGTGGAAGGCTAGTTTAACCATAAATAAATATTACCTTTGTAAACGTACCAAAACTTTAGGTGGGATTTCTTTAACTTCTTCTCTCTGTTATATTTTCTCACGCGTAAAGCTCGGAATCTATCTGGCTTTACTTGATAAGTCTAAACCTAAAGTGAAACTGTGCGTACTGTTTGTCCAATGATTTCCATATTTATAGAAGCGTATAGGGCGATTCCCGAAAGCTGGAAAGCTGGCACTTACGACACAGACACATATAGGAAAATGTGTATTAATATGTACTAAATTACTAATGTGAAGCGCGCTAGCCCGGTGGTTAGCAAAGAACTTTAACGATCTATGCAACTAAGCCAAACGGGCGCGGTTTTGTGTGAGATGAATGTCCGCTAGTGGCAAAAAAATTCATGCGCGTTTCCGTGCTTCGGAGGGCACGTTAAGCCGTCGGTCCCGGTTGTTGTCGATAGATAACACTCGTTAAACCTTGTCGGAGGCCTTATGGGCGGTTTGAAAACATCCGACAGCGGGTTCGCCACTAACCCGCATCTCCACCAACCAGCATTGGAGGAGTGTGGTGGAGTAAGCTCCAGGCCTCCCCAATAATGTGGAGAGACCCGTGCCCAGCAGTGGGACGCAAAAAGGGTTGCAGCCATTTAGAAAACCCTGACGGTAGGCCTACGTGTAGGTTTTTGTAAGTTTGTGGTAGGCAAATTACTGAATTTTGTACACTTTTTATGTCAAATTTGACCACAATCGGGCTGCTTACAAAGATATTCATAGAATAATGACTAATAATGAGTCGGATGTTTGAGTTGTGGTCTATCTTACTTGATTATATAAATGTACTCCTATTCGAAGGAGGTATCACATGAAATGAATTTGATCTTAAGTTTCTGATTCAAGTCTAATTTAAGCATGATAGTCCGAAGATTGCATTTTTTGTTTACCTTTTTTTTTAGACATTATGATCACGTACATGGCTACACAAGTTATCCATCACTTGATTAAACTGTATCGAACAAATTGTCATCAACTTTATTTTATAATCGTAACTCAAAAATACACCATGGCTTCTTTCATCACCTTCAAGTAAAGTGACAAGTACGCTAATTGTCGGTTAAAGTCACCCGGAACTTCTATTTCAATTTCACAATGATCGAGTAGCACTAATTATATGATAAACTGACCCGTACTCATAGCTTTTACTTGCCAATTTTTCCTTACTTGGGACGTAACTAATACTTTACTTGGAGGTAATAACACTTTACTTGGAGATGGTGAACGAGGCCTTAAGTAAACAAAAAATAAAACAAGATTTTAGTATATTATGCATCTTACAAGTTCAGTCTAAAACCATTCCTATGTCCTTTCTGAAAAATTCTCCGTGAAACTAATTTACTAACATCGTGTCTGAAAAGAAAAGCTTTCACACATCAGGGAATTTTCTTTTCTTGTCAAAAACTTTGTCGGAACAATAACTAAGCCAATCCAGCTCAGCCTTTATCAAAAATTCATCTGAAAAGCTCACAAGCGTAATGCGTATAAATCTACACGCATTTGTATAAGTTAGAGATACTTAGCTCGTGAGGAGAATATTTGATAGTATATTTATGCTAAAACCAGGTTATGTGCGAGTTTGGCACGGTTACCATTTTTTTTTGTATTGGAGGGGAAACCTTCAAAATATACCTGACACCTGGAGAGATACCTTTGAGATATTTTTACCGCACTATTGTGACGGTAGCAGCCTGTATTGGCCTGCTGAGGCACTTGGGGTACTTGGGGAGAATTCCGGGATCTCCAGAGAAACGCGCAGGTTTCCTCCACGCGCAACTCGCCATCAGTCTCTGGATAATGGGCCCGTTTTGGAGCCATCAGAGCGATGGTAGACTTCTGCAGCGTCCAGTGGTAACGACGGCATGCGACTATACACACCACCGTCCTTTCCGCTAGGTCCCTGGCTGGACGGTTCGAACTCCCACTCTTTTTATTTCGCCTCTTACGATACTATTAGACAGGGGATATCGTAGCCCTATTCTTGATCCTGTAACTACAGGGACTTTGGCTCGGTTACCTAGAGTTTCGCACTTTGCGTGGAGATCATTCGTCGACTAAGTAATGGTTACTGGTGAACTTTACAACGCTGCTCCAATGCAAGGCTGGGCAAAGATTTTTTGTCTTTCATACTCATGCTGAAGTACGTAAAGATCTATTTTGCCCTATAAAATATGTAGACCTCGTAGTTCTTACAACGCGCTTTACCAAATCGCGCGCTTCAAAACGCCTAATGTGTACTCGCGCTAAAGGCCGATACTAATTTGACTACCTACAGTGTATTGGTTACTAAGCCGGAATGCCATTCGACGGGTCCAGAGCTCGATTTCCAGCGAGATAAACATTTTTGATTCGACGTTGCTCCAGCTCCAACGCTCCACGGTGATGGAAAATATTGTGATATTTAATTAAAGAACCCGGGATCCTCCGATCGGCAGTCTAGCATGGTAACCATTGCGCCACACAGGTCGAGCAATGTAATATATAATAAATTATTTTAATTTCCGAATGTAGATCTGAGGCTAACAGTAGGGTAGTAGGTATCCTTATATTAAGATGATGATAAATGATAATTATATTAATTATGAATATCGCATTAGTTTTCACTCCAACTAAATCATTATACGAGTATTTCAGTAAACGTATCATAAAACAGGGGTCATGCATGTTACTAAAATTTTGGCACTTGGGAAACATATCCGAGAAGTTTTCTACTCCCCAAATGAAGTAACCGACACCAGTGGTTATTAAAACTTGGCCCGGAAGTAATTTGTCTGTACGTACAGCCAATAACGAAAAGTAAGGCAAATTCTAACAAACCATAGCTGTAATATCGTCAAACAATTTTATTTGTACTTGTTTGCTTTTTTTCGTTATTGTTTAAACAGAAACAAAAACTCAGTGATTGATGCGTTTTCGGGTACTTTTTCAGCGAAACACAAAACCTATGTTTATATATAAAATTATGGATGTATAAGAAATGGTATGTTCCAGGGTTTGAGAACCTTAGATTAGGAAATGGTAAAAAAACAGTGTTATCCCTCAAAGATAATAATACAATAGCAAAATGTTTAATAAAAATTCAGAGACCATTCTCTGAATTTATATTTTGCGATTTGCAAACATTTAATATTTTAAGTCGGCAGTAGTCTTTAATCATGCGAACATGTTTATTCCCGAATACAGTAGATATAATGAAAACACTGTGTTTTTACACCTGTTGTAATCAAGAAGGTGGATATATATGTATGTATTGTTATTGTGAAATTACTTTTAATATGAGCTATACTGAGGAGCAATAAGGTTTTTTTAATACCTTACTCGTATTATACTGAAGCGCGCATGGCCCGGCGGTTAGCGTAGAACGCAAACGATCTGTCAGCTAACAACTAAGCCAAACGGGCGCGGTCGGGTGTGGATGAGTGACCGCTAGTGGCAAAAATTTCATGCGCGTTTTCCGTGCTTCGGAGGGCACGTTAAGCCGTCGGTCCCGGTTGTTGTTGATAGATAACAGTCGTTAAACCTTGTCGGAGGCCATATGGGCGGTTTGAAAACATCCGACAGCGGCTTCTTTGGCCGCATGTATCTTGTTTTTATTATAATATTTTTTAATACTCCTAGTGAGATTAATTCAAATCTCAAATCATTATGAAGTCGTACTTTTCCATGTAGGTACTTCAAAGAATTGTATATGTCATGAGCAGGTTGATTCCCTCGGAGCAAAATTTAATTTAGTTTAGCCCGATTTTATAATGAAGTAACCAGGTACACAAAATATGACGCATGATGTATGAAATTTATTGTTAAACAATAAAAAAATATAGGCTATCGCGGGACGCTCACTCGTTACTTTGAATTTTTGCACCAAATTTGCCGACAACAAACAGCAGATATTAAGTAGGTATATTTTTGATTTATTTATTAAAACTTTTCTACCGATTAAAAGTTATTGACAGAAAACGGACTTAATGATCAAAAATTATCTAACAGTCAACCGTCGTAATAAATAAGTACCTGGACGCCCGAGCGTTGCTCGGATAAAAACAATTGATTTTCTTGGTTTATTTTTAAGCAAAACATTCATTGACTTAGTGTTACTTAACAAGGCCTTTTGAAATACCTAGCTCCCAATTAAAAAAAATTACACAATAAATAAAAAACGCAACTTGCCTGTACTTGTACTTGAGGTTTAGAACCCGGGTCTCTAGCTCCGTAGTCAGCTTTCGCAACCATTTGACCAAGAAAGCTTTAATTCCATTGACGAAATTTTTATAGAGGACTTTCACATCGACATTGTCATTTGTTTGAAGGGCGGATTGACAGTCGACATTTGACGGCTTTCTACGCTACAATATTATTAATATTCTCCAATAGATGTCAGTAAGAGTAATTTTGTATTTAACGGCATAAACATTAAATAAAACGACAATTTCTATCAATAAAAATTTGCTGGATCGATTTATCATCCCCGAAACCAGCGTACTAAATTTCAACAAAATCTTTGGAACCGTTTCCGATATTCAAAAAATATATTTAGATAATATATACAAGAATTACTCGTTTAAAGGTATTAGATACCGTCGTAATAAGGCAAAAAAAAATCTTTAAGTAATTACTTAAGAATTAGAATTGTCTATATCGTAAATATGGAGATTAGTGTAGCAGGAGATTGATAAAGGCACAAAAGAAAATAATTGAAAAGAAAATAATTTTTTTGTCATGATCGCTGAATGTAAAAAAAATCTATTATCTTGGTTTCCATCAATTAAAATTTCCTTAAAGCAGTATACGAGGACATGTTCAAGATTTTTTTTATTTCCAGATGTATGGTTTCCGGTTCTATTCTAAGGATGAATTGAATTTACTAGGTACTTTGAATTTAAATCTAAGACAACACTCTATTTGTAAGTATACACTAAGGCCTTTCAAAGAGATTACCTGTGCAGGCGTCGTTAGCGTGTTTTACTGAAGGCCAAAGAAAGAAGGGAAGCTTACTGTATGGTATTATTCGAAAGAATAGATTTTCTATCTTGCATCCCTGTCCAACTTCAAAAAACTATCAGTGCGGTCTACTTGCGCAAGCATACATATAGAAGAGTCTCTATTGCAAAAACTCATGTAATACAAAATTACCTGATATTAGCAGCCTCATTGACGTAGTTTCCCCAGCCCATGAGTGGAGGAGTGGTGAGCGCCAGCGAGTACGTCCAGATGAAGATGATGGAGGCTGCCGCGCCCTTGGAACTGAGGTGACGTGACCGCAGCGGCCTGGTCACCATCATGTACCGCTCGAATGAGATCACGGTTAGAGTCGTGATTGAAGTTATACCTGGAACAAGATTCGTCAAAATCATTTGGCTGGTGCGTTTTTCATACTGCCATACGGTTGTTTTTTTTTATTTGAATGGAGTAGCAGACGAGCATGCAGGCCACGTGGTGTCAAGTGGTCGCTGCAGCCCATGGACATCTACATACAACCTCAAGCAAGCATAGGCATAAGAATATTTATTCTTATGGCATAGGTAAGTCTTGTCTGAGGTCGTATGCAGTTACGCTGCTACTCCGGAGGCTGGTGGTCGCTTCATGCAAGTGTGGCCGGCAACTGCACCTTTTCACCGAAACACAATAGAATTGGTTCACGGCAGAAGTGGGTGCAGCGGTGGTACTTCTCCGGGCAAACCATAATAGTTCTAACACCTCTAAAAATATGTTGTACATAAACAATCAATTGATCAACTGTTTATTTGATGTTTTGTGTGGACCATTTCTGACAAGCAAATATAAATTAAGTAGGTACCTAACAAATCCATACACAATCATGAGGTACGATACTATTCAGCTTTCGTCGATCGGTTTTGTTTACATTACTGAATAGCGCATATGGCCCAACAGTTAGCGTAGAATGCAAGCTATCTACACAGCTAAGCGAAAGAAGCGGGGTAGGACGTAAGATGCATGACCGCTGGTGGAAAATTCATGAGCGTTTCCGTGCTTTGGAAGGTAAGCTAAGCTTTCGGTCCCGGTTGTTATCGATAGATAGTATGTTCAATACTTGCGAATGGCTGGTGAGTAATTTATAAAAAAGAATTCCATCGACATTAACATCCAATGTCAATCGTCAAAATCTGGATGGAGTTAATTGCTTTTAGACTCGTACCGTATACCTACTTAAATATATTAAATTTATATTAAATATATATTTATATATAAAACCGCCTGGGTACCCTCCGTGAGTGTTCAAGGGTGTTCAAGACCCATCAGCCGCTCTAATAACTAGTGAGGAACGCCGTGCGCTCTCCAAAAACTATACACCAAATCGACTTGGAGGTTAAGTTTAGTGGTGTGGTAGTCTGGTGGTATCGTATTAGCTTCAGCAGGGTTTTTGACATATCTCTTACATCCGTATTTCATACAGTCCACACATCTAGTACGATTACCGCACAAAGTATGAAGGCCTAATTGACGTTTTATAAACATCCTTATTGTTTAATGGCATCTTTGGAGTCGTAATTTTTTTTAGATTATCAGCTTTTTCCAAAACGGGTCTCCGACCAGAATGTCGATTTTGTGGTTTTTATTATCCTAAATAACTTTTATAGTAAACGTCCTAAGTATTTCTTACAGTATGATATAAGATAAGAACAAAAAGAAATGTCCTAAAAAGACGAAAGAAACACGAGATAGGACATGATTGTCGCGAAACGCTAAAGGGCCTCTGTGACTTTGAAATATTATCGTATGGATAATAATGTGAACTTGAGTGTCGTAATGGACGTGTGCTCCGTAATATGATATTGTAGGGGAACGGACCAATTTATTTAAGACACTGCGAAATTTAGTGATAAGGAAGTAGACACAGCCTAGTGTTTTTTAGTACTATTTTTTCAAACCTTTTTAGGGTTCCGTATCCAAAGAAAACCTCTTACTAAGACTTTGCTGACCGTCCGTCTGTCCTTATGTCCGTATGCGTGTCACCAGGCTGTATCCTATGAACCATGATAGCCGCTATAACAACAGATACTTAGATAGAATAAAATAAATATTTAAGTAGGACTTATTACTCTTATTAGATACAGATCATATCATCATATACTTTCTTATCCCAGTAATTCGCATGGGAACAGCGTGGTGGAGTAAGGTTTTCCAATAATAGAACACTAAAGTTAGTTCTATCCTAATGATAATGGAGCGTGAGAATGAATCTCGCCCTCACTACACTTACCGTTTTACACATATTTTACAGAATGTTTAGTTTTAGTAATTACGTGTATTCGCACCTGTCAGCAGGCGGAAGTAGGTTCTAGCGACTTGACCACAAGATCACACCTGCAATCACGTGTACCCATCATAAAATGACCCATAGTCATTCTGTTATCTCAAACTTAAATAAATGAATAAATAAATAAACGATTCACACTCATAGCCCCACACTAGGAATATATCCTGTGTCGTGGGTACCATGGACACATACAAAGACAGAAACACAAACACCCAGACTGAGAACAGAAATTTAAACTCATCATTCAAATTTCTGTTTCGCTGGGAATCGAACCCGGGACCCTCCAATTGGCAGTCCGGCATGGTAACCATTGCGCCACACGGGTCATAAAAATGTACTTTTTTTATTCAAAAGCTGCTACTGGGTGTTTTTTCCGCCGCCTTTTTCTCTCAACTCAATATTTAGCCCAAATGGACACCTAAAGACGATGAACCGGGAAGAATGACATTTATTTATAAATTTTTTTGTATTCCTATTATGAAATACATGTTTTTCTTTCTTTCTTGACGACTAAGAGAGACGAGCCCAGCAGTGGGAAGAAAATAGAGCTTCAGCATATGCAGGTATATGCTTTCCACTAATGGAGTTAATGAGCAAACCTGGAGAAGAAAGATGTTATCATTTAATTAAAGGGCTGATAAATTCACTGGACCTTTATTACTTAATTTGTAGGTTAATGAAGGATCCTTTAATGATTAGGTACCAAGCAAATGGTCGAGCTATTTCGGCCGGTAATAAAATTTGACTTGTACGAAATGTTAAATACCTTGCGTACCTATTTACCTTCTGAAATTGCTTTGTTGTTGTTTAATTAAGTAACTAGTATAAGTTCTTAGGGCTGATTTTATCACTTTTAGTGAGAAACTATTTTGAGTTGGGATTCACGGTTCAATGACATTAACAAAAGGTTTTTTGTTTTTTATTTTTGTTTCATTCTTTCAGTATTTCGATACAGGTTTCCTTTCGGAAGCGAGAGGGATTTTTAAGGTAGAACTTGCAGGTCTGACCAGGCAAGTCTACCGCTATATTTTCTGCTGTGAATTAAAGCTGTGCGGTGGTCAATATCGATCGTCTAAACCAAAACCAACGAACATACGAGCTTAAAGATCTTGACTCAGTCGACCAATTCATTTATCTTTACGCTAATCACTAGCGACGGAGATTGCGAAAAAGAGGTTATTCGGAGATCCCAGATGGCATTGTCTTCTCTATCTTCCTTTGAAACTTGACACTAAAAGCTCGTATAAGATCCAGAATTGACGTATTCGAAATCTGTTATTGGAGAAAAATGTTGAATTTGGATGGCATTTGGATGGCTTGGATGGAGCGACGCACAAATGTGTCACTTGTGAAGCAGCTAAATATTCAAACTCGTCTCTCAACTACATGCATGCGAAGTGTACTGACCTTTTTTGGTCACGTAGCAAGACGACAACCTGATAACCTCGAAAAGCTTATAGTTGTAGGCCACGTAAATGGAAAGCGCAGTAGAGGAAAATCTCCTACTCGGTGGACAGACTTTATCATAGAAGTGTGCCAAACCAACGTACACGAATCCTTGCGTCTGTCACAAAGTAGATCAAAATGGAGGGCTTTTGTAGGCAGATTGGATCTTGTTGGTCACGACCCTCTAGGAATCAATGAAGAAGAAGGTGGTTAACTAGACTTACAGGAGGTGAATATAAGCGTCCGGAATAGCAGGGCAACTGCGTACAATCTCAGGCAATAGATAGGCTTGATTAAGGCTGTGTGTAGATGTCCATGGGCAGCAACTATTTAACCCCACGTGGCCAGCACGCTCATTTACTACTCCATTACAATAATAAATAAATAACGTTTCACACTCATAGCCCGACCGACAGTAAGGTAGACATACCCTGTGTCGTGGGTGCCATGGACACACACTGAAACACACACTTAGACCGAGAACATGTACATGAGAACATATAATACATATGTATACATTGCTATGCAGATGATAGTACGGTGGACGCACTATACACCTGTCGAGCAAATGCCTCTCGGTCACAAGTGGAGGAAAGCAGAATCAAACTTGTGTCTGAAATCGAGAACTCTCTGGAGAGGGTCTCGGAATGGGGTCGACTTAATCTTGTCGAGTTTAACCTCACGAAGACACAAGTTTGCGCGTTTACCGCTAAAAAACCCCATAGCGCCCAAGTTCCAGGGTACCGCGCTCACCATCGGTGAAAGTGTCGGTATCTTGGGAGTTGACATTACGAGTAAAGTGCAGTACCGGAGTCATTTGGAGCACAAAGCCAAATTGGCATCCAAAAAGCTTGGTTTTACTTTGGCTTGGCTGAACTTTTCAAAGTCATGCCTACATCACCATTCCATGACTATACCACCAGGCGAAGGTTAAAGTTCCACCGGCACCATCTGGACTCGTGGCGGTCCTCCACAGTCCGCTTTGCACACTCCTTTTTACCACGGACGTGTAGGTTATGGGACAACCTTCCAGCTGAGGCGTTTCCAGTGGACTATAACATGGGGTTCTTTAAGAAAGCTATAAAAAGAGCTCTCCTACAAAGCCGGCAATCCTCGGGTGGCTTCCCTGGGTTTGCCCGTGTCCATAGGCGATGGTGATCGCTTAACACCACGCGGCCCGTCTGCCTTCTTGTTCGGTTTACATATAAAAAAAGAACAGAACAGTGGCAGGTTCTGCCCTCTCTTTTTAATGGCGTCTGTAAATGACCTACATCTGAAAATAATCTACGTATTTTTGTTTGTTCACTATTAAATTAAATCACGAACAATCGGTAAAAAAGGTTTTTAAGAGGAACCAATTTGACTTCACTTTTTTTCGATTGAGAAATAATGTTACCATTCTACCATTTTAGTAGCTTTTCTAATTTTTGATGTGTTTTTGATTTCAATTATTACTGATGAGATAAGCAACATTGGTATTCACGTAAATTACGTCATATTTACTAGAAAATATTCACAGTACATATTGAGCTCAATATAATATAAATTACGGAAGAAAACTTTTATAACAAGAAATTATTTGAAGGAAGTTGACACTAAAAGTAAATGGCAACACTCATATTATTATGTTGTTAGTTGACACTGATATTTAAATTCTACCAATACATAAAATCATCGGTTGGCAATGTTGATACAATTGCTTGAGACGCCATATTTTATTGAATTCTAATTGATTTTTGGTAGTGTACATAAATTCAAAGACACGTATTTAAGTCTAAATTATGTTATTGGTAAATGAATTTTATGAAAAATGGGATTATAATGAGATTCCGCATTTAATAAATATTTTTTTACCCTTGGACGCGATCATTTTTTACGTAAGGCAGATGTATGGAATCCTGCCATTGTACGTTTAAACTCATCATTAAAATTTCTGCTTCGCCGGGAATCGAGCCCGGGACCCTCCGATTGGCAGTCCGGCATGGTAACCACGCTGACCAACTACCTATTGGTGGACATCGGTCATTCGGCAAATATGTTGAGTAACTATCATTATTGCTCGATGTTATCTCTCTGCTCGATGTCGATCAATGTTTTGCTTCACCAATACAGCAGCGTCAGTGGTGCGCACCAGGGTTTGAACTCGGAGCTTTCCACGTCAAAGTCCAGGGTATTAACTTACTGGAGCCCTAATACACACGTTTTGGAGACGAACATTAAGACGGAAATGATCCTATAAGGTTTTCTCATTTCACTTTTAGGTACATACTCGTAACTCCAAAACCACATGTCTCCTAAGTTCTCCAATAATTCGATAAGAGGCGCCTTCCAGCGGATATTTATCGCTGCTCAATAGCTCGTTGAGACATTAACATAGCCTCTACCTAATGGCCTAGCTAAGGATCTGTGCTGAAGACATTACTGAAATTTACGTGTCTGTAAAGTATTTCTAGCAACTGATAACGTTTTAAAGTGTGAATCGAATGTTCTTAGTTTCATGAGTAATGTGTTTCTCAAAGAGTTGAACAGAAAACCGCAAACTTTTATTTCATACTAGCTGTGCCCCGCGGTTTCACCCGCGTTAGAAAGGATCATTAGCATGAAGTGAATATATTCTGCAGATTTCATGTGTCCTATTTCATACCCATATTTTAATTTTTTGTGTTTTTGCCTACGCAGGTCATTTTTATTTGTAATAGCGGCCGCCCGCGACTTCGTCCGCGTGGACTTTGGTATTAGTCATAGCATGATATTATATAGCCTAAAGCCTTCCCCCATAAATGGACTACCCAACACTGAAAGAATCATTCAAATCGGACCAGTAGTTCCAGAGATTAGCGCGTTCAAACAAACAAACAAACACTGCAGCTTTATAATATTAGTATAGATGAAAATTTAATTTCACGGTTTTCGAATCTTTAAAAATAACCGTTTTATGCCACAATTTATCAAAATTAAGCTACTAACAAACATTTCAATGGAGGTAATTAATACGAGTAGTTTCCAATTTAGCGTTTACCAAAATGAGGTCGCAGGTCCATGAATCAGGAATTATAGCGTCTCTTGTGCTATGAAACAATACAGTGATTATAAAGCAGTACCATATAATTATGGTAAATCCGTCTTTGAATGGTTAATCAACATAAGCTGAATGATTCTTCAGTTGAATGTTGTCCCAATATAGAATCCAAATTGGCGCTTGTAAGAGTGTGCACATGTCATAATTTATACTCTATGACAAATACTTTTCATCTGAAACGAATGTTCAGTCTCAAATCTATCTAATACCTTTAAACGAGCAATTCTTGTATATATCTAAATATATTTTTTGAATCTCGGAAACGGCTCCAAAGATTTTGATGAAATTTAGTACACTGGTTGCGGGGATGATAAATCGATCCACAAATTTTTATTGATAGAAAGTGACGTTTTTTTAATGTTTATGCAGTTAAATATAAAATTACTCTTACTGACAACTATTGGAAAATATTAATAATATTGTGGCGTAGAAAGCCGTCAAATATTGACCGTCAATCACCCTTCAAACAAATGACAATGTCAATAATTATGAAAGACCTGTATAAAAATGTCGTCACCTGAATTAAAGCTTTCTTGGTCGAATGGTTACGAAAGCCCACTACGGAGCTAGAGACCCGGGTTCAAATCTCAAGTTGGCAAGTTGGGTTTTTTATTTTTAGTGTCATTTTTTTTTAAATTGGGAGCTAGGTATTTCAAAAGGCTTTGTTAAGTAACACTAAGTCAATGAATGTTTTGCTTAAAAAAAAACCAAGTAAATAAATTGTTTTTATCCGAGCAACGCTCGGGCGTCCAGGTACTTCATTATAAAATAGTAGAATGACTGCAACCCTTTTTACGTCCCACTGCTGGGCACGGGTCTCTCCCCATTATTGGTGACGCCTGGAAACTTACTCCACCACGCGCTCCAATGCGGGTTGGTGGAGATGCGGGTTAGTGGCCAATCCGCTGTCGGATGTTTTCAAACCGCCCATAAGGCCTCCGACAAGGTTTAACAATTGTTATCCATCGACAACAACCGGGACCGACGGCTTAACGTGCCCTCCGAAGCACGTTAAAATAGTATTATAGTAGTGCAAAATATTTTTTTTTAAATATACGCCGACAATTTTGGAGCCATTTAGAATAGAAAGCTACCTACGGCATAACTAATCAAAAAGGATCATCTCGATAATTATTATTACTTAAGTTTTCTGAGAAATATACAAATATTGCGGACAAAACGAACAAAACAAATTCTAACACACGTGCTCTGAAGGTTTAGTAGATTATAATACTCAAACGGTATTAATAAATCCGTTAAAAATAACTAAATTGTTTAAAATATTTGAAGAACCAATCTATAGATTGTCTTTATTTATTATAGTCAAGGTTGTTCTTAGTTAATGTTTTAACTGTACATTTAATGAAAATAGCTTTCATTTAATTTATAAACTTTATGTACATTTTGACTTTCAAAAAACACGTTCACTAATTTCAAGAAATGATTAATTGCTTACAATACAATTTCGTTAACAAGTAAAACGTGCATTCCCAAAAAATATACCGATAAATGTTCCTTAGGTAATCAATTGATGTGATTGAATCAGATTTATGTTCTACTGGATGATACTAAATATGATTGATTGATTCTTGTATTAGGCAAATTTTTTGCGCCGTTCTCAGAATGGCGATTTGCGCAATTGATTGTATAGTGATTATCTATATAAATAAATAAAATTGGAGTGTCTGTTTGTATTATTAAAATAACCGCTTTTTACTACATCCATATGAATGTACGGTAAACATACCAAAATATCATTTTTCTCTGTCTGTCTGTCGGCTAATCTCTAAAATGGCTGGACCGATTTTGACAGGACTTTCACTAGCAGATAGCTTATGTAATAAGGTGTAACTGAAGCTACTTTTATTTTAGAAAAAAGTCGCGGGCGGTCGCCATTGATAATATAATATTACAATAACATTTGATACTATGAATTCTTACGATTCCATAGGTTTAAATGAAAATACTTGTACTTATGCGGGTAGTAAAATGGTTTATATGTCTTTTTATCAATAAGTGAATACTTGAAAATATATAGAGTGGTCTAAGACTGCGCAATAAACGTTTTAAAGACATTTTTTTTTTAAATTTTAGTGACTGTGTACTTTAGTTTTCTTTGTTATTACTTAGTATCTGTAACTCAAATTCTTAAGCCTACTTCAGGCTTTAGGTTTTTACAAGATTTTTAAGCAAACATTGATAAAAAAATCGTGTTTTTATTAATTTTAAGACTTCATTGAAAGAGTAAATAAATGACGACCCGCGTGGCGCAATGGTGATCATGCCGGACTGCCAATCAAGGGGTCTCGGGTTCGATTCCCGGCGAAACAGAAATTGGAATGATGAGTTTAAATTTCTGTTCTCGACCTGGCTGTTTGTGTTCCTGTCTTTGTATGTATCCATGGTACCCACGACACAGGATATTAATTACCTTACTGTGGGGCTATGATACACTCTCATACGTTAAAAAAATGAATTAATTAGGGTTATACGAATCTCTTATTCTAGTAAATCATCATCGTGCGTGACCCTATGTTGTGCGTAAGTTTTGGAAATGATTTAATATCACACACACACACAGTATTTTTGACGAATTTTCTTAACTAAGACCTACTTGTTTCAACCTTGAGTGATACAAAAAATCAAACTGTTCTCTACACAATTTCAATGTTATTTAAAATCTCTACGCTAAAACGCTGGTTTGACCTGAAGCCGCAGCTGTAAATTATTACGAGTAGTAGTTACATCATAAAAAGAAATTATCTAGGTACCCTATAAATCAATTTCCGAGATAGACGAATGAAGAGTCGAAGATCTTTTTATCAAATTTATTATATCCGAGACAGCTTGATACGAGATTTCAAGCTTGGTACGTGACCTCTTTATATAAATGCTCACATCCTAGGTACGAGAAGGTAGTGCTTCTCTCTCAGGAGATATTCGAATATTTATTCACTCCTCATCATAATAAATGAAATTGGAGTGTCTGTTTGTATTAAAAGAACTGCTTTTTACTACATGCATATGAATTTATAAACGGTACATATACCAAAATAACATTTTGTTAAATTTTTGTCTGTCTGTCTGTCAGTCTATCTGTCCGTCTGTTTGTTCCGGCTAATCTCTGAAACGGCTGGGCCGATTTTGACGGGACTTTCACTGGCAGGTAGCTGATATAATAAGGAGTAACTTAGGCTACTTTTATTTTAGAGAAATTCTAAAACTAATCCACGTGGACGAAGTTGCGGGCGGCCGCTAGTAGTATAATAATAATGTGTAAAATTTCACAGCTGTGCCTTACGTGCCAGTCAATCTTCGTCGAAATTATGCTCAATCGTGTGTATTCTGACGTAGTATGTTACTATGTTGACTTTTGTGGGGTAACTGAAAGCTATTAGTATGTATGAAATATAATCACTAAGGGTCGATTTTTCAATCCCCGGATAAAATTATTTGTCGAATAAATGTCATCTGTTGTGCTGCTGTCAACGTTAATCATATGAGATGAAAATACTAGCGATAATATTCACTGGCCGCAACCCTTTTTGCGTCCCACTACTGGGCACGGGTCTCTCCCCATTATTGGGAAGGCCTGGAGCTTACTCCACCACGCTGCTCCAATGCGGGTTGGTGGAGATGCAGGTAAGTGGCCAACCCGCTGTCGGATGTTTTCAAACCGCCCATAAGGCCTCCGACAAGGTTTAACGACTGATATCTATCGACAACAACCGGGACCGACAGCTTAACGTGCCCTCCGAAGCACGGAAACGCGCATGAAATTTTTTTTTCGCCACTAGCGGTCACCCATCTCACACCCAACCGCGCCCGTTTGGCTTAGTTGCATGGATCGTTTGCGTTCTACGCTAACCGCCGGGCCATGCGCGCTTCACTGACTTTCTTCACTGACTTTCTGCTAATAATAGTATTCACTGACTAATACTTTATCTCAACTTTATCTGAGGATTGAAAATTCGGCTTTATGACAAACACTGATCGACATAATTTAACAAAGTTACTTAGTAATCGAAAAATAAGGTCCCAGAAAATCAAAGATAAGTAGGTACATTTCAATGTCACGAGATTGACAATGATTAGATTACTTACTTGAATCGATAAGCTCAAAAAGGAAAGTTATAAATTTCATACATTCGTCGACCTGCGTGGCGCAATGGTTACCATGCCGGACTGCCAATCGAAGGGTTCGATTCCCGTGTTCGATTCCCGGCGAAACAGAAATTTAAATGATGAATTTAAATTTCTTTTCTCGGTTTGGGTGTTTGTGTTTCTGTCTTTGTGTGTGTCCATGGCACCCACGACACAGGGTATATCTACCCTACTGTGTGGCTATGATTGTGAAGCGTTATTTTTTTATACCTACTATGTTTACGATTCTCAGATTTTTTGCCCCACAAAATTTGACACTTTTTAAGTTTTTGTTGGGAACGCGTATTGGCTGCAATCCTTTTTGCGTCCCACTGCTGGGCACGGAACTCTCCTCCTTAGTGGGGAGGCCTGGAGCTTACTCCACCACGCTGCTCCAATGCGGTTGGTGGAGATGCAGGTTAGTGGCCAACCCGCTGTCGGATGTTTTCAAACCGCCCATAAGGCCTCCGACAAGGTTAACGACTGTTATATATCGATAACAACCAGGACCGACTGCTAACGTGCGCATTACCACAGAGTAATTCGTTCAAAAAACGCACCCCCCCTTTCTGTGCACATTGCAAATTATAATAAGTAAAGATTTAATCAATCTTAAGATTTTATGTTTCATTTGCCATTTGCCATTCATTTTGCGAACCACTGCTGGGAATGGGTCTCTCCCCATAGTGGAAAGGCCTGAAGCTTAGACCACCAAGTTGCTCAAATGGGTTGGTGTAATGGTGGTTATGGTAACCGACAGAGGCTTACATGAGGCTGGTGGTCGCCTCATGTCTGTTCGCGCCAATTAAGTCATTTCACCTCCCTCCCCTTCACCCTCCCTCTCTTCCCCGCAAGCGCACTATTACATAATATGGATCAGGAAGATCTATCAATTCAGTCTGCCTTCGTCCCGCCGCCGACGCGCACGCCGCCGACGCGTATGCAAGTCCTCTAGTGACAACCGCACCGCAAGCCACCTAACACGTGGTCATCAGACTCGTCCGCATCGCCGCCATCACCGCTGTCAATAGTTGTATTTAACTGACTTATAGTGAAGAATAGGTACCTATAATAGTGCAGAGTGAAGGACAACACCAGTTCCCGGGCAAGAGAAGAAGAGAGAAGCCAGGTCAGTGCGTTTGCTCCCTTTATCAATCCTTCTCGTTTTCCACCATTAATTCAAACCGCAACTTACAGTCCACAATTCCTACACCCGCAGTGGGGGACCACCCTCCTTTCCACCCTTTATTCCACCATTTTTGGTCATAGCGAACCGGAGGTCCCCCCTTTACCCATCAAATCTGGTCCTTGTCGATCCGGATTTCCTCCAATAATTTGGTCCAGTCGAGCCTGATTTCGAATCAATAGTTTAGTAACTTCACCCGGGTTAATTATTTAATCTCATAAATACGCATACATATGTATTTCATGTAATATATTATAAGTGCCTATTCATATTTATTTTTGCAAATAAGTATTATATCTACGATTATTTTATATCCCGCATATTAATAACGCACCGCTCACGTAGGTATATTATTATTCTTTTTGCAAAACACACCGCACCATCCGCTATTTATTTTTGCAAATAAGTATTATATCTACGATTATTTTATATCCCGCATATTAATAACGCACCGCTCACGTAGGTATATTATTATTTTTGCAAAGCGCATTCGCACCATTCGCACCATTATTTACCTATATTTGTAATCGAAATTACACCTCATAGGTACGCATTCTATTTTTCATTAATTGAAGTCCGCCATATTTGTGGTTGCCGGAGCCGACGCGACCGGCGATCGTTGTTTCGCTAGTAACTACCTACGTATTCATTCATTACGCCATACATAATTTTTATAATCTTAACTGTTTTAACTGATTTATCTTGTTCACGACAAAATGTCTACTAAAGGTAAAATTGTATCTGAAACGATTTCAAATGACGAAATTAGTTTGAAAATATTAATTGCAAAACGAAATGCTATTTACGAACGTTTACAACAAATTTATGATTTATCTATAAGTGCATCAAGTTCGTCAGACGAACAGGACACATTTCTTGACACGGCATCTGACCTTGAATACTTGCGTACCGAGTTCAAGGACACGTTAGAATCTTATAATGTTACAAATTTAAAATTAAATCCGAATGCGCAAGTAGATTTCGGATCGTGGAAATCTTTTCATGATCTATATAGTCGTATTAAAAGTCAAGTGTCAAAATTAAACGCTTCATCTTCAAGTAAATCACAGAATAGTTTACCTACAAAAATTATACCATCGCTTCCGCCCATAGAATTACTTTCTTTTAATGGTGACATACGACACTGGTCTATGTTCTACCAACAATTTAAAACATTAGTTCATGATAATCAGCAATTAACAGATGCTGAACGCGTTTATTATCTTGTTAGTAAACTTAGTGATAAGGCATTATCAGTCTGCTCAGGCTTAATGCCTACAGCGGAAAACTATTCTGTGATATGGAACGCGCTCATACGTAGATATAACGACGAGCGTGCGCTCGCGACTACCTACGTCAGTCAGCTGTTAGAACTGAAGAACGTAAACACTAACACATCCGCTGGTTATCAAATATTTATGGATAAATTTGATGCTTCTATTAACGCTCTTAAGCAACTTAATGTTGATGACATATCTGATTTTCTATTTCTAAATATCGCGCTTAGAAAATTAGATAACGATACCGTAAAGTCGTTCGAAATGTCATGTCGCAACGTAAACATACCGAAATATTCCGCTTTGGTTCAGTTTTTACATGACCAGAATAGGGCTTTGTGCCATACAATAAATACTTCGCATAATATGTCTAACAATAATAAAATTAAAGGTAATTTGGTTCCCGCTCCCGCTAAAAATATACGCAAAACTTTTATTAATACAGATTCGTCTCGGTCATGTATTTTCTGTAAATCGGGTGATCACGAACACCTATTTGTCTGTCCGCATTTTTTAAAAATAAATGCACAGGACAGGTACAATTTTGTAAAACGAAATAAATGTTGCACTAATTGTTTAAGTAATAAACACGCCACTCCTTTTTGTAAGTCACAGCGTAGATGTAGGTATTGCTCCCGCTCGCACCATACGCTACTTCATTTTGTTAGTAGTGGGAATAAGGTCGATCAGCCTTCGGTAGAACAAGGTCCAGGAGAAAAAAATGCATCCACGTCATGTAACGTTTCGCGCGATTGTGGTAATGCGCCGCACCGCACTACATTATTGGGAACTGCGAAGATTAAAGTTTGTACTAAATACGGACACCAATATTTGTTGCGTTGTTTAGTGGACCCTGGCTCGCAATGTGATTACATCACGAAACAGTGTTGCAAACGTTTGTACCTACCGATCTCCAATAAAACACCAGTTAGGGAGGCGCAAGGAATCGGTGGGGTGTCGCAGAAGATTTTAGGTGTTACTTCTTTGCAGTTTAGCTCCCGCTTTGATGAAAATAAACTTTATCATATTGAACCGCTAGTTGTTCCCGCTATAACTGGACAATTACCCGAGTCGTTAATAGACGTTTCGAAAATTAATTATATAAATAATTTACGTTTAGCTGACGATCAATTCCATACACCAGGTGACATTGACGTTTTATTAGGGGTTAACACTTATTTACAAATTTTGTTAACTGATAAAATAATTAATTCGCAATCGCCGAGTGCCATAGAAACGTCACTAGGATACATAATAATGGGAGACGCAGATATCGACTTTCCTACATGCATGCCGCGTTCTTTAGTTTCTTATCCTACTCGTATTGATAATAGTCAAACGTCGCTCACGCATTTGCTCGAAAAATTTTGGAAGTTAGAGGAGCTGCCGCAAAAAACTTATTTGAGTCCTGATGAACAGGAATGTGAGAATATTTATACTTCCACTACTCGTCGCAATTTGAACGGACGATATGTTGTCGCCCTGCCCTTCAAGGACACGCCTGATAAGTTAGGTGATTCTTTTATAACCGCTAAAAAACGCTTCTCGCTCCTAGAGAGACGTTTTAATAAATGTCCCGATCTTCGCTCCCGCTACAATGAAGTTATTCAAGAATACATCAACAAGGGTTATTTATCATTGGTTGCTTCAAATAATTCTACGGAACCTTGCTTTTATCTCCCGCACCACCCTGTCATACGTAATGATAAAAGTACAACTAAATTGCGAATAGTACTCGACGCAAGCGCTAAGTCAGATAATGACATTTCATTAAATGATATTTTACATAGTGGGCAAAATTTACAGTCTGATATTTTTAATATTTTAATAAACGTACGAGTTTATCGCATCGCCTTTTTTGCCGACGTTAGGCAAATGTATTTATGCATTGAAGTACAAAAATCACACCGCGCGTTTCAACGCATTCTTTATCGCTTTTCTAATGAGGAAGACATACAAACATACGAATTTAATCGTGTGACTTTTGGTTTACGCTCTTCTCCTTTTCTTGCGCTACGCACACTACGTCAGTTGGCTTCCGAGGAGAAGGAGTCCTATCCTCTGGCTGCTTCGGTGGTCGAACGAGATATTTATATGGACGATATCGCGTCCTGCGCGCCCTGCGTCAACAGCGCCGTTGACGTAGCCACTGAACTAATTCAAATGTTTCAGCGTGGAGGATTTGAATTGGTTAAGTGGACTAGTAACAGTTCAGAGCTTTTACAGCACATCCCCGCAACGCACCGTCAGCTTGACGAGGTCTCATTCGACGACCAAAGTATTTTTAAGGTATTGGGTCTTCGTTGGCACCCCGCAACTGATTGTTTTTCTTTTCTAGTTTCGCCGCCGCCGCTCGCTTGTACCAAGCGTTCTATTTTATCCGCAACCGCTCGCTTGTATGATGTTCTGGGGCTCGTGGGTCCAGTAATTCTTTTCTCTAAGCTTCTCATTAAAACCTTATGGGTTCTCAAACTTGACTGGGACCAGGCTCCGCCCGCTCACGTTGTCACTGCATGGCAACAATATATTTCAGAGTTACCTTTGATATCGAAATTAAGGTTTCCTCGCCATATGGGTATAAATAAAAATTCCCAAGTCTCGCTAGTCGCGTTCGCCGACGCCAGTGAAAAGGCGTATGGCTGCGTGATTTATTCGCACATCGTTAATGATGATGACTCACCAGTGGTAACGCTGATTTGTTCTAAGTCAAGAGTATCTCCGCTAAAAACTATTTCGTTAGCTCGGCTCGAGTTATGCGCCTTAGTATTACTCGCTAATTTACTGCGTACCGTACAAGACACGCTATCCGCTAGGCATCCTGTTAGTAACATTTATGCATTTTCGGATTCTGAAGTCGCCCTTTGTTGGGCCCGCTCCTCACCCCACAGGTTTAACACATTTGTGGCTAACCGCATTTCGCAAATACAGTCTTCTTTATCTCCTGATAATTTATTTCACGTGGCTGGTTTTGAAAATCCCGCCGATTATATTTCTCGCGGTTTATTGCCGTCACAAATAATAAATTGTGATCTGTGGCTACACGGTCCCGCTTGGTTGTCCTCACCGAGGAGTGAGTGGCCAATACAATCATCTTCACTATCTACCACCGATCTACCGGAACAAAAAACTGTAACATGTACCGTTAGTAATAGTCCGGAGCATCCATTTATCACTCTTAGTTTAAAATTTTCAAAATGGAATAAATATCTCCGATCCGTAGCTTATGTACTGAAATTTATAAAAAAATTACCGCGTAATAAAACTATAACCGCTTCTGACTTAGAATACGCAGAGAAAACTATTATTAAAGTGGTACAATCTAACGCTTTCGCGGAGGATTTGACTAAAATTCAAAAGGGGCGTCCTTGCTCTTCTGCCTTACGCAAGTTAACTCCGTTTATCGCAGACGATCTGCTTCATGTGGGTGGACGTCTTCAATATTCGTCTTTACCAGAGTCGCAAAAACATCCAATATTATTACCAAAAGGTGGACATATAATAGATCTTTTAATAGATTATTATCACTATAAAAACTTTCACGCTGGGCCGCAATATTTACTCGCCGCGTTGCGTGAGAAGTATTGGATATTATCTGCACGACGCATTGTACGCTATCGCGTCCATAAATGCAATGTTTGTTTTAGACATAAACCTAAAGCAGCGCACCCGATGATGTCCGCGCTGCCTGCTTGCCGACTCGAGCAGTGCAACGCTTTCACACACACGGGGGTAGACTACGCTGGTCCTCTTAACATCACGTTGACACGTAGGCGCGGCGTTCGCAGTCAAAAAGCATACTTATGCTTATTTATATGTCTCGTCACTAAAGCAGTTCATTTAGAGCTGGCCTCGGATCTAAGTTCTGCCAGCTTCTTAGACGCATTCAAGAGGTTTATATCTCGTAGAGGTCCATGCAAGTTTATCTATAGTGATAACGCTACTAATTTTATTGCTTCGCGTTCATACTTGAAGGAACTTCATTCCTTTTTACGTTCAGACGAATATTATAAAGTATTTAATCAGGTCCTTTCTGATAACCGCATCACATGGAAACTTAACCCTCCAAACGCTCCACATTTTGGTGGGCTTTGGGAGTCAAATATAAAGATAGTAAAGTATCATTTATTTCGCGTCATAGGTAAGCAAATCCTCACGTACGAGGAATTGCTTACTGTCCTCACTCAGGTCGAACGCATATTAAATTCACGACCGCTTTACGTGTTAAGTAGCGATCCGGCGGAACCTACTGCACTTACGCCCGCGCATTTCCTCGCTGTTAATCCACTTGGATGTTTACCCGCCGCTGATCTTAGTAAGGAACGCATTAATCTTTTATCACGTTTTTCATTGCTTGATTCGATAGTTCAGTCATTCTGGAAGCGCTTCAGATCAGAATACTTACATACACTACAAGCAAGAGAAAAGTGGAATAAACATTCTATTAATTCCATTTCTGTAGGAACCGTTGTTCTTATCGATATGGATAACGCTCCGCCTCTTCAGTGGCCGCTAGGCGTCGTCACTGAACTGTTTCCTGGTAGGGATGGTGTGGTGCGCGTTGCACAAGTGAAGACTAAGAGCTCCACTTTGCAGCGGCCCATTGTTAGACTTTGCCCTCTACCAACGCAATAATATTTCTATATGCCTATGTAGTTTATATTTTATAAGTTATAGTTTAAGTATAAATTCTTATCCCGCTATTATAATATTTTTATTAATTTACTAATTATATTCATCGCATCGCCTCTGTTCACCGCATATATAGTTTTTTCTATATGATATTAATTCCGCTGTATATATTTATGTTTATTTTTTTTTATTTTTTTTTTAATTCGCTATTTGAGGAGACCTCAAGGCCGGGGGGATGTTCGCGCCAATTAAGTCATTTCACCTCCCTCCCCTTCACCCTCCCTCTCTTCCCCGCAAGCGCACTATTACATAATATGGATCAGGAAGATCTATCAATTCAGTCTGCCTTCGTCCCGCCGCCGACGCGCACGCCGCCGACGCGTATGCAAGTCCTCTAGTGACAACCGCACCGCAAGCCACCTAACACGTGGTCATCAGACTCGTCCGCATCGCCGCCATCACCGCTGTCAATAGTTGTATTTAACTGACTTATAGTGAAGAATAGGTACCTATAATAGTGCAGAGTGAAGGACAACACCAGTTCCCGGGCAAGAGAAGAAGAGAGAAGCCAGGTCAGTGCGTTTGCTCCCTTTATCAATCCTTCTCGTTTTCCACCATTAATTCAAACCGCAACTTACAGTCCACAATTCCTACATCCCGCAGGGGGGGACCACTCTCCTTTCCACCCTTTATTCCACCACCATTTTTGGTCATATCGAACCGGAGGTCCCACCCCTTTATCCTACAATGTCAGTGTGGGCGGCAACTGCACCATTCCACCGAAACACAATAAAATTGGTTCACGACAGAAGTGGGTGCAGCGGTGGTACTTCGCCGGGCGAACCATAATAGTTCTACCAAAATCGTGTGTGTGTGTTTAAACTACGAAGTTTCACTTCATTGTTCATAGAATTCTAATTTTACCTTTTTATTTCAACATCCGAAATTGTTTGTTGGTGAATAAGACAATCCTACGGGAAGTTATTGTAAAACTCTCAGGAACACGTATTTGTGGGAAACATTACAATGAATTATTTTTCTTCCTTAGGGACGTCCTTAGGGATTAATTACCTGAGGCTTTTTAGAAGGTCGAGTCAAATTTAATTTGATCTTACTTTGAGGAGAGGTAGAATCTTTTTTTTCGTATGAACAGAGTAAAATTGCGAAAAAGTAGTATTGAATTCTTCAAGAACTTTTTCAAGAACATCAAGCAACTGAGTTTTGGTTCCAGAACGCATTTTAACATTACTCGGCCTAACTCCTTTGAACGATGAGGACCACGACTGGCCACCAGTAGGTATTATGAGTTAAAAGATGTCTATTAGATGCATTAGTATTTAACGAGATTTTTCGAATACTGCGAAGTTGCTCATTAGCCAATCCTGACTGGTCCTTAGTAATAATACATACAAAGCAAACTATTTTCTTTTTTTAAAAATCCAACCAGTTTACAATAGATTCACACACTTTTAGAAATCTTGCATGAACTTAGTAATGATAGCTTCATAAATTAGGCAATGGAAAGGGGAATATTCCAAATCTCCCGACATCTCACCATGAGACGAGTAAAAAAAAATCTAAAATTACCGTAAGTAATTAATAGACGCATGGCCCGGCGGCGAGCGTAGAACGTAAGCGATCTACGCAGCTAAGCCAAACGGCTGCGGTCGGGTGTGAGATGGGTGACCGCTAGTGGCAAAATTTTCATGCGCGTTTCCGTGCTTCGGAGGGCACGTTAAGCCGTCGGTCCCGGTTGTTGTCGATAGATAACAGTCGTTAAAACTTGTCGGAGGCCTTATGGGCGGTATGAAAACATCCGACAGCGGGTTGGCTACTAACCCGCATCGGAGATGGTGGAGACCAACCCGCATTGGAGCAGCGTGGTGAAGTAAGCTCCAGGCTTCCCCAATAAGTGGGAGAGACCCGTGCCCAGCAGTGGTACGCAAAAAGGGTTGCAGCCAATTAATAGACGCCGCCCTCCTCGGCGAGGCTGACATAAATTGCCCACAAAAATTTTATTTCATAGCTGCGTGCCAGGATTTGAATTCAAAGGATTAAACACCCAGCCATCTCCCTCCCTACTCATATTATGACCAGTATTTATAACTGTTGATGTGTTTTCAGTATAAACAGAATGCGTACAATCCGTCGAATCTGAGGCCTTAGTGTGAGTCTGCACACGCGAAAACGTTACTATCGCGTTTGCGTTAAGAATTTAATTATCGACCTTATTCCTTGCAGTTTAAGATCTATCTGTCCAATTTTAACTCTGACGCAGTAGTAACGTTCGCGCGTTTACAAACTCACACTAAGGGCTCTGCTTTGACAGAATTTGTAAACACAAAATTTTCCTTTATGTCTGGTGATCAAATATAGTGAACGTAATCAAATATAGAGCGACCGGATATTAAATTTGATACTGCTCGATAACACTCATCGCTCGCTTGCTGTTTATTTGTTCTGTCTGTAAATAAATAAGTGATCACAAAAATTAGTTTTTCGACTGTCTTTTAGGAGTTCTTACATAAAACTTTCGAGCACCCTGAAAAACAAGTATTTTCTTACCTACTGATTCTGATCTGAAAGTTGTGGGAACCTTCTAAATGTAAGGCACTGCCAGTAGACAGTGTACTGTGATTTTTTTGAAATGACTTATTAGGAATGCCGGTGGCTTGATAACTTGCTCAGGGCTACAGTCAGCTACACGAAGCCATAGTAATCGCCTCAATGTACAATTATTACGTGGGCCGTTTGCCTTTTTGCCTCCTCTAATTAATAGAAAAATGTAGAATCCTTAATGCTTGAAAGACTCTTGTATTTTCCGTAACCCTCTTCGCCTCGCTTCCTATCGGGGTACTTCATTCCAGTCGTGGGTTTTTCGATTTGGTGACGCATTTAGTCACTATTATCACACCAGGTGTATAAGTCAAGACAAGTGTATAAGTCTAGTCCCTGTAGCTTCGGGTTAAGGTATTCTTAATCCCGAAGCTTCAGCTCTATTGAGCTATGGTATCCCCTGCCTGATCATAAGAGTTGACTAAAAGGGGGCTTCCGGGGTTGTGGACGGTGTGAGTGGGAGCTTGATCCACCCAGGCAGCAGCCCTGGGAAGGACGTGGTGTGTGCGTGGCCGTAAGCCGCATGCCGCCGTAAACATCAGAAGGTGCAGGAGAGCATATCAGCTCTCCATAAAACGGGCTCGTTATAGGCGCCGCACTTGGAGGTCACCGGTGCGTTCCACTGGAGATCCCGGAGTCCTCACCAAGCGCAGAAGCAGGCCACCGAGGGGGTTTTAGTGCGGTCAAATCCCACATAACCCGGTATCCTCTCTCAAGGTGTCGGGTACCTTGTGAGGGTCCCTCCCCCTATAAAAAAAAAGTCTATCTAAAAGTCACGTTTAAAACACGGGATAAGTGGTCTGCAAAGAAATCCGAATACAAGTACGTCATGTAGTGGTATTGAAAGTTTTATGATTTTACAACTTTCAATACCACTGCCATCGGAGGTTCCCGGGTTCGATTTCCAGCCGAGCAGAAATTGGAATGATGAGTTTAAATTTCTGTTCTCGGTCTGGGTATTTGTGTTTCTGTCTTTCTGTGTATCCATGGCACCCACGACACAGGATATAACTATCCTACTGTGGGGGCTATGAGAATGAAACTCCCACTAACTTACCCAACAAAGCCATGAAGAACCCGTAGAGCACGCACATGGTGTGCCCAAAGACCCAGCGGTGGAACAGCGCGGAGATGAGTGTCAGAGGATTCCCCAGCACTGACACGGAAAAGTCTGAACACACCAGGTTGAAGAGGATGATGTTCAGGGGTGTCCATAGCTGAAACAAAAGAGAAAAGTGTTGGTTAGGTGGAGAATGATAGAATCCAAATTGGATTTACATATTAATTCATGTTTCTCATTAATTCAAGTTGTATAATTATATTGGTGGGTAAAAAAAAGAAAAAAAATTAACAATTTAAAAACAAAAAAGCACACTGCAACTTTGATATTTGGTAGAACTTGGACGACTCGTGTGGCGCAGTGGCCGGACTGCTAATCCAGTCGATGCCGTGTTTGTGTTCATGTCTTTGTGAATGTCCATGGTACCCACGACATTGGGTATATCTACCCTGCTGTGGGGCTATGAGACTTATTTATTTATAAAATTTTTTGACCGTCGCAGTACACATTTCTGCCATGTAGCAATTTTTTTGTGTTACGGTGCATGTTCCGCCTATATGTTCAACTCACGTTCAACTGATACTTCTTTTAAATTAAAAAAAATCTAGTGCACTTTGCAGATTAGATGTCAGGAATAATAAAGGGTAAATTCAAATTCAAATCATTTATTTGTGGAATAAGGTGAAATGTAATAAGGTGAAATGTGAACGTTAAATCCTTTTTGGGCTCTCCAATCCTGTAACATTTCAATACTCCATTGAGTCAAGTACCACATAATTGCTTTATCATACGCTCTGGTAACAACAACCCGCATTGGAGCAGCGTGGTGGAGTAAGCTCCAGGCCTCCCTAAGGGGGAGAGACACGTGCCCAGCAGTGGTACGCAAAAAGGGTTGCAGCCACGCTCTGGTAACAATACAAAGAGCTCGTTTACTCTGGTTATGTTCGCTGTTTCTGATTATACAGCAGGTAGTTAATAGCGTTCAATAAACTGAACAAATAACATTATTATCTTTGTGTGCTTCCGGGTGTTTGCAATTACTCTGTCTATTGAGGACTCCAAAACGTCAGTCCTTGCTTATTCGCGGATAATATTTTAATTAAAGAATTTAAAAAAAATCTGGCTAAGCTAAGGTTAACCTTAGAATTGGCATAACTTTCTTACATATTAGTCCTACCTTCGAGTACAATAGTACTCGTTCGTACTACCAGTATATTTTTGTGTCCCTAATCCGCCGTGAAATATATTTGAAAGGCACATACGTTGGAACTTGAAATACTGTTTTTAGATCGTTTTTAGAAATACGTACTTAAAGGTTACGTTAGGTAGAATCGGACCCTATTATTAATCCTTTATCTATCAAAGTGCCGCATTTCTGTTGAACCGTGAAATCCCTGGATTTCGTATAATCACGTAAATACATTAAATCGTTCTTACAGTGTTTATCGGTTTAGCCAGTATGTTTATTGTTTGTAGCCCGGTTATTGACCTCATATTTACTTACCATAGAGCCAATTTTTCTATCCCCGTATAAAAGTACTCTTCGAATAAAATATTAACGTTGATAAGAGTACCGACTCTTATCGCATTTTTTTTTCAATTATGGCATCGCAAACTCTGTGCATACTGCCAGCGTCAAGTATAATTTTTGCATCAATTTTTTGCCAGTTTCAATGAAACTGGACGAAGTAATAACAAAGTCAGTAAGTAAGTCGTCAGTAATCAGTCAGTCTAGTCAGTCAGTCTAGTCAGTCCAACATTCAAGTAAAGCGATGGCTACTTTATTAGAACGTGTCCGATGGAATTTTGGAGGCAAGCAGAAAAAACATATTTTAGCACTGTTATTATATTTCACTAACACTCGACATACGGACGGACAGACAGACAGACAGACAGACAGACATCACGAATCCATAAGGGTTCCGTTTTTTGCCATTTGGCTACGGGACCCTAAAAAGCACGAAAACACGCATGAAATTTTTGCCTCTAGTGGCCACCCAACACACGCGATCGTTTGACTTAGCTCGTAGATCTCTTGCATGCCAGCCGCCGGGTTATGCACGCTTCAAATTATTATTTAAATGATAGTAATTCTGTAACAGTTACAGAATTGTGAAGTACACAGTACACGTGCCTCTTCAAGGGCTCAAACACGTGTGAGTCGAAACTCGAACCCTTTGCCTCGTGTTCGTAGAAAATGGTTTTTTACTCCCTTGTATTTTATGTAACTTTCATTCACGTGCCTTGAATGTTTTATTGAGCTTTATTAGTGATTTATGTACGTTTTAACTTAGTAATATTTAATGCAGCGATAGTTGTACGACCCATGTAGCGCAACGGCTACCAAGCCGGATTGCCAATTGGGGATCCCGGATTCGTATTCCCGGCGGAGCGGAGATTAAAATAATGACTTCAAGTTTCTCTTTTCGGTCTGGTTGCTTGTGTCCACGTCTATAAAAAATGACCATGGTACTCACGACACAGGTTGTACCTAGGGTAGGTATACCTACTGAATCCATCTTGATCCCGCTTGATCAGAATCTGTGCCAGTTGTAGGACATTTGAATGAGTAGAAAAAAATATAAACTGATTTATAGTCACGTATGGAAAGTGACATTGCAAGAAAATGAATGTAGGTAACCGTCTTTTCGATGTAGGCATGTGTGAGCTTCATTAAGGAATTAGGATTCCTATAATGTTAGCTTAGAATGTAATAAATATATAAATTTTGATTTGGCGAAATCAGTTGAATGGTGGTACGAGAAGGTTTTGTGGAAATGACGCTGAAAGCGAGTAGAAGTTATTAATATTTATGGTGTGAGAATTTTGATAATCATAATATCAGATCAGATTGATTATTGATTACACAAAAAAGTTTATAGTATAGGTAGGTGTTATAACCTTAGAGCATCACAGGTATTGAAGAGTCAATCAGTCATTAACTAGAGAGTCAATGAGTCAGTACCTTAGATACTCTAAGCTAATTACGCAATAAATTGAATTTTGTCAATATCCTTAGACTAAGAATAATGTACTCAATATCTATGTACGTTTCAGTTATAGATACTTCAACTCAGTTGTGCGCGCGGCGCTATGTGTGGGTAAACCTGTATATACACAGTGACTTTGTGTGCGTGACAAGAGGTACAGTGAAGTTGCTCGGACGATCACGGCCGCGTCACTGTCACACAAATTAAAGCTGCATAATTACTAGCCCACGCACACATAGCGCCGCGCGCACAACTGAGTTGAAGTATCGAATGTCAATTATTCAGCAATGACTTGGATATTTCAATTTTGTTAATTGTCGTCGTAAGAATCATGCTTAATTTATTACATAGATAGACTCGCTACGAAAATAGCCATGTCAATTCTATTTTGTCTTTATAACCCTTAGAGCATCACATTCACAGGTATTGAAACCCGTCAGTAACTTTGATGCTTTAAGTTATAGCCCAATGAAACGACATAGTAATTCAAGTTAAAGTTATGGTATAACAATTACGACATTAACTCAAAAAAATAACAGGGTTATGTTTCAATCGATTAATCGTTAGGCTAATAAAAGAGAAGCATTAAACATTAGTATATAGTAAACAGTAAGAGTTAGGGCCTCTTTCACCATCTCCATGTAAAGTGTTGATTAGGCAATTGGCAAATAACTTTAAAATTTACTTGGTACGTACCAAGTAAAGTTAATTGCCAAGTAAAAGCTATGAGTACGGGTCAGTTTATCATAAGAATTAGTGCTACTCGAACATCGTGAAATTGAAATTAAAGTTACGGGTTACTTTAACCGACAATTAGCGTACTTGTCACTTACTTGAAGGTGGTAAAAGAGGCCCTTAAACACTTTTGTATAAAAATAAGTATGTAATAAGATTCTGTCGCAAATAATTGCAAGAAGTAGATACTGTAGAGCATATTTATAAGATTACGTCATTCAAAAGTGAATAAAAGAGTGCAGAGTTTAAACGAGTGAAGTTTAAGTGTTTTACTTCGAGGAGCGGAGTTAAGTTAGATGAAATAAGTGAGGGTTATCAAAGGAGTCTGTCGTAAGAATTCTAAGCAAACGGTTCTTAGAAATTTGGAATTTTAAACATTCTTAGGTCATCAATTCATCATGCAATGTTGTATTTTTTTTTATTTGAATGGAGTAGCAGACGAGCATGCAGGCCACGTGGTGTTAAGTGGTCGCTGCAGCCCATGGACATCTGCACACAACCTCAAGCAAGCATAGGTAAGTCTTGTCTGAGGTCGTATGCAGTTGCGCTGCTACTCCGGAGGCTGGTGGTCGCCTCATGTAAGTGTGGCCGGCAACTGCACCTTTCTACCGAAACACAATAGAATTGGTTCCGGCAGAAGTGGGTGCAGCGATGGTACTTCCCCGGGCGAACCATAATAGTTCTACCACCTACACCATATTATCTTTAACATATTGCTTACCTGTTTCGTTAGTACGTTTCATTTGTTTTTCAAAAAAAAATATACATTCCTTACAAATGAAAAATATACTTATAACTATTATAAGGCTATCATAGATAAGGCCTTATAATTCTGTCTAACACCATAGTATTTACGATTTTGATGGAGAGAAGAATAATCAATCACAACCACTAGTTTTGGAAAAAAATCATGGACACATACATACCTACATTAAAATTTACATACTTACACCTAAAATTTAGATAACATTGCTTAGCTTCTTCTTCTTCTTCTTTTCAACCTTTTTTTTATGTCCCACTGCTGGGCACAGGTCTCCTTCTCACACAATTGAGAGGGATTTAGGCCATAGTCCACCACGCTGGCCAAGTGCGGATTGGTGGACGTCATGCTTTCGAGAAATTATGAATTTCTCTCAGGCATGCACGGCGATGGAGAACATCGTAATCAATGAAATATCACGATATTTTCCATCACCGTGGAGCAGCGTTGCTTAGCTTAAACGTTACATACCCAACTTTTGATCGCACTAACTGAACCTTGTTAAGCTAATTGTCGCGCATCCTACTTCTGCAAACACTTGACATAGCTTAGCTGAATTGCTACGTATCAAACTTTTGACTGTTTACTGCTCACCCTTTCTGGCACAGTAGTAACTCATAAGAATTATATCAATCGATAGATCAAAAGGTTTGGAAGAAATAAGCATTTCAAAGTGTTCTAAAAGTAATGTTTAGATACTATTGCTAATAAACAGTAAGTTGAAGGCTTGAAGAAAGTTATCTTTAAGATAACGTCATTCAAAAGTGATTAAAACGAGTGAAGTTTAAAAAGTCTTTTAGTTCGAGAAGCGAAGTTAAGTAAGTTAAGATGAAATAGGAGTCTGTCGTCAGAATTCTTAAGCATCAGGTTATATATAACGTAATGTCGTATGATCATTAATAAAGTCATACATAAATGTACAAAAATGTAACACTACTATATTTTTTGCAGAAATAGGAAATAGAAATGGGACAATAGTATATCGTGCGATATGCGCCTTTGAAATAATTGTCATGCATATATACGATTCGATAACAATGCTTGCATATACAATTTTGAATTGTCGGCTAAAAAAACGGTCAAAATCCAAGTAGTTCTTGGATTTGCTGAAATTGATTGCCACGCACCTAACATCCAACCGCGCTCGACATTGCTTAGCTTAAATGCTAACAGATCATTGGACCGAAGGTTCAATCGATTTATCAAAGGGTTTGCAGGAAAGAAGCATTTAAAAAGCTTTAAAAGAAGTATTAAGATTCTATTACAAATATTTCTAAGCTAGTAGTCTATAAGATGACGTCACGTCATTCAAAAGTAAAATAGTGCAGAGTTTAAACGAGTAAAGTTTAAAAAGTCTTTTTCTTCAAGTTGCAAAGTCATATGAAGTAAGTAGGGGTTATCAAAGGAGAGGCTATCGTCTGAATTCTTAACCGAACGGTTCTTAGAACTTTGGAATATTAAACAGGAGATACCTACGCAATAATCCCTGTAGCTTCGGGATTAAGAATATAGCTACGGCTCAGGCAGGGGCTGATCGTAAGAGGCGACTAAAAGGGGGCTTCCGAAGTTGCGGGCGGTGAGAGTGGGAGCTCGATCCGTCCTGCCAGTAGCCCCGGGAAGGACGTCGGCGTGGCCGCATACCACCGTAAGCATCGGAAAGTGTAGGAAAGCACATCTGTTCTCCCAAAGATGGGCCCGTACCAAATCCGACATAACCTGATATCCTATCCCAAGGTGCTAGGTATCATTTGAAGGTTTGTTACAGGTTTCTCCGACACTAAGATACCGAGTTCAAATAAATTTGTTAAGTGCTTTTTTACTTCGCTCCACGGTGAGGGGAAATATTGAAATATTGTTCCATCCGATGCATGCCTAAGAGAAATTCATAATTTCTCGAACTATTTCGTACCTACTTGGCCAATGTGGTGGACTCTGGCCTAAATCCCTCACGCTTCCAAGAGATGACCTATACACAGCAGCCCATTAAAAGGATTGAAAAAAAAGAACGAAGGCAAATATGTACCTACATTTTTTCTTTTAATAATGGCATCGCATCTGTGTAAGGTGGAAGCAAGCTGAAGAAACTTAATTCCACAATCTTATTTTATTTCACAACAGTGCATAAGACAGTGTTATTAACTTATATTTAACAAATTGTCACCAAGTTTGTTTGATATAACTCAAAAATTCACCAATAAGTCAAAATAAAAAGAGCACACCATGCCCCCCGAATTGCCTGCCAAAAAACTTATTTTTCCTTTTGTATAATAAGTAACTGAAAAACTTACAAAAAGTTTGCAAACTCCTGTGTCAGAATAACAGGAAATGTTACAACTTTTACTTTGAATGAGACCGAAGAACGAGTGTTGGGCAGACTGCCACTTTTGTATGATTGACATTCCTTTGCATAAAAATACTGACTTGTTCTACTTCTGGATATTTGTAGCAAAAGTTTTAATCTAACATTCTCTTTTCCACTATTACTAGTAATACTATGCCTAGTATTTGGAGACTTAATTTACTAGGCAACGGCCACTAAGTCCCTGTATCTTCGGGATTAAGAATAGAACTACGGTTTCCTCTGCCTGATCATAAGAGGCGACTAATGGGCTTCCGGGTTGTAGGCGGTGAGAAAGGGAGCTCGATCCGTCCATCCAGCAGCCCCGGGAAGGGCGGCAGTGTGTTTGTGGCCGTATGCTGCCGTAAGCATCGGAAGGTGCAGGAGAGCACATCTGCTCTCCTGAAGATCGGCCCGTTCTGGGGCGTCGCGCGTGGAGGCCTACCCAAGCGCCGAGGCAGCCACCGAGGGGGTATTAGTGCGGTCAAATTCCACAATACACAACACAAAAAATACTTCTACATCAACGTTATCAAGAGATACGGCTGTTCATGGCGAGTATTTTCACGCATTTTTACGCAAATTATCTTAGAGAGCCGTAGTCCTCCCCCATAATATTTTATACTAGCGACCGCCCGCTACTACGTCAGTGTAAGTCCCGTCAAAATCGGTCCAGCCGTTTCCGAGATAAGCCGGAACAAATAGACAGAGAGACAGACAGAAAGACAGACAGCATTTTTCACCGCCCGCTTTTCTTTTAGGCCATATGCCTAAGCCACAATACAAAGAGCCTAAGCGCACCTAAATCGGATGACGGTAAGCCGATGACCGTAGAATGACTAACATAAAGTGTATATTATTTATTAACCAGGATGTTAACAAACTATTTCATTTCATTTCACTTTTTTCATTTCGTTTCAATTGGAAAAATTCTAAGAAACGGCCAACCGTATCGTAGGATGTTTCTTTTCATTTCGTTTTAATTGCAGAAATTCTAAGAAACGGTCAACCGTATTCTAGCTAGCTCATATGTCAGAGGCCTGATACATTTTTACGGTAATTTGTTTCCGTTTCGAATACCTCAGAATAGCAAACGGGAAGCTTGAAAGCCTACAAAGAGTTGATTAAATTAATTCAATCCGTGATTCATCGCTCGCGTCTCAAAACAGATGAAAACAAACAAACAACTCAATTACAAAAGATGTACTCATTTATTACTTTGTGAGTTTTGTATTTGAAGCACCTGCCTCAATTACGGACTTGTTCAACTTCGTCTGGTAGCAATGACCTTGGAAACAAAAAATACGTAAACCTTTTTAAGTATGAAATTTCAAGTCGACATAACCTATGCGTTTGACAGCATTTAGCTATGAAAAATCAGATAGGCTAGTATAGTGAGCTAACTAAAAAGGATTTAATTTGTAGGAGAAAACCGTGTTTTAATTTATGAAGAGCGAAAAGGAGAATGGCAGGTTTTGGATTATTATCAGACCAGGCAGATTTATCAGTTGTCTATGATATGAATATCAACTTTATTTATTTATTTAATTTATATCAGTCAGTGTCCATAGTGTTGTGAGTTTAGTCTCTTAAATCTATGTTAGTACAATCCCAAAAATATTAATAATAATAGAACTCTACTCTATGTCAGCGAGGCAGTTCTTTGGCGCATTATGCCTAATGTCAACCGTCTGTGTATCAGCAAACATGCCTGACACGCCGCAGTGCCTAGGCAGCCTCAAAAACACCCTAAAAGCGTCATATGATATTCTTATGACAGCGCGCAAAGCTGCGGGCCAGCATATTGCATCGAACAGCCAGTGCCCTCCGCTCCATCTCCAAGTCCACATCATCCCTTCCATCTTCAGAGACCTAGTGCCCAAGGTATTTATTTAAAAAAAAAAAAACGGATTGCACACCGGTAGTGCCGGCAGAAGTGAAAACTTGAACATTAACGTTGTGCATTTTTGATATTTTGGAATGGTTAGGGAATAATTTCGCACGAATTGCTTTTATTATCAGTATTATTTTTCATCTAGTATTTTTATAAAGTACTCACTCATTTTCTTTCACTATTTCTTCGTCACTTTTTTCATTAATTGATGCACCTTGTACAATGTTCATATTTTAAATACTTGATATAAACGAATTTTACAAGTATAGACAGTCGAGCCGTCATCAGCTCTCCGTCTTACGAATATTCGAGGCCACGTGTCCTGACGCGATTTTTACATTTTTTACCCATCCCAAAAAAGTGCACAACGTCGCTAAAGAAGTTTTCACTTCAAAACTTTTAAATTGAAAATGAAAACTACTATACTATAAAGTAGATACTTTATAGTATAGTAGTGTAGTATAATTGGTGTAGATACACCAATAATATATTTTAGGGGTGGTAAAACTTGCATAGTTCGACCGGGAGCGCGCTACCACCGTACTAGATGTGGGCGCCGCCTTAAAATTTGTCGGCGGCGGCGCGCTTACAAATTTTAGTCGGCGGCGGCGCGGCGCCGGCGGCGTGGCTAGCGTGGCTACTACTATCTTGTTATTTTTTAATACACGTAATCTACTCATCTACACCTACTTTAATTCAATTTAAACAATTTGCTACTAATAAAATTTCAGACGGAATACAGGAAAACGTCAGTATATTACAAACCTTGAATATAGACATATTAGGTACGAAAAAAAAACAATTTTACAAATGAATACTTACTTTAATAGCTTCTTGAATCTTCTTGAGTTGAATCTTCGCACCATTTTGTTCCACGCTGATAATTTTGCACACATTCATGATGCTATTCAGGACATAAAGAAGAGGTTTATATCTATAGGACGGCAAAGAGATTGTGGCAGTTACAGTTACAGATGCTGGAAGTGATGTGAAACGAGCAGTTGTAATGGCAAATTTGACTCACCATCTATGTCTAGGTTCACAATTTGGTGACAGTCGATGGCATAAATTCAGTTCCAGAAATTGCACTAATACTTCAGATATGTAAAAAAGTCGTCAAATCTGTAAGATATTGCGCCCCAGAGTTGCAAGCTGAAGCCAAAAAGGTACAGCAACAGCTAGCGTTTTTGGAGAAAATAGAAGACGTCGTTGAAAGGTTAGAAAGCGACGAGAGCGACCTCAAGTTGATCTAATGCTAGAAAATGCCGAAGAAACTGAAATCGAAGACAGGGCTTTACCTTCAGAATCCGAAAATTACAAACATATTCCAACCATCAAAACCGCAACCCCAACTCGTTGGCACAGCATTTTAGAAATGATAGATTGTCGCAGCAGCACTATTGGATAACCGCTTTATGAATCTGAAGGAAATCGATTCATTTCTAGAAAACCACAATATGACCAGAACGTCCTTCCTTTTCTCATACATAAGAGAAGTCATAAATATCAATAACAAGCCAGAAGCTTCGGCAGAAAATGCAGGCAATACCAGCACCAGCAATGTGACTGACACATCATTCTTGCACAAACTATCGAGAAAACACAGTATTAGTTTATACCAAGGTATTCAATAGAACAAGAATGTTGGCGGTACATTGCTAGCGCTGATCCTTCAGAACCTGCATTTTCTGCCGAAGCTTCTGGCTCGTTATTGATATTTATGACTTCTCTTATGTATGAGGAAAGGAAGGACGTTCTGGTCATATTGTGGTTTTCTAGAAATGAATCGATTTCCTTCAGATTCATAAAGCGGATATCCAATAGTAAGGCTGCGACAATGGGCTTTCTTACTGGTAATATTTTATTCATTTTTTCCATCATATTTCGTTTTAAGCGTAACATTCATTATAAGTGCCTCATCATCTTGATTAACCTTTAATACGTCCATAATCTCAGATCGGAACACCAGAACAACATTCATTGTGCATGTTTTCTGAGACGATAAGATTTCAAGTACTTCACGAAAGCTTCCCAAAATTTTTACTAGATCTTCCAAAAGAATCCAATCACTTTAAGTTATTCTGAGTTCTTCTTGACCAATCTATCTTAACATATTATTGATAGGGTCTCGGTTGCATACGTGAATTACACTTTCTATCATTTCTAAAATGCTGTGCCAACGAGTTGGGGTTGCGGTTTTGATTGTTGGAATATGTTTGTAATTTTCGGATCCTGTAGGTAAAGCCCTGTCTTCAGTTTCGGTTTCTTCGGCATTTTCTAGCATTAGATCAACTTGAGGTCGCTCTCGTCGCTTTCTAACCTTTCAACGACGTCTTCTATTTTCTCCAAAAACGCTAGCTGTTGCTGTACCTTTTTGGCTTCAGCTTGCAACTCTGGGGCGCAATATCTCACAGATTTGACGACTTTTTAGCATATCTGAAGTATTAGTGCAATTTCTGGAACTGAATTTTCAAATTTGCCATTATAACTGCTCGTTTCACATTACTTCCAGCATCTGTAACTGTAACTGCCACAATCTCTTTGCCGTCCTATAGATATAAACCTCTTCTTTATGTCCTGAATCGCATCATGAATGTGTGCAAAATTATCAGCGTGGAACAAAATGGTGCGAAGATTCAACACGTAGAGGTTATGTTATTTATATGGTGCTTCGTGCAACATGTACAAAATTATGACAAGTAGGTAATCACGATCCAAACGTAATATTATCCTCACTCTTCTTTTTCTCAGCAGTCAGACATGCAGAAAAATAAACATGGTCCAAGACGAGAATTTTTTTTCTTATTGGCTTCATTCAACATCAGATATCCAAAATATTTCCAGCAAAAACTGCTTCGGGTTTTCGCATCGTAAAAAACCTCAATCGTTAGTTTATGTACACTAGTTTTTGATATTTCAGTCATTTTTATTAAGAGTATAAAGAAAAGTTCACAAAACAAACGAACGTCTTAACGCCACTCACGCCACGCGGTGAAGGGCGGCGGCGGCGGCGGCGTGCGGCGGCCACACGGCGGCGCCGCGCCGGCGCGGCGCCCATATCTACACCGTACCCATTTCTGTCGTGAAGCAATATAATATGTAGGACATACAGCCGTAGGCCTTACGATCTCAAACAAGACTCAAGGCTGTAATCTGCCATGACCACTTAACACCACACAGCTTGCATGCTCCTATGCTACTAAAAAAATAATTTTAAGCCGTTTGAATTTTAGGGCTAACGCAGCAATCGTTGTTTATTACATTCATTTTATCATTTAGTTAAGTGAGAGAAAAATCTATCACTTTTTTAGACAGGAACGTTTTTTACAGGTGTCGGACAGTTTCTTAATACCAACAAATGAAATTCATACTAAAATACGTGAAAGTATGAGTGAGTGAGTACACAAGCTACTTTAACATTTTTAAAAATTTTAAACGACGAACTTTAACTTCGTGAGGGATTTCGTGTTTACGGGACTAAAAACATGCGAGGTTTTTTTTCCGCCGACTTTTTTTCCTCTCAGTGTATAAAAACCCCGTAAATTGGGTGCCCAAAGCCGATGATCCGGATAAAAATATAACTCGTATTAAACACCTTTATAATTATAGCAGAATTGATAAAACATCGCAATAAAAACCGCAAAATATGGGTTAAAATAAAATCAAAGTTGTCTTCAATTATAATAAATTTAGTTATAAGTAATTTTAGTTATACTGCTAACTTACGTTTTAATTCTGTCCTCCAAATTTGCATACCTCGCTGAGGTAAATATGGCGAACTAATAAATGTACATAAAACAACTTTTGTAATACCCATATTTGTGCAAATAAATTATATTCATTTTCATTTTCATTACTTTTTACTCGGTCAAAATATCGGGTCGAAAGCTAGTGTAACAAATAAAAGTGAGAGGAGGTGGTGTTTGTAAATGAAATCAAAATACTTCCAGCTCTGTGGGTTTTATTAAAACATTTGCTTTTTACTCGTGGAAAAATTAAACATATTATGTTTCTTTATCGCAAAAAGAAAAAAGACAGCTAACGAGGAATGTGTAAAAATATGAAATTGAATTTAATATTATATTAGTGGACTACATTAATGTGTGGTTTTCAAAAAGTGGTCGACTCAAATCTTATCTATTCAAACTTTCGGTATGGGGATCTCTGTAAATGTCACGTAATTTCTTTATACATCAGACAGCAGGTTGCGGGTAAATACATAGTATTATTTTTATTAAATCAAACATTTTGAAATGGGGAATAGGGGAAGGGACCAAATCTAAAAAAAACCGTCATGGAATTAATGAACAACTAATAAAGTTATCCCGAAATTGGTCTTAGAATGCTGTAAAAATTGGATATTCAACAATAACAAGACATGTATTGTCTTTTTCGTCACATATTTAAGAGGCCGTATACGAAATTTTGCCGATTTCGCTGATTTACCTGATTTTCCACATGAGATTTTGCAGTTAATATAGTGTATTTCCATAAGTTTTATTGCATAATATGACTGATCTATTTAATAATAATCTAATATATTACTTAGCTGAAGTGGCAATGGGCAGGCCATATAGTTAGGAGGACTGACAACCGGTGGGGAAGAAAGGTCCTCGAATGGCGACCACGTCTCGGCAAAAGGAGCACAGGCCGCCCTCCAACCAGGTGGACTGACGACCTGAAGAAGATAACGGGAAACCGCTGGATTCAGAGGGCGCAGGACCGGACGGAGTGGCGAACATTAGGGGAGGCCTTTGTCCAGCAGTGGACTTAAAAGGCTAATGGATGGGTGGATGGATATTACTTCACAGCAAAAATTCACAAAACTCTCACCGTTCTATTAAGTAAAACAAAGTATCTTCAGGTCTATTAAGTAAAACAAAGTAATAAAAATAAAAAGTGGCTAACTTATTAGATTATTATTAAAAAACATGATCAGTCATATTCTGCAATGAATCTTATGGAAATACTGTATTTTAACTGCAAAATCTCATGTGTAAAATCAGGTACTTAAATCAGCGAAATCGGCAACCATGTGTTCTGTGTCGGCAACACTTCGTATACAACCTCTTAAATCACCGCACGAGAATCAGTGCTAACTCGAAGATATTTTTCGTTGTATTTCTAAAAGCACAAGTTGAAAAATATTAACAAACCGTGAATTTTGTCACATGAAATATATTTTTTTAAATTGTGTCGAAGCCCCGCGGAATCATCTTCATACAATTTTGTTCCTAGAAATATGATATTTTATAAAGCATAGTACTCGTAAATTTGGTAACGGGAGTTCTGACCTTAATTGAAAGAAGTCCTGTCTTTCATCTTCACAATAGCGTTAAATAGGTTATAGAGGTTTAAATGAGAATCAAAGGGCCTCAGGCGTGGGATGTTAAAATGCCATAAATAAGTAAGCTACTCTTGAAAACGTTTATCATTTAATTACAACGGCCTCTGACATTTACTTCAAAGATTTTAAGCTAGTGGGCCTTGTATTCTTATATGTATTTGGGACCCACTCCAGGACACGGGTCACCTCAAATTAGCTTGAAGCACCTTTGTTGTAGAAGGAACTTCTACGAGTTAGGGACCGAACCGCTTTGAGAGTGTTTTTAAACCACATAAAAACTTTATTCATTCGTATTGAACTGTACCTTACATTTGCCCAAATAGTAAGAAGCTTTGAGCTTCAATGGTGAGGCGGGACGTAACCGCGGTGGAGAGTCCTGACCACACTAGACTTTTTTAAATTTTGAATTTGGAGTAGCAAACGAGCATGCAGGCCACGTGGTGTTATGTGGTTACTGAATCCCATGGATATCTACACTCAAGCAAGCATAGGTAGATAAATATTGTCTGAGGTCGTATGCAGTTACGCTGCCACTGATGAGGCTGATGATCACCTGATGTAAGTTTGCACCTTTCCACGGGAACACAATATAATTGATTTACGACAGAAGTGGGTGCAGCGGTAATCCTTACCCGATAGAGCCGTTAAAGTTTTACTTACCACCTACCAAACTCAAAAGAAACCATCCTCCATCCTCAAAAGAAGCCTCAAAAGGAGTAAGGTTTATTATTATTATTTTTTTCAACCTTTTTTATGTCCCACTGCTGGGCATATGTCTCCTTCTCACACAATTGAGAGGGATTTAGGCCATAGTCCACCACGCTGGCCAAGTGCGGATTGGTGGACTTAAATATTATAATTTTTACCAGTTTACCAAATATTATAATCACACATATTTGGTAAACAAATGAGGTACTTTTTCTAAATAATATTTTACTATAAAAGTGTGCTGGCAATGTTTACTATCTGCTAATAAGCCAAGAACTTTTAAAGACATTTTTGTAAAGATCGGAAGTAATTTGAAGAGACCAGGATAAGTTAAAAAGGGGACTGCAACGTACTTAAAGTTTAAACCTCTGAGTTTTGGAGTTCCATTTCAATGCGAATACTTCTATTTCACGCGATGACTACATAAAATTCGTTATGACAGTTTGTTTAAAACTTTTGCCACGATTTTAGGCATAAGAAATGCTCAGAGACTACTCAGCCAATTAAATTAAGTTGAAGGACTTGCCTACCGCAATTCTTCGAATAGAAATTACGAAACAAAAGGCAGCTGTAAACGTAAACAAATTTTCCAAGAGGAAATATGCTTATGGAAGAAGGTTATATGTGCGACCAACAAGTAGACGCGATTGTTGACTCACAGTTCAGAATACGGGTTTTCGTTAAATAAAAGATGAAACAATTTACAAATTGCACGTATATTTCGTAGTTATGTAGTATACAAATCACATATCTGAATGTTTCAAGAACGATTTAACGACCAACAGACCAAAAAGGAGTACTTTATAACACTCTATTTAATTATTATTCCTTTAATCCTGTACATGTTTCACTATCACTTTACGCTTTTACACTTTCTATTTCTTTTCCTTAGTCACGTCTCGATTCCTCAGTGCTTCTGAGCCGAATGCTTGCAGCTTGGTCGGAGAAAAGAACGACAATTCGTATGACCGGAAGTTGGCTATGATTAACTAAACTGACGGAACCAAGGTGGCAAAGGTGTTGGAAACAGAACAATCGAATTACCGCTACCAAAAATATTATAATATGGAATGAACTAATACAATATTATTCTTCATAAATAAATAAATGTTAACACGATAATGTTTTTAAAATGCTACGCCACATATGCACCTTCCCTTACAAGATTTCAAGGTTTAACTGAAATCGTCGCTAAGGTACGAAATCGTCGCTAAGGTACGAGATGTTATGCACAACATGTCTTCTGTCACAGCATTCTAACATACGAGAATGCTGAACCAGAAGCAGAGTGAACGTCTTGACATAGAAATGCAAATGTACTGCGAGTATATCATCTATGTTAAAGCCAGACTGGTTTCAGACCGAAGGGCTTCATGGCATAATATCTATTACGAACTTTATTTTAGGGTATCACATCTTTTAAATATAATGGTACAATGGTAAGCCGGTTGGACCGCCGGTTAGATATGTGGCCGTTTACAACGATTTGGTTTGTGGTTGGGCCTGTTGGACCTCGCAGTTATACCTACCACGAGAAAAGCCGTGGATGGCCTTAATCCCTTTCAATTACGAGAGCAAATCTGCAGTTGCACATCTACACAGCTCAGCCTTAACATTAAAAAGGGATGAAAAATATATAAATATAAAATAACTCTTATAAGCAATTAAAGTATTGTAATTATGTACTTTGATTTACATTGTTCTTCTGATAGCACAAAGCCCTTTGATATCGAATACCTTAAAACGATCAATTATTGTATAACTAAATATATATTTTTAATCTCGTAAACGACTCCAACGATTTTAATGAAATTTAGGTTTCGGGGGTGATAAATCGATCCAGCTAGGTTTTATTTTTCGTGCTATGATGTGATATGACGACCTGCGTGGCGCAATGGTTACCATGCCGGACTGCCAATCGAAGGGTCCCGGGTTCGATTCCGGGCGAATCAGAAAATTGAATGATGAGTTTAAATTTCTGTTCTCGGTCTGGGTGTTTGTGTTTCTATCTTTGTGTGTGTCCATGGTACCCACGACACAGGGTATATCTATCCTACTGTGGGGCTATGAGTGTGAATTTTGTGTGTTTTTTTAGAAATTTTAAATTATAAAAAAAAATTTCAGCGTATAAACTGAAAAATACGACTGTGCCTGACATCTATTGGAGAATATTAATAATATTGTGGCGTAGAACGCCGTCTAACGCCCACCGTCAATCGGACGTTCAAAGAAATAACAATATCGATTTGAAAGAACTCTATAAAAATTTCGAATTAAAGCTTCCTTGGCCGAATGGTTACGTGGGCTGACTGCGAAACTAGAGACCCGGGTTCAAACCTCAATCAAAACCATATTGCGTTTATTATTTTTTTTTGTGATTTTTTTAATTGGGAGCTATTTCAAATGGCGTTCTGAAGTAACTCTAAGCAAATGAGTGTTTCGTTTGAAAGTAAACCCAGAAAATAAAAGACCGAGCGTATTAGGTACTATAGGTATTCTTATATTATTACTAGTTGTGCCCGCGACGTCGTCCGCGTAGATAAAGACTTGTACAAAAGGCTTGATTAGGCTTGGATTATTTGTTCCTCCTCCTCCTTAGTCGTTCACTCTTGACAGCGTGGTCGTGGCTGATGAGGTTGCAATTTCGTTCGTGACCGCTTGCCCTCCACTGTCCCTAGGATTATTGTTACCTTTTATGAAATTACATATGATACAAAAGTTCATATTATATTATGTTGAGTGGAAACATTCTTCCTGAGTCCTTACAATTCTTACTGTACTCCTCTTATAATATCGACTTTTCAGTTGTTATCATCAGTTTCTCTTTACAAATTAAACGTATTATAATAGCCTGTTTTTAAAGTGTTTAGATAGGACTGCTGTGCCCGCGGAAAGAATCATTATAATTAAATAATTTGTACTGCAAATAATGCATAGATTCATTATCATTATGTAACTTAAATATATTGCAGAAAGGTGGTGAAATGTCTACGCTATGTCAGACGTGGTTAGTAGTTGGGAGTCAAATTCTTGGTTGCTTACACGTTGGTTGCAATTGTCGTTAACATACTGTCGTTCATACTTAATGGAGGTCTTTTGAGCGATTTAAAACTTGCGACAGCAGTTAGGCTACTAACAATGAAGACGTCATCAACCTGAATTGGAGCAGCGTGAGAGGGCATGACCACCATGCCGTGCTGCTGCCGTGACGCTTTAGCATATTAGTGTAACACCAGTGCCAGTACTGCGTATGTATGTAATAGCTCTTATTAAATTAACCACTGAAAACGTCTGCTCATTTCAATAAAAAAATTATAAGACCCTCGGCAATTGCTTATTCTTTTATTCGAAATCACTTTTTTTATAAATAAACCGAACAAAGAGGCAGAAAGGCCGCGTGGTTAAGCGATCACCCGAGCACTGCCGGCTTTGAAGAAGAGCTTTCTTTACAGCTTTCTTGAAGAACCCTATGTCAAAGTCCATTGGAAATGCCTCAGCTGGAAGGTTGTCCCATAACTTACACATCCGTTCAAAACATCAAAAGGAGCGTGCAAAGCGGCCTGTGGAACTTTAACCTTCGACTGGTGGTGTAATCATGATATGGTGACGTAGCTATCATTTTGAAGAGATCACTCAGCATAGTAAAGTCGGTAGAACACTTTGATTTTTTTTACGTTTCACACTGATAGCCCCAGAGTAGGGTAAATATACACTGTGTAATGGGTACCATGAGACACACAGAGACAGAAATACAAACACTTAAACCGAGAACAGAAAATTAAACTCATCATTCAAATTTCTGCTTCGCCGGGAATCAAACTCGAGACCCTTCGATTGGCAGTCCGGCATGGTAACCATTGCGCCACGCGAGTCCAGGCGCGGTCGCAGCCTTCAATTTTGGGCAATGGTCGCCAAGAAATTTTGGTGGTGGGTCACTAAGAAATTTGGGGGAAGAGGTGTCTCAAATTGGCTTGTTTCGCCTTCCATCTACGCATGAGTGAGGGATTTTGGGGGGGGGGTCATGTCCCCTGTGACCCCCCCATAATATGTGGATGTAACCACCGCGCCGCGCCTCCATAATGCTCTACCACAATGAGTACAATATCAGCGCCAGTTCCAAAGCTCTCTAAGTTGTTAATTTTTTTTATTAGATATTTTATTAAGTAAATATACTCGTAATTAATTATTTGAAATAATCTCCACCAATCCACTTTGTAATAGCATTATTGGGTAAACTAATGAATATGTAGTTCACCACCTGTAAATCTACCTGTAAAAAGCAATTAAATGTGAATAAATAAATAACAACGACATCTATCGTGTAGCGTTTAAACTAAATTGTCGATATAGCGAATTTGCAACAGATCACTAAATAGTTCTGAATATGAACATAGATGTCGGCAGTAGCCTCGTTTTGTTAAGGTTTTGTACATTTTGTATTGAGGATTTCTTTGAATATGTGGTGATATGTATGGTTTTTTTAAATATTTAGAGATGAAATCTAGCATACGTGATAGAAAACTTGCTTTTACTTTTTTTCTACTTTTCCCAAAAAGATTCTATAAATCAAGTCTCAACAATCAGTTTTTAAAGAATTTCGAAAAAAATTGACACTTAAAGGGTGAATTTTGGAAAATGCTGAAATACGTAATTCTTTATTTTACTATGCATTTAAACGCATTAGCACCGGAGTGCTGATTCATTGCGCAGAGTCAGCGTGCAGGCGTTCATCCATTTCATCCTTGAAATTGACGTAACTTTTTTGTTTGTGAACCGATTTAAATAAAACAAACCCTAAATGTTAATCCAAAAAAATACCAATACATCAGTGAAAACCGCATCCTTCTACGTTAAGCCGTTCCTGAGATTAGCGCGCACAAACGAACAGATAAACAGACAAACAGATAAACAGACAAACAGACAAACAGACAAACAGACAATAATTCTAAAAATCATTGTTTTGGGTTCTATCACGCTAATAAATAGCCCTAGTGACAGTTTTTTTCAAATATCTTCAATGTACAGAAACCGACTTGTTACAGATTTATTATATGTATAGATATAGATTATACCTGGTATATATTATATATATTTTATGATGGTATATATTATATATATACCAGGTACTCTTATATTATTTACCCTTTAATACTCTTCATTTTGGACTTTTCAGACATACTAGGTAAATTACTTTTCCGAGAAATTCTGTAGCGAGGTTCATCAAATGTAAAATTCATGAAACCACGAACATACTGATACCGGGAAAAGTGTTGTGTAGCGGATAATGATCATGTAATTCGTAGTTTATAATAATATACTAACTACGAATTACATGATCATTACGAATTACATGATTCGTAGCTATGAAAATGTGAGTATCATTTATTGCTTTAAAGTAGGGGAGCCCACGAGGCTAATTGTGGACTTACTCGAGCGTCATCAGGACCTTGTGCATTTTATATTTTGGGTGGTAGGAAGATTAAAAGATTATATGACGTTTTCCGTTTCCCCGGTGGGGAGAGCGCCTATAGGTTTTCAAAAATTTTATACGTAAGGTACAGGCAATATAAAGACAAATATCGATCAATACTAGAATAAATTAAATGCACGGTAAGTCATATTTCAGTAATTTATATGCATGATAAGTCGTATTTCAGTAATCTGATGATTTGAGTTGAGTATGAATGTATGCACAACAATAAAATAAAAAACAGCATTTTGGCAATCTCGGGAGAGTTGGAATTTTTATTATTTAATAAGTCATGGTTCAACGGTAACGGGGTATTCTAATCTGACCGTTTTGACATCCGTAAGCAAGATAAAAAAATGAAAAAAATACTGTACCTATATAGAAGGATTTTGTAATCATGGCAGTACTCAACAAGATGTAAGAAGTACCCCATATCTTAATCTGACGCGCTTGAGTAAATCCGAAAATCTCCTCTTGGGCTCCCCTACTCAGGTAACCTAAAATATAATCTGGGGTTTTAGGAACGGCTCTGTACCTACTCGTTATTAGAGAGGCTGCAACCCATTTTTGCGTCCCACTGTTGGGCACTGGTCTCTCCCCGATATAGGGATATGGAGCTTACTCCACCGCGCTGCTTTAATGCGAGTTGGTGGAGTATTAGAGAGGCCTGGAGCTTATCCACCACGTTGCTCAATAAAATTATTTAACTATTATATATTTTTATATAATAAGTATGTCTTATGTATAATCGAGGAAATTTGTTAAACTGACACTGATGACTACTGATGAGCTGCAAGTGCAACGACTATTTTAGCACGTGTACCTAAAAGTGTTTTTTTCAATAAATAATCAAAAAAATATAGCAAAATTAAAAATACAAGATTTCGTATGAATCTGTTGTTCGCTATAAAGTGACTTTGTCCTTGGTGTAACATAGTAAGCAGGCGTTACAATGTCCACAGCCCCGTAAATAAACAAATTTCGTGACCAGAATTTACAAATTTAAGCCTGCTCAATTTAAACATAACTTAATAGCTTTCTTTTTATTTCAAGATTGTAGCTGTTAACGGCTATAAGGTATTAGGTATCCTATATAGCTTGTTCTCAACATTATTTCTATTTTTATCCTATAGTTAGAAAGCGATTTCCATTTATACAGTCCGTATCTACGAAACGGGAATTCCAATAGATTTTTGGTTTTCTTCATATGATATTATGTCCACTGCTGAGAATCATTCCCTTACGCTTGTTCGTCTTCGTGTTGAAAGTGTTGAAAGTAGGCTCGTAGTCTTTTGCCAAGACATGGCCGCTACTTAAACATATGTTATTTAATCAAACTATATAAAAATATGTACAAAGCACGCATGGCTCGACGGCTAGCGTAGAATGCAAGCGATCTACGCTGATAGGATGCGATGGGTGATGGCGATCGTTAGTGGAAAATCTTTCATGCGAGTTTCCGTGCCTTGGAGGGCACGTTAAGCCATCGGCCCCAGTTTTTATGGATATATGGCTGCAACCTGCAACCCTTTTTTGCGCCCCACTGCTGGGCACGGGTCTCTCCCCATTATTGGGAAGGCCTGGAGCTTACTCCACCACGCTGCTCCAATGCGGGTTTGTGGAGATGCGGGTTAGTGGCCAACCCGCTGTCGGATGTTTTCAAACCGCCCATAAGGCCTCCGACAAGGTTTAACGACTGTTATCTATCGACAACAACCGGGACCGACGGATTACGTGCCCTCCGAAGCACGGAAACGCGCATGAAATTTTTTGCCACTAGCGGTCACCCATCTCACACCCGACCGCGCCCGTTTGACTTAGCTGCACAGACCGCTTGCGTTCTACGCTAGCCGCCGAGCCATGCGCGCTTCTCGATAGATAACAGATAACAGCCGTTAAACCTTATTGGAAGCCTAATGGGTAGTTTGAAAACATCCGATAGCGAGTTGGCCATTAACCCGCATCTCCACCAACACTTAAAGGTGGAGTGTGGTGGAGTTAGCTTCCGTTTTCGTTAAGCCAGGCTTAAGGCAGGCAGGTTCCAATAATTGAAAGAGACCTGTGAGCAGCAGTGGGGCGTAACAAGGGTTACAGCCAATCAGCCAAGTGAATATGGCTGTAGGTGCTGTATTAGTGTGTATTTGTATAGAGGACAGGTATCCATTTTGAGAACTAACGATAAATTCAAGTACAACAAAAGACGACACTATGAAAAACGTCCAAAAGCTTCCCATGTTCCATGCCTATTCCCTTTCTGAATTTTTGTCAATAGTTTATTTGAAATTTATTATTTAAAATTGCTTGAAAAATTATTGTAACGTGTCTAAGGCGATTATAACACGACGCCGCGCAGCCGGGTGTTGCGGTCCAATAAACAATAAAATGCGCTTGTATAAAAAACCTGTAAATGGAACATAAGATAAGCATGCAGACCACGTAAAGTTATGTGCCCAAGATAAGGAACGATACGGATACGGATGATACGGAACCTTATCCCAAGTAGACATGGGCGCCGCGCCGGCGCGGCGCCGCCGTGTGGCCTCCGCACGCCGCCGCCGCCGCCGCCATTAACCGCGTGGCGTGAGTGGCGTTAAGACGTTCCTTCGTTTTGTGAACTTTTCTTTATAGGTACTTTTAATAAAAATGACTGATATATCAAAAACTAGTGTACATAAACTAACGATTGAGGTTTTTTACGATGCAAAAACCCGAAGCAGTTTTTGCTGGAAATACTTTGGATATCTGGTATTGAATGAAGCCAATAAGAAAAAAATTCTCGACTTGGACCATGTTTATTTTTCTGCATGTCTCACAGCTGTAAAAAAGAAGAGTGAGGATAATATTACGTTTGGATCGTGAGTTCCTACTTATCATAATATTGTACATGTTGCACGAAGCACCATATAAATAAATAACTAACTTAACCATGTAAATAACCTAAAATTGACCTCTAAACATAATTTCTACATGTTGAATCTTCGCACCATTTTGTTCCACGCTGATAATTTTGCACACATTTATGATGCGATTCAGGACATAAAGAAGAGGTTTATATCGGACGGCAAAGCGATTGTGGCAGTTACAGTTACAGATGCTGGAAGTGATGTGAAACGAGCAGTTGTTATGGCAAATTTGACTCACAATCTATGTCTAGGTCATGGGCTTCACAATTTGGTGACAGTCGATGGCATAAATTCCGTTCCAAAAATTGCACTAATACTTCAGAAATGCAAAAAAGTCGTCAAATCTGTGAGATATTGCGCCTCAGAGTTGCAAGCTGAAGCCAAAAAGGTACAGCAACAGCTAGCGTTTTTGGAGAAAATAGAAGACGTCGTTGAAAGGTTAGAAAGCGACGAGAGTGACCTCAAGTTGACCTAATGCTAGAAAAAGCCGAAGAAACCGAAATCGAAGACAGGGCTTTACCTTCAGGATTTTTAAAAACAAAATTACAAACATATTCCAACAATCAAAACCGCAACCCCAACTCGTTGGCACAACATTTTAGAAATGATAGAAAGTGTAATTCACGTATGCAACCGAGACCCTATCAATTGTTAAGAAAGATTGGTCAAGAAGAACTCAGAATAACTCAAAGTGATTGGATTCTTCTGGAAGATCTAGTAAAAATTTTTGGGAAGCTTTCGTGAAGTACTTGAAATCTTATCGTCTCAGAAAACATGCACAATGAATGTTGCTCCGGTGTTCCGATCTGAGATTATGGACGTATTAAAGGTCAATCAAGATGATGAGGCACTTATAATGTTACGCTTAAAACGAAACATGATGGAAAAAATGAATAAAAGATTCGCAGTAACAAAGCCCACAGTCGCAGCAGCACTATTGGATAACCGCTTTATGAATCTGAAGGAAATCGATTCATTTCTAGAAAACCACAATATTACCAGAACGTCCTTCTTTTCCTCATACATAAGAGAAGTCATAAATATCAATAACGAGCCAGAAGCTTCGGCAGAAAATGCAGGCAATACCAGAACCAGCAATGTGACTGACACATCATTCTTGCACAAACTATAGAAGAAAACACAGTATTAGTTTATACCAAGGTATTCAATAGAACAATAATGTTGGCGTTACATTGCTAGCGCTGATCCTTCAGAACCAAAAGATGGCGATTTACTATGTTATTGGAACAGTAAAAAAAGCATTTCCTTATCTTGCTGCTCTTACTAAAGCTTTACTCTGTGTGCCTGCCACAAGCACTCCGAGTGAGAGGGTATTCTCGATAGCCGGATTAAACGTTACAGCGAAAAGATCTCGCTTGAGTTCAATTCGGGTAAATAATAGTATATTGTGTGGCAAGGGGTGAAACAAGACGATTTTTGACGAGGGCGAGAGGTGACTGCCTGAGCAAAGCGAGGGCTGTCATCGCCCTGGTCTGAAATCGTGTTTCATCCCGTGCCAAACACTCTATTTTTCATATCACATGTAATGAAACAACGAGTTTTGATTTCTGTAGCCAGTCGAAGTAAGACTATTTCAGACAAATAGCGCAGTAATATCTTTTGACAACGATTTGACGACAGTTGTAAATGCGATTCTGACAAACTTGAAATAAAGACGTAAATAATAAATAAATAAAGGTGCCGGGTAGAAACAACGTTGTTTCTCCCCTAGGGCAGAAACAACGTTGTTTCTGACTGACACATTCGCATTGGTTTGAAATTGTCTTATTTCGACTGGCAAAACAGAGATCAAAACAAAACTCGCTGTTTCAATGCATGTGATATGAAAAATTGATTAAAATGCCAAACCTTAAAATTAATTAAACTATTTAAGAAACTATTAAAGTAAGTATTCATTTGTAAAATTGTTTTTTTTTTTTTGTGTACCTAATATGTCTATATTCAAGGTTTGTAATATTCTGACGTTTTCCTGTATTCCGTCTGAAATTATATTAGTAGCAAATTGTTTAAATTGAATCAAAGTAGGTGAAGATGAGTAGATTACGTGTATTAAAAAATAACAAGATAGTAGTAGCCACGCTAGCCACGCCGCCGGCGCCGCGCCGCCGCCGACTAAAATTTGTCAGCGCGCCGCCGCCGAAAATTTTTAAGGCGGCGCCCACATCTAATCCCAAGTTCCATTTTTGTCTGAGATCGCATGTAGTGATAAACTGGTGGCGTGTAAGACCCTGTCATTGTAAGACTTGCTACGAAACGCTGCCACAGGAGTGCTGCGACGCGGCGATGCTACGTACACCTAGGGCTGCCATCCGTCTGGATTTCCCCGGATTTGTCCTAGTTTGAAGGGCGTCCGGGGACGTCCGGCAGGGGTTTTTGAAAAGTGTCCGGATGAAACCTGGACACTTGTTGTCAGGGGAAATCCATTTTTTTAAAATATATAAGCGATAAATTGAAATAAATCTTAATTAAAAATTCATCTACAATAACCCGCATTCAAGAAGGCTCGGCAAAATAGTCAACGATCGAATGGAGTTAAAATGATGTTTTTATTTTTGTTGCAAAAAATATTTTTCCAGAGATGTCCGGGGAAAAAACCATATTTGAAATGAAATGAAATGAAATGAAATGAAATGAAATGAAATGAAATATTCTTTATTCACTGTACGGTTCCTTTACAAACTCTTAGTGAACGTTATTTTTTTTTTGTTCTGTCTGCTCTGGGTGCGCTTAGGCAATGCTGAGCTGAAGAAAAGAGCAGACGGAGAAAAACTTCAGCCCTGTTTTAAAATATGGGGTATACAATAGCTAACTTTCTTACAGAGTAGCTATGGGCCGATAAGGAACATACGTGACAGCTACCGCATGTGTCAATGTCGTCCCACAGCCACCTGCTAACATAGGCAGTTTAATTCATTTAAGTCTATTACATCAGTTATAGAAACAGCCTTGTGGGACTACAGCTCAATCCCAAGCTTTTTTATCAATTAAATAGTCCTTAAGATCGTAATAAGCCTTGCGGCACAGGACTTGTTTGACTTTTTTTTTAAATCTGTGAAAAGGGAGGGATTGAACATTTTTCGGGATTTTATTGTATATTCTGATCGACATCCCGATAAAAGAGTGGCTCTTTTTGCGGAGCCTACACTTGGGGAATGCAAGTTTATGGCCATTCCTTGTCGAAACACAGTTCGAACTATGTAGATCCAAAAAGGTCATAAATTCGTGTTTGTTTTTACGAACATACATTATATTTTCATAAATATATTGCGATGCAAATGTTAGTATATTAGTCTCCTTAAATTTTTCTCTCAGTGATTCTCTAGAATTTAATTTATATATTGCGCGAATAGCCCTCTTCTGCAAAATAAATATTGTGTCGACATTAGCTGCATTTCCCCACAGTAAAATACCATACGACATTATACTATGGAAATAACTAAAATAGACCAGTCTAGCCGTATCGACATCTGTAAGTGATCTTATTTTTTTAATTGCAAAGACGGCAGAACTTAGTCTATTCGCTAACCGAGAGATATGGGGTCCCCATTGAAGCCTAGAATCAACAGTTAATCCAAGAAATACAGCTTCATCAACAAAGCTCACTTCCTCGCCATTCAATTGTGGTTTTACAATATTTTCTTTAACATTAGGTGGTGAAAACTTAATACAATTGGTCTTTTTGTTATTGAGTAGTAGGTTATTTACATTAAACCAATTTACCACCTCAGAGAGAGCATTGTTCACATCGTCATAATTTTCAGATTGTCTATTAGTTTTAAAAATTAAGGAAGTATCATCTGCAAACAATACTATCTCGTGATTATTCTCCACCATATATGGCAGATCGTTAATATATATTAAAAATAGGAACGGACCGAGTATTGAGCCCTGTGGGACCCCCAAATGAACTACAGACCCGTTTGACATTTTACCGTTCACTTCAACCCTCTGGATCCTATCACTCAAATAAGACTCCAGAAGCCTGAGCGCGGTTTCTTTGATGCCATAGTGATTGAGTTTCCTGATTAATGTTTCATGGTGCACGCAGTCAAATGCCTTAGATAGGTCACAAAAGATACCTAAAGCATCCCGTGACCCCTCCCAAGCATCCACTATGGTCTTAAAAAGCTCTACTCCGGCATCTGTGGTTGAGCGACCCCTCGTAAAACCGAATTGATTTTTATGGATAAGTCTATTATTTGTAAAGTGTTTTAGAAGTTGTTCCAAAATTATTTTCTCAAAGATTTTACTAATTGAGGGCAGAATTGAAATTGGTCTAAAGTTGGAGGGATCTGAAGTATTGCCCGACTTAAATAAAGGTATCACTTTACTATGTTTCATTAGATCAGGAAAGTCACCACTCTTAATACAGTTATTGAATATTATAGCTAAGTGGGGTGCTATTAAGTCAATTATTGAACTAAGTATTTTTACAGAGATACCCCAAAGATCAGTAGTGTTCTTAATTTCTAAAGTCTTAAATATCTTTACAATGTGTTTAGCGTCTACGGGCCTGAATGTAAACTTACATTTGCATTCGCTTACATTTTTCTTAAGCAATGATTCGGCGGCTTCAGGGGAAGACCTAAGCGATTTAGTCGTCGAGACTGGAATGTCAGCAAAGTATTTTTCAAATGTTTTTGCTACAAGTTCGTCTGATTTAATGACGGTATCGTCCACAATAAGTTTATAGACACGATAACGGTCATTGACTCTTCCAGTCTCGGCGTTAATAATGTTCCAAGTCGTTTTAATTTTATTCTTACTAGATTTAATTTGGTTACCAATATGCAATGACTTGGCCGCGATACATACTTGCTTAAACAATTTTGAATAATTTCTAACGTGTGCACAAAAGGACTCGTCTCGATTAAACGATCTCTCTTCATAGAGATCATATAATTTTTGTCTACTTTTATGTATCCCTAAAGTCGCCCAATCACTGAATGATTTACAGTTTTTAGGAGAGATTGTTTTTGATGTAAAACAGTATTATATATTTTGTTTATATGAGAACATAATGCCCCATAATGTTTATTTACATTATTATGGGCCGGAATACGAAACCCATTTTCAATAGCACATCTAAATCTCTCCATGCGTTTTTTAGTCACTGGAACGACCACCTTGCTCTTACTAACCTGTCTGTCCATCCTGTAATTAAAGCAAACTAATTGGCCACAATGATCAGAGCCTAAGTTGTTTATTATCATAGATTGCGCTGGTGACCCATCTGTAAAAATATTATCTATACAAGTTGCTGTGGATTGTGTAATCCTAGTTGGTTGTGAAAACACGTTAGTAAGATTACAGCATTTTAAGACAGATAAAAACTTTTTGCTTAGGGCTGAATCCTCCAATATATTTATATTAAAATCACCACAAACAACTATGTCCTTCTTCTTTTTAGTATTGTTGCACAATTTATCCAGTAATTGTTCTAAAACTGACTCAAAGGTATCATACAAAGAGTTTGGAGGTCTATAAATACAAACAATAATACAATTTAATAACTCCACACAGGCTATTTCTATAGTTCGTTCAATAGAAAGGCTCACTATGTCTTGACGAACCTTAAACTTTAGGTCCTTACTTACAAAAATTAACGAGCCACCACGTAAGGCTGTCTGCCTACTGAACGAACTTGCGACTTGGTGCTTATCAAAGTTAAAAACAAGTTGGTAATCTTTCAACCAATGTTCTGTAATACACATAATATTAATATTGTATTCCTTTAAAAATAATTCTAATTCTAATTCTTTGGATAGCAGACCTTGGATATTTTGATGCACCAAGTTTAGACATTTATTATTTCTTATTATATTACTTGACAAAGGGCATATACACGTTTCGCCCAAATGTCCGGGATTTTTGCCGTGTTTATCCGGCGTCGGCAATTTAGGTGATGGCAGCCCTACGTTCACCTAACATCAAATACAATCAACTCTTCTTTTCTCTCGTCTACCTTTGCTCCCAACAACCAATACGCCTAAATGATTCTTCACGTTGACTCGCGGGCACGGTTGTCTTTACCATAATAAATTACACAATATAACAATCCTTTTATAAATACGTTGATTTTCAAATTATTTACAAAACATAACACGTGTTTTATTTGCACTGCAAAATACTTGTTATTGATAACACCGAATACATGTTTTCCAGTAACAAAGAAAACTTAATCCGTTGTTTTTCAGGGCAAGAAGAATGTGCTTTAACTTTTGATCGAGATTTTTCAGAGTTACAATTTAATGCGAATTCTATTTTTATTTAAGCTCCTATAAGAACTTAAGCTCTTCATGTGATATGATGTACTACTAGCATTTGGAATGAGATAGAAAATATTTTTAAAATAAAATATATAGCGTAAAGAAAATAAGCTTAAAATCTGAGACACACCATTTTTCTATAATGTTGGATAAGTATTTAAAGACTTATTAAAAATTCCTTACTTAAATAAATACTAAACAGCCCTTCCACATTTAAAATACATATTTAGTTCTTAAGATACGACAGAAAGTTTTACAAAGAAGTAATTAGAATGAAGCGCGAATGGCCCGGCGGTTAGCGTAGAACGCAAACGATCTATGCAACTAAACCAAACGGGCGCGGTCGAGTGGGTGTGAGATGGGTGACCGCTAGTGGCAAATAAATTCATACGCGTTTCCGTGCTTCGGAGGGCACGTTATCCGTCGGTCCCGGTTGTTGTCGATAGATAACAGTCGTTAAACCTTGTCGGAGGCCTTATGGGCGGTTTGAAAACATCCGACAGCGGGTTGGCCACTAACCCGCATCTCCACCAACCCGCATTGGAGCAGCGTGGTGGAGTAATTTCCAGGCCTCCCCAATAATGGGGAGAGACCCGTGCGTAGTGGGACGCAAAAAGGCTTGCAGCCAATTAAAATGATACCAGTGACTGGAACCGTATTGACATAAAACGGTTCCAGACTGGGACACGGGTATCTTCCCTCAATTGGGAAGGCTTGGAGCTTATTCCATAAGAATATATGCTTATTTCACCACGTTGATCCAATACGGGTTGGTAGATATTCGGATTAAACTTACAACTTAAATATAGACTTATTCTACCTATGATACTCGTAATTATGACTAGAATTAGAGGCAACTCATGTCCAGTAATGGGATTTGAAAGAGATTGAATTGATGGATTTCATGAGAAAGGTGCTAATTTTCGGTGTAATTTATTTAATAATAATAAGTGATAAGTCTTTTGAATACACATCTTATTGGCAAGATAGAAAGGACACTTCTATTTTGGGGTTGAATATTAATAATTATTATTGTTATTTTATTGTTAACACTTTTTGTGCCAAAATGACAAAAAAACAAAATCTAGGTTACGAGTATCTATTTTGCAACCAAAATAATCAGGGGCAAAATTTAAAAACTTTCGCTAAAAATTTGAGTCTAAAACATCGTAGTCGTAAAATGTTTCTTGAAATCCGATATCGTCTCGTTAAAAATGAAAGTTGGATTCCGGCTAAGTGCATCTCAGAGAGCAGTGGCGCTCTTACTCTACGTAAACTATTTACAAGTCTTTCTCTATGGAAACTACATGTCCACTTCATATTTTGTTCTTTACTTAAGTAAATTATCTTTTTCTTAATTTATGCTAAAGAAGACTAAAGAAGAATGAAGCGCGCATGGCTCGGCTGCTAGCGTAGAACGCAAGCGGTCTATGCATCTAAGCCAAACGGGCGCGGTCGGGTGTGAGATGGGTGACCGCTACTGGCAAAAAATTTCATGCGCGTTTCCGTGCTTCGGAGGGCACGTTAAGCCGTCGGTAACGGTTGCTGTCGATAGGTTAAACCTCGTTAAACCTTGTCGGAGGCCTTACGGGCGGTTTAAAAACATCCGACAGCGGGTTGACCACTAATCCGCATCTCCATCAACCCGCATTGGAGCAGCAATAAGGGGGAGATACCCGTGCCCAGCAGTGGGACGCAAAAAGGGTTGCAGCCAAAGAAGACTTAATAAAAAAGGAGTTTTGGTGGGAACTTGAAACAGGCATGTCTTATTTGATTTTAATTTTTACCGTCTTCCAAAACTGTATTCGGCTGTTTGTATTTTTTATATAATATTCACCGATTACTCCGCCGATTGTGGTCGATTTTCAAAATTATTTTTTGTTTTTATTTAGTACGCGACACGATTGTTAGTACACGAAAATAATACAATAAAACAATCCTTCTATAAAAAAATAAGAAACATCCTATATTGGATAAATTGTATATTGGAAAGAACCAGATATTAAATACATCTTAATGAACCATAAATTAAAAAAATCACCAAGCATGAACAAAGATAACTGTTGGGTAAAGGGGTGGGACCTCCGGTTCGATATGACCAAAAATGGTGGTGGAATAAAGGGTGGAAAGGAGGGTGGTCCCCCGTTGCGGGTGCAGGAATTGTGGACTGTAAGTTGCGTGTCGAATTAAAGGTGGAAAACGAGAAGGATTGATAAAGGGAACAAACGCACTAACCTGGGGCTGGAGCAGATGGTATGCTCGTGCTCTGATGAAGCCTCGATCAATCTTCTCTTGCCCGGGAACTGGTGTTGTCCTTCACAATACACTACAAGTGCACATTTACTTTGAGTCAGTTAAATCACAAACTATTGACAGCGGTGATGGCGGCGATGCGGCGAGTCTGATGACCACGTGTTAGGTGGCTTGCGGTGCGGTTGTCACTTGTCACGAGAGGACTTGCATGCGCGTCGGCGGCACGGCGAACGAAAGCAGACTGCAGACTGATAGATCTTCCTGATCCATATGCGTGCGCCCAAGTGCGAACGATGCCGATATAATACAATAGTGCGCTTGCGGGAAAGAGAGGGAGGATGAAGGGGAGGGAGGTGAAATGACTTAATTGGCGCGAACATCCCCCCGGCCTTGAGGTCTCCTCAAATAGCGAATTAAAAAAAAAAACATAAATATATACAGCGGAGTTAATATCATATAGAAAAAACTATATATGCGGTGAACAGAGGCGATGCGATGAATATAATTAGTAAATTAATAAAAATATTATAATAGCGGGATGAGAATTTATACTTAAACTATAACTTATAAAATATAAACTACATAGGCATATAGAAATATTATTGTGTTGGTAGAGGGCAAAGTCTAACAATGGGCCGCTGCAAAGTGGAGCTCTTAGTCTTCACTTGTGCAACGCGCACCACACCATCCCTACCAGGAAACAGTTCAGTGACGACGCCTAGCGGCCACTGAAGAGGCGGGGCGTTATCCATATCGATAAGAACAACGGTTCCTACAGAAATGGAATTAATAGAATGTTTATTCCACTTTTCTCTTGCTTGTAGTGTATGTAAGTATTCTGATCTGAAGCGCTTCCAGAATGACTGAACTATCGAATCAAGCAATGAAAAACGTGATAAAAGATTAATGCGTTCTTTACTAAGATCCGCGGCGGGTAAGCATCCAAGTGGATTAACAGCGAGGAAATGCGCGGGCGTAAGTGCAGTAGGTTCCGCCGGATCGCTACTTAACACGTAAAGCGGTCGTGAATTTAATATGCGTTCGACCTGAGTGAGGACAGTAAGCAACTCCTCATACGTGAGGATTTGCTTACCTATGACGCGAAATAAATGATACTTTACTATCTTTATATTTGACTCCCAAAGCCCACCAAAATGTGGAGCGTTTGGAGGGTTAAGTTTCCATGTGATGCGGTTATCAGAAAGGACCTGATTAAATACTTTATAATATTCGTCTGAACGTAAAAAGGAATGAAGTTCATTCAAGTATGAACGCGAAGCAATAAAATTAGTAGCGTTATCACTAATGAGTCATCATCATTAACGATGTGCGAATAAATCACGCAGCCATACGCCTTTTCACTGGCGTCGGCGAACGCGACTAGCGAGACTTGCGAATTTTTATTTATACGAGGATATGGCGAGGAAACTTTAATTTCGATATCAAAGGTAACTCTGAAATATATTGTTGCCATGCAGTGACAACGTGAGCGGGCGGAGCCTGGTCCCAGTCAAGTTTGAGAACCCATAAGGTTTTAATGAGAAGCTTAGAGAAAAGAATCACTGGACCCACGAGCCCCAGAACATCATACAAGCGAGCGGTTGCGGATAAAATAGAACGCTTGGTACAAGCGAGCGGCGGCGGCGAAACTAGAAAAGAAAAACAATCAGTTGCGGGGTGCCAACGAAGATCCAATATTTTAAAAATATTTTGGTCGTTGAATGAGACCTCGTCAAGCTGACGGTGCGTTGCGGGGATGTGCTGTAAAAGCTCTGAACTGTTACTAGTCCACTTAACCAATTCAAATCCTCCACGCTGAAACATTTGAATTAGTTCAGTGGCTACGTCAACGGCGCTGTTGACGCAGGGCGCGCAGGACGAGATATCGTCCATATAAATATCTCGTTCGACCACCGAAGCAGCCAAAGGATAGGACTCCCTCTCCTCGGAAGCCAACTGACGTAATGTGCGTAGCGCAAGAAAAGGAGAAGAGCGTAAACCAAAAGTCACACGATTAAATTCGTATGTTTGTATGTCTTCCTCATTAGAAAAGCGATAAAGAATGCGTTGAAACGTGCGGTGCGATTTTTGTACTTCAATGCATAAATACATTTGCCTAACGTCGGCAAAAAAGGCGATGCGATAAACTCGTACGTTTATTAAAATTTTAAAAATATCAGACTGTAAATTTTGCCCACTATGTAAAATATCATTTAATGAAATATCATTATCTGACTTAGCGCTTGCGTCGAGTACTATTCGCAATTTAGTTGTACTTTTATCATTACGTATGACAGGGTGGTGCGGGAGATAAAAGCAAGGTTCCGTAAAATTATTCGAAACAACCAATGATAAAAAACCCTTGTTGATGTATTATTGAATGACGTCATTGTAGCGGGAGCGAAGATCGGGACATTTATTAAAAACGTCTCTCTAGGAGCGAGAAGCGTTTTTTAGCGGTTATAAAAGAATCACCTAACTTATCAGGCGTGTCCTTGAAGGGCAGGGCGACAACACATCGTCCGTTCAAATTGCGACGAGTAGTGGAATTATAAATATTCTCACATTTCTGTTCATCAGGACTCAAATAAGTTTTTTGCGGCAGCTCCTCTAACTTTAGCGACGTTTGACTTTTATTAATACGAGTAGGATAAGAAACTAAAGAACGCGGCATGCAAGTAGGAAAGTCAATCTCTGCGTCTCCCATTATTATGTATCCTAGTGACGTTTCTATGGCACTCGGCGATTGCGAATTAATTATTTTATCAGTTAACAAAATTTGTAAATAAGTGTTAACCCCTAATAAAACGTCAATGTCACCTGGTGTATGGAATTGATCGTCAGCTAAACGTAAATTATTTATATAACTAATTTTCGAAACGTCTATTAACGACTCGGGTAATTGTCCAGTTATAGCGGGAACAACTAACGGTTCAATATGATAAAGTTTATTTTCATCAAAGCGGGAGCTAAACTGCAAAGAAGTAACACCTAAAATCTTCTGCGACACCCCACCGATTCCTTGCGCCTCTTTAACTGGTGTTTTATTGGAGATCGGTAGGTACAAACGTTTGCAACACTGTTTCGTGATGTAATCACATTGCGAGCCAGGGCCACTAAACAACGCAACAAATATTGGTGTCCGTATTTAGTATGAACTTTAATCTTCGCAGTTCCCAATAATGTAGTGCGGTGCGGCGCATTACCACAATCGCGCGAAACGTTACATGACGTGGATGCATTTTTTTCTCCTGGACCTTGTTCTACCGAAGGCTGATCGACCTTATTCCTACTACTAACAAAATGAAGTAGCGTATGGTGCGAGCGGGAGCAATACCTACATCTACGCTGTGACTTACAAAAGGGAGTGGCGTGTTTATTACTTAAACAATTAGTACAACATTTATTTCGTTTTACAAAATTGTACTTGTCTTGTGTATTTATTTAAAAAAAATGCGGACAGACAAATAGGTGTTCGTGATCACCCGATTTACAGAAAATACATAACAGATTCGAATCTGTATTAATAAAAGTTTTGCTTATATTTTTAGCGGGAGCGGGAACAAAATTACCTTTAATATTATGGTTGTTAGACGTATGCGAAGTATTTATTGTATGGCATAAAGCCCTATTCTGGTCATGTAAAAACTGAACCAAAGCGGAATATTTAGGTATATTTACGTTGCGACATGACATTTCAAACGACTTTACGGTATCGTTATCTAATTTTCTAAGCGCGATATTTAGAAACAGAAAATCAGATATGTCATCAATATTAAGTTGCTTAAGAGCGTTAATAGAAGCATCAAATTTATCCATAAATATTTGATAACCAGCGGATGTGTTAGTGTTTACGTTCTTCAGTTCTAACAGCTGACTGACGTAGGTAGTCGCGAGCGCACGCTCGTCGTTATATCTACGTATGAGCGCGTTCCATATCACAGAATAGTTTTCAGCTGTAGGCATTAAGCCTGAGCAGATTGATAATGCCTTATCACTAAGTTTACTAACAAGATAATAAACGCGTTCAGCATCTGTTAATTGCTGATTATCATGAACTAATGTTTTAAATTGTTGGTAGAACATAGACCAGTGTCGTATGTCACCATTAAAAGAAAGTAATTCTATGGGCGGAAGCGACGGTATAATTTTTGTAGGTAAACTATTCTGTAATTTACTTGAAGATGAAGCGTTTAATTTTGACACTTGACTTTTAATACGACTATATAGATCATGAAAAGATTTCCACGATCCGAAATCTACTTGCGCGTTCGGATTTAATTTTAAATTTGTAACATTATAAGATTCTAACGTGTCCTTGAACTCGGTACGCAAGTATTCAAAGTCAGATGCCGTGTCAAGAAATGCGTCCTGTGCGTCTGACGAACTTAATGCACTTATAGATAAATCATAAATTTGTTGTAAACGTTCGTAAATAGAATTCCGTTTTGCAATTAATATTTTCAAACTAATTTCGTCATTTGAAAGCGTTTCAGATTCAATTTTACCTTTAGTAGACATTTTGTCGTGAACAAGATAAATCAGTTAAAACAGTTAAGATTATAAAAATTATGTATGGCGTAATGAATGAATGATTACGTAGGTAGGTAGTTACTAGCGAAACAACGATCGCCGGTCGCGTCGGCTCCGGCAAACACAAATATGGCGGACTTCAATTAATGAAAAATAGAATGCGTACCTATGAGGTGTAATTTCGATTACAAATATAGGTAAATAATGGTGCGAATGGTGCGGTGCGTTTTGCAAAAATAATAATATACCTACGTGAGCGGTGCGTTATTAATATGCGGGATATAAAATAATCGTAGATATAATACTTATTTGCAAAAATAAATAGCGGATGGTGCGGTGCGTTTTGCAAAAAGAATAATATACCTACGTGAGCGGTGCGTTATTAATATGCGGGATATAAAATAATCGTAGATATAATACTTATTTGCAAAAATAAATATGAATAGGCACTTATAATATATTACATGAAATACATATGTATGCGTATTTATGAGATTAAATAATTAACCCGGGTGAAGTTACTAAACTATTGACTCGAAATCAGGCTCGACTGGACCAAAATTGTGGTCAAAATCCGGATCGACTGGACCAAAATTGTTGGGTAAAGGGGTGGGACCTCCGGTTCGATATGACCAAAAATGGTGGTGGAATAAAGGGTGGAAAGGAGGGTGGTCCCCCGTTGCGGGTGCAGGAATTGTGGACTGTAAGTTGCGTGTCGAATTAAAGGTGGAAAACGAGAAGGATTGATAAAGGGAACAAACGCACTAACCAGAGGCTGGAGCAGATGGTATGCTCGTGCTCTGATGAAGCCTCGATCAATCTTCTCTTGCCCGGGAACTGGTGTTGTCCTTCACAATACACTACAGGTGCACATTCACTTTGAGTCAGTTAAATCACAAACTATTGACAGCGGTGATGGCGGCGATGCGGCGAGTCTGATGACCACGTGTTAGGTGGCTTGCGGTGCGGTTGTCACTTGTCACGAGAGGACTTGCATGCGCGTCGGCGGCACGGCGAACGAAAGCAGACTGCAGACTGATAGATCTTCCTGATCCATATGCGTGCGCCCAAGTGCGAACGATGCCGATATAATACAATAGTGCGCTTGCGGGAAAGAGAGGGAGGATGAAGGGGAGGGAGGTGAAATGACTTAATTGGCGCGAACAATAACAATTATCAGGATCTCAATTAAATAGGATTAAGTGAGCTACCCGAGATGAAAACAAAATGAATAGATAAAAGCATAAAAGTATCTATCAACAATATGCATTTTGCTTCTGTTTCCTGGAATGGATCCAAGGGGGGATTAGTAATAGAATCCTAATTAATCATGTGTAAAAAATCAATTTTTTTAATGATTAATGAGAATGCTTCTACTGAGGAACTCGATCTCTCTAGACTACCTGCAACCATTTCTGTCTTCAAGAAATTTCTCTATTTTCCGATGAATATTACGGTTAACATCCAGGTGAAGTACCTGGACTGAATTCTAGTTTACCACTTTCACAATAAACTATTCGTTTTACAAAAAAAAAAACAACGGGTTGCACTCCGGTAGTGCCGGCAGAAGTGAAAACTTGAACATTAACGTTGTGCATTTTTGATATTTGGAATGGTTAGGGAATAATTTCGGACGAATTGCTTTGATTATCAGTATTATTTTTCATCTAGTATTTTCAGTAGGTTTTCATTTAGTATTTTTATAAAGTACCTACTCACTCATTTTCTTTTACTATTTCTTCGTCACTTTTTTCATTAAAAGATGCACTTTGTTCAATGTCCATATTTTATATAATTGATATAAACGAATTTTACAAGTATAGACAGTCGAGCCATCAGCTGTCGCCTGTCCGTCATATTCGATCAGGCTACGTGTCCTGACGCCAGTTTAACATTTTTACCCATCCCAAAAAAAGTGCACAACGCCGTAAAGAAGTTTTCATACATACTTTTCCAAAAACAATTTTCCGTCGCAAGCTTTAAAACTTGCACGCGTATTACGAATACACAAGTTGGCAATCCAAACCATTACGAGTTAAAGAATAAAATACTTCTTGAAAAAGAAAACTTGAAATTGCACGTTATACGAAACTCCTTGACCAGGTATCCCATTGCCAACGGTAAGCGGAGAGCGAACTAACTGCTTTGTGCATTCAACCACCTTTTAACCGTTAAATAATTCAGAATAAAATATCAACATATCAATATTTATTTTAACACCACCCGGCTCGTCTGCCTTTTTGTTCGGTTCATTTATATAAAAAAAACGAATATATCCTTTCGCGGGTGTCAAAGTCTCTGGACTCTGGGGGCTAAATAAATGGCGTTCTACTCGTACTATCGTAAACGCTTGTGAAATATATAGGATTTGGATTGTCATTTAGCTAACGAAATGTCACGTGATCTCAATCGTTAGCGTATGTCACTCCGATACATTTCTTATTATTTCATTTTTAATAATGGCATCACTAACTCTGTGCATATTGCCAGCGTCAAGTATGATTTTTGCATCACTTAGGAATCATTATCAGTAAGTCTAGTCAGTCAAATGTTCAAGTAAAGTGATGGCTACATTTACCAAAACGTGTGCGAAGGAGTTTTGGAGGCAAGCCGAAAAAACATGTTTTCGCACTGTTATTTTATTTCACAATACTCGTGCACTGTAATTTATCTAAATCGAACAAAACGCCATCAACTTTATCCGATACAACTCAAAAATACACCAAGAAAATGAAAATAAAACAAGAGCACAACTTGTTCCCTCATTCAGCCAAAACCCCATTTCTTATTATATTCTGTAGCGTTTACGATTTGTAGACTTGTCTAGGCCCGCTGTAGTTTTGTAAATTTTTCATCTTTATTTTCTGACATGTCATCATAAACCATAATTATCTGCTAACTGTTACCATATCGTCAATGGCCACGCTGATCTTATCAACTTTTGAAAAATAAAACTCACTGAAAAGATGTTTGAATTTACGGGCAGTTGCTACAAAATAAGCCTTCAAAAACAAATTTTTGGTCCTTGTCCTTAACTACAAAAGCTAGAAAGCTTTTGTAGTTAAGCTAGAAAGCTTTTGTAGTTAAAACTCTGTAGTGATAAATCAGTCTGTTAGCCGTTTAGGACATGCAATTTTCTATTTTATGTTTTACGCTGCAGGAAACACTCTCACGGATCTCCTCTCACGACTGACAAGAAAGTCGACAATGCTAGTCAAGTTAGGGTTACTGGACAAATAATTCTGTCGAGCAAAAATTCGTCTTCAAGTTTACAAAATTGATCAAATATAAGTATGACGTTCACCAAAGCTCTTTGTGAGAGTTGTGGATTTGTGATTTTTTTCATAGATAGAGGCGCGCCGGCGAAATAAAGTAAAGATAAATTTGGATTCAGACCAAGTAGTTAGTACCTAGTACAGGAGACGCTTTATCCCATAATCCTGATTCCATGTTAATTTTGCTAGCAACCTCAATTTTTATCGATCCACACATACATTTTATTGTTGCATGTTTTGTAGGATAACTTTAGGCTCTATTGGACGGGACTAGAACCTGAACATCGTGTGGCATGGAAATCCAGTATCTTAGCCACTTGGCTATCATTGATTTTTGATATCGAAAACCTTTTAACGAGCAATTCTTGTATACAATTATATCTAGAATCTAAATCTCGAAAATGGGTACAACGACTTTTATGATTTAGTACGCAAGGGATTCGGAGGCGATAAATCGATCTAGCTAGGTTTATTTTTAGCTAACGTCGTTTTTTCCATGTTTTCAGCGATAATCATCTTAAACATAAACTCTCAGGAAGAGTCATGTGTTTCAATGACTCTTCCTGAGATCTATTGGCGGAAATGAAATGAAATGAAATATTCTTTATTGACTGTACGGTTCCTTTACAAACTCTTAGTGAACGTTATTTTTTTAGTTCTGTCTGCTCTGGGTGCGCTTAGGCAATGCTGAGCTGAAGAAAAGAGCAGACGGAGAAAAACTTCAGCCCTGTTTTAAAATATGGGGTATGCAATAGCTAACTTTCTTACAGGTAGTATTCTTGCGGGTAGTATGTAATACATTATTCTTTTAATTGAGAGCTACATCAGTAGATGGTGTTGTAAAATCACACTTAGCCAATGAGTCACTGAAGAAAATCAATTGATTTTATTCGAGCAACGTTGATTTTATGCAAGCAACGCTCGGTCATCTGTGTACTAAATGTACTATGTAAATAAACAAAATATCTTTACCGTCGGCGGTAGAACACATGTGTTGTGAATTCTATTTTTATCTTACATCCCAGGTAGAGAAGGTCTTTCATTTTATGTGAATGTGACACGTATTGTTGAGATGTTTCCAGAATATGTTTAATGCGAAGTAAAGGAGTTACGCGACCATCGTCTCTTATTATTTCTTTTAAAATGATACTTGTACGGAACATGGCACGAAAATTGCTTCGTTCTTCTATACAAAACAAACAAAGTTGGAATAATTGGTGCTAATTTCAAATTAACAAGAAAAATGTGATTTTCAGAGTGTGCTTAAAAATTGCTGTTTTGATCGTGTTGCAAATGTATCTCACACTAAATGGTTTTTATACGGTATTAACTCGATCGATCGATATAAAAACCTTTATTTATTTTCCAAAAGTAAGAGGCTCGTGTGAAACGTTCAGAAACATAGAAGTGACATGAATTAATAAAAGGGCTTTGATTTTGACAGCGCGACTGAGTAGAAATACAGTTTTGTATTCAGTTGAATACGTTTAACAAAAATGTAGAGTCTGTTCAGTTCTATTTTTTTAGGGTTTGGTACATCAAAAGGTAAGCAACAAAACCCATATCAATTTAGTTGTCCATCTGTCTACCTGTCCGGCCGTCTGACTTTCTGTCAATATCCTTAATTTCGGAAACGCGTGAAGATGCTTATTTTCGGAAACTCGTAACGACATATACAATTGAGATACTCGTATCAATGCGTTTCATAGTTGCGATTGGCTGTAAATTTAGAAATCACGTAGTTCAAGGACAGGTGGATAAAATATATCTCCTGGCAAAACCTGGACATACCTTATAAAATCTACAACACAGTCATCCGTTGTCCAGTGTTACAGAAACCGGTGATTAAGGATCAACTGTATTTGACGAATGTGATGACGGACCAGTTGCCTTCCTAATGCCATAACCAAACTGGCACCAGATTAAGACTACAGAGAAAACAAAAACCGTGAGCCGTAATGGGACGCCTGGTAGATGTGAAGCATCGTGTTCGTACAATTAATATGCATAAAAGACAAGATTACTACAGGAACTAAACATAGCATAATGAAAAGGATGGAAAAGGTAAACGATATCGAGTGCGGTCAAAAATAGGATAGGTGGCCATTCAGCAACATCTGGTGCGGTCATAAGAAGGATGGGTGTCAGCAAAGCTAAGCAATGTCGAGTGCAGTCAAAAGTAGGATGGGTGGTCATTAAGCAACATCTGGTGCGTTTATAACAAGGATGGGTTTCTTTTTTAACCAGCATGCCGTAGACACAATGGATGAAGTAAGCACCGTGTAAATTTGGAGTAGAGAGGGTACTAACTTAAAGGAAGATGAGATTAGCAGCGGTAAGAGGCTCAAGTCTTGCAAGCTAAGCAGCAAAAGGGGGAAAAGCAGGTCCACAGAGAAGCAATTCAACGGGATCTGCTGAAGCAGGGTCCCGCTAGGAACCTGTGTGACAAGGAGAGCTTCATCAAGATCGAGAAGAAGAAGAGGAAGCCCACTCGTCATTACAGATGTGGCACTGCACCGACCTGCGCGGACCGAATGTTGCAGCCGGCTACACCGACGACGCTGCGTATACGTGTCCCGACTGCATGACTCTACAAAGGTCGAGGAGATTGTAGAGTACATTGGGATCAAGACCAACTTCACATTGAGGGTTGAGATATTGAAGTTCCTACACAACAACTGCCAATCCTCATGAAAGAAGAATTGTAGCCGAGACACCTCTCAGCTACAATTCTTCTTTCCGGCGATTCCGTGGCTGGCTACTTGACCACAGCAAGCCACGACAAGCGTCGTTGTGGTGACCCAACTCACAATCCGGTTGGTCGCCACACCAACAATCCGGTTTAGCCACGCCTATAGATGTTTCACATCAATAAACATATAATTTTCATTAAATACAAAAATTTAGTATTCATTTCAATTTGCTACAACTGAGCGTGGCGACCCGTCGCCACGGCAAGCGTCACCACGTCGCCACACCAACAATTCGGTTTACCCGCGCCTATAGATGTTTCACATCAATAATCTAATATACATAAAAGCGAAAGGTGACATACTTATCACGATATCTAGTAAATCGTTTTACGTACATAGTACAATGATGAAATTTAGCAGTTAAGTAGTTTATAGTCAGTAGACGTCCACTTATTACTATTTGGTCACAAGGAGGTCTTCGGAGCTGTCACTTTTACGTTTAGTGTTATAGACTGAAATTTGAAAGAGAAATAGTTCGAAACGAGTAAATGTTGTTTATTTTAGAAAGATGACACCTTACATTACATTATTTTGTTATCCTAGTTACACCGTAGAGTATTGATTGCCCAACCGACTAAGGACTGTATGGAGAATATAAACTTGCTACTGATGCTTTCTAACGTAGACGTATCCGCGGGGCACAGCTAGTTAAGTATAGTTAACCTAATCTTTATGAAATATGGCATACACGTACCTAATGTAGTGTGTGTAAATATAATTTGCAAGTTCGAATATAAGCAGAACAAACCACACAAAGAGGACTGACAATCTAATTTGACTAAATTTACCCGAAGAGGATGTCAAATGAATGGTCTTGATTTGTACAAGGTGAGGATTCTCTTGTTTGATTAACTATTATCCTTGGGTTATAAGTTGAGTCTGATGATTTTGTATTGTCAAGCATAATTACTACTAACCTGATTGGTAAGTTAAGATTTTTATTGAAGACTAGTGGCCGCCCGCGATAACGTCCGCGTGGACTTTACTTGTACAATCTTTCTAAAATAAAAGTAGCCTAAGTTACTCTTCATTACATCAGACTCCTGCCAGTGAAAGTCCCGTCAAAATCGGTCCAGCCATTTCAGAGATTAGCCGGAACAAACAGACAGGCAGACCGACAGACAGACAAAAATTGTAAAAACTCACATTTTGTTATATGTACCGTACATACATTCATATGCATAAAGTAAAACGCGTCAATAAAAATTACGGTGGTAAAATTTGTTTTCAACGCGTGTGCGCGTGAAACGAGGTAATTAGACATTTTTATTTTTATTTTAGTTTATATTTATTGGGGTAACAAACAAAACAATATCGTACATAAATATAAAGATACAAAAAATTTACTCATATATATCAGTAAGGTTTTCACTTACACCTTATACATAACAATAATTGGTAAAAGAAACAGCTTTACATGAAGTTTATATACATATAAACAACAGTGCGAAAGTGGTAGCAATTAGCAATAAATGAATTAATCATTTGCAATAATAACTTATATATATTTCTTTTATAATCTATTGATTGAAAATTTGTAGAGATACTTCAACTCAGTTGTGCGCGCGGCGCTATGTGTGCGTGGGCTAGTAATTATGCAGCTTTAATTTGTGTGACAGTGACGCGGCCGTGATTGTCCGAGCAACTTCACTGTACCTCTTGTCACGCACACAAAGTCACTGTGTATATACAGGTTTACCCACGCATAGCGCCGCGCGCACAACTGAGTTGAAGTATCTGTATTATAAGAATTACAATAACGGTGCAAGAAGGTATTACGTGTACACTTTCTTCTGCACGGAGGTTTTGCAATGTGAATTTAACGGGGTCATCTCAGATTAATGTTTTTTACAGGAAGGGAGAGTCAACATAATTATTTATTAACCTACTAGCCTCCCGCCAGCTGCTTCACCCGCGTGGACCCGTTTTATAGGTTCCCGTAGGATAAAAAGGTCAACTCTATCTGTGTTCCAAATTTCATAAAAATTGTTACTACACTAGTTTCAGCGGGTAAAATAAATTCGACGCGCTATTTATAGGCATGCACCGCCGCCGGCTCCCCACCCCCGGCCGATGCCGGCTCAACCGCAAGGTCCTGCATTTTAAATCTGTAATATCTTCAAAAAATGTTCATTTAAATTACATGCTGTAAATGGCAATATTGATCTATATTAAATGCACAGCGTATTTAAGGTACTTAATTGGATAATGATTAATGCTGTATTGATTAAAATCGCTTCGTAAATAAGCCATTATTTCTCGTAAAAAGTAAAGAATAAAAAATGATTATTGTGGGTTATTCCTAATAGATACACATATACCATCGCGAGCTTTTTTATAGACCTTTTTAAAGTGTACAATACTGTAGAACATTATTTTGATCCGTCTGGTAGGGTTCAGCCAGCGTTTGCAATGTAAACGCAAAAAAGGTGTTTATTGACGACTTCACTTAGAAACCTCTAAAATTGTCGCTATATTATTATACAATATATTAATGCATGTATTAAACACACAAACCTTCCTCTTGAATAAACTCTATCTAAAAAAAACCGTATCAGAATCTTTGCGTAGTTTTAAAGATTTAAGCATACATACACTCCACCAACCCGCATTGGAGCAGCGTGGTGGAGTAAGCTCCAGGCCTCCCCAATAAGGGGGAGAGACCCGTGCCCAGCAGTGGGACGCAAAAAAAGGGTTGCAGACAAGCATACATACAGACAGCGAGAAGCGACTTTGTTTTATACTATCGTATGTAAGGAAACAAAAACATTTGCTCTCTCTCGAATCGTCATTCTGTTACTTATTTTCAGAAGCAATAAGTAACGACCGTACACGCCCTGAAAAAAACGCTACTTCGAGTTCCTGGGTTGCAGGCCGCGAGATCGACAGGTCCAGCCAGCGGCTCCAGGCGCTGTGGGCACTTGAAGATGTAGAAGGCTTTCCGAAGATGGACCCTTTTGGTGCACCGTGCATGAAAGAAAACCAATGCATTCCGCTGGAGATCCCGAGTTCCTCACCATGCGCTGAGATAGGCCACCAAAGGTGTCTTTTTTTTTCAACCTTTTTTTTTAGTCCCACTGCTGGGCACAGGTCTCCTCTCACAAGTGAAAGGGATTTAGGCCATAGTCCACCACGCTGGCCAAGTGCGGATTGGTGGACGTCATGCTTTCGAGAAATTATGAATTTCTCTCAGGCATGCACGGCGATGGAGACCATCGTAATTAATTAAATATCACGATATTTTCCATCACCGTGGAGCAACGATAAATGCGCACATTACAAATTTCTTTGTCAGAGGTGTGCGCCGAGGATTTGAACCCGGGATCGGTCGCGTAGAAGACCGCGGCTTTTACCACTCGGCCATCGCTGCTCAAGGTGTCTTAGTGCGATACAATTCACGCGGGTTGTGCCGCTATCTTTCTAAAAATAAGAGATCAATTGGGTTTCAACTATTAGATGATTGGATCAAACTGGTTAGAGTTTATAAAAAGACTCCTCAATAGTAAAGAATAATCTTGATCAGCAGTAGAATAACAGTCACATCGCTATAAAAATATTAATTAAGGAAGAAAGAAAGAAAGAAAGAAAGAAAAAACATTTTTTTAATTAATTACACTTATATTAACGCGTAAACAAATACGCCTCGATCGTTACTATAGAAATTGTACCAAACCAGAATTTCCTTCTCCTTGGAAAACTTCCTTGAATATTTGACTAAAATTTTATCCAATTATCAACTTTGAGGAAGCTAGTAGTCATCACATCTCAAGAGTGAAAATTCGAATTTCCTTCTTAGAGCAACTCAACCGCCGGTTTGACGCCAGTAATATTTTCAGAGGATTATTAAGTCAAATTCCTTAAATATGTCAGTGTCAAGTAGAGAATTTGAATCCAATTTTTAGCCGTTTCATAAAAATCAGGCGGCAACAAGTAAAAATGTAATAAGACAATCAAGTCAGTCAGATATACATATATAACTATAACCATCGTTATCTACACTTCTACACTAATAATATATGTAAAGCTGAAGAGTTTGTTTGCGGCAAAAAACTGAAGTCCACGCGGACGAAGTCGCGGGCGGCTGCTAGTACGATGTCATTGTAATATAGTTTATGGAACGTGACTTACATAACTGTACTTTAGAAAGTGTCTGTTTAAGTTTTGGCGGCAACGTAAAAAGCCATGTTTTGCAATATTTTTTTCTATAATATACGGTATTCAAAATTAGCTAATATTAAGCAAAATGGCATCAATTTTATATTTAAATATAACTAAAAAAATACCGAGTAAATGAAAGTCATTTCTTTTGTAAGTTCCCGTTAAAACTACTCGAGAGGCAGACCACTAGATCCGCTGTATTGCTCTAAGGTTTGCTGTAGTGAGTAAAGATAAGGTAGAATTATTATTAAGACACAGGGGAAACTATAGTTTAGAGTTGATTATTTTCTAGCAGAATTGCAAATGAAAAGTTTCCGTCGCCGTCGCTTCGTTAAACGTCGCACAAAAGCTTTTATTTAAGTACAAAATCTTACTAAAATGCTACCAGATATTAAAAAAATATATTTGTGCTGAAATGGGTTATACATAATGACATCTTAATAAATAAAAGTGTAATGTCAGAAAAGCTGTAAACAAAATGTAAAAACTTAAAAATTAATAGACAAAATTACTTCACACTTATGACCTATTTTATTTTTTACATTTAAAGCAATTATTAAAATTTGAGTAGGATCTAGCCCACAGTCCGCCACGCTGACTAGTTGCAGGGCGGTGAAAATAACATGACTAACAAACTTTTTTGTGTTTTTTGAAGTGAAAATTTTTTTAGCGGCGTTGTGCACTTTTTTTGGGATGGGTAAAAAATGTTAAACTCGCGTCAGGACACGTGGCCTGATCGAATATTCGTAAGACGGAGTGGTGACAGCTGATGACGGCTCGACTGTCTATACTTGTAAAATTCGTTTATATCAAGTATTTAAAATATGGACATTGAACAAAATGTATCTATTAATGAAAAAAGTTACGAAGAAATGGTGAAATAAAATGAGTGAGTACTTTATAAAAATACTAGATGAAACCTACTGAAAATTCTAGATGAAAAATAATACTGATAATAAAAGCAATTCGTGCGAAATTATTCCCTAACCATTCCAAAATATCAAAAATGCACAACGTTAATGTTCAAGTTTTCACTTCTGCCGGCACTACCGGAGTGCAACCCGTCGTTTTTTTTCTTCAACGTGGAGCAAGCGATAAATACGCACATCACACATTTTATTAGTCACAAAAGCCCGCAATTTGAATTCGGGCTTCCGGTATGAGAACACTGTATCCTATACGATTCGCTGCACCATAGCTACTCTATACAGTCCAGTCAAGGAATCTTTCTTCTGAGACTGTGTGCAGTTCCATTGCGATTCCGCACAATCACCTCATGTAAGTGTGGCCGGAAACAGCAGCGATCCGCCTAGACACAAAGGAATGACATACATAGATTTATCCGTACTACTTTCCCAATCCCACCATATTTCTGAAATATGACCTACCTATCCTCTTAAATACCTATTATTTTTCTTTCACTAGACTACTTTTCGCCTAACAACTGCACTTAATAAATAAGCTACTAGACTAAATATTTTTGTTACTAGCTGAAATATGGCTATTAAAAAATAGGGGTTGGTGGTAGTAGGGTGAAAATTTAGGGCTATGGTATAAAAATAAAAAACAACGGGTTGCACTCCGGGAGTGCCGGCAGATGTGAAAACATTAACGTTGTGCATTTTGATGTCTTGGAATCATTAGGGAATAATTCCGCACGAATTGCTTGAATTATCAGTACCTATTAATTTCTATCTAGTATTTTTATAAAGTGCTCACTCATTTTCTTTCACTATTTCTTCGTCACTTTTTTCATTAATAGATGCACTTTGTTCAATGTCCATATTTTAAATACTTGATATAAACGAATTTTACAAGTATAGACAGTCGAACCGTCATCAGCTGTCACCCCTCCGTCTTACGAATTTTCGATCAGACCACGTGTAGTTGACGCGAGTTTAACATTTTTTACCCATCCCAAAAAGTGCACAACGCCGCTAAAGAAGTTTTCACTTCAATAAAATAAAATAAAATCAAAAATAAGGGCGAGAACAGACGAGAACTTGGCCTACATTAACGCTGTATTCGTGTATACAGATTTTCACCCTATAAAGCTTAACTTAATAACATGTTGCTCGCCGTAATAATATTATCGAACCCGTCCGCTTGGCTCGGCGGGCGCCTCGTGTAATCTGATATCACTCGTACTAAATTACACATACCATAGCCTCAAACAAAATTTTAGGATTCGTAATCAGAACAGCTGCAGATTTTAATAATTGTAATATAGCCCTAATTTTGTATAAATCCTTTGTGCGTAGTAAACTAGAGTATAACGCAGTCATTTTCGATCCACATGAGAAAAAATATTGTCTCATGATGGAACGGGTTCAAAGGAAGTTTGCTCGTTTTGTTTACAAATGTAAATATGGGTATTATCCCTACTTATATCCCTCACTGTTCGTGAGTGGTATGGTTGGGCTTGATACTCTAGAGCTGCGTAGAAAATTATTTCTGTTAGTTCATTATTACCAACTGCTACACAATAAAGTCGATAATCCTTCAGTCCTCGCTCTCTGTGGTCTGGAGGTTCCATCGACACACATGCGTGGTGGGTATGGAGGCAGAAGGCCCAGCCGGCTGTTCGCGGAGCCAATGGTGCACGCACGCCGCACGGCTGCTGCGCCACACTGTGCTGCACTGTCTCTGTTCAATGCACTTGTACTTCATTACCCAGATGTTGATGTGTTTTTTTATACATTAAGTAAGTTTATATCTGTTTGTGCAAATTTTCTGTCACATGTAATGCTTTAGGGTTAACCTGTTAATTACATGTACTTGTAAATAAATAAATAAATAAATAAATAAATAAATAAATAAACAAGAGAAAATCTAGTGTATAAATGTAAAAAGGAAATCATAAAAATAGGAAAAATTCGGATCGTGAAATCCATACTAATATTATAAATGCGAATGTTTGTTTGTTTATTTGTCCTTCTTTCCCATTGCGGTGGAATCCTAGGGAATGATTTTTGTGCATTGTTAAGAGGTTGTAGACTGGAATAGGTTCCTTTTTAAATCGGTAAATGTCTCATTCCTATGGAAAGATCCAATATAATGTTTCCTTGCTGCTGCTCATTGCTGCAATACTTCTTGTCGTACCCAAGCGTTTGCAGAGAGACAGCGATATATTTTCAAATATATCGCTAGACGAGCATGGAGAGGATGTGATCTTCAGTAGTTGCTCATATGAACATTTAAACACAACCTCAAACTGAGTTTGCACGTCAATAACGAGTGCAGTGGTAGTACTTCCATCTACAGCCTTTGAAGGTCCACCGCTCGATATACGCGTCCCCTAAAATTTGCCAGTTCATAAGGTCTTGTGCCCTCTAAATTCAGTGGCTTCCCGCTGCCTTCTTCAGTCCACCTAGTTCGAAGGTGGCCTATGCTTATGCGTGGTCGCTATTCGAGGACCTTTCATCCTCATCAGTTGTGAGCCCTCCTAACTATATACTCGTAGCTCCCAACAATCGGCATTACCGATTAATATTTTTTTAAGGATTTCAATTAAATTAAAACATTGAAATTTGGTCGTTGAATATGATAATAGAAATAGATGATAATTTGTAGTATACATTGTGGGCTGGGGCCGTGCGGGCGATAGCAAAGGATAAGGATATTTAAATTTCTCCTTCGCTGGGAATCGAAACCAGGACCTACGGGTGTGCAAATTCATTTGTTATTTATATTTTCAGAGTAATAATAAAAGCTTGCTATGATTTAATTTTTAAATTTCAATTTTTTTTCAACCTTTATTATGTCCCACTGCTGGGCACAGGTCTCCTTCTCACAAGTGAGAGGGATTTAGGCCATAGTCCACCACGCTGGCCAAATGCGGATTGGTGGACGTCATGCTTTCGAGAAATTATGAATTTCTCTCAGGCATGCACGGCGATGGAGAACATCGTAATCAATTAAGTATCGCGATATTTTCCATCACCGTGGAGCAGCGATAAATATTTCAATTGAACTAAAGTAACTAATAAGGGAAGATACTATAAGAGCTCCAATTAAGCCTATCCCATTACAGACGGATCAACTTTTTAAGCTCAGATAAAAGACTCTCTGACCTGAGCTATAGCTGCAGTAGGTATGCAGGCCACCGAGGGGGTTTTAGTGCGGTCAAATCCCACATAACCCGGTATCCTCTCCCAAGGTGTCGGGTACCTTTTGAAGATTTCCCCCCCGATACCAAAAAAAAAAGGTAGTGATAAACTGAGATGAAACCATATTTACTAATATTATTAATGTAAAATTATATTTGTTTGTTTGTCCACCTTCCACGTAGTTATACCACTACGGATCCACTCGTTTTCTTGTATGGAGATAGTTGGGAGGCTGGAGAAAGACATTAGTCTATGGTATTTATCCGTATTTACCGTTATTCCATGGCAAAGATATAATAATGAAATGTTTTCCATTCCCGTGTATACCTGGGAGTTACACACAGAGATATTAAAAGCGTTATTTTAAGGAAGCAGGCATGTCCACAAACCCGCGTATGGCCAGGGTGGACTTTGGTCTAAATGCTTTTCAGTCGTATTTTTAACAAAAACTGTGTTCTTAGGTATTATTAGTGTTGGTTAATAGCAGCACACACTATAAACAACTAATTAACTTTAAGATTACAGTTCTAATTAAGTTTGTCTTTGTCCCATTAAGGCAATCTCGATGCCGACATAGAATCTTTTCAAGTAAATGTATAGTCATACATTACTGATTACGAACTAAGTAGTCACTTAGTTCGTAATCATTTTCAAAGACGAAAACAACATTTTATCTATGAATAATATAAGTAGCGATACAAATGCCGGCACACACTTCTTTATTTGAATGGAGTAGCTGACGAGCATGCAGGCCACGTGGCGTTAAGTGGTCCCTACAGCCCATGGACATCTACATACAATCTCAAGCAAGCATAGGTAAGTCTTGTCTGAGGTCGTATGCAATTATGTTGCTTATCCGGAGGCTGGTGGTCGCCTCATGTAAGTGTGGTCGGCAACTGCACCTTTCCACCGAAACACAATAGAATTGGTTCACGGCAGAAGTGGGTGCAGCGGTGGTACTTCCCCGGGCGAACCATAATAGTTCTACCACCTACAAAACCTCTGAATACCAAATTTGTTTTGTACGTATTTATTGCAAAAAAAATACACATTATAATACATACTTGATAGGTATTGCAAGTAGAAGGAGAAAGGCAGTCATGTCCTTCTTTTTAATTAGTGTCATGTATTGACCTACACCACAATACAAAGAGCTTCTTTCAAGAGCTTCTTGTACTGTCTCTATTGTGCCTACAGAGTGGCGCGAAATTGCCTTAACGGAGCAAACTCAATTAGAGCCGTCAAACTTATCGAGCCGATGTCAAAGTTAATTAGTTGCTAATTATAATTTGTACAACTAATACCGATACCTACCAACCTACTAATCTGACCACTGGAAAAAACCCCGTTCGATCAGCGTGTTGAAGTAAGCTCCAGAGCTGGCAGTCTCGACATTCGTTACGTACGACAGCTTAGCGACAAAAATCGGTTGGTCGATAACGATAGATTTTAACGTTTGACAGTCTCGACTGTCTAAAATGTCGCCAATCAATAGTGTCTTTACTACTTTATTGAAACGTCGAACTATCAATAACTGTCGTTAACATAGCGATCCACTATAGATCGATTAGTAACGAATGTCGGGACCACCAGACCAGGCCAACCCAATATTGGGACAGATCCGTGCCCAGCAGGGCGCAAAAAGGGTTACAGACAATTCAAACTAAAGTATACGGGACCAGTTAAGCTCGACTATGATAATAGTTCTAATAACGTTGGTCCCATTTGAAGCAATCTTGCTCTACATCTGGTAACTACATTCCGTCAGCGACATTGAAGCTTTTCGTGAGGAAAATCTAGGTCAATTCATAGTGAGTTCGTGTCTTATTACGACGCGTTCAAAGTCAAAGTCAAAATTAATGCAAAATACTACTATACCTACTACATGTGCCTCGCAGTTGTACACAGCTAATTCGAATTTTAATTTAGGAGTTACAGAATGCCATAAAGTGAATTGGCGAGATTCAACTTCTTGGATTTTAATTATTTTGCGTAAATGGATAAAAATTTAGGATAAAACCCATTCTTACTCTTGTTACCCCGGTTGAAATACCCCACCCAAGCACCCAGTTTGCGCACCATAAATGAGATTGCAAGTTTTACAACTGAGTATTTCATTCCAAACTTTCATCCCTCATTTTAACATCGAAAGGGCTGTTTTTCAAAATCGATGACACACATACGAGTATGTCATTGTTTCTATAAAAGAACATACAGTTATACCAAGTTCCAAATAAAAGGTTATCTGTAAAAAGTTCTACAAACCTACGTGTATTATTTCTGAAATTAATACAATTATATGATTATACTGGTATAGAAAGTTGGCCGCAACCCTTTTTGCGTCCCACTGCTGGGCACGGGTCTCTCCCCATTATTGGGGAGGCCTGGAGCTTACTCCACCACGCTGCTCCAATGCGGGTTGCTGTAGTGGTGGATTTCTATTGGTCCATAACCCGCTTCTATGCAAAGTTAGATGATGTAAAAAGCGAGTAACGTTGACTTTCAAAAGTCCCATTTAAGACAATTTCAATAGATATTAGGAAGAGTCGTATTTTTTCGTTTATATTTAAGTGGATTACTTATCTCTAAAAAATTTAAAATTTCTTAAATTTATTTTTAGAAAGCTGGAACCTAGCTGGATCGATTTATCACCCCCGAAATCTGGGCACTAAATTTCATCAAAATCGTTGAAGCCGTTTCCGGTATTCAAAAAATATATTTAGGTATACACAAGAATTGCTCGTTTAAAGGTATTTATTAGATGTGATTTCACCGTAAATTCTGCATGGGTATAGTCATCCTTATTCTGCCACACTTAAGTCAAAAATTAGTAAGGTTTAATTGTCTCATTTCTGAAATTGTACATAATAGCAAAAATGTTATTTTATTTTTACCGTCATATAGTGTTATATGTCTGCCAATCCGCACTTGGCCAGCGTGGTGGACTATGGCCTAAATCCCTCTCACTTGTGAGAAGGTGACCTGTGCCCAGCAGTGGGACATAAAAAAAAGGTTGAATAAATAATAGTGTATGTATCATTACTTAAAATTGGTCATATTTTCATAGTGAAATTACCAAGTATAATGGAAACATTGTAACCTTGAATAAGCTTTTTACTGAAATTGGTACAAGAACTTTGTCAGATACAGAAATATAAATTTAAAGCTTTGACCTAGAACCGTAACTGAATATAAAGGTTAGTTTAGTTTTACAGTCGTCAGTCTTTTTTATTTGAATGGAGTAGTGTAGAGACGAGCATGCAGACCACGTGGTGTTAAGCGGTTACTGCTTCCGATAAACATACAAATTCAGGCAAACATGAGTCTTGCTTACATAAACTGGATTTAGCATAATGTAACTCTCGAAAAATTCTTTGAATTTTTTTCACATCAGAATGTGCGGACTGGGGAAGGTCTTTCAGGTTCGAAACTAGTCAGGTTCCTTTGAAAATATAGTGTGAGTTAAGCGGGTTATTAATTTTATATTTATATAATATGTATCGTGAAGCGCGCATTGCCCGGCGGTTAGCGTAGAACGCAAGCGATCTATACAACTAAGCCAAACGGGCGCGGTCGGTTGTGAAATGGATGACGCTAGTGGCAAAAAAATTCATGCGCGTTTCCGGGCTTTGGAGGGCACGATAAGCCATCGGTCCCGGTTGTTGTCGATAGGCCTTATGGGCAGTTTGAAAACATCCGACAGCGGGTCGGCCACTAAGCCGCATCTCCACCAACCCGACATTAATAAGACTTTTTTAATTTATTTTGCTAGATAGAGGAATGTAACACAATAGCAACTCGCTTAAGGATAGCAAGCGGACGGTTCGCAACTTTATTAAATTCTAGCGACGTTTAATCGGATTGAAACCTTGCACTTTTAGCCTTGGCATACTTGCGAGTTATTGGAAATTGTAGTTATTCGTACCTGTGTTAGTTACAAATAGCTTATGTAAAAGAAGAAAAGTATCTTTTAAACCCTTGGACTAAGTGAGCGACATTATTGCAAAGCGAAGCAGCTCGGTGTATTGCAAATTCATTTCAAAATACAACCAAACAACCAAAGTCAGTGTATTTTAGAATTATCAAAATGCCTTTATAGGTTGCTTTATAACTGTAATAATAAACTGTAAACTATAGAACTGTAAGAAACGAGTATCTACTCGTCCTGAGGCCTTAGTGTAAGTGCGCACACGCGATTACGTTACTATCGCGTTGGCGTTAAGAATTTAATTATCGACCTTATTCCTTTTAGATTAAGATCTATCTCTCCAATTTTAACTCTGACGCAGTAGTAACGTTTGCGCGTTTACAAACTCACACTAAGGGCCCTGTAGTCTTACGAGTACGTCCAGCATACTTAACAGCATTTTGCATGTGTATTGATGCTGCATCGCGTTTTATCAACTTTGAAGCGCTTTTGGAATCACGCGGTTTAGCAACTTGGATGCCGAATCGCGTATCCGTGACTACCTGTATTTGAACACTGTAGCGGAATCGCGCGTTTTAGCGTTTTTTGCGGTAAGCTTTTGAATCGTCGATCGCCAATGCTCTATGTACATTAATTTATACTTTATTCTCATATTTCATTAATGCAAATAGTTTTATTTTGTGTGTTTACGTCACCTACAGGTATGAGCTACTTTACGATCGATTTGGCGTTGTAGATTATATTTTAATATTGCTGCTATTCTTCACTGCTCTTCTGCTAATATGCTATTATGCTATTAGAATTTATAAAAAATACTTTTACAATTTTTGTCAGTCCTTACAATCGCCGCAATACACCCTCAGGCCATTTGAATATGATTTATTATTACAATAAATATAAGGAAACACAATAATGTAATATGATGGCAGAAAAAACAATCAGAATATCTCGACCGGATTGTTTTAGCATTATGGCTCGAGTAACATAATTAGCGGTAAAACAAATAAGAATACACAATAATAAAAAGGAGGAAATGCCGTAAGAATTCAAGAGAGAAATCATAATACAGACATTAACATATATGAACATAAACATATAATGTTTTTTCTATGAACTCTGGGCACATTTCATTTTAAGAACAAAGCTGTTAACCTAAATTAGGTATGAAACCCCCCTCGTAGCAGACGAGCATGCAAGCCAACGTGGTGTTAAGTGGTCGCTGCAGCCCATGGAAATCTACATACAACCTCAAACAAGCATAGGTAAGTCTTGTCTGAGGTCGTATGCAGTTGCGCTGCTACTCCGGAGGCTGGTGGTCGCCTCATGTAAGTGTGGCTGGCAACTGATAACAGAATAACAGATACATAAACTTACCCATAAGTATGTGAAACAATTTGCACTCGCACACCTTTTTATGTTCTACCATATATAAAGCGCGATGGCGCGGCAGCTGGCTAAAACGCAAGCGATCTAACTAAGCTACGAGTAAGTTACTTAGCTGCAACCCTTTTTGCGTCCCACTGCTGGGCACGGATCTCTCCCCCTTATTGGGGAGGCCTGGAGCTTACTCCACCACGCTGCTCCATTGCGGGTTGGTGGAGATGCGGGTTAGTGGCCAACCCGCTGTCGGATGTTCTCAAACCGCCCATAAAGCCTCCGACAAGGTTTAACGACTGTTATCGATCGATAACCACTGGGACCGACGGCTTAACGTGCCCTCCGAAGCACGGAAACGCGCATGAAATTTTTTGCCACTAGCGGTCACCCATCTCACACCCGACCGCGCCCGTTTCGCTTAGTTGCATAGATCGCTTTCGTTCTACGCTAACCGCCGGGCCATGCGCGCTTCATTTGATTTTTGCGGTTGATAGTTGATTAATTTGATTTGATTGATGCGGTTTGATTATTTAAGAGATCAAAATCCAATCAACAATAAATAAAGATTTTTCTGTTCTACTCTATTTTGCTATTACTCACCTGTCGATCCTTAAACATCAGCAATATGACCATCAAATTGAGGAAGAACCCGAAGAAGCCAATCAGAAAGAGCACGAACGCGGACACCACATATCCCCATCTTGGCATCAACAGAGGGAATTCCTCATATGCCTTCACCACCGTATCGTTAAAATTCTCCGGGAAGGAAGTCATGGTTCACATCACTACACTTCACTTCACCGTAACACTGTTCTTCACTCTTACACCGTTATTCACGGTCTCGGCAATCTTCACCGTAACTACACTTAACTTCACTGCACTCCATGCATTTGACACTTCCTAGGAACTTTTTCCTACTGCAAAGATGTTACTCGTTTTAAAACTCAGAGGTGATTGACCTGGAAAGAAGAAAAACAGTTTTTATTATTTGGTTCTTAAAAAAATCTTACAAATAATACTCTTTAAAAAGTCTTAAAGATATTTCTGTTTGTCTGATAAACAAACTTATTAATTTAAGTATAAATTGCATTAGGTTCTTTTAATATGTACTCTTTTATAAAACAGATTTTTGTAAAAATTATAATTCGCTCCAATTTCATATTTGCGACGTTTACAGGCGTTTGGAGTAAGTGGGTCAAAGTTCAGAGACAAGACATTGCTTTTCATTTTTTATCACTTATTTTAACCCTTTTAAGCCTATTTTCGCGTTAAAACTATTCTAGGCCCTTTCCGAAGGTCCATTCTATATGTGTAACAAATTTCATTAAAATTGGTTCAGTAGTTAAGGCGTGAAAACATTACAGACATAAACACACACAGAGACAGAGTTAATTTCGCATTTATAATTTGCCATTAAAATATTTTTTCTGATCCGTGTCTTAAGATCATACACGACGATAATATAGTACATTGAATTCGGTTCTTTAAATATAAATTTATAAAATGGATTTATGTAAAAATTATAATTCGCTCCAATTTCTTATTTGCGACGTTCACAGGCGTTTGGAGTAAGTGGGTCAAAGTTCAGAGACAAGATGTTACTTTCAATCGAATTCTGTCACTCAGCTCAATCTTGTTCAAAAACTTCAATTACACTAAAGTCGTGCCTCTACGTGAAGAGAAAACTGATTTTAACAAGTTTTATCTACGTAGAAACAAATTCCATTATTCACACATAAGGGTAACCTTCGATAAATGGACAAAATACCCAGATTACGCTGAGGGCCTTAAGTTTGATTTATCGACACTAAAATGGAAATTTGACGAAACTCGAAGCCTAAGTATACAAAAAAGGAATAATTGAAAGCAAGATATACGAGTATGACTTCAGTATTACATACATAAATATATTCCCGTTTAGTCGCTCTTGCGTGATCATGTAGGATCTTCGACGATAACAACACTTTATACAAATCATCACTTATTTTAACCCTTTCAAGCCTATTTTCGCGTTAAAACTATTTTATGTCCTTTCCCAAGGTCCACTCTATCTATGTTTCAAATTTCATTAAAATTGGTTAAGTAGTTTATGTGGGAAAGCGTAACAGACAGACAGTGTTACTTTCGAACTTGTGATATTAAGTATGGAAGTATGGATGATTTAGGCAAAGAAATACTTTATCATCAATACTATTATTATAAATAAGAGTGTGTGTTTGTTTCTTTATTTGTTTATTTGTCGTCTGCATTATAAGGCGCGTACCACTGACACAGACTTCGAAAATGTACGAAAAAACTCATACAGTTTAACTATAGCAACGGCACTATATACGTAATCTCCGAAGCATACTTTTTTTAATTTAAAGTTTTAAGTGTCACATATCAATGAAAAACAAATTATTTGCTGCATTAATAGCTTAAGAATAAAATAAAGTAAACTATACAAACTAATGTCTTAACATTTTTATTGAAAACTAGTGATCCGGTCCAGATTCGCTCGGGTGATGAGAGCTTATGTGATTATATTAATGCATCCCATTACTTTTATCCGTGATAAAAAACCTATGTCATCTGTGCCAAAATATCATCCCTTCAGCCGTTCTTGTGTGATTGAGCAACAAACATACATCCAAAATTTTGCTTTTATAATAATCATCCTTAATAATAATGATCATAATTTTTAAATAAAAATCCCATCACTCAGGTTTGATTTTTAAGCACCTTAATTTCGACATAAGCGTCCCTGAAAACAAAAAAGATTTCACCAAGTTTTATCTGCGTCGCTTACGCGGTGTTAAACAAATTCCATTATTCACAAGTAAGGGAAACTTTCGAGTAAGTGGACCAAAGTATACGGGATTGCGTTGAAGAGTCTCTGTATAAATTTGATTTATCGCCCGGCGGCTGGCGTAAAAATCAAGTGATTTACGCAGCTGAGCCAAACTGGCGCGGTCGGGTGTGTGACGGGTTTGCTAGTGGCAAAAAAATCCGTGCTTCGGAGGGCACGTTAAGCCGTCAGTCTCTGTGGTTGTCAATAGACAACAGTCGTTAAAGCTTGTCGTACGCCTTAAGAGCGGTTTTAAAATGTTCCAACAGTGATATTGGCCACTAATACGCATCTCCATTCTCCACCAACCTGTATTGGAGCAGCGTGGTGGAGTGCCTCCAGACCGATCCAATAAAGCGGAGAGACCCGTGCCCAGAACGCAAAAAAGCCCTACAAAATTGACGAAATTGGAAGCTCAATTAAGTTTCTCAACAAAAGTAAATAATTGAAACCGAGATTAATAGTTATCTGTACGAGTTTGGTAACGTTTCTAAAACTCTCGCACATGTGGCGACCTTAGATAGAGTCAGTTGGAGTGCGGCGGCCCTTTGCCAAACACACAAGCGCGCTTTTCAGTACACATCACTACTACAACCAGAGCCGATCGGACCTCGTGAATTAGAATATTTATAACGGGCTACTATTAAAAATATATATCTACATTTCGTGTGCTCATAAAATAAGGAACAATGCATTTATTTATTTATTTATTATTTATACACACACAGAATATGTACAGAAAAAACTTAAGATTAAGGAAAAAGTCTGTACAAAGGTACTGCTTATTTCTAAAGAAATTTCTTCCAGCAGACCTGTGACTGGAGAAGAGCGACGAATGGTAGAACCATGGTGTACATACTTAATATATATCAATACAAAATTACTTTAAAAATACATACATACAATATGCAAAATAAATAAACACATATATACATAACTATAATATATAACTTATATAAACATACATCGTATGTATGATGAAGGGAAAAGTGATAAAAGGAAAAGTGAAAGGGAAAAATTACTTTATTGTACTGTGATAAATAATGTATGAACTTTAACTCTTTTTTTAAATGCGAAAATAGATTTTGAGTCACGTATTTGTGGCGGGAGCGAATTCCATAGTCTTACGGCATTAACGGTGAATGGGAGTAGGAAACGGTTTTGTGTAGGAATATCGATCGAATATGCATTTTAATTTTTAAAGCTCAACCGTGAGCACTTCGATCTAGTTTTTAATAATAACTTTTGCAGGTTTAAGGTCTTAAATTTATAGCGACCCAGAGAGTACAATGAGGAACATCTGCTTTATTCCCGTCAAAAAGTTAAGGACTTTGGATTATGAGTTATGAAACAGTCCAATTTGGACTTGAATTGTTTTGAAGTTGGGCCTTTTGCTCCTTAGTTTGAAAATCGAATTTGTAACCAAAATTATATTCGTAGGTTAACAAGGCGTAAGTAACAATCGCACTAAATTAAATTTCAATTTCAATATTAGGTACATCTAGCTAATCTATTTAGGGTGAGAAGTCTATTGTAATTCGATTCAGATAATGCCTTCGTTATAGTCGTCTAGAAGAGACTAGTTTGAAATATATTGTGGACATTTGTGGCTGGAAAGGTAGAAGTTATCGTTTTATTATCATTTTCTTGGCTGCAACCCTTTTTACGTCGCACTGCTGAGCACAGGTCTCTCCCGATTATTGGGGAGGCTTGGAGCTTACTCCACCACGCTACTCCAATGCGGGTTGGTGGTCATTTTCTTAGTGTACTCGTTTTTTTAATTTATATCGAATGAATTAGATGGCAAATAAACGAACACTGCGTAATATAATATGTTTTTTCAGGTTGCTTTCAAAACTCCACCGGACACATTCTGGTTAAGTAGCCTACTAGATTTGATTTTTTTTTCATTGCCCGATTTCGACGAAATGTGCATAAACTGCATACAAAACATTGGCTATATGCACATATCTACTGCCATCACTAAAAACCATGTTATAAAGTAATTTTTCTCTTTTGTTACAATGTACTTGAAGGTTACTATTAAAGAAATTGTCGATTCTTTTCCCTACAATATGACGGTTTGTAACCCTTTTAACGATCAATTGTCAATATAAGCTTTTCAGCTTCTTATTGCCTTTTCCCCTTTTTATTTCATCTGGATTGTATAGAAAGCTGACCTCTCATTGTCAAGTAGGTAATATTGCCTTCTAGGTTTGGCGACCCGTGTAGCGTAATGGTTAAAATGCCGGACTGCCAATCCTTGATGAGTTTAACGGTCAGGTGTTTATGTTTCTGTCTTTGTATGTGTCCATGGTACCCACGAAACAGAGTATGTCTACCCTACTTTGAGGCTATGAGTGTGAAATGTTCAGTTTGCTTCTTGCGGCCTTTAAGTATTGTACAAATGCTGGGCGGTTGGTGGAGAAATGCAAACAGGTTATTTTCTGATTCTAGAGTAAACGCTGATTATAACGTTTGTATTATGCTACGGTTATGGGCGGTTTGAAACATCCGACAGCGGGTTCGCTGCTAACCCGCATCTCCACCAACCCGCATTGGAGCAGCGTGGCGGAGTAAGCTCCAGGCCTCCCCAATAATGGGGAGAGACCCGTGCCAAGCAATGGAACGCAAAAAGGGTTGCAGCCATGCTACGCCGCCGCTACAAAAATATCGCCTTGAAATCTTACCCAGGTTCAATTTTACCTTAACTAAAAAAAGTGAGTGAAAATGTTGCGATGTGAAAAGGCATAACAGAGTAGATCCCATGACCTAAAATCTTAGAGCATCAAAGGTACTGGCTCACTGGCGGGTGCCTGTCAATACCTTGATGCTTTAAGCCTAAAATATTCAGAGAATTCTGCGACATCATCATATTGGCCCTAAAATGTTCAGAAAATTATTTATATTGGCCCTAGTGTGTTCAGAAAATTATTTATATTGACACGAACAGCTGTCACATGCATGCGTTCTGCGGACATATTTGGATCTGAAATTTCACACTAAACCAAACTTAGTAATACGTTCTTTTTATTTTATTTCTTAGTACCTGGACGCCCGAGCGTTGCTCGGATAAAAACAATTGATTTTCTTGGTTTATTTTTAAGCAAAACATTCATTGGCTTAGTGTTACTTAACAAAGCCTTTTGAAATACCTAACTCCCAATTTAAAAAAAATTGTCACTAAAAATAAAAAACGCAACTTGCCTACTTGAGGTTTGAACCCAGGTCTCTAGCTCTGTAGTCAGCTTTCGTAACCATTCGACCAAAAAAGCTTTAATTCCATTGACGAAATTTTTATAGAGGTCTTTCATATCGACATTGTCATTTGTTTGAAGGGCGGATTGACGGTTGACATTTAACGGCTTTCTATGCCACAATATTATTAATATTCTCCAATAGATGTCAGTAAGAGTAATTTTATATTTAACGGCATAAACATTAAATAAAACGACAATTTCTATCAATAAAAATTTGCTGGATCGATTTATCATCCCCGAAACCAGGGTACTAAATTTCATCAATATCTTTGGAGCCGTTTCCGAGATTCAAAAAATATATTTAGATATATATACAAGAATTGCTCGTTTAAAGGTATTAGATATCATTGCTCTCACTGCTCGGTTATTACACTTGAGTTGAAATATTGATCAAACCTCATCTTAGATTTAAGTACGCAAATCTGGCTCGTCGAGGCTTTTGTTGCTTGAATACACGGGCTTGTTTTCAAGCACCATCTGGCGGATATTACAGGATAAGTGAGGAGTAAGCTGAAGAGCCAAGATTGCTATAAGAGCTATGTTTAACAAAATGTATAATATTTTACATCCCGATATGGATTTGATATAATGTCGATTGCGGTAAATCCCTACTTATTATTATAAATTCGAATGTAACTCTGTCTATTGTATGCTACGCTTTTCCGCTTAAACCACTGAACCAATCTTAATGAAATTTGGAATACAAATAGAGTGGACCTTGGGAAAGGACATAGGATGGTTTTTACTTAACGGGAAACTATAAAACGGGTCCACGTGGATGAAGCCGCTGGCGGAAGGCTAGTACTAAATATAATAAAAAATCTTAAGGAAGTCTTAAGGGCGCATGGCCCGGCAGTTAGCGTAGAACGCAAACGATCTATGAAATGGGTAAGGGTGACCGCTAGTGGCAAAATTTTTCATGCGCATTTCTGTGCTTCGGAGGACAGTTGTTATGGATAGATAACTGTCGTTAAAACTTGTCGGAGACCTTATTCGGTTTGAAAACATCCGACAGCGGGTTGGCCACTAACCCGCAACTCCACCAACCCGCACTGGAGCAGCGTTTGGAAGTAAGCTCCATGCTTCCCCAGTATGGGGGAGAGACCCATTCCCAGCAGTAAAAGGGTTGCAGCCAAAACATTTTAAAGACACCATTTCGTAGTGAAATGAAATGAAATATTCTTTATTCACTGTACGGTTCCTTTACAAACTCTTAGTGAACGTTATTTTTTTTGTTCTGTCTGCTCTGGGTGCGCTTAGGCAATGTGAGCTGAAGACAAGAGCAGACGGAGAAAAACTTCAGCCCTGTTTTAAAATATGGGGTATACAATAGCTAGCTTTCTTACAGAGTAGCTATGGGCCGATAAGGAACATACGTGACAGTTACCGCATGTGTCAATGTCGTCCCATATAGTATAATAATAATAATAATAAATCGTTTATTTCGACCACCGAGGATCATATTTCAACATAAAAAATAAGCATATTAGATGTTAGTAGAAATACAAATCTTAAAACTAATGTTAGTAGACTTAAAAAACTAATTATCTTACCCTAAGAACTATATCTAAGACAGGCCTGATTAGTCAGTACGTGCATCATGTGACAATGGTTCAGGTACTGACAATCAAACCTGTCAGAAAATGCTCTCAGGATGCCATTGGAACTGGCCCGCACTAGTATAGCCCGAATAGTAATACATGTTTCAAAGTAAAAGTCTTGTGACAGTCTTTTTTGTCTTTTGTCTCTACATCGCTACGACTCGGTTAAGTACGCCAGACTTGCAAACAAGTTTCCTGCTGTTAAGAAGCGGAAGTAAGCTTTGTTTTTGTTTTGTTCTATTTCTCTCTGAATACATTGCAAGGTAGTTTAAATGTATTTTATTTTGCAACCTTTGCTGTTTTTGTGCTGGTCTTCTCTCGCAAGAAGAAAGAAGGATTTAGACCATAGTCCACCACGCGGGCCAACTGCGGAACCAGCGGTGAATGAGTAACTCTCAGGCATACAAGGTGATGGAAAACAGCTTAACGAACCCGACGTGCCTTAGCGTGACCTAACAAATTAACAGTTTTGGTACCGTAATCTTATCAGCCTCCGTGGCGTAGTGAGTGATAAGCCGACTGCGAAGCGCGAAGTCGTGACTTCCATTCCCACCCAGAACAAATATTTGTGAAATGACTACTTGTTCTGTGTCTGGGTGTTAATTTATCTTTTTAAGTAAATATTTAGAATTATGTAAGTATGTTTATCAGCTTTCTGATTACCATAGTACAAGCTCTGCTTAGTTTGGAATCAGATGGTTTGTGTGAATGGTCAAAGATATTTATTTATTTACTAGCTGCGAAACCCGGCGTTGCTCGGGTTTAAATACGTCGCATGTATAATCTAAAATTTAAAGAGATTTACCTTTTATAATCATGTTTACAGTGGTACGAATTGATTTAGGCAATCTGTTAAAAATAGTAGGTGCCATTCCAAAAAATCTTTGTCTATAAAGATATGTCTTATCCTATAAAGATATATCTTATCCTATACAAAGATTATGTAAATAGTTGCGTAAAAAAGACACTGGTGCGCTTCACATTCCCGGAGTTCTCGGAAGGACCGGGTTTTAGTGAGGTTAATACCAAACAACCCGGTAACTCTATTATACCCGAGATATCCTTTTCTATCCTTTTGAAATTTTCCTCCCAACCATTAAAAATATACACGCCTGTAACAGCTGTTGTGTCGTGTGTTTCAGACAATAAGTTTAAAATGTAAACACTATGCGTGATGTACCTAACAGTTATTTTCGAACAAAGGTTGTATTATATTATGCTCTTTTTTACTGCCAGTAGTTTGTAGTTGGTAGAACTATTATGGTTCGCCCGGGGAAGTACCACCGTTGCGCATACTTTTGCCGTGAAGCAATTCTATTGTGTTTCGGTGAAAAGGTGCAGTTGCCGCCCACACTTACATGAGGCGACCACCAGCCTCCGGAGTAGCAGCGCAACAGCATACGACCTCAGACAAGACTTACCTATGCTTGCTTGAGGTTGTGTGTAGATGTCCATGGGCTGCAGCGACCACTTAATACCACGTGGCCTGCATGCTCGTCTGCTACTCCGTTCAAATAAAAAAAATGCTGTGGCCTCATCTTCAGCTTATGCTAAGACGCTAAAACATTCCGTTTGCCACAGTCGATTGTTTTATTTATCATAACGCCGACATTTCAGCGTCGATGTTTTAGTCCTGAAGTACTATTTTATTCGAGATAAGTTGGCAGTAGTTGAATAGATATTGCGAACATGTTTTTATCACCGCCGCAAAATCTAGGTTAAATCTAGCTTGAATCACGTCTCTCTTGACAGCATCAGCTTTAACATTACGGAATACTTTTAAATGAATAACAAAATTTAAACAGGTAAAATTCTGCATAACTTAATAGCATAACCTATCTTAAACGCCATAGCCCAGCGACTGGTGTGGAAAGAAAGCGATCAAAACGGGCCGGTGGGTGATAGTTCGGGTCGGGTTACACAATATCTGGGGTCATGTAAGACACAGTTAACGGCCAATAGACCCATCCATAACTTGACCTCTATTCACAAGGGTCGTATTAGTCGGGCATGGCTTCAGCTATAAATTGCCGTCACAATTTCAATTTGGATCGCTTCCTGTGGCGTCTATATACATATATAACAGCTGTATTTATAGTATAGTATTATAGGAAATAGGATATGGTATTATAGGAAAAGGACACTAGGTATAGGAAAAGAATACAAAGATAAAAAAACCCAAAGCGGTCATTATTTTTTTTAGTACATTACAAAATGTCCTCTAGGGGGTGCCATATTTCTTTTAATGTGACATCATACAGCGTAGTTCAGAACGTATCAGGACAGATGAAAATACACAGATCTTGCTTATTTCGCTACGCTCAAGTGAGCATACGAAGTAGGTATGTCGCAGCCATGTGATTAAATCAGTCACTCAATTAAAAGACTAGCCCTTTCGTTATACGCCGGCATTCAATTCAATGCATAGGCTGACAGTTGATTGAAATTGCATTACTCAACGTTCAACTAGTTGGCCTCCTTCAAGCTAGCCCTCTAATGATGACTGACGTAAATTCACGCAGGTGATTTAAATTGAGTTCATTTTTTTTTCACTGTGGCACTGGTAAACCAAAACGTGAGTTTCCTAAAAAAAGAAAGTGTAACATGGATATGATAATTACGCCGACGGCTACAAGTTTTTACGTCGATAAAAAGTTTTAAATGATTTTTTATTCAAATTAAGTTTTTATTAATGTTGTTGGCCTTATTAAATACTTAATTCGAATTTTTAATAAGTTTCCCTTTTTTATGTCAAGTACTTAATTATTTAAGTTCTGTACTGACGGTCATCAGTCAAAAATTACACAGTCGTCGTATTTCATTTAACAAAATGGCTAAGCGACGTTTAATCAAGTTGTTGGACGTTACATTCAACAACTTGGCCGGTTGTCATTTAGCTGCATCATAGAATGCCGTTGTTTGATGAACGGGCTAGCCTTTTAATTGAGTGGCTGATTTTACTAGATGGCTGCGACATGTACTACATAACCTAATCAAAAAACCCTCTTTTTGCTTAAAAACAGAAATTTTATTCGGGGCGCTTCTATTTTATTATTACACGCTAAAATAATTTCTGTTCCTCCGTAGTTTCTATTTTCCTTTCCATAATAATTAATTGCATGCTATTTTCATAAAGTATTATTACTAAAGTACATACTATTGTAAAGTATTATTAAAACGTAGTTTCGTGCTTTAAATTCAAATATCTATTTAAATAATATCATAAATAACATGGACATAATTTTAGAAATTTGTTACCAAGAGTTCCCTTAAAGTGATATTTTTAACGTGAATTTCCAACACCCCAGGAAAAGAGAACTTTTTTATTTTGTGCCTTAAGGTAATATTATTTGATAAATTCATAGGGTTTGATATAAATATAATGTTTATATTTTAATTATAAAATTGCAAATAATAATGACAAATTTGAAAAAAGTTTTATTTCGAAAACTGTAGGAAATATGAAAATGGGAAATATGAAAATTTTAGTATTTTTTTTATTTCATCCAATAATGTTATTACTCAAATTTTTTTTCAAAATTCTTATTACTTAAGTAATAAATACTTAAAGGCAGTTTTTAAAGGTTAAATTTGCAAATCACTTATTTTTCCCATATTATTTGATAATGCGTTCGGACGGTGATGTCATCTTTCGCTTCCATAATATGGGCCGTTTTCAACGCTCCGCGGTGACGTTTAACATTGGCTCTTATTTCTGTCTTTCGAAGTACTCCAATCGATGTGCTCATTTAAGAAAACTTGTACCCTATGCCAAATAGGATCGATTGGTACAATAAAAAAAATCATGCACTTCCCTATTCAAAGATAAATATTTTTTTTTATCTTCGGCATTAGTCGTACATTCACAGGTTACTATCGGAAATAATAGCCTAGTTATTACTAGACCAGACTCTCCATAATCCGAGCTCAAATCCAGCATTCAAATTAGACAAAAAAAACGGCAAATTGTTTGTAAAGTAGGTTTACGATCGAGATGTTTACGTGATAACGTCCGCACGAGAAAATCTCCATTCGTTTGTATGCCGCTAGAGTGAGAGAGACGGAAGATCGGTCCACTCACTCGAACGCTATGCCAGCCTCCGCTCGTGAGGATTCCGCGTGACAAGTTTCACGGAATGACTGGCAGCGCTCGAGATGAGACGGGAGATCGGTCCGTCTCTCTCTCGTTATACCTGCGATCGCGCTCGTGAGGTTTTGGTGTGACACAAGTTTCTGAACATGTCACCCGACTAAAACGATTTTAAAGACGTTATCACGTCAAAAAGAAAATTGTTATGTTACTACAACTTCTCTTCAGTTATGTAACAACACTTAAAACACCTTAGACATATGTCGCAGTCAGATCGTATATTCCGCCGTATTACATTCCGGCTAGCTATTTCCTAAAACAGGGCTGAATTGTAATGCGGCGCACTCTCGTTCAGCCGGATTGCAATTCAGCTAAATAAGCGAACGTTGTATTGCATGAGCTCTTCGCGTTCGTCAAAGCGGCGTAATATCATGCCGCCCAATTGTCTAATGTTAAAGTCAAAGTAATAAATCCGGATATCATATATTATCTAGCCATTATTTATTATATCTACTCAATTTAGATAAAGTGATAATTGACAATGAATTAATCACATTACCTAACTAGCAATTTTATACAATATCCTTCAAGGCTTGGATAATGTAATAAAACAAGTGGCTCTGTGACATCTCCGGCGCTGCGGGAAGACCACTCCCTCCGCCCCAGCGTAAGAAAGCGCGGCACCTGCACTCGCCTTCGCAGCTTCGGCTTTATGGTCGCCTTCGGCGCCTCCGGCTTTTTATATACACTCTAGGGGTAGTACAGACAAGACCACGTGGATAGTGGGGTGCTCTGATTCGGTTTGGGTATTTTTCGAATATAAATAATTATAGTGAAAATGTGGTTCAGGGACATTGCTTAGCTCAATGACACTTCATTACAATGAGGCTAAACGTGAGCCGCCATATTGTAGAACGTATCGCAATAATAATCCGGCTAATCGTGGACCCGCCACAATACAGAATGGCCCTGTTTTAGGAACCGGCTAGCTGTAATGTTATACGGCGGATTATATGATCCGACTGCGACACATACACCAAAAAATAATTTTATTTCATATCCATCATTTCGCACTAACTAAACTGAATTGTTATGTTACTACAACTTCTCTTCAGTTATGTAACAACACTTAAAACACCTTAGACATACACTAAAAGCTAATTTTATTTCATATCCATCATTTCGCACTAACTACGCTGAATTGTTATGTTACTACAACTTCTCTTCAGTTATGTAACAACTTAAACACCTTAGACATACATTAATATCTAATTTTGTTTTATAACCATCAATCCGCACTAACTCATCAATCGTACGATTTTCTTTATCATTTAAGAGTTTTTTAACAAGCTTTTAATACCTTCTATTGTATGTACGAGTACATAATATGTATGTTTGTAACCGACTTCTTTAGTCTTGATTTTGACCTACTTTCAACGGACAGATTTAATTCAAACTTTGGACACTTATCAAGAATGAGTGGCAACACAATAATTTCATGAGTTAATCTAATTCCGAGAACTTGAAAAAAAATATTAAATTATAACTTCAGCAGTTTTGGAGTCAATAAATAGCCAACTAAAGATTTTTTTAACTTTAATAAGAATCAGTTTTCAAAACTATAAATAAATTCCGCAGGAATAGTTAGTGAATATTTTTGTTTAATATTTATATTATCTTAATATATATAAATTACGTGTCACGTTTGTCCGCGATGGACTCCTAAACTACTTAACCGATTTTAATAAAATTTGCTCACCGTGTGCAGTTTGATCCAACTTGAAAGATAGGATAGCTTACATCTCAATTTATAGTCGCAATATTATTTTATTTCTGATACTTTAAGTCAGGACAACGTCTGACTGGTTCACTAGTTCTTTATATTCCCCCCCCCCAAAGTCACCCCGTAATTAAAAACCTTCCCTTTGGGTTACGGTTACGTTTTTTTAGACAAAGCTTAAGTCATATATTGTTTAAGTTCTGAATTAATTATAAAACCTCATGAATTTTAAGCCATCACACTCCATACTTAAACCATACATAAATAATTTTGTTGATACAAAACATTATTTCTACCACATACATGGATTAAACTTGTTTTTTTATTAGGAAATCCTGCGCTATCCAAATATTTTATCGGTCGTTTACTTTGACTGCAAAATTTAATAACGGCACACCAAATATTTACTTCCCATAATTTCATAGCTACCTCAAAGACCGCAGGAAAAATTGGGTACAATTACTTTCATAGACTAAAAGCGGGGTGGAGTCCTCAAAGACATTTGAACGCACCTTTCAAAAGGTTTTTTTTTCTCAAAGATTCAATGTTATGGCTTAAAAGAAGGAGTAGATTAAAGACAATAAAATATAACCTTTTCATTTTTACCCCGCGACGCCCCGCGTGGCGCAATGGTTACCATGCCGGACTGCCAATCGAAGGGTCCCGGGTTCGATTCCCGGCGAAGCAGAAATTTGAATGATGAGTTTAAATTTCTGTTCTCGGTCTGGTCGCTGTTTCTGTCTCTGTGTATGTCCATGGTACCCACAACACAGGGTATATCTACCCTACTATGGGGCTATGAGTGTGAAACGTTTATATATTTATTTTTGTTGATGTACATAATTGTTTATTGTTATTTAGAATGGTCTTACGTCTTACGTACAGAATAAATAATAACTTTTCAAATAAAGATATTCTATGTCACGAAGTCCGTCCGGCTATGAATGTTGTGAGGCGTACACATGCACATTGTTTTAGTATGCAACTTAATAGAACGTAGGCAAATGCAATCAGTACTAGAACATGAACTGAAGAAAATGAACAATAAAATTTAATATTTTATTTACCTTACGCCCATGTAACGGTTATTGTGCGTATTTTTCGCTACTCGTCCGTGGGGGAATGGATAGGAATATTTTATAACGTACAATAGGTACTCATCGTGAGCGTGAAGTACACAAAATTTCGCGTGGGCATAATATCCACCATCTCCCGCACACACATCAAGCACTCGGCTTGCTAGTTGACTGAAATGAAAGAGTTTATTAACATTTAACATCCTGGTTAATAAATAATATACACTTGATGTTTGTCATTGTTGTACGGCCATCGGCTGACCGTCATCAGCTTTGGGTGCGGTAAGGCTTATATGGGCTAGGAGAAAAAAGCGGGCGGAAAACAACTCCAGCCCTGTTTGAAATCCCTATCTAAATCCCTCTAGAATTCAAGAGAAGACCTATGCCCTGCAATGGGCATTAAAAAGGTTTTTAATTTTAAGGGTTTTGCTTATACTCTACCTATTATATAGGAATTATGTTATATAACATATATAGCATACACCTGATTTAATTAACAATAAAATGAAAAATGTGTTTTCGTTTTGACATGATCCATAAAATTGGACAATTTTGACATTTTTCATTTTTGTTTTTCTTTCTAGTTATGTTTTTTTTTAATTTGACATGAATCTAATGTTGAATTTATTTAATTTAATTAAGTTAAGCTATGCAATAATTAGCAAATGTAATGTGAATAAACCCTGAACTATAATTTTATTTTTTTAATTTCATTTTGTATACATAATATTAACAAATTACAGATATAGATTTGGTTAAAGATTAAAACTATTGTGACTGTCAGCACTGTAATGTTAGCTGAAAGTTTATTATATAAATAAATAAAAAAATACTTTATTTTTACACCTAAATCTTTAAAACAATTTTATATTTTTTAAAATTTAAGAGGGCCTTTCTTAAATATTGGCAATTTTTTAAACAAACTTTTAACCCTTATTTAATGGCTTTAGAATGAACACACATAGTTGAAACTATTTCATTTCACTTCACTTCACTTCACTTCACTTCACTTCACTTCACTTCACTTCACTTCACTTCACTTCACTTCACTTCATTTCATTTCATTTCATTTCATTTCATGTCGTCGTTAAAGTTACCGTTAAAGTTAGTTTTAACCGAAACTATAACCAGGCCTACGGTGCAATCCACCCTTAATCTATGAATATAATATTATAGACATCGATTGTTGGGCTTTCTATTGCTAAAACACAAACTGTTGCACTTGAAATTTCTGCTATAAGTTTAACCTTTATTTTGCTATTAATTTTAAATATAAAACGCCTCATGCTAAGGCCTCATGTTTTTTCTGTATCATTTTAACCATTTCGATCGTATTTTGTATAAAATCAATAACAGCAGTACAGAACAAGTTGTTTGCATTCAAGTAGTAGGTATTATCACTTAATATTAGATATCTAGTTAAGATTCCTGTTTGATTCGAAAGCACTAAAGCTCCAGTATAATTAATCAATAAATCATAATGATCCATTAATTGAAGGGGAATAAGGTCCCATGGCTGCAACCCTTTTTGCGTCCTACTGCTGGGCACGGGTCTCTCCCCTTATTGGGAAGGCCTGGAGCTTACTCCACCACGCTGCTCCAATGCGGGTTGGTGGAGGTCCCATAGGAGTCGTTTATCAATATAGCTTATCTACAGTAATCTACAAACGGCTCATATCTATAGAAGTGCGCATAGACCGGCAGCGGCAACGCGGTGGCTAGCGTAGAACGAAAACGATCTACGCAGCTTAGCCAAATGGGCGCGGCCGGATGTGAGAAGGGTGGCCGTAATTGGCTAAATTTATTTTTTTCATCATACGATTCCGTCCTTCGGACTCCTTCGGAGGGAAAGTTACGCCATCAGAATCGGTTGTTATCGATAGATAACAGCCGTTAAACCTTGTCAGAGGCCTAAAGAGCGGTTTGAAAATATCCGACAACTGGTTGGCCACTAACCTACAACAACAACTCCAGCAACATGCATTGGACCATGATGGAGTAAGCTCTCCTCAGTAATGGGATAAAATCCGTGCCCAGTTATAGAATTTCTCACTATCTCTATTTTGAAACTCTTGACTCGCACATAAAACCACTCGTATTTTATCCCCTAAGTAGACATTAGGCTATATTTTATTACCCAACTACTCTGAAGAAGGGTTATGAATCGTAGTTGGCAAATATAATATAATATGCGTTCATATAATGTTCAGTCGTGCTCGCGTAGCTTCAAAACTATTTGTCGTAATTCAGCAAATTACGTATAGGTACTGATGGTATTTTTCTGCTGTGCGTTCATTTCGGCAAATGCCCTTACACTCGCGCTACTATCGTATTTGCACTTTAAAAATCCACACGCGCGTACGTAGCTTATTACGGCGAATTCACATTCGAAACCATAGATTTATTATGTCTTTGACTACGTCAAGATACCTAATACCTTTAAACGAGCAATTCTTGTATACCTATATCTAAATATATTTTTTAAGCAAATTTTTTTTGATAGAAATTGTCGTTTTATTTAATGTTTATGCCATTAAATACAAAATTACTCTTACTGACATCTATTGGACAATATTAATAATATTGTGGCGTAGAAAGCCATCAAATGTCGACTGTTAATCCGCCCTTCAAACAAATGACAATGTCGATATGATAAGATCTCTATAAAAATTTCGTCAATGAAGTTAAAGCTTTCTTGGTCGAATGGTTACGAAAACTGACTACGAAGCTAGAGATCCGGGTTGAAACCTCAAGTAGGCAAGTTGCGTTTTTTATTTTTTGTGACAATTTTTTTTAAATTATGAGCTAGGTATTTCAAAAGGCTTTGTTAAGTAACACTAAGCCAATGAATATTTTGCTTAAAAATAAACCAAGAAAATCAATTTGTTTTTATCCGAGCAACGCTCGGGCGTCCAGGTACTAAAAAATCTATGTTCGAAACAGTGTAGGGTGTTGTAGTAAATTCGTAATAAATCTATGTAACTGACATAATATACGAGCTAATAGGCACTCAGCCTTCAGAGTAGCAACCATAGGCAAAACTTAGGCTTGCTTGAGGTTGAGTGTACATGTTGTGTGTTGTGTAGATGTCCATGAGCTGCAGCGACCACATAACATACTAGGTACTCGGTGAAGTTAATATGACACGTGGGAGGCTATTATGAATACATCCGTCCATAAGTTCTAACATTTTCGGAATCGTTTTTGATATACATATTCAGACAGTATTTTTTTGTAAAGTGTAACACACTGTGTACTATTGACAGCAAGATGAAAATATTAAGAAAAATGCTAGCATACAACCCGCGGGCTCTGTAACCCCGGGGGGCTTTACTGGTGACTTCATTTTTTACATCCTATCTGACCCAAGTTTTTTTTTTTCTATATTGGTAAATTTTTGTTAGTTTTATTGGACCTAAAAGTTCTTCTAAGTACGTTGTTCCTAATTTATGCACAAATATATTAATTTTCTTTACATGTCATTTTTGAAACCGTTACCATAAAATGAAACCTGATTCATATTTCTTTTTTGATATAGTTAAGTGTTCTAAACGATTGCCTTTCGAACAATTAATAAGTCTAATACATTCTCTGCAATATCGGCTGCGCATTTAATGTTACCTATAAAGAGTGCCTGTGAACAACATATGTACAACAGAAATCTACGATGAACACTGTTTTTACAGATTGGAAATGCGGTGATACAAGACTAGTGTGATCCTATATAAACATCTAGTTGAAGCCGTGTTATTGTTAACAGAAATCCGTGATGAACACTGTTGTTACAGATTGCAATGCGGTGATACAAGACTAGTGGGATCCTATATAAACATCTAGTTGAAGCCGTGTTATTGTTAACAGAGACCCGTGATGAACACTGTTGTTACAGATTGCAATGCGGTGATACACGACTAGTGTAATATTGTACGAACATCACCTAGGTCAAGCCGTGTTTAAGTTTGGGCTACTCAAGTTCACATGCAAGCCGGTATTGTAAGAAGTCATAAAAATTTAAGAAAAATATAAGGTTTTAACAGGACTTGTTTCATTTTGCAGTTCTTGAATCAGACCCACACGATCGAGGACGAACGTGTAAACAGGACGGCCGGATGTTATCGTTAAAAAGGAGCTCAGTTGTTATGTTAAACTTTTGAACTAGATGGCGCTACGAGTACATTCATTTAGAAAAAGCAACAACCTGTTAATTATTATTCTATTTATAGCCATTTATTTTATTTATTTTACTGTGTTCTTTTACCTTTCGCTTCAAAGTTCCATTACTATTTTTGTTTTAATTCTGAAGCTTAGTTTTAATGACTGTTCCAAAACTTTAATGAAATATCTCATAAGCTTAATTCTTATCTAGAAGCGCTTGTTATAAATTGCAGTTAAGTCACTAGAACATCTCATGCTTTATGATTCAAAACCTAATTGCTAGATTTATTACAAAAAAAAACTTTAAATTTCAAAAAGTGCTGCAGACAACAGGCCGATCTTTAAGTTTGGTATTTAGTTTGATTTGTTCTCATTTGCAGAAGCTAATCCTTGAGATGTCATCATGCGTTTGAAGGCTGCTGCCTCCGCCACTGTACGGTACGTGGCGCTCTCGTGTGCTTCTACGTGGCACCAGGCGCTCAAGAGCTTCAGTGCACTGCTACTTAAGTGTATGGCATTGAAGGACCTTCACCGCCTGGCGGGGACGCCAGGATGTCAGGAGAGGCCGTGTTAGGAATCAACGCCGGTAGTTGAATAAAAAATATGACGAAGTAGGAGAAAACGCCTATAAAAGCAAGGCCTCCTCTAAGGGAGGATTATTAGTGCTTTAATCTTGATAACGGCTGTAACTCTGCCCGATTGCGTACTGAAATTCTGTGTCTGTGCTTACTTATTATTTAATTGTTGTTGTATAAGGAAATGTTAATTAGAAACCTTAAATCGTTACCTGTAAATTGTATCAAAGGCTTTGTGAATTAAATGGTGATCTAAATATTCTGCTTCTGGTTTTCATTTCTAAAAGTTCGAAGATAGACAACAAAAGATATGCACTCAATTGAGAATATTTAAGTAGTCTCCATCTACCACAAATCCTGTTCTAGACAAGATGTATGGTCACACCACACTCTAATGTGTCGCATCGTTCTCGAGTTCCCACAAATTTATAGACCCAGACGGCTCAGCTTACAGACACATCTACAAGGTTTCGTGATATACCTAATTTCCTCCTGAATATAAATGTGTGTGAACCCGCATTGGAGCAGTGTGGTGGAGTAAGCTTCAGGCCTTCCCAATAATGGGGAGAGACCCGTGCCCAGCAGTGGGACGCAAAAAGGATTGCAGCCATAAGTGTGTCTGATTATTCCGGTCTACCGGAATTCCTCAAAATTAAAACGAACTTAAAACGTATTTACTGAAAAAGGCGTATTACTCGGCTCGATAAAACGGCATAAAGGTAGAAAACCTGGGAGTTTTTTTTTTCGCCGGCTTTTTTCCTCTCAGTGTACAAACACACTGTGATATGGGTACCCAAAACCGACGATCGGAACCGATCCGAAATATAAATAAATAAATTTATAAAAGGCCCATTATGGGACAAATAAAATAATGTACATTTTATAATTATTGTGTTTTAATTAAGTTTTTCTCGTTTTTAGTTTTATCATTGTAATATTTGCAAACCTCAAGAAGGTACCTACATATGGCGAACTAAATATATATAAACAACTTTGTAACCACACCATATTTGTGCAAATAAAAGTCTTTGTCTTTGTCTATTCATCATTTACTACGTCTGCCTCTGATGACATTAGAAGTCAAAAATACGTAGAAAGGTTTGAATTGCATGAAAGTTTCGTTTGTCAAATTTCCCCCATGAACGCTTGCATGTAAAAGCAGTTCGTTATCTCTGGTTCGTTGCGCTTTTACAGAAACACATCTCTACTAATATTATAAATTCGAAAGTAACTCTGTCTGTCTGTCTGCTACGCTTTCCCGCTTAAACTACTGAACCAATTTTAATGAAATTTGGAACAGAGATAGAGTGGACTTTTGGAAAGGACATAGAATGGTTTTTATCCTACGGGAACCTTTAAAACGGGTCCACGCGGGCGAAGCCACTGGCGGAAGTCTTGTAATAAATAATTTGAAAATAGCAAAAAGAGACACTCCACTCCACCAACCCGCATTGGAGCAGCGTGGTGGAGTATGCTCCAGGCCTCCCCAATTATGGGGAGATACCCGTGCCTAGCAGTGGGACATAAAACATAAAAAAGGTTGCAGCCAGCCAAAAAGAGACAGGTATAAAGCAAATTTGTAGCCACTGACTACATTTTAGTTTATTTTATTTACACGATACGCGTGGGCGAAGTGTTCAATTCAGTTTATAATACCTGACCAAAATAGTATTAAAATACTTCTCTATATATTCCATATACATCGTCCTTTGAAAAGTTATTTTTATACCTTTTAAACACTTTCAAAACCCTTAAAAGCTCTTGTCATACAGTTTGTGAAATATCTTTTGAATTGATCACGTTCTGGAGGAGGGCACAGGCAAGGGCCAGACTTTTAATTCGTAATTATTTACCGATGATATGCCTAAATCTATATATAAGAGATTTCCACCCATATATTGACTCATCACGATATCTCTGGAACTATAAGACCTACCGACTTCAAATTTGGTAGGAATATTCCTTTCGCCGAGTAGAGGTCAGCTAAGAACGGATTTTACGAAATTCCACCCGGAAGGGGGGGTTGCGGGGTGACATCGCAAAACTCAGAAACTATTCGACCGATTATTATGAAAATTGGTATGTACATGTATTTTTTCACGGAGAAGGTTTATATGCTATCCATTATTATTATTATTTAATATTTAAACGCGATACGGAGTTCGCGGGGTCAGCTAGTACCTTATACGCTACGCCGCATGATAGCTGAGTGGTTAAGATATCGATTCATTGTTACAGTTTCAATTTCAAATCGCACACATTTGATTAGGAAATTCGTTATGTCCGCATTGCCTGTTGCTCCACAGTGAGAGATTTTTTAAAATATTTATTTATTTTGTAAACACTTCACACACATCTCCTCACATATACAAACCAAACACTCCGAGAACGGAAATTCTGTTTCGACGGGAATCGAACCCGGGACCTCAGATTGGCAACCCGGCATAGTCGTCACACACGTCACACGGGTCGTCTGGTGGTGGACGGTGGTGAATAATGGTTTTGAAGAGTGGACTAGGGCTTAAAACCTTACGAGATTTACGAGAGACGCGTGTCCAGCACAGTGGGAAATAAAAGAGGTTAAAATGTTTCAGCTACTAGCTCAAGTCGGCTTTATTACTCACAGTATTAGTAAACGAGGGACAGCCATTGGTATTTTTTCTAATACCTATTTTTTAAAGATAATTTTCGTGAAGAAATTATAACTGGAATTCCCATAGACATTGTTTTGTACTTTTATGGAAAGTTATAACAATAACGCTTCATATTCATAGCCCCACAGTAGGGTAGATATACCCTGTGTCGTGGGTACCATGGACACACTCAAAGACAGAAAAATATTAATTTTTTTTATAAACTCTTATAAATAAACTCATCATTCAAATTTCTGTTTCGCCGGGAATTGAACCCGGGACCCTTCGATTGGTAGTCCGGCATGGTAACCATTGCGCCACGCAGGTCGTCGCCCGTTATGTTTACAAGCTTGTCAATCCTAAGTGTTATTTATAAATACAATATTTAGATTCAGCGAAGTCTGTTTGTAGGAGGATTTATTTATTTTATTTTATTTATTTTATTATTCATGTACACACTGGAAAAATACAGGATAAATTAATATTAAGGAAAAAGTCTGTACAAAGGTACTGCTTATTTCTAAAGAAATCTCTTCCAGCAGACCTGCGAGGATTTTAGTTATTTCGAGATTAACTACTCAGGTTCAGGGCGGATAGTCCCTATAGAGCTACGCTGCGGAGCCCTGACTGATTGCAAGAGGCGACTAAAAGGGGGCATCCAGGGTTGCGGACGGTGAGAGAGAGCTTGACCCGTCCAGCCAGCAGCCCCACAACAATTCCACATCATAATGACAATTATATTATAGAAACAAAGTTTGCGCGCCCAAATTGAAGCATGTTGATCGGTGCCATTAATGTCACCAAACGCCGGGCCGCTCCGTAAGACTTAAGGTTTAATTTTATCACACCACTTTTTAAAAACAAAAGAAGTGTTATTAAATAACTTTTTACAGTGTTTTCAATATTTTGTAGTATTTTATAGTTAATTTAGTCAAAATATTTTTATATATTATAATTTATATATTTATATTCGTAATTACTTAAAAAAGCGTACTATTCGGTCACTGAGTTTCTAAACGATAAATAATAATATATAATAAAATATTAACTAAAATAAATAATAAACTAAAATAAATAACATAAATAAGATATTTCGCGGGATAAAAACCTGGGAGGTTTTTTTTTCCGCCAGCTTTTTTTCCTCTCAGCGTACAAAAACCCATCATGGTGGGTGCCCAAAGCTGATGACGGTCAACCACGTATGGTTCAAATAAAATAAAATAAATTTGTATAAAAAGCACAAATTGGGTTAAATCGAATTTAAGTAGCTAAAGTGATAATAATGTAAAATTATTTAAGTATACTGTGTATTTTAGTGTTTACTGTACATAATTAGTTTATAATTTAACTTGTAATTATATAACTTTTACAATAAAATTTGTACACCCTAAAGAGTAAATATGGCGATCTAAATATTTTTGTAAAACCTTTTTTGGTACCCATATTTGTGCAAATAAAATATTTTCATTTCATTTCATTTTTTCATTTCATTTTCATTTCATTTCATTTCAATAAAAATATTTTATTTGTCAGATGTGACAGCTGTAGGAATCATTATTCAGTGCTTCAATTTTGAAAGCGCGATTGTATGAAGACACTCATTCTATAGGTATTTATTCTACGTATATATCCATTAATTTAACAACGCTATTTCTAGGAAACATAAGTCTATAAACTTCACGAGTGTATGACCATCATATTCGGGCGTTTTCGTAATTGTATGTGTCTGATTCTCAACCAAACAATGGTTATATCGTCCTTATGAAATATAAACTATCACGCATGGGCCTTGTCAATTACACTTTATTACTTGTCTGACATTAATGTAGCCGAGTTACTCGTTATGAGATGAGTATCAGGCTGTAATAAAGTACCCATGTTATTATTATTTAAAGTTAATGTTTCTGATATTAGTACAGTGTGTCAGAAGTCATAGTGTCAATAATAATATAAATGCTTCTAACACCCGCGAAAGTTTAATGTGCCTGCTTTCTATCTAACGTTTTTTTCAACCTTTTTTATGTCCCACTGCTGGGCACAGGTCTCCCCTCACAAGTGAGAGGGATTTAGGCCATAGTCCACCACGCTGGCCAAGTGCGGATTGGTGGACGTCATGTTTTCGAGAATTTATGAATTTCTCTCAGGCATTCACGGCGATGGAGAACATCGTAATCAATTAAATATCACGATATTTTCCATCACCGTGGAGCAGCGATAAATGCGCACATTACAAATGTATTTTGTCAGAGGTGCGCGCCGAGGATTTGAACCCGGGATTGGTCGCGTTGAAGACCGCAGTTTTTTACCTCTCGGCCATCGCTGCCCGATGTAACGATTAAAATCCTACAACATAAGGGAAAATATGAATATAGGCAGATTTTACTCGTATGAGTACATAGGCGCGCTGTGACAAATCACACAAATGCATTTTTATGTAGCAATAGCCGGCGACGTCACATAATGCACGCGTGTTTTGTGTACCTAGTGTGCTTCACGGACAATTTGTTCAGTACCTACTTCTTCTTGCTTATGTTTTTGCCCATTCAGAACGAAAGGTACGACATTTTACTAAGGGCCCGACTCCAAAAATAGTTTTAAGAGTCACTACCATAAGCAAAAAGAAGTAGGTACTGAACAAATTTATTTCTTGCCGTTTGATGTCGGTTCTATTTTTTGTTAAAAATTTAATTAATTGGTATTTGTTATTCTAGTAGGTAAAGCGTGCAATCTAGAGTAGTATGTAAGCGATCTGTGCAGCTAAGCGGAACGGACGCGGTCGGGTTTGAGATCGGTTACCGCTTTTGTGGCAAATTTCCTTGCTTCGGAGGGCACGTTAAGCCATCGGTCTCGATTGCTACCATTAGATAACAGTCGTTAAACCTTGTCGGAAGCCTTATGAGCGGTTTAAACATATTTGACAGCGGGCTGGTCACTAAGCCGTATTGGAGCAGCGTGGTGGAGTGAGCTCCAGGCCTCCCCAATAATGGGGAGTAACATACGCCCAGCAGTAGGACGAAAAAGGTTGCAGCTATAATAAAAGGTATAAAAGTATAGTTCGATTATTAGACGGTGACTTGTGCAACACATTCTCATAATATGCGAGTGTGTAGTATCCGTGAAGCATACACATCACAGAACATATTAAAAGAGGTTAGAATGGATAACGCATGAATGAATTAGATGAATGTGGGCGGGGCAGACGCGCCAAGGATTTTGAGCAAACGGTCGTATCTCTACAGAAACATGCGATCGTGCTACGATATGCGTGCTTGTGTACGTGCTTGGGTGTGATTCGTTCATTTGAAATCGCGTGATTGTGAGGCGCTAAGATTGGCTAGATTTGAAATTGCAAATATGTGCGTAAGCTTCGTATTTATTTAAGTACAAATGTAAAGGAGGTGAAAGGCCTTGATCTTGATTGAAAAGGGCTTGATCGGCGACACCAGTTTTCATACGAACGGCGCATTATTGCCGTTCTACCCCTCTTAATAATGTTCTGTGATACACATTACACAACATACGTGCATTGACCTAAGGCACAGGTCAATGTTCCATTGCGAGTTGGTGGAAATAAAGTTAGTTAAGTTAAGTGTGTTTAAGCCACCCAAGTGGAGTTTGACGGATAATTATAGCTAGTCTAGTATCCACAATTGTTCATGATATTTTTTTATAAATAAACCGAACAAAAAGGCAAAAGATCGATAATCAATATAACGTGAATTTTTCAGCACAAATTTGACCCTGTTCTGACCTTTCACTTTGTGGATACATAACTCTATAGTAAAGTTATCGAGAATATGGTGCTATTATAAGTTCAATACTCGTTATAAGTATTGAAACTTTTACAAAATGATCATTCGTAAATACACGGTCTCGTATACGATCATGCAAATTGTATTTGTTTGAAAAACTTGACAATTTTCATCCACCTCTTATGTAAACGACAAGCTTTTACTGGCGGCTTCGCCCGTGTGGTGAAAGGGAATTAATAATGAGTTGTCCACGATTAAAAGATTCTGAGAGGAACCAAGGGTAATGCTGACCGCAGATAAAGTGTACGTACACTGACATACTGGAGCTAGCTAACTTCAATAGAAGTGTGCTGGTGCAGATTGATGCAGGATCCACCGATCCTGCTTACGTGTACAGGCAATACTAACGTGGAGAGCACATATAAGGCAATACTAATAATAAGTGTGATTTGTTTTCCAATTGGGTGTGATTTTTTCTTTTGAAGTGTTTCCAGCCAAACACGGCATGGCACGCAGAACATAGAAATATTTTAATACGCTACTGTAAACGATATTATATGTCTTTCCATTTGGGGATAGAATGTAAAGATTCTGGGGATTGGACACACGCGAACATGCTACATAAAATTGTCCATGGGAGAAGCACGATTTATCTAAGTTCACCCCCGCTGCCTTTAATGTTTGCTCTTGCGCTTTGTTAATGGTCATAGCGAAACTAAGCTTAATATGAAATTGCAGCCTTTTAGATGGAATGGAACATCTGTGGGAATAGGGATTCGTGGGATCATTACATTTTCACCCTTACCTACGCCGGTTAAAATGTTGGCACTAAGTCCAAGTTGTGTGACGCAACTACAAAACAAAATATTTATAAAACTCATAAAGTATCTAAAGTACTAACTTTTCCTTAAAAATAATTGTTATTTTAAGCCAAAAAAACAACAGTCGACAAAACCAATTCAAGAAGCGAACCAAAACCAAAATCACAGCGTTTGTCTTAAATAATCTAAATAAATATCTTTGGACAATTCACACAACACCACCTGATTCCAAACTAAGCAGAGCTTGTACTATGGTAATCAGAAACCTGATAAACATACTTATATAATTCTAAATACATACTTAAATAGATAATTAACACCCAGACACAGTACAAATAGTCGTGTTCATCACACAAATATTTCTCCTGGGTGGGAATCGAACCCACGACCTCACGTTTCGCAGTCGGCTCATCACTCACTACGCCACGGAGGCTGTCAAATCTTATTTGTGTCATTCCTTTACCATATTAATTTTAAACCAAAACAATAATTTATCCAGCGTGAATTCAAAACTCAAATCAATTTATTAGTTGCCTATGACTTGAAATTTTTTGCCACTAGCGGTCACCCATCTCACATCCGACCGCGCCCGTTTGGCTTAGTTGCATAGATCGTTTGCGTTCTACGCTAACCGCCGGGCCACGCGCGCTCCAAGTACCTACACCTGATTTAAATTAGAAAGGACGATCTTGTTATGAATTTTAGTTTCTAAGAAGTTCGTGGGAAAACATAAAACCACACACGAAATTTAGTGCTCGTGCTAGGAAGCCTAAAATATAAAATAGATCCAATTTCAACAATATAATAACCTATTGTTCAGGTAGGTTTATAATTAGGTACCTATGTTAATTTAATTAGTACAATTTATACGTGTTACACGTGTGATCACGTGTCGTGTAACATACAAGTGTTGATACACTAGACCTCAGATATATTAGTACGTAGTTTTAAAGTGAGCTTCGATGATAGAGTACCTAGTCGAATAATCGAGTACATTACAAAGAGCTTCTTTCTTACTTAGCAACGAACTGTTGCGAAGTAATTAACGAGTCTAAATAGTTGTACCTATGTTAATTTAATTAGTACAATTTATACGTGTGATCACGTGTCGTGTAACATACAAGTGTTGATACACTAGACCTCAGATATATTAGTACGTAGTTTTAAAGTGAGCTTCGATGATCGAGTACCTAGTCAAATAATCGAGTACATTACAAAGAGCTTCTTTCTTACTTAGCAACGAACTGTTGCGAAGTAATTAACGAGTCTAAATAGTTGTCAACTTAACGAGACATTCCTCCAATGTTCCACGTTCCACCCACAATGTTTCTTAGTATTATTATTAATATTATATATACTCATTGTGGCTAAGGCTGGATGCCTATTCAAATCAAATTACGTCATCAATAACGCTTTTTATCCGTCTCGATAACTGCGAGTGAACTATACAAGCCTTTGAAATAATTGTCATTGTCATATATACATATAAATACATATATGAAGCGTGCATGGCGCGACGGCTAGTGTAGAACGCAAGCGATCTACGCAGTTAAGCCAAATGAGCGCGGTCAGGTGTATGATGGGTGACCGCTTGTGGCAAAAAACATGCGCGTTTCCGTGCTTCGGAGGGCACGTTAAGTCGTTGGTCCCGGTTGTTATCGATATATAACAGTCGTTAACCCTTGTCGGAGGCCTTAAGGGCGGTTTGAAAACATCCGACAGCGGGTTTGCCTACTAACCCGCATCTCCACCAACTCGCATTGGAGCAGCGTGGCGGAGTAAGCTCCAGGCCTCCCTAATAATAAAGGGGAGAGACCCGTGCCAAGGGTGAGAGGTTATCCTAGACTCCAACTACTTAGCTTAATTCACATTACGAAAGTAGTCTTATGATATTATACATATTATATTATATACTAATATATTAGAATATTATATCAGTTACAGCTACCTAATGGTAGAGTCATTGCCTTCGCTGATGATACCGCTCTTTATTTTAGTGGGACGAGTTGGGAAGAAGTTTTTACAGTAACTCAATTAGGCCTTAACAAAGTAAATCGATGGTTGCAACATAATCTCCTAACAATTAATGTAGATAAAACAAAATTTGTAGCTTTTGCAACGAAAAAATCTTTTCTTCCCCCCTCTTCACTGACTTTAACGATTCATACATGTTGCGCTAGTAGCTCTCACAACATTATCACTTGTCTATGTCCTACCCTGCAACGTGTGGACAGTATTAAATACCTGGGATTAATCATCGACCAGACCCTAACTTTTAGGCCGCATATAGAAATACTAGTTACGAGGTTGCGGAAGCTAATTTATATTTTTAGAAATTTGAGGCACATAGCAGACCGTCGAGTATTAACCATGGTTTATTTTGCCTTATGTCACTCGCTTATAACATATTGCATAACATCATGGGGCGGAACAGCTAAGTCTCACATAATTGAAGTAGAAAGAGCTCAACGCATCGTCTTGAAAGTGGCTGCGGGACTCCCGATTCGTTACCCTACTCGTGATCTGTACAAGACTTGGGACGTGCTCACGGTTCGTCAAACATTTATTCTATATACAGTTCTCAGACAGCACTCTCAGCTAACCTATGACGTTAACCTAGTTAAGAACAAACGTTGGAAGGGGAACGTAGCCACCACCCAGTTATTCCTCATTGCACTTTCTCGCCACTTCTTTTGTTACCTTGGTCCGTTCCTTTACAATACTATAAATTCAATAGTTCGTATTTATCCACTTCACACCCAAATGTGTAAGCAAACCGTTACTTGTTACCTTAAAACACTTACTTATGATGAAACAGAAAAAATGCTACATCCAGTTAAATAAATTACCTTTCTGCATTGCCTATACCATAAATATCAGAAACAAGCCTATTCTATAGTCACTATCATTACTTCATAATATTTTCTTTTTATGTCAACCCCAGCTCTTCTCTCTCCTCCCTACACTAACCGGCGCACACTACTATAACATCCACTCACTCACAGCATTCTAAACCCATGTACTACTTATTTACATACACGCAAAAATATTGACACACACACACACACACACATACACATGTAGGCGCACACCTGACACATTCACATACACATGTAATAGCACATTCATACAACACACATACAGTATAACGATGTTTTTATTTATTTTTTCTACCATGTACTTAGTTTAAATTAACCATTAACTTAGTTTTAATTAATATGCAGAATTTTAATAGATCAATGCATTTGTACCACTACCACGATATTTGTAATAAATTGCATCGAGAATCTTTCCGCGGGAGGGCACTGGTGAGCTGTAATACAGGTTATTCTTTTCTTACATCAGGCACCAGGTTCTCACTTTGTAAGGTTTGAGATTTATATATTACTTATGTACCATGTTAATTAATTTAAGACCTTATTGTGAGAACGAAATAAATGAGTTATTATAATTATTATTTTTTGAAATTTTTATATTTCTCTCGAAGTGTATAATACATTTCGGTATAAAATGAAATCACGGGCCTAGGCCAAGTGAATTTCATTTTCAATTACAGGTTGGATATTGAGGTCTTCTTGTAGAAATTTTCTAACTATGCGGCAGGTATTTAAGATAGCTGCTTTCTGCATTGTGAAATAAGTAGTTACATGGATATTTAATAATTTTAAGGAATGTAATAAATGTTTAGGAATTACTCCTGTGTTAGATAGCACTAGTGGTACAATGTATACTTTATTCATCTTCCATATTCTTTGAATTTCTTCCTTTAGTTCTGTGTATTTATTTATTTTCTCTGTTATAGTTCGATGGAGATTGTGTGTATTTGGTACTGCAATGTCAATTAAAAATACTACTTTATCTTGTTTATCGATCAATGTAATGTCTGGTCTATTATTATGGATGGTTTTGTCTGTTAAGATGGCTCTATCATAATACAATTTGTGTGTGGTGTTCTCCAAAACGGGTTTGGGTTTATATTGGTAATAAGGCGAGGTTTTGTTGGGTATGAGTTTATGTGCGATGGCTAATTTTTGATGTATAATGTGTGCTATTTGATTGTGTCTATGTGTGTAATCGGTTTGTGTTAATGTTGGACAAGCGCTTGTGATATGTTGTATTGTTTCAGGCTGTCGGTGGCATTTTCTACAACTGTCATTCTTCATATTCGGATCTTTAATGATATGCTTTCTATAGTTTTTAGTATTTATTACCTGGTCTTGTATTGCGATCATAAAGCCTTCAGTTTCTGGAAAAAGAGACCCCATTTGTAACCATTTATTTGAAGCGTCTGAATCAATATGAGGTTGCTCAAGGTCATGTAGGTGTCTACCATGGAGTTCTTTCCTACGCCAGGTGTCCAACTTATCTTTTTCAGCAGTTTTCGGTGATTTGATCTGTGTGTCTTTAGTTTTTAAATTAAGGGGTGTGAAATTTTTATCAAGATTTACTATAGCCGAATGGATTTTACTACTTTCAGATTTATCATAAAAGAAATTACGTAAACTATTAACCTGCTTTTCCCACAAAACTTTCAAATCTATAAGTCCTCTCCCTCCGTTATGCCGCTTTATAGAAATTCTTTCAATCGCAGATTTTGGGTGTAAATTGTTGTGCTTGGTGAGTATAGTTCTAGTCAATATCTCCAATTGGTTGATGTCAGTTCGTGACCATTTAATGATGCCAAAAGTGTATGTGAGCATTGGTACTGCATAAGTATTAATTGCTTTGAATAAATTTTTTGACAACAGTGACTTCTTACATATTAAATTAATTCTACGGCTATATTCTAGTTTTAGTTTATTTTTTAATTGTGTGTGATTAATAGTATTAGATTGAAAAATTCCTAAATATTTATACGTATCCGTCGTTTCCATCCGAGTAAAATTAATATCTTCATTGGAATTATCGACTTTACTATCAAAGAATTTGCCCTTACGTATGTGGAGGGTTCTACATTTATCTAAGCCGAAAGACATATTAATGTCTTTACTAAATTGTGTAGTTTTAAGAATAAGCGTATCTAAAGCTTTATCAGATTTTGAAAATAATTTGATGTCGTCCATGTACAAGAGATGACTTATTTCTGTTTCTTTTGTTAGAAAAATTTAAATTAATTTTTTTAATTTATTATTATTATTATTATTATTATTATTATTATTATTTCTTGTGTTCGTGTGTATGTATCTGAACTCTTCCGAAACGACTAGATGGATTAAGATGAATTTTGAAGTGAAAACTTCTTTAGCGGCGTTGTGCACTTTTTTGGGATGGGTAAAAAATGTTAAACTAGCGTTAGCCTGATCGAATATTCGTAAGACGGAGGGATGACAGCTGATGGCTCGACTGTCTGTATACTTGTAAAATTCGTGTATGGGTGAATCAACTTTTAAGGCACTCCTTTGACAACATTCTGAATCGCTAAAAATAAAAAATAAAATAACGAAATGTTATAAAAATATAATGTTATCATTTGCACTATTTATCCTATTTTTAGGTTTTGCAACGTGGCACGACATCTAAGTTAGTTTAAGTGAGTTTTTGTAAAAAACATGATGAGTGTGCCTAATAAATATCCATTGCGTTACTTATCTATAAATCATCAAAACATGAAATAAAACAAAGAAATGAGAAAAATCAACATGATTGGTTTTTACTCATACTTTGATTCAGTATTTCTAACTTATTAATAACGTTTTTTTATAACTAACCTATAAAATGGAGACAATTCTAGGTCCACTGCGTTACTTTGTATATTTTTAAATGCGTAACTTTAGAATAAATCTCCACATAGAATAATCAGACATACATTTCTTATACTAAATGTCACACACGACTGTTGTAGAGTTTTAACTAAACATTTTATTAAAACAAATTAAATATAATCAGAGTTATCTTCAAAAGACGTAATAAAAATTAAGGGACAAATGAGTAACGCCAGAGAAAAATAGTAACGCCTGAGAATTTGGAATCCTTCAAGATAGGCAACCGAGAATATGACCAGTTTAACTAACAATAATTAGGAACGGTGTTGTCAATTAGTAATTCATACCATAATTTTCCACAATCGCAAAAGAAATATTTAGAAACAAAGCTTACAGCTATGTTACGTACGGACAAAATGACTTAGTGTATATTAGTGTTAAAGTGTTGACGTTGGCGACATCTGATGCCGTGCAGGTGTCGCGCATCGTTCCCACTATAAGTGATGTCTCGACTTGCTGATTTCACCCTGGCTGTGGCCGATCCTTAACTGCTATACGAGATCAAATAATCAACTATAACAAAACAGCAAAATTCACCAACCAGTATTATGACTTATTAAATAGTTTGAGGAACTTTAACGAGATCAATTACTTATTACTCAAGTAAATATTGTAATAAAAAAATGGGTTGCACTCCGGGAGTGCCGGCAGAAGTGAAAACATTAACGTTGTGCATTTTTGATGTCTTGGAATCGTTAGGGAATAATTCCGCACGAATTGCTTGAATTATCAGTACCTATTAATTTCTATCTAGTATTTTTACAAAGTACTCTCTCATTTTCTTTCACTATTTCTTCGTCACTTTTTTCATTAATAGATGCACTTTGTTCAATGTCCATATTTTAAATACTTGATATAAACGAATTTTAAGATAAAATTATACTTGACGCTGGCAATATGTAGAGTTTGCGATGTCATAATTGAAGAAAAAAAAGTATAGACAGCCGTCAGATGAGCCGTCATCAGCTGTCACCCCTCCGTCTTGGTCTAAGAGCCGGTGAAGATATTCACTCGTTCAGTTGTTACAAGAGTGAAGGTGATATGAAAGAAAATTGATTAAAATTAATTAAATTAAAAATAGCTATGAACACTTTTCGATAGTCAAGTTATCATGCCTATGATATATGCCTATATATGTTTATAAATTATATTTGGTAAACAATATGTCTCATCGAATTATCAGATCGGTGAAGGTCGATCTTCCTCGTCTCCTCTACTATCTTACGAAATTTTGCGATCAGCACACTTGACCTCGCGCGAGTTTCATAGTTTTTACCCATCCCACAAAAAGTGCTCAACGCCGCTAAAGAAGTTTTCACTTCAAAAATAATGGTTAATATTTTCCTAAAAAGATGTTTGTAAAGTGGTGTATCATTTCTTTGCATACACATATACTGATGTTTGGAAATAGTAGTATGAACGATGTGCTTTCTTGATAACTTCTGGTACTGGTAATTTCTGAATAATGTCATCATAATCCACATAATAAATATCTTTCTCATCTAAACGGAATCGCTTAGCGTTTTCGTTCTTAGTTCAACGGTTGTATCGGTTACATTATCGACTGCGCAACATTACGGAAGCTCCAAGCAATGCAACAATTTTAGCTGGCATCCAGACATTCAATACTACTGGAAACACTATTGGCGAAATTCATCACGGCCGTCCAAGGACAGTAAGAACGCCTGGAAACATTCAGTCAGTAGCAGATTCTGTAAGCCGACAGCCTCGACTCAGCATCAGAAAGCGTGAGTCTTAACTGGGATTATCAAGAGCGACAATTCACCCCAGATCTGATTTACACCTAAAGGCCTATAAAATTCAGATAGAGCAAGCTGTACACGAAAATGATTACGTTATAAGATTGAATTTTGTGAATGCAATGTTAGAGAGTTTTAACAATTTTAACAACATGTTCTTCAGCGATGAAGCACATTTTCATTTGGATAAATGGATACGTAAATCGCCAAAATTGTCGTTTTTGGGGAGAAAACAATCCATAGACCTTACATAAACGCCCGTTGCATAGCCCAAAAGTCACCGTGTGGGTCGCTATATCGGCGAAATGCATCATTGGGCCCTACCTTTACGAAGATAATAGAGGACGTGCAGTGACTGTAACTTCTGCACGCTATGTGGACATGATTAGCAATTTTTTCGGGCCACAACTGCAAGAACTTGAGCATTATAACCGGCTGACATGGTTCCAACAGGATGGGGCCACATCGCACACCACTAACAACTCTTTAGCTGCATTACACTAGTTGTTCCCAGAAAAGGTGATTTCACGAAGAGGTGATATTGAATGGCCACCTCGGAGCCCTGACTTGACCCCACCAGATTTTTTCTTGTGGGGTTATCTTAAGAGCGTGGTTTATGAGAATAATCCGTGAAAATTGAGAGCTTTCAATCTGTTGATTGTTGTTGTTTGTTGACAATATTGAAGAAAAGATCAGGATTATTCCTTGACCACTTCTTAAAAACTTTTTGAAAATGTACGGCAACGGTTTGTGGAGTGCCGTCAATGTAATGGCCATCGTTTAAACAATGTCGTATTTTTAAAGTAAAATTTTGTTTCTTTTCTTTTAATTCATACCAGTAGATACATATAAAATAAGTATAATGTATTTTTTTCGAATTAAAGTAGTTGGGTCGTTATGAGACACTCTGTATTATTCTTTTGGAGTTAAATCTTTTACTAATCTTTTAGTTTTATGGTATCGAGCTCGGTGCTTTTTCTTCGCTTCTTCGTACTTTTCTCTATTATTTTTAGTCTTTCTCTATAGCGTTTCTGTTTCTCTGCTGCACTAAATGGCATTTTGGATTATATTGCACAAACCTAAAACAAATTTAACTATGTTACTATAAGGTTTATGTATATTGATAGATTAGAAACTTAAGTTTGACGTAGCATATAATCTACACTATCCATGAATACCAACTAGCAATGTTATTTAGTCTAATGTTCTCTGGCGTGACCGGTAACTCTAAAGAAACTTTCTTCAGCGTTATCGGTAACGCTAGGGAAAATTTGAACAAAAAAAAATCATAAATAATTCCACAAATTAAAGTGGCCAAATATTTTGTCATGACCCTGAAATTAGACATCATAGGCAACATACTGACCTAATAAAATTCAAATATTTTAAAAAGATTCCCGCCGTAACGCTGTAGAGCGACAATAAAACCACGCGCACCAGTTGAAAGCTTACCGCCGACTGAGGGGCGGGTAAACCGAAGTAGGCCTTGTTAGACCATACCAACGAAATATTAGATAATAATCGCCTTTGAAGACACCAAGTTTGACGCCATCTCTTGATATTGGTCAGAACTTTTATTGGTAACGCAGTATAGCTTATGATTTGAGACAAGTTTGGGACAACCGTTGAGAAGCATGTAAAATACATAATTTAAGTCAAACATTTATGTATTTCTACATAAAACGGAAGACTAACTTTTTCTGAACCTTATTGATAACGTGTGAAAATACAGTGTATTCATATATATTTTTTAAGAAACATCGTACATTGCTTCTTCACCTAGACCTGGGGACACAATGTTTTTTGTATGGAGATTGCCTATGTTCCACAGAGTTACCAAGGAAAATCAATAATTTTGCTATAAACTATAAAAAAAAACTATGAAACTACCATGTAAGCAGAGAATCTAAGTTTATGTTTACATTAAAACAATCATATTTTAAACTAAATCACATACTTTATTGTTATTTACATGACAGGGACACAAAAGGAGTGCCTTAAAAGTTGATTCACCCGTATATCTAGTGTTTAAAATATGGAAATTGAACAAAGTGCATTTATTAATGAAAAAAGTGACGAAGAAATAGTGAAAGAAAATGAGTGAGTACTTTATGAAAATACTAGATGAAAACCTACTGAATATACTAGATGAAAAATAATACTGATAATAAAAGCAATTCGTGCTAAATTATTCCCTAACCATTCCAAAATATCAAAAATGCACAACGTTAATATTCAAGTTTTCACTTCTGCCGGCACTCCCGGAGTGCAACCCGTTGTTTTTTATTTATTTATAGGTAGTTTTCCAATCGTTTGTATTTCGGGCCGCGTCGTTCTAAACTCTGACACAGTCAGAATAACAGGATAGTTCGTACGTCATTATTTGTTTTACATTTTTGTTTGAACGTAACTTGAAATCTCTTAGATAATAAAAAAACAAATCCTCTTTCAATACTTTTAAGGCAGGACAACGTCTTCATCTGGGCGGAGCTGGGCTGGACCACTAGTTTTCATATAAAATAATATCATGACACTGATTTCACCTAGAAATTCACGTGTAAACCTAAAGGTTCATAATGCAGACATCATATTACAGACAGCATAATGTCTTAGAGCATCAAGGTATGACAGGTATGACACCCGTCCGAGAGGAGTGTAAACCTTTGCGGGTTACTCATCGTGGCCGTTACTTGTCCCAACGTCCATGCACAATGTGCCTTCTAATTATACAACTAGTGTGTCTGTTTGTGTCGGTGTCAGTGTTGACGGTGCATAGAAAATGATGTTGTTATTGAAATTGACATATTTAGAAATGTATGCGTCTGTAGCGATGAAAGAATATTAGTGAATGTGTGACAAAGTTAAAATGTGTGTGTTCTTCCCCCGCACCAGATTTGGCACAAAAATTATGTATCGAAGCGAGGCGCTATGTCGTCTCTACTGAAGGATGAGTCCGTAACTTATATGCTCTAAGCATAATGTCAATAAAACTTTACGTTTACACGTTAAACCTCGCACTCCATGCCATACTACGCAATAACATACCTAGTCTTTGTCCTCATGAAGGCTTTGTCGCCTTTAAGAGGGAACAATACACGCGCCACCTCGAGGTCTAATATTGCAACGATAATCGAGCTCGCAATGTACTGGTTAGAGCTAATTAATGGGAGTTGAAAGAGAGCATGGTAGAACTTCCTTCGATAGTCCCTGTAGCTTCGGGATTAAGAATAGAGCTACGGTATCCGCTGCCTGATCGTAAGAGGCGACTAAAAGGGGGCTTCCGGGGTTGTGGACGGTGTGAGTCGGAGCTCGATCCGTCCAACCAGCAGCCCCGGGAAGGGCGGTAATGTGTGCGTGGCCGCATGTTGCCGTAAGCATCTGAAGGTGCAGGAGAGCACATCTTATCTCCCGAAGATGGGCCCGTTCGGGGCGTCGCGCGTGGAGGACACCCGTGCGTTCCGCTGGAGATCCCGCAATCCTCACCAAGCGCAGAGGCAGCCACCTAGGGGGTTTTAGTGCGGTCAAATCCCACATAACCCGGTACCCTCTCCCAATTCAAAATTTATAGTCTTTTTGCGGTTTATAAGTCGCGAGCGCATCCTAGTGTACAAATAAAATTGAAGTAGCTATGTATTTTAATGTACTGTACAAATTTTATTTATAACAAAATATTTGTAGTACGAGTGTACAAATTAAGTGCGTATTATTATATTTGTTCCGTCAATGGCCTAACTCAGGGTCTTACGGGTACCTAAACCTTTCGTATTCCAATTGATCGATTGATTGATCCTTCCTTTTCCATTTGAGATATTCTATAAGCATTTCGTTTTCTAGGAAGAAATTTAATGTATGTATTTCAACGTTTACGTTTCAATAATTTGTTTATAGGTTTTTGTAGTTCCTTAGGTTCGAAAATATGAATTATTACAAAACAAAACGATGAACGAAAAATATGAATGTAATAATTCAGAAAAATATTTTGAATAAAGAATGAAAAACAAAAACAGTTCCACCCGGTCCAAACAAAATGTATGGTACTAATGGAATCTTCTGAAAATGCTTTTGCTCCACGAGTTAAATAATACCAAAAGTGATTTGTTGAGAAAAGAGACACCCGTTTCTGTGAAATTGGATAAAAATAGCGCGAAATTTCGTTTATTAAGCGCTGAGGATAATGTCCCAGGAACGAGAGAACATAATTTAATTTTCGTTCAACGCGATCTTGAGACGTGTCTTCGGTGCAAACGTGCAAAAAAATTTAGTTAAGTATTATCAACTTCTTTATATTAAGAGACCAGTTGGTTAAAATGTAGTATTTTTGCAATCGACTGCAAAAAAGGATGCAAAAAAACTCATCAATTTGAAACTTATTATATAACAGAAATGAATTATTTGCTCATGTGTAATAATAACTAAATAAAATATTTACCCTGTGTTCGTTGGTACCATGGACACACACAAAGACAGAAACAAAAACACCCAGACCGAGAACCGAAATTTGAACTCATCATTCAAATTCATGCCTTGGTGGGGAGTCCAACCCGAGATCCTCTAAACGGCAGTTCGGTATGGTAACCATTGCGCCACAAGGGTCGTCAAAGAGTGATTCGAGAGTTTTTTTGGCGGGCAGTTTAAAATATATACGTATTGCAGAGCTTCATAACGTTATAAAAATATCAAAATATAATGTTATATAACGTTATACGTATTTTCGTTTCGTTATTATTTTGACATTACTATCGAAAAGACGAATAGCGGTATAAAAAGAATAACGTTACAAAATATCAAAATCGAAATAAAATAACGTTATAATATCGTTATTGCTAAGCGATATTGCCGCGTTGTCAGCTCGCTGCATATAATAATTATTATTCCCCGAAAATATAACGTTATTTATATCTATATTTTCTAAATAGCGTTTACTGAAATAGCGTTATTTGAAGCTCTGACGTATTGTAATAACCCAAGAGTTATTCTCAGCTTGCCTGAAAAACTCTATTGGACACGTTCTAGTAAAGTAGTCACCGATTTTCATGGATGTCAGACTGACTTAACTGTTTGATTCCTTATAACTAATTGATTGTTTTACTATAAATTGCCTTGTTTTATAAAACGAGCAGAAATTGGATTCAAATAATGTATTTTTATTTAATCCAGCCATTATTCACAGTTCCGATGTCATTACTGAAAGAAAAAAGCTCTACTTCAGTTCGCTTACTCATTTATAATTGTTCCTTCGCGAGCAACAATAAAAACCCCTTTTTATGCAAAGGAAGAGTTAGTAAACTGATAGCTTGAACTTAATTTATACGGGTGCTTTCATCAAATTTCACTGTGAAAGTAATTTTATGCTGTTCATCAAGGAGATGGATCGGACTATTATGAAAAATCATTGAGCTGTATGAATTTAAGAGAGTGATGTTTTTCAATGTTTTTTATGTCCCAACCCAACCAACAATCACCCAACCACTTATCAATGGTGTACATAAGGCTCGAACTTGGTATCTCGATGGAGACCGCGGTTTTTGAAGCTCGGCCACTGTCGCTCTGTTATTCTGATATAAGCTATATTATTGTTAAGTTTCATTAAAATCCATTCAGTAGTTTTTCCGTGAAAAAGTAACAATCATCCATCCATGCCCATACTTACAAACTCTCGCGTTTATAATATTAGTATGACAGGTAATAAAGATATACACAAATTATTAAGTAAAAACTGTGTCGCAGCGGATTCCGCCCTCCCCAAAACGCTCAGTAAATATGTTTTATTTTTATTTAAAAACTTTATTGACCCCAATAAATCGTGGTACAATAGGCGAGCTTAATGCCTAATGGCATTATCTACCAGCTTACTTAAGGGAGTACAGAGAGATTCGAAGGCGCGGTAAATGATAAGAACAAAAGAAAGTAAAATTTTAACAACTATAAATTTCTATACTCTACATAAAAATATATACATATTTATAAGGCATGTGCAACTATTGGTAAAACATACACTAATGTTAGTTCTGTTTTCTTAATATTCAGGTAATATACAAATTAAAATTAAATAAATCTAAAACGAGGTACAGTGTGTGTGTGTGTGTGTGTGTGTGTGTGTGACAGAGTGTGTAGTATGCGCGTGCCGCATAACTGCACCCTTCCACCGAAATATTGTTCTTTCAGGTACAAAAATAAAAACCTCATTTTATACAAAGGAAGAGTTAACAACAGAAGGCTTGAACTTAATTAAGACCGGGCGCTTTGTTCTTTACTGTTAATCAAAGGTTCCATTGTGGTCTTCCCTTCCTGAAACACGATTTGTATTCAATTCACTGTTAAAAGGTATTTTATGCTGTTCATCAAGGAGATGGTACTACTGACCATTAAAAATCATTGAGGTGTGAGAATTTATAAGAGTGATATTTTCCAACTTTTTTATTTCGAAAGTGAGAGGGATGTACCGGATGTACGCAATAGTCCACCACGCTAGCCAAATGCAGGATGGTAGACATCGTGGTCTCTGTCGGGCATCTCGATGGAAAACATCGTAATTAATTACCTAAATTTCAAAATATTTTCTCTCGCCACTGAGCAGCGATAAATTGTCTTAGGCACTTAACAAATTTCTTAATCAGAGAGTTTGAACTCGGTACCTTGGTGTCCAAGACCGTGGGCCTCATCGCTCCGCTATCGACAGTTATATGACAAAGAAGCTCTTATTGTGACAATAACGACCCGTGTGACGCAATGGTTACCATGCCGGACTGCCGATTGGCGGTTCAATTCCCAGCAAAGCAGTTTTGAATGATGAGTTTAAAATTTCTGTTCTCAGTCTAGCTAGGTGTTTGAATTTCAGTCTTTGTGTGTATCCATGGTATCCAAAAACAGAGTTTGTGCCCTACTATGGGGCTATGAGAGTGAAATATTAATTTAATTATAGTATTATGATAAAAATACTTTTGAGTTTTGCAACACTGAGTCCCGGCATTTGTCTCCGCCTAAACATGTAATCTTAGAATAATTAAAATTACATTATAAAAAAACAAATCGCGCGCCCAAATTGAAGCATATTGATTGGTGCCATTAATGGCACCAAACCCCGGGCCGCTCCGTAAGACTAAGGTAAAAATTTATCACAACACTTTTTAAAAACAAAAAATCTAAGAAAATAACTTTTCACAGTGTTTTTGTAGTAGTTTATAGATAATTTGGTCATAATATTTTGTTTGTCAGATGTGACAGCTGTAGGAATCTAGGTATTTAATGCTACAATTTTGACAGCGCGCTTGTATGAAGACACTCATTCTATACGTATTTATTCTAAGCATATAATAAATTGATGCAAGGTGAAAGTACGACTATAGGTAATAATACCACTTAAATTTTGATTGACTTTAACATCGACAAGGTACATTAAAAGTCACTTAGCGTGCATTAAAAACCTCTTAAAGCGTAGTCATGCACTTTTCGTAAATAGCGGTAACAAAACCTTTAAAGCTACTTGTACATCATAAATAACCTATTATGAGGACGTTTTAATTTTAATTTGGTAGCACTTCTACTGATTTACCACACAAAATTTGAGTGGGACTTGTCATGTTTGGTTTGTTAGTTATTCTTTTGAGACATCTGTGATTTTTAAAATTGAAATTGTTGAATTTCGCGTTTCATCAAGAGCTTGGCTCTACATAAGATCTGATAGTAATATGTTTTTACAGAGCCATATGCACTTCTTTTCTTGGTAACATTTTATGTGAAAATGGTTTTGGTGGGCAGTATTTCTTTATTTATTTATTTGTATCACCTTAAAATAAGGGTTACAGGGTAAGACTTAATGCCTTAAGGCATTCTCTGCCAGTCAACCCTGGATGATGGTGAAAACTTACGGTAGGCAGGAAAATGTGTAATTAAAAAGTTATTGGTATAAAAATATTGAAAAGAAAAAAAAAGTTATATACATACATACATAATGGCAAGGGCGGCTAGGCTAGTCAACACGATCATTAAGAGCAATCCTAATCTGGACCTATTCGCTTGCCAACCCTCCCGCTTCCGTAAAGCTGCAAGTCGCTTCATTGAGGCTATGGTCATTAGCAGCAGTATTGCATCCTAATCTTTATTGTAAACATAATTATCTATTATTATTATTGTTTGATTTGTATACATACAGTTACTATCTTTTATTATTTCTATGTTTTACCTGTATAATTTGAAATCACATATGCGTCTGGTCATGCACTGTTAGCATATTGTTGACTTTAAAATAAATAAATAAATAAATAAATAATATATACATACAACATATATACATACATACATACATAAATACATACATACATAAATATATACATAAATATAACAAAGCGTACATAAATATACAACTATTAATGTCAAAAAAGTGACAGACATGATGCCAACTTATAATGACTCATTAGTTACTTGCTAACAGATGTTTACGTATCAACTCCTTAAGGGGCCGTATTTATTTATTTATTTAAAACTTATAGTATAACCTTAATCTAAGGATACAAGGGTGTGCTTAATGCCTAATGGCATTCTCTACCAGCCAACCCTGGGTGATAAGAGAAAACTTGTGGCAGGCGCATACTACGTTTAAAATTATATATAAATATATTGTATTATAATACATAAAATACATATACAAATACATATTATCATAAATAACTAAATACTAACATATATAAATATACATACCAATACATACATATAAATAAATATTACCTATATGTCAAATAAAATAAAATGGAGTGAGATAGCCGTTTAAACCGAAACAAAACAGATCCGTAAATGATTCAGTCGTTATTATTCAAGAGATGGTCTCGAACGAGTCTCTTGAACACGCCTCTACTTGGAGCTTTTCGAACAGTCTCAGGCAGGGTGTTCCATAGCAGTATAGCCTGAATAGTAAAAGAGTATCGGAAGAAGTCACTTTTATGTGAAGGAATGTCGAGCTTAAGATTATTGGAAGAACGTAAACCTCTGTCATGAGACGAACAGAGGTAGTGAAAGTTTTCCTTTAAATATTGAGGAGAAGTTGGATCATGTAACATAGAATACAGAACCAAGAGAATTCTAGAATTACGCCTCTGTCGAATAGTAAGCCATTTAAGCTGCTTTCGGTAACTGGAGATATGATCGTATTTACGAAGATTGAAAACAAATCGGATACAGTTGTTAAGGAGGCGATCTAGTTTGTCTAGAAGTATTTCATTAAGGTCCGGATATGACACATCACCATAATCAATAATGGGTAAAATAAGGCTATATACAAGCATTAGTTTCGTTTTGAACGGCAAAAAGTTTTTTAGCCGGTATAAGGACTGCAGGGAGCCGTTGACTTTCCGGCTAATTTCGTCTATTTGTGCCCGCCAGCTCAAACTACTGTCAAGCTTAAGGCCAAGATTTTTGACAGTGTTGCTAATGGGTATTGTAACGTTGTCGTATAATACTGCAGGGAGATCTAAGATGTTGACTTTTGCAAGTAATCTGGAGCTGCCCATCAATATCGCCTGGCATTTCTTGGGATTGACGTTTATACCATGTGCAATCGACCAAAGTTTGATAGCGTTAAGATTATGGTTAATAATGGAGATTGCATCATGGAGTTCTTCAATTTTGGAGCGAACATACAATTGTAAGTAATCAGCATAGAGATGGTACGAACAGTCAATGATGGAAGTGATGGAGTTGATAAACAACGAAAACAACAATGGAGAAAGAATACCGCCTTGGGGAACGCCAGCACGTACACGAAATTTTGACGATTTTGCTTATTTACCCGATTTAACACATGAGATTTTGCAGATAAATTACAGTACTTCTACAAGTACCTATCATTGCACAATATAACTTTTCATTTCATTAATAATCTGATACATTAGACACTTTTATAGCTTGCGTCAAGAGTTATAATGCGAAATTTTGGTTACTTTAAAAGATGTTTAAGCCGAATCATCATTATTAATAAGATTTTTTTTCAGGAAACGGATTGATAATAAACTGAAGAGTATTTATGTCAAATAAATTTTACGAAAGATTATTCCAATTTGCCGAAATCAAATGCAATTTCTGTCCCATTTTCTCTCAAAATTGACTAAGTTCAATGTTTTTTTAACTAATATTTTTTGTATGAGAGTGGTAAAAAGTGGCTCACATACTATGTATGTGATTTTTACAGCAATACATGACATTTTTTTCTATTTGTTTAGATTTTAAAATGACCCAGAAATATGTGATATTCTATACCTATTACAGTAATATTTACAAAACTATCACCAGCTTCAGGTCTATTAAGCAAAATAACGAAATAAAAATTAAAAAGTGGCTCATTTAATCGTTTATTATTGAAATGATCAGTCATAGTGTGCAATAAAACTTATGGAAATACTGTTTTTTAACTGCAAAATCTCCTGTATAAAATGAGCTAAATCAGCGCAATCGGCAAAATTTCGTATACGGCCTCTTAAATGTAGATTTTGTTCGCGACTTTCTGATAGTTTCGGGCAGGGCGTTCTAGAGCAGTATAGCCTGAACATTAAATGAGTATCGGAAAAATTTTTTATAGGTTACTGAAAATTAGCACGTGCAACACATTCAAATGTGTGAGTGTGAGTCTGTTAACCGTGAACTATGTACATGATAATGCATGTGTCTGAGTAAACAACACTGTAATGATAAGACCATAATGTATATTGGTTTGCGATGAACTCAACCGTTACGTTTAAGGTCTCAGGCCATTGAAAATAACAGTGTCTAAATAAGAAGCTCTTATTATTTACTATGGTTAGGTTTCGGCGGTTTTGTCATTATATGGATTACTATTTCTATCAATACGTAATTGGCCTATAAATTGGTTTACTTTAAGCGAATAAACTAACAAACTTGCTCCCAGGAAATCTCCAAAATGTTAAAATTATCTAAATTAAACTTGAATATACTAAATCCTAGAAGTTAAAGTAAGATAAATTTAAAGGGATCTTTAATGCCATATATCTGGTCCTTTATAGGACAACAAAATCATATTTTTTTTACCACTAGCGGTCACCAATCTCACAACTGACAGCGACATCCGACACAAACATCCGACAGCGGGTTGGCCACTAGCCGCGTGGTGGAGTAAGCTCCAGGCCTCCCCAATAAGGGGGAGAGACCCGTGCCCAACAGTCGGACGCAAAAAGGGTTGCAGCCAAAATCATAAAATAACATTATTATTATATTATCTAAATTCAAATAGATAGGAAAGTAAATAAAACTTTGAAGTTTTGAAACACTTTCAGATGTAATAGAATATGTATGACTCAGAAGTAGCTATTAAATAAATTATAAAGTTTTATTTTAAGTTCAAGTTTGTGTTTCAGTGAGCAAAAATCACCGAAAAAAGGTTTCCAGAATAGTGTTAGTATTCTTTAAAATGCTCTACGATATGAGTATTACTTATCGCCGTGCTTTATCTATAAAAGCAGCAATATATCCGCCTCGGGTATCCAAGGATTAAGAGCAGCGATGGCCCAGTGGTAATAACCCGCGGTCTTCGACGCGACCGGTCCCAGGTTCAAATCCTCGGCTCGCACCTCTGACAAAGAAATTTGTAATGTGCGAATTTATCGCTGCTCCACGGTGATGGAAAATATCGTGATATTTCATTGATTACGATGTTCTCCATCGCCGTGCATGCCTAAGACAAATTCATAATTTCTCGAAAGCATGACGTCCACCAATCCGCACTTGGCCAGCGTGGTGGACTATGGCCTAAATCCCTCTCAATTGTGTGAGAAGGAGACCTGTGCCCAGCAGTGGGACATAAAAAAGGTTGAAAAAAAATCCAAGGATTTTATCCATTGCTAAGCATAATATGCTTAAATAGCAATGGATAAACATGATGATCTTATCTGTACGCTTAACTTACATATTATGTAAGTTAAGCGTACAGATAAGATCATCTTAATCATCATCAATGTAACGAAGCATAAGGAAGGGGTTAACTGTGCCGAAAAGAACAATGCCAAGGAAGATGTTTCTTTGATTTATGGACCGATAACATATCAGATGAATAGAAATTTTATGAACGTTTCAAACTCATAGGGCAACATTATGTTCCCTGTGTCGTGGGTGCCATAAAAACGCACAAAAACAAGGACACAGACGAAGAATAAAAAATTACCACATTTAAACTAATTTTAAATTTCTGCCTTAGTGGGAGTGGGATCAAAATGGTCTATTATGGGGTACTTATCGCCGTGTAATACCTATAAAAGGAGGTACTTAAGTGAGGCGGGTATTCAGAGATTTCAACCTTTCCTAAACGTAAGTTAAGTATTCAGATAAGGTAGAGGCAAAATTTTGTAAAAATATGTTAAATGAGGCTTCGTTTACGATGGATTTTTCTTATGACCCCAAGAAATGTGTAAAAGCTCACTTTCTCGAGACATCATATCCAGAATAAAACTTTTATTTTATTTTATGTTTATGTATACATGGTTATTACTAATATTATATATTTATTTACATCCAGTCTTAATCATTTATTTTGTTGCTAACATTTTACTTTCTTTTTGATTTTCTCATCATTTACCGCCTTCGTATCTCTCTGTACTCCCTTAGGTAAGCTGGTAGATAATGCTATTAGGAATTAAGCTCGCCTACTGTATCACAATTTTTTGCCTTTTTGGGGTCAATAAATATTTTAAATAAAATAAATAAATAAGAAACGGAGCAATTTAGGAGAAGCCAAGAGTAGAAAATAACTTTTTCTAATACTAGAATCAGTTGTTAATCTATATACTCGTAATATACAGCTGAAGAGTTTGTTTGTTTGCTTGTTTTTATGTTTGTTTGAACGCGCTAATCTCAGGAACTTCTGTTTCGAATTGAAAAAATATTTTTGTGTTGATAAGTACATTTATTGGGAAAGGCTATAGGCTATATAACATCATGCTATGACTAATACCATAGTCCACGTGGATGAAGTCGCGGGCGGCCGCTAGTCATAAATAAAAATTATTATCAATTGAGTTAGTTTATGCATGCGTGTTGGTGGATATCTTAAACAATACCTTCACTTATATATCAAACCCTTACGAAATTAAAACTTATAGTTGAACACATTAATATAATTTTCGATAAATTGTAGGTAATACTACGGTGGTTAGTTTCATTCAAATTTTTCGTTTATCCTTTAGGTCAAGCGAACAATAAGGTAATTTCCAATCTACGGATACGAGATACAAGAACTATCCGCATATTCTTAGAAATTCGACCTTCGACCCTGGTCCTATATGGGTATGAGTGCATAATATAATTTCCAATACGGAACTAAGATCTTAGTTTTATTCCAAAACTAGTTAGATTATCTGCTCCCAATTAAGTACTATTAAGATTCCCAGTTAATCATTTTGAAAATAAATATGATTATTACCTCTGCTAGGAGGAGCAAAGAGGGCAAAATTACTGAGTGACCGAAAACTCCATTTGACTTTTAAAATTAAGCAGATTTAAGTACCCATGATGATACTATGGATTAGTTATTTATGAGTTTACTAGCATCAGAATCGGAGTGTTGGAATACTCTAGGTGTTCGTCTCCAAATTTCATCTATCATCCTTCCCAACGAAACTGGATACAAATAATAATATTGTTAGTTGAATAAAAAAAAACGGCAAATTGTTTGTAAAGTAGGTTTACGATCGAGATGTTTACGTGATAACGTCCGCACGAGAAAATCTCCATTCGTTTGTTTGCCGCTAGAGTGAGAGAGACGGAAGATCGGTCCACTCACTCGAACGCTATGCCAGCCTCCGCTCGTGAGGGTTCCGCGTGACAAGTTTCACGGAATGACTGGCAGCGCTCGAGATGAGACGGGAGATCGGTCCGTCTCTCTCTCGTTATACCTGTGATCGCGCTCGTGAGGTTTTGGTGTGACACAAGTTTCTGAACATGTCACCCGACTAAAACGATTTTAAAGACGTTATCACGTCAAAAAAATGACGATGTAGGGGAAAACTCCTATAAAAGCACATCCTCCTCTGAGGAGCGATGATTATTACTGTAATACTTGTAGGAGCAGCAACTCATAAATTCTATATTTATGTTTACCTAGTAGTAGTAGTAGTTATATAAGGAAATTTTAAGTTAATTAGAAATCTTAAATCGTTATTTTTGGATTGTAAAAAGGCTATGTGAATTAAATTGTGATTTAAATATTCCGCTTCTGGTTTTTTTATTTCTAAAATACAATAATACAATTTACTTGATATTGGCAATGTGCACGGATATGATGCTATCATTGTTAATACCGTTGAGCTTCTAAAAACTAAACGCAGCTACCAAATATTGTACTATGCACATTTGAAAACACTAAAAACGCGTGATTTCGCTACAGGCGTTCGAGTATAGGTAGCCATAAAGTTGCGATGCAGCGTTGTCGTTAAAACGCGCGATTCCGATGCCCCGTCCAAGTAGCCCTATCACGCTAGCAAGGTGTATTCAGCAAAATTGAAAAAAATATATACCTTAATTTGTAGCTAAATAGTTGCTAATTAGTTGCCAAAACGACGATTTTGTTGCTCAAGCCGATCACGAGAAATCGCGCACAATTCTTACGTGATATCACGGCAGCAAGGTAACTCTATAAATTAAACAGTATTTGTTTGATCAAAGCAGAAGATTAAGTTGCTTAATTGTTGTTTGTTGTGAAACATGAATTTTTTTTACCTTGCTAGCGTGATAGGGCTCGTCCAAGTTGCCTACATGCGATGTAGCATCGTCACAAACACAAAATCTAGTGTAAGTATACCTAGTTGTTTGGCCGTAGAAGAAGAAAAAAGCAAGTGCGAGTCGGACTCACGCATGAAGATTTTTATACCATTATCTATGAAAAAACGTTTATTGTATGGGGCCCCCCTTAAATATTTATTCTATTTTTAGTATTTGTTGTTATAGGGGCAACAGAAATAATTAATATTTATAAATAATTTTCCAGTTTCAATACGTGCCACTATTGGTGTAGATGAGTTTAAAAGAAAATTGAAAGCTTTTATGATTGACAAGTTATATTATAGTGTTAATGAATTCTTAACTGACAAATTTAATTAAACTTTTACTAATAAGTCCGTCTAGTTGATTCCCTCAATAAATAAATGTATTATAAATTTAGTGCTGTAAGTAGTTATAAGTTCTATTATTGCATACCCTACTGCGGTAGGGATATAGAGCATAAATTTTATGTAACATCTGTGTATAACCTGTATTCCACAATAAAGATTTATTTGATTTAATATTTTTTGTAACTCAACATTGTAGAGTATAATAAATAAAACTGGCAACAGAAATACATTATCTGTGAAAATTTCAAACGTCTAGCCATCACGGTCCATGAGATGCAGCCTGAGGGCAGACAAAAGGACGGACAGCGGAAGCTTAGTAATAGCGTTGGCATCCTTCGGGTACGGAACACTAAAAAACCTTGCTACTATGAAATAATACGAGGTTAAATACAGGTTAACCTTGTGTCTTTAGTCAACCTTGTTAACTGTATTTTTAACGTTATAAGTGCCCGAGGACATTTGCTAAGAATTGCAGTCAGGCAGGCAATCATAAAGGAAAATATTATTATTCGTTATTGTCATATTACATTTATATTGTGCTGACGTCTGAATTGCGATCTCGATATAACAAGCTGTAGTCTTACAGCATTACAGGTACTGACAGGTACGGGCGAACCCCTCGTCCCAACGTGCATGCACAATGTGCCTTCTAGTTATACAACTAGTGTGTGTGTGTCGGTGTCAGTATTGTCGGTGCATAGAAAATGACGTTGTTAATTGAAATTGACATATTTAGAAATGTATGCGTCTGTAGCAATGAAAGAATATTTGTGAATGTGTGATAAAATTAAAATGTGTGCGTTCTTCCCCCCGCACCAGATTTGACACAAAAATTATGTATTGAAGCGAGGCGCAATGCCCTCTCCACTAACGGGTGAGTCAGTACCTTTGATGCTTTAAGGCTATAGTCCATCAATGAGACTGAAAAGTATTATTTTTTTATGACGAATAATTTAAATAAAACTCAAACTTCATGGAATTTATCTACTTCACCTTGCTGCGATGAAACTATACGAGACTACTATCAGCTTTATCTATCCTGAATAACTTGTTTGTTTGTTTGAACGCGCTGATCTCAGGAACTACTGGTCCGAAATGAAAAATCATTTTTGTGTTGAACAGGCTATTTATTGACGAAGGCTATAGAAGCCATCCTCAAAAACAAAAGTCCACTCGGACGAAATCGCGGGCGGCCGCAATATTTTTATAACCCGTGTATGTCCTTAATGTTATAAATCTCTAAAAACATTTCGAAAGAATCACAGTCAAGCATGTATATCGTAAAATTAATGCTACTTATTATAGTGTATTATCATATCTTTCCTTCAAGTTACTACGACCTCCAACCTCCATTGTAGGTCATGTGGAAATCATAGGGCTTTAACCTTGTTTTAAACAACAATAATAAATAATAATTAAATATCCCCTTACCATAGCAATATAGCAATTGCATCCTGCACAAGTGTGGCCTGTCCTCCTGCCATCCCGCAATACACAAAATAATAGCGTAATTCGTTCGCGCTCAGGATAATGTAGATACGAGTATGAAGCGATCTTAAGAGAGGTTTCAAATCGGCTTACCTCGTTTTCGATAAGATGGCGATTCTAACGATTTTTCGAGTATGTCGTGGTCGTGGCTACAGATAATGTAGTTGAAGCTGCGAATACTGTAGCTCGGAGTTGGCTGCAACCCATTTTGTGTCCCACTGCTGGGCACGGGTCTGTCCCCATAATTGGGGAGGCCTGGAACTTACTCCACCACGCTGCTCCAATGCGGAATGGTGGAGATGCGGGTTAGTAGCCAACCCGCTGTCGGATGTTTTCAAACCGCCCATAAGGCCTCCGACAAGGTTTAACGACTGTTATCTATCGACAACAACCGGGACCGACGGCTTAACGTGCCCTCCGAAGCACGGAAATGCGCATGAAGTTTTTTTTTGCCACTAGCGGTCACCCATCTCACACCCGACCGCGCCCGTTTGGCTTAGTTGCATAAATCGTTTGCGTTCTACGCTAACCGCCGGGCCATGCGCTCGGAGTTACAATGTCACAAAAAAAGCTCTTTGTATTGTGACGATGTCTTCTGACGTTAGAGGCGTGTAATTAGGAACTTTTGGGCAGTACTTTTGACCAAAGATCGCATACCAAACACTTCTAAAGTCGTAATGACCTTTGTCAAAGTTTGTCAGCAAGTTTTTTTGCATCCCACTGCTGGGCATGGTCGCTCCTCATTCGTGGGAAGCATGAAGCTTACTCTATTAATCCAACCAGACGGGTTGGTAGAAATGCAGGTTAAACCACTGACGTAAGTTTTCAAACTTTCAAACCACCCTCAAGGCCTCTCCGACAAGGTTTAACGACTGTTATCTATCGACAACTGGATTCGACGATCCAAAGCACGAAAAAGCGCATGATATTTTTTGCCACTAGCGGTAACCCATCTCAAACCCAACCGCCAAAATCAAATGCCCAATTATTAAAGTAATGGCAGGAAACGTAATAAAATTACATACTTAATGACTATAAATTATACAGTGACAAACATAACACCAAAGAAATTATTAGCTTGCCTTTTACAATTACAAATTTGTTTTACTACGTCATAGTTCATTAAAAAGGCGTTTATTTTGCACGCAGATAATAAAATTGACTCATGTAGCCCGGTTGAACCCAATTACAGTCTCCATTTCAATATTAGACTTCATTAAACAGTATTTAAATTTTAATAGGCTATTTAAATTTTCTGTACAAACATTAGTATATATTAGTATTCTGTACTTCAGTAATGTTTGATTTAAATCTAGAATATTAAAAACACCGTCTATATATCTTTGTCTATATAGCTTATACTATAATACGAGTACTAAGTACTATGCCATCTCAGATTCGCTGATGACATCATTCTATTCTCGGAATCATCATGCCAACTAAACAGTATGATGAATGACCTTCAACAAGCTAGCACTAAAGTTGGATTGGAAATGAACCTGGATAAAACAAAAGTTATGACTAACCACTACAGGATACCCATCACGGTAAATAACTTTTCTATAGAGTTTGTAGATAAATACATATACTTGGGCAAGCAGATTTCATTCAGCAAAGAACGAAATACTGAGGAAGTAAATCGCAGAGTAGCAATCACCTGGAAGAACTACTGGGCTCATAAGGCGATATTCAAATTGCGGCTTCCACTACCTGCCAAAAAAATAGTCATGGATTCTGTGATCCTTCCTTGCCTCACCTACGGCTGTCAAACCTGGTTATATGACCTCAACACCAGAAACAAAATTCAGACCACCCAAAGGAGAATGGAGAGAAGCTACCTGGGTATAAAATTAAAAGACAGAGTAAAAAACACAATTATCCGGAAAAAAACCAACTTAACAGATGCTCTTACCTATTCTCTCCAAAGAAAGTGGAGACGGGCAGGTCAGGTGGCGACGTACGGCGATAATCGGTGGTCACTGAGGGTTCAAAAATGGACAGGACCAAGAGGTACCAGAGCTAGAGGCAGACCCAGTACCAGGTGGTCTGATGACATTACTAGGACGGCAGGATGGGGCTGGCTTCAAATAGCCAAAAATAGAGAGAAGTGGCAATCCTTGGAGGAGGCTTTTACCCACAGGGGGTCCGTTGACATACATGATTGACATAATGTTTAGTTAATTTATAATCTTAAAAAATAATTTAATCCAATTAAATATTATTGTAATTTATTACTTTTATCATAGTTTAAATGAATTAATTAATGCATGTTTTTATTATCATATATTATTATATCTCTCATATTAAGTTATCCAATCTGTATGGAATTAAATAAAGCTTTATTATTATTATTATAATACGAGTATAAAAGTAGAAAAAAAAATTCCTACTTACCTACTCTTAGCCGTACATTATAAACTCGTGGTTAGGAGTGATTTTAACTTTATTTTCCTTTTTTTTACGATTACTTATTGTATAATTTTGATTAAGAATGAATTACAGTGGAAGACATAAAGAAGAATTCGCGGCGAGAACTGAACTCAATTCCGGAAACAGCGTTTAAAAATATTTTCATGATTGGATTATTCGTTGGCGTAAGTGTATCGTTTCTGAAGAAGCATACTTTGAAAGTGATAAAATAAATTTGGATGAATAACAAACATTTTGTGTGCTATTGATCTTTTCCCGGTACTTTCTTGACAGAGTAGTCTCGAACAATGAATTATTTATTTTGTAATAATATAAATTCCTTTCCTGTTTTTCGCCGACTGATAAAATATTGAATTGTGTCTTGATCGTCGACATCGTCTCGACGAAGCAAAAGAACAAAATGAAATTCAATATGATTAAAAATAAATAAAAAGGAGAGAAAATAAATTGTAAATAATGAAAATAAAAACCATAGAACATATAAAATTGATGAAAAAAGGAGAGAAACATACATTCTATCTAATACCTTTAAACGAGCAATTCTTGTATATATCTAAATATATTATTTTTTGAATCTCGGAAACGGCTTCAAATATTTTGATGAAATTTAGTAGCCTGGTTTCGGGGGTGATAAATAGATCCAGCAATTTTTTTTTGTTAGAAATTTATAAGTGTATAAAAATATTTTCAGTGATAATCAATTTAAATATAAACTGAAAAATACGACTCTTCCTGACATCTGTTGGAGAGTTTTAATAATATTATGGCGTAAACGTTGTCAAACGGGGGGAGCCCACGAGGCTCATTGTGTATTTCCTCTAGCGTCATAAGGAACTTGTGCATTTTATAGGTTAGGTGGTAGGAAGATTAAGAGAATATATTTTATAACGTTTTGCGTTTAACCGGTGGGGAGAGCACCTATAGGTTTTCAAAAATGTTATACAAAAGGTACAGATAAAATAGTAGTAGAAATTAAATGCATGGTAAGTCATATATCAGTAATCTGATGATTTTAGTATGAATGCATACAAAACAGCGAAATAAAAAAACGTAATTTTGGCAAACTCGGAAGAGTCCGAATTTTTATTATTTAAAATTCATGGTTCAACAGTAACAGGGTATTCTAATCTGACCATTTTGACATCCGGAAGTAAGATAAAAAAATACTGTACCTGTATAGAAGTTATTTTTTAATCGTGGCAGTACTCAACAGGATGCAAGGTCTCATATCTTAATCTGATGCGCTCGAGTAAATCCGAAAATCCACTCTTCGGCTTCCCTACTACCATCTGCCAAGCCAATCTGACGTTCAAAGAAATGACAATGTCGATTTGAAAGAGCTCTATGAAAATTTCGTTAATTGAATTAAAGCTTCCTTGGCCGAATGGTTGCGTGAGCTGACTGCGGAACTAGAAACTCGGGTTCAAACCTCAATCAAAACCATATTTGTCTATTTTTAATTTTTATGAAAATAACTTTTTTTTATTAGGAGCTATTTCAGATGGCGTTGTTATTTAACACTAAGCAAATAAGTGTTTCGTTTGAAACTAAACCAACTAAGAAAATAAATTGTTTTTATCCGAGCAACGCTCGGTTGTCCAGGTACTTATCCTAATGTTGTATCTATAATTTTGAAGTATTCATTTTATGTGATTAAGAATAACTAACTGTCTGCCAGCGTGGACTACAAATTTTTATCCATGTGATATTTTTTCCCCGGTAAAAGTAGCTAATGTCACTCTACAGTGCTATATCCATACAACAACCAGTCTACTGCAAGTCAGACTCGCGTATGCGGGGTTCTGTACCATTATCTAAAAAAAAACACTTCACTTCACTCAATTTATTTTTTAAAACTTAAAAATGTTCAGTACTGTAATATAAGCAGTGTTCCAGTGGAAAGGTGCAGTTACCGGCCAGACTTATATGAAGTGGCAGTCAGCCTCCGGAATAGCACCGCAACTGCATACATCCTCAGACAAGACTCAACTTTTTTTTGTATCGGAAGGAATCCTTCAAAAGGTAGCCGGCACCATGGGAGAGGATACCAGGTTCCGTGGAATTTATACCGTGCTAAAGCACCCCTCGGTGGCCTGCTTTTACGCTTGGGGAGGACTCCGGGATCTCCAGTGGAACGCACCGGTGTACTCCACGCGCGGCGCCCCAGAACGAGCCCATTCTCGGGAGAGCAGATGTGCTCTCCTGCACCTTCCGATACGTACATACTTAGATGGTTCCTCCGAAACAACGTACTAAACTAACACTGCCACAAACTTCTTGTAATACAGATAGTATTTTTTGCAGATAACCAAACGAAAAAATCAAACAGTATTTGAATATATTCATTGTCCATTTGATACGCCCAAATCTTTTTGCGTCTTTTTGTTTCTACTCATGATAAGAGATAGGCAACAATCCGTTTCTGTTTAGCGTCGTTATTAGCAGTCGCTAAAAGACTATATTCTCACCAAAATATGAATGTAAATGAAACTGTTCCCGGCCAACAAAACATAATACTCTTCTGAGAAAAGAAGCTATTCCTAGTATTTTAATTTTTTTGCATAAGTCTGCCATATGCACAACTTTTAGATAGAAGTTAATGTCATTTACATCCCTAGGCGATTCCTTTTAAGTGTTGTAGGAAAACTCTAAAAGGCACTTAACCTTTAACAAGATCTGGGGTCTCAAAAATGTCATAGTCAAAGTTTTTCTTTTGCTTGACTTTTGACATGAAACTAGACTACCTATCTAATCTTATAATCGTAAAAGTATTGGTATAGTGTTTTCAGTGCAGGGTGCATTGCTTTTTCCGGCCCCGTACAAAATGTACCCGTATCTACGCTTTCCGGCATAGTAGCCATTGCGCCATAGGGGTCATCATGCCTAGTTATTTTTATTAAATCATGCTATATCACAGAATGAGCAGCGATGGCCGAGTGGTAAAAACCGCGGTCTTCGACGCGACCGATCCCAGGTTCAAATCCTCGGCTCGCACCTCTGACAAAGAAATTTGTAATATGCGATTTTATCGCTGCTCCACGGTGATGGAAAATATCATGATATTTCATTGATTACGATGTTCTCCATCGCTGTGAATGCCTGAGAGAAATTCATAATTTCTCGAAAGCATGACGTCCACCAATCCAATTGGCCAGCGTGGTGGACTATGGCTTAAATCCCTCTCAATTGTGTGAGAAGGAGACCTGTACCCAGCAGTGGGACATAAAAAAGGTTGAAAAAAAAATATCACAGAATGCGTTACGGTCTCTATTAAATTATGATTAAAAAGGGTTACATGGGTAATGTGGATTGACTGATGGAATGATCAATCTTTCGCCACTGAAGGCTCGTAATGGAACTTCCTACCCCTATAAAATATGCATCAAATTTGAAAGCCATCCAATCAATGTAGAAAACTTCATCTAATTTATAGTCCCTTATGAATGTTACCTATATGTAAATAACAAATTTAATCAAGAATTCCTTAAGGAATGAATGTTACCTATATGTAAATAACAAATTTAATCAGGAATTCCTTAAGGACATATTGCATGGCTTTGGAAGTTAAGTAAATAAATATATTTTCATTAGACTACTGATAATTTATTATGAAGATGTAATCATGTGAAGTATCGAAAGCTCGTAAGACTGATGGACTTTTTATTGAAGCATAGTGTTCGCTTACTAAATTATATTCGGGCGTTTCAAGGAGGACAAACGTTATTTTTGAAAATATTTATATTAAATCATAATTAAAATACAAATTGACGACCTACGTGGCACAATGGTTACTATGCCGGATTGCCATCGAAGGGTCCCGGGTTCGATTCCCGGCGAAACAGAAATTTGAATGATGAGTTTAAATTTCTGTTCTCGGTCTGTGTGTTTGTGTTTCCGTCTGTGTGTGTCCATGGTACCCACGACTCAGGGTATATGCCTACTGTGGGGCTATGAGTGTGAATCGTTAATTATTTATTTAAATACAGTTTTTTCGATTAATAGAATAAGAAAGTCGGAAAACTACGGTTTAAAACTTTGGTTTTTATTCATTTCTTTAATAATGTACTTTGATATAGATGTTGTACGTTTCAGTTATTTTCACATTGATGTAAATTGAATAATAGTTATTTCTTTGCTACTTGAAAACATTATTTGCAGTGAATGTTTTGAGCTTAGAATGGCTACCATTCGCCTTTTCTTTTCATTCTTTGCGGACAATAAACTCGTAAAAATGTGTAAACACTACACACCCATGCGTCGATCCTATTGACAATGACAATAGACACAAGGCATTTATAAGTTCAGTAAACCTTCTTAGATGTTTATTCTAGAACCAATAGCAAATTTTATAAGTAGTTCGGGATTAAGAATAGAGTTACGGTATCCCCTGCCTGATCGTAAGAGGTGACTAAAAGGGGGCTTCCGGGGATGCGGACGGTGAGAGTGGGAGCTTGGACCGTCCAGCCAGCAGCCCCGGGAGGGACGCGGTGTATGCGTGGCCGCATGCCGCTGTGAACACCTGAAGGTGCAGGAGAGCACATCTGCTCTCCCGAAGTTGGACTCGTGCTGGGCGCCGCGCGTGGAGGACACCGGTACGTTCCAGTGGAGATCCCGGAGTCCTCCCCAAGCGCAGAGGCCTACCACCGAGGTATCCTCTCCCAAGGTGCCAGGTACTTTTTGAAAGTACCTGTAGCTTCGGGATTAAGAATAGAGCTACGGTATCCCCTGCCTGATCGTAAGAGGCGACTAAAAGGGGGCTTCCGGGGCTGCGGGCGATGAGAGTGGGAGCTCGACCCATCCAGCCAGCAGCCCCGGGAGGGACGCGGTGTATGCGTGGCCGCATGCCGCTGTGAACACCTGAAGGTGCAGGAGAGCACATCTGCTCTCCCGAAGTTGGGCCCGTGCTGGGCGCCGCGCGTGGAGGACACCGGTGCGTTCCACTGGAGATCCCGGAGTCCTCCCCAAGCGCAGAGGCCTACCACCGAGGTATCCTCTCCCAAGGTGCCAGGTATTTTTTTAAAGTACCTGTAGCTTCGGGATTAAGAATAGAGCTACGGTATCCCCTGCCTGATCGTAATAGGCGACTAAAAGGGGGCTTCCGGGGATGCGGACGGTGAGAGTGGGAGCTTGGCCCGTCCAGCCAGCAGCCCCGGGAGGGACGCGGTGTATGCGTGGCCGCATGCCGCCGTGAACACCTGAAGGTGCAGGAGAGCACATCTGCTCTCCCGAAGTTGGGCCCGTGCGTGAGGACATCGGTGCGTTTCACTGGAGATCTCAGAGTCCTCCCCAAGCGCAGAGGCAGGCCACCGAGGGGGTTTTAGTGCGGTACAAATCCCGCATAACCAGGTATCCTCTCACAAGGTGCCGGGTGCCTATTGCAGGTTCCCACCGATATCAATAAAAGAAGTGGTGCAGCATTTTCAAGAAACTATCGAGTCAACTAGTTAGTCGCACGTATTATTATGAACTTCTTCTATGAGCACATCACACATGCTAAGAACATAGATACGAAGAATGTTTGAAGCGTATGCCGGACAATAAACGGCTAAAGCCACACGGCGATCCTCAGCACTCTTTTTGTGAGTGAGCCTCGCTACGCCTCGGTACGCTCTCGCATTCTTCCGCGACCTCATCAGCGTAAGTCTTCCTGACCCCTCGATCTTAACACAAGTTGGTCAGCCTACATAGTAGCATGGATACGACCTAAAACAAAGTTTAACTTTACATAAGGTATTGCACAGATATCCATGAGCTACTCAGACCGCTTAACGCCACAAGTAAAAAAAAAACTTCTTGTAAAAGTTATTTTTATTTTTTACGACAAAATGTAATTTTCTGCTTCGTTTTCTCTTCAATGTACACAATAACGAAGTAATTTCTCCTAATTCTTTCGTTTAACGCGGCAAAAATGAAATTTGTCGTATTTTGCAATTACCCTTAGGTATTCAAACATAATAACAGCTTAATTCGAAAAATATGAAAATTGGACGTAATATGATTGTTCAACATTTTCTTTTTGCGGCGAATCTCAAACATCTTAGAATTACATTTTCAGCAAAAATCGACGAATTATATATAGTGAAGTCCTTTGTCGTAATTTTGCTGAATTTTTTTACTGCACGGTAGAGTTTTAAGTTTAAGGCTCTCTTAAAAATGTATATATATAATATAAATATCTTTGGACAATTCACACAACACCATCTGATTCCAAACTAAGCAATTGTTTTATGGTAATCAGAAAGGTGATAAACATACTAATATAATTCTAAATACATACTTAAATAGATAAATTAACACCCAGACACAGAACAATTAGTCATGTTCATCACACAAATATTTGTCCTGGGTGGGAATCCAACCCACGACCTCACGCTTCGCAGTCGGCTCATCACCCATTACGCCACGGAGGCTGTCTCCTTGGCATAGTAGTAGACAAGGAGGGCGTCTGTATGGATAACAGCCGTGGCCTACAGCTTCACGTGTCCTCTGAATCAGGGAACGCGCTAGAAATTATCAACTGATGGTCACTTATCTAACACCCGACCACGTACATTTCGCTTGGCTGCACAGATCATTTCCGTTCTACGAACTACTACTTGCACTATTTTATAAATAGCAGTCAGTCCTTCTGGGAGCCTTATCGGAGGTTGGTAAATAATTCGTATCCGAACGACCTCCTTCGGAGCAGTAGTAACAAAAGTACCTAGTAATATTTCCCAGTTACAATAAGACTGGGCACCGGCCCAGCAGTGGTAACGCATAGTAGCTCACAGATACACCATCCTATGCTAATGAAATTTAAAAACATTACATTACTCTTATGATTCAACCGGCGCACCTTCTTTTTAATTGAGATGCACTAAACCACAAACGTAGCATTAATCTAGGGAGGCACGTACTGCCGCCAGATTGAGCCAAACAAATCGCTGCCATCAAAATCCTAGCCTTCTTCAAGGCTATCAGGTTGGACGGCGATCATTAACCTGGCTATGGGTACAAACAATCTACGATACATACATAGGTTGAAGTACCCTGGGCTAATACAGCCCGAGTCTCTTCATTTAAATAAAAAAAATATTTTGGTCACTCTGTTAAAAATGTTTCATTCCAGACGATGTAGCCCAGACTTTTATTTATGATTATTTTTAGTGACAGCCACATGCAAAGTAATAACTAACAACACAGGTAGACTTTAGTAATCTCACGAAATAGCAGTCATCAAGCGACGCTACGCCATTTTTGGAAAACATGAAAAGTCGGCAATCTAGTTTGATAAACTTTCTAGACGACTTAATGATATGTAATTCACGCTATGTTTTCTTTGCTGTTCCAAGAATAAAACAAAATTGGCATACGAATACTTTTAACTAGTGGTGTTCCGGATATCCGTATCCGTATCCGCGGATATCCGCGGAAGAAAAAAAGTCTGTGTCCGTATCCGTATCCGTCACTTTTCTCGCGGACCTTTTAAGGATCTTTTTAATTTTCAAATTCCGTTGACAGGATAAAATGCTGCATAATATCTTAGATTATGTGATTAAGTAGTATAATTTAAAAAAAATCCATTCAGTGTTTTTTTTATTTCTTAAAATAAAAAATTTGGCACCTTTAATTGCAAACATATATTCTAGTAAGTTACCATACCTACCAATAGTATACAACTCAAAGATATCCAGTGTCACACTAAACAAAAGTAATACGCGCGCAATGCATGTTGAAACCTGTCCTGCCCGTCCGTTGAGGCGGGCGTAACGTAATATCGTTTCAAGTTCGCGCGCCGACACCGATTGAGTGAGAAATTAAAGATCCGTATTCGTGTCCGTATTCCGTATCCGCGGATCTTGACCTTAAATATCCGTATCCGGATCCGTGTCCGCCGATATACAATTTTGACGATCCGGCACATCACTACTTTTAACACAGCGTTTTATTCAAATGATGTGCCTGAACTGTGGCCGTACAGTAAAAATGGGAATGAAAATAGGAGCTTTGGTAATCATCCAACTGCAAGTTTTAAGAAGCTAAATCCTAACAAAATTGAAGATTTTTCATTATAATAAATGTACTTATTGAAAAATATTTTTACATGCTTTATATTAAATTAACGTGTATTACATATGTTTGTATGTTTGTTTGTTTGCTTGTATGTTTGTAACCGACTCCTTTGGGTGCGATTTTGACCCACTATAAACGGCCAGATTTTGTTCAGATTTTGTAGATTTATCGAGGACATCGGCATAAGAATAAATAATACTACATAGAACGGAATCTCCTTTGACCGCCATCGATACGCCGCAATTTATATACCTACTTCCCTCTTCACCCCGTTACGCCCCTCTGTCGCCCAGGCGTGTTGCCAGGGTTGTGAACTGTTAGTAATGCTTATGTCTAAAGATAATATCGCAAAAATATAAGTTTTTCTTTACTTAAAAATCATTATTTTAGTTTAGTATTACAAAATATGAGAATGATAAATACCTACCTACTCTATAAATACTTATAAATAATATTACTTAATAAGTTATAAGTACTGTTCGCGCCAACTTCATTCATGTGAACCACCTTCATCCTCCCTCTCTTTCCCGCAAGCGCACTATTATATAATATTGTCACCATTCGCACGAATGTATATGGATCAGGAAGAATTATCAATCAGTCTGCCTTCGTCCGCCGTGCCGCCGACGCGCACGCAAGTCCTCTCGTGGCAACCGCACCGCAAGCCACCTCACACGTGGTCAGACTCGCCGCATCGCCGCCATCACCGCTGTCAATAGTTTGTGATTTAACGACTCAAAGTGAATAGGTACTTATAGTGTAGTGTGAAGGACAACACCAGTTCCCGGGCAAGAGAAGATTGATCGAGGCTTCATCAGTACACGAGCATACCATCTGCTCCAGCCCCTGTGATAATCCAGGTTAGTGCGCTTGCTCCCTTTATCAATCCTTCTCGTTTTCCACCCTTTATTCCACCATTTTTGATCATATCGAACCGGAGGTCGATCCGCAACTTACAGTCCACAATTCCTGCATCCGCAGCGGGGGATCATCTTCAGATCCACCAAGTACCATACCAAATGAAGCCATTTAAGTATGTATTACTTACCTACATAGGTGTAAGTACTTACGTAGTGTAGGTTTAAAATAAACGAACTACATATATTATTAAGTATAATGTGCCAGCGCCAGTGCCGCGGCGCCGCCGCAATCGCGAGGCAAAACCACAAAACAATCCAGAAAGGTTAATGACCGATGGCGGGGGCTATTAAAAATATTTTGGCGACATGTTAAAATGCTGTAGTTATCTAACATTTTTTTTATAATTGAGTGAAAGTGAAACAATTGGCTATACAAAAAGAACTGGTCATATCCTTTTGATAAATTAGGTACGGAATAGGAATAATATTTAAAACATATTACTTATCTCGCATCATCTTTGGGTAAACTAAAAAAACTTAAGTTTGGCATTGTTTGTACAACCAAACACACCACATTAACTTGGCGCCGTTATTGTAATTGACACGCCCGTCCGAGACAGCCCGACTTCAGTATTCTGTTTAGCCGAAATTAACGTGTAGGCTAATATCGTGACCTTGAGCCCGTCCGGAGCGGGAGTTTCCGTTCTACGTAGTATTATTTATTCTTATGACATCGGTTCTCCAACCGGTTCAACCAACTATCAGCCTCCTAGGCATTGAATTGAATACCAGAGTATAATGAACGGGCTAACCTTTTAATTGAGTGGCTGATTTAACCAGATGACTGCGACCACAGAACATATTAAAAGAGGTTAGAATGGAAATGTGGGCGGGGCAGACGCGCCAAGGAT